>OY744495.1:1386089-1986089 GCA_963556185.1 Pseudopediastrum boryanum
TTAGTGCAGGGGTTTAGGGTTCAGGGATTCTTGCGTCGAGGGATGCCGCAGGTTGCAGCATCGGGTCCCTGTGACATTGTGCAGGTTAAATCAATGAAAGACGATGGCAAGTCACCATGAATTCAGGAACCTTAGGTTTTAGGGTTTAGGGGTCCCTAAACTCGAACCCTAGTGAGCATGCATGCTGAGTGAGGAAGCCCGCACAGGTGCACCGAATGAGGATAGGTAAATTTAGTGCAAGAGGACAGGGATAGTGTAGCAAGTAGAAGCATACCGCTTGCTTACCAGATTAAATGAATACCAAATAGCCCAAAAGGGTATCCCTTAGGAGCCACTGAAGGTTCAAAGGGCCAAGAACACCAACACATGACCCAAGATCCAGATACAAGTCCTACTCAGTGCATGAGTGTAAGCATGAGCAGCAGCTCCTAGACATCAAAACAACAATCTTTTGTTTGTTTGTTTTTGTTTGTTTTTGGCGGCTGTTTGTGTTTGTTGGTTTGTTTTTGGAGACATGAACAGCAGCTCCTACATGAAAATCTCATGGCATGGATGCAAAAGAAGCCTGAGGTAGGGGAGGTGAAGGAATTGTGCTAAGAAAATCCACTACACAGCACTCCGGGCCGTGCAGCACACAATCATGACATGATATGAACCCAATTACCCCCCTCCTCTTACTTGGCACTTTTGAACATCATCTCAAAGTACACCAACTGCTCTTTGGCGGCTTGCAATTGGATGGCCTTGAGGTGGCCGGGGACGTCTTCATCCTGCATAGTGAAGGGGGCCAAGCAGTGTAAGACAAACAAACAAACAAACAAACATACACAAACCTTGAAGGTGTGGCTGCAACAAGGCAGCTAGGTCGAAACGACTAAACACACCGGGGTCAAAAACACCCCATTTCCCAAGATCTATTGCTGCAGCAATAGACATGTCCCCCCCTCCTCCCTGACCCCACCACCATCTCATGTGCCTTATGTGTTCCGTCCTGCTGTCTATTACCCGCTTTTTATATTGGTGCTGCACAGACAAATGCAGGGTGCAAAACGTAGCTTAACTTGATCCCATCTGTCTCCATTGCAGTCGGGGTATGCAATGGGCATTCCTTGCAATGCTCTAACCTCAAGCCCGCTGGGTCTACTTTTCTCAAGTTTTGGTGGCAGCTGAACAAAATTGAGCCCTTCATGTGCCACAAGTAGTGAAGCCCTAAACTAATTCTTCCCCTTAGGGTCTAAGGAGACCCTACCTAAACCTTGAACCCTAGTCCTAATCCTAAACCCTACATCTTACCTAACACGAACCCTAACGCGCAACTGAGCCCTTCCTGTGCCACAACTGGTGAAGCCCAGAGCAATTTCTCCTTTGTCCAAAAATCCATGGCCAGTGCAATAATGACAATCTACTAACCCCCCTTTCAACCCCATGCTGCCCCCCCCCCTCACGCTGCCTGGCTCAAACTACAGCCAAACCATGTTGCCTCCCCAAATCATTAAACCCTATCCCTAAACCTTAACCTTCAACCCTGCTGTTTCACCACTGCCTCCCCAGACCGTAAGCCTAAACCATAACACAAAACTCTAGCCCTAAACCCTAAACCTCAACCATTAACCCTGCTGTCTCACCACTGCCTCCCGAACCCCTAAAACCTAAACTAACCCTAAACCCTGCTGTCTCACCACTGCGCCCCCAAACTTGTTGAAGCTTGCAAAGAAGTGGTCTGAGGCCGTGGTGTCCTCATTGGGCTGGAAGTTATAAATAGACCATGCCTCCAGCAGATCACTGTTGACGCGGGGGTCCAGTAGGCCATCACTGCTGCGAAGGGAGTCCCTCAGAGGCCTCCACTGGCACGTGTTGTCTGGCTGGACTGCGACTGTCCAGGTGGCCTCGCACACTTGCATCCCCTTCTCCACTGCTGTGTCAATTAACCTCTCGGTTGGCACGCCACCGCTGAAGTGATAGTGTAGCTCCGCACCTTTGGGGAACCTACAACAGCAAACATATGTTTTAGGGTTTAGGGTTTAGATATTAGGGTTTAGGGTTGGCACGCCAGGGCTGAAGTTATGGTGTAGCTCCGCACCTTTGGGGAACCTGCAACAGCAGATTATTATTGCATCTCAATATGGATATGCCATAGTAAAAAGTGCCATAGGCCCTGCACCTCAAGCTGTCACACAGAACAGCGAGGTGGAACAAATACATACTTAGGCATGGAGCAGGGCTCAGAAGCAGCAGGAGCTGGGCCCTACAGCAAGGAGATGATGAGCAGCTAGTAGCGGTTGCTGTAGCCTAGGGTTTAGGCTTTAGGCAACCTAGGTGGGTTTAGGCTTTAGGGAACCTAGGTGGGTTCAGGCAACCTTACCACTAACCCTAAACCCGGAACCCAAACTAGAGCAGCTAGCTGTTGCTGTAGCCTAGGGCTAATGCACTTAAGCGCAGCTAGTGTCTAGATAGGGCCTAGTACTAGACCGCCAGACGAAGTTTTGCAATCCCGACCGACTGCAGCGCAGAATGATGTATGAGAGTCATACTCACAAGTTGAGGGCCGTTCATAGCCTCTCAGGCGAGTACTTCCATAGATACTTCCCAATCAGGCTGAGCAAGGCTGCAACTTACACTAGTCCAGTTACAATCTGCTGTCTATCTCATTAACAATTAGTCCACTCAGCAACTGGTCAACTATAGAGTGACCTTTCCTGAAAACATCAGAGCTTTGTGGATATGCCAGCCCATATATACATGGGTTTGGTGATACTCTGCAGGCACAAAAGCTATTCTGCCACGCTACTTCGAATTCATTAAAGTGTAGCAGAAAGAAGAAAAGCGGTTGTTCGGGCTCCTGGTCCCTAAACCTGCTGCTTGATGAGGTTGCCGCTGTGATAGTCTTAGCGATTCATCGTGTCCGCGCTTCTCAGGGCCTTAGAGCGATTCAGGTACAAGGTACTGCGAAAATGCTCACCTTGTGAAGAAGGCTGCGAGTTGCGCCCTGTCCTGACGGATCGCCTGCAAGTAGGCTGCAGCGACCTTTTCAGGAGGCTGGCCAGCTGCGTCTATGCCCAGATTAGCCCGTGACATTAGCCTTCCCGCAACTGTCCCAACGAATAAGAGGATCAACAGCAGAGCGGTTGACATCCTGGGCCAGCTCATGGCGCGAAAATGTGGCACTGACACTCTTGCTGCTAGGACTGGGTGAAGAGCTCCTCTCCTGGTTCCTGCCAGTGGGACTCCCAGTAATCAAGCACCCAGACAGTAGCTCTCCACACGGGCCAATGGCGGGCTTCGTGTCGAAAGACAGGATCGAGAGGTCAGGTCAGTAAGATACGGGTGTGGCTGCCACCACAGGCCAATCAAACAGCCTGCGCGCATTGCTAGATATGACCGCTCTTAAGAACACTTACCCAATCTGCAAGCATTGCATGTTTTCCATGATGTGACACCGGAGTGAGTCACTGGTGTGTCAGCCTGGAGGTTGGTGTCACATTCAACTATTACAGGTAAGTCAAAGCAGGGGAGAGTGCGGGCGAAAATAGCACGGTCTGTCGTGCTGAAAATGAGAAGAGCAGGGGTGCAGCGAACACAGCAGGTGCGAGCACCGCACAAACTTAATGCAGTGTCTCGTGAGCTGGGCGATGAGCTGAAAAGGCTGGCAGGTGTGCTTGAACGTTGAATGGGCTGCTGCTGACAACAAGCTGACTCTCGATGCGGGGATTACCTGCACGAGGTAGGGTATGAAGCCACTGTTGTGTCTGCCTGTGGGCGTGTCATTGGGCGTGTCGGTGGGATGTGGGTGTGGTAAGTATTATGGGGGTCTTCGAAGAAGCCAGCATTGCAATCACTACTTCTTGACGCTGTGGGGTCAGTTGCTCCAATGACTGGCCGTGCATGCTGCTGGTGCAGCTAGCGGGCTCGTGTCCCTGCTGGTCTCACACATTTGACCGGACTCTTGTCAATCAGTTCGGCTTATTGGAACCCCCTTGAGCCTCATCTGGAAATTTGAGGCGCATAGAAATGGGCTTTAAAAGTCATACATGTGTGCTGCATACTTTGAAAGTCAGTTCAAAGAATCTGTGCGGAAGATAACGTCAACTTTGAGTTAACACATGTTAATGTCAGTCACACATGGCCGCTCGTGGCAGTTTCCTAAGAGGGTACTCCTTTTAGCCTTAGGCTGTTTGACTGCCATTTTGCAGCACCGGCTGTAACGTCCACACCATCCTTAAATTGTGTGGTCTACCTCAAAGAAACAGTCAAAGCAGCAGAGCCTCGGCAGGTGAGAGCAGAACACAGGGGGAGTTCTGACCGTACCGTAGGGTCTGTGAACAGCAGGGCAGCAATCATTGAGCTTTACCACATCTACCAGCAAACTGAAACAGGACTGGTCAAACAAGCTGGCAGCCTTGGCAGCAAAACATAGGGGCCAGGTGAAAATTACATATAATCCCTGCAGCAGCAGCAGCAGCAGCAGAACCTCATCCAGCAGCAGCAGAAGTACCAGAGAACAGTACAGAAGCAGGACCGGCTTGCAGCGAAAAAAATGGAGAAGAATGGTCCAGCAGCAGGTAGGATAATGAGCAAGTATCATATAAGTAGACGCAGCAGCATTTGCAAGCTGCTCACTGAGCTGCGACATTAGATGGATGGAGTAGAGCAGCACCACTGGAGCGTTGGAGAAGCAGCAGCAGCAGCAGAAGTGGCAACGGCAGCAAGGGAAGCAGTATAACCTGCAGACTAGCGAGCTGCATGGGCAGCAACAGCAAGGAAGAGGCCCTGCAGCAGCAGCAGTAGCACAAGGAGGCGCCACGACAGCAGCAGACTACTAAGGAGCAGGAGGAGCAGCAGCAGGAAGGAGGGATAGCAGGAGCAGCAAGGTGAGCTAATACCGGGAGACTCCAGTAGCGAAGGCAGCGGAAGCCGACCAGGGCTAAACTTAGGCGCAGCAGCTGAAGGAGCACCAATAGCAGCGGCACGAGCAGTAGGGACCACATCTGAGTGGGAACGACATGATCATTAGGCTCATGTTGATCATTAGGCTCATGTTGATCATTAGGCTCATGTTGATCAGTAGGCTCATGTTGATCATTAGGCTCATGTTGATCATTAGGCTCATGTTGATCATTAGGCTCATGTTGATCATTAGGCTCATGTTGGGCTCCGGGCTTTTTTCTTTTTGTAACTTCTCAAACTGTCCACAACCAGGCCTGTTCCAGCATCTCCTCCAGCCGGGCTGCTGGATAGCATTCGGTTTGAAGCTGTTTCCACTGCCGCTCGTTGCTAGGAAGTAGCACTACACTGTAGTAAAGGTGTTGGGGTTTGAAGCTCCTCTGCCCCAGCAGGCTGGCCTTGCTCCCCCACATCTGGTGCTTCATGCATAGCTGCAGTCTTTTGCTGGACTGCAATTCCTACTTGTAAGCAGGAAGCCAGGGACTGTGTCCATGGCTGCTCCCTACTACTACTGCTAGTCCAGCCTCTTTTTTTACGTTCTGGTCATGGCAAAGCAAACATGCCATAGGCCTCGCACCTCAAATAAAGCTAGTCCTATTGCCCCAAGTCCTTGTTCCTCTCAGAGTGCTGGCTTCGTGTTGAGCACGAGTCAGCATGCTTTGCCCCAGGTGCAGGCGCTGTTCCCTGCTGCTCAGGTCCAGCAACTGAGCCAGACCGTGCATTTGAGACATCAGAGATTAGTAGAAACCCTAATCAAATGCGGTTGCAGCTTGAAGGTTCTGTTCTGTTCAGCAGGGACCGGAGGAGCGAGCCAGTCCAAACAAAAGTGTATTGATGAGCTGGCATTGGATGAGGAGCTGTTGCTAGTGCCGCTGAATGAACTCAAGCCATCTGCACTCGGGGCCGCTCACAGTGCGCCTCTGAAGCATGTGACTGTATCAGACATAATCTGACAGCAGTCGGAGCCAACAAGCAGTCAAGTTTCACAGTTTGCTTGTGTTTAAATTATGTATTGTGTTTGAAACATAATCTCAACACAAGCACAGTCTCTTTGTGCAACCCCTCGTTCCTAAGTCACCTGGTACAATACCACGTATATATAGTACACTTATGAGTTATGACCAATACACTACATACATACATACTACTAAACACACCTAATAGGGCGGACAAAAAAGAACGGGAGCCTATCTACCACGGCCTGTCGGCCCCATGTCCTCCTTCATATCTACCTTAAAACCACCAGGACAATCATCAATCAATGAATCAACCAACTGCCAGGAAAGGACCACCAATTACAATCCCATGATGTTGAGTGCCCCAACACAACCAGGTTGCACCAGGCTACACCCAGCAAGCTGCCTGCCAAGCACAGCAACTGTCACAACTTCCTAAGCAACAGGGACCACCACCTTTGCAGGCAATCAACACTTTTGTGCTTGCCATCAGCCACACCAATGATCTTGAACATCAGGTGACTCGTTGCAATAGACCATATCACTTGAACATGGACTGATGCGCCAAAGAAGAATGAATGACGGAATACGTTGGCCACTCACCCCAGTCCGAAGTCATTAGCGCATACAACAACAAAGAGACACTTCAAATGCATGGCCCGTCAGGCAGGTAGGCCCTTGCAAGCAACCAGCACCACAACCACAAGCAGAGTGTGAGTCCTAAGAGCTTCACACCTTAACATCGCGAACACCCTCTCACCAAAGAAAGTCGCAGCTGGACGAGACGGAACCCGCTCACATATCTTTCATCAGTCTCACTCTCATCACCAGCCCTGCTTGCTGTTCAGCTCTTTTAAGCTGCTTATCTTACTAGACTTCACATCTACCTGTTGCTGCCTGCCATAACACGGAGCGCAGTGCATTACAGAATAGTATGGCTGAAATCAGGTGCCTGTGCTGCACCAGTTTCACATTGCAAACACGCCCGAAGAACTTGCTGCCTTGTATGGAACAGCAAGAACCACAACTTGAGCGCGCAACTGTGACAAGAAGATCAAGGGTGAACATGACTTCCGGTGCATTCCTTTATAACTAAAGCAGCCAAGGGTTCACTGCCTGCCGAGTGCATGATCAACATCACGGGGGGTCTGCAATGAACAGCGGCTACATGCAGGTAGACGGCATGCCTAATCCTTGCTTCCAGCCCCGCCCCTCAGCACAACATATGTTGCCACAGCAGATGCCACCACTATTTCCAGTGCTTCGCCCTTCAGACTAGTGTGTAAACACCCTGATCCGTTGGATCAGTGCTTCGCCCTGCTGCTGCGCAGCAGTACTGCGTCCTGATTCTTTGAATACTCCATGTCACAACTGGCAGAGATTGCGTAAACATGGAGTAACTGCAACATGCCAGATGTTGATGAACCCCAGCATGCGCTCATGAATCCAATACTGTACTCCAGCCCATCCAGGCAGGTAGGTAGCCACAAACAGCACCACAAGCAAAACCGATGAAAATGGTGCTGAGCGCTTCAAAGCAATAATAACACCCTAGTGGCCAAAAAAAGTCGCAGCTGGACCAAACGCAAGCTGCACACATGTCTTTCTCAGTCTCTCATCGCACACCTTACTCATTCAGCATTACCTCTTTTCTTAGTACCCAACCTTGCTTCTACCTGTTGCTGCCTGCCATAATACGGACTGCAGTGCATTACAAAATAGTATTGCTAGAAGAGCATGTGCCTGTGCTGCACCAGTTTCACTTTGCAATTGCGCCCAAGCACTTGCCGCCTTGCAGGGAACAGCAAGAGCCACAATTCGAGGGGGCAGTTGTGACAAGAAGAGAAAGGGAGAAGACTGAGGACGTCCTGAGCATCTCTTGTTAATAAGAATGAAAGCAGCCAAGGATGCAATGCCTGCCCAGCATGATCCACATAGCGCGGGGGGTCGGCAAAGAACAGCGGCTACATGCAGATGTTAATAAGCAACTGGCATGCCTAATCCAACCACTCCCACCCCTCAGCACAACGTCCATACATTGGCACAGCAGATGCCACCATTCTGTATCTTATCTCAATATTTGCAGAGCAGTGTGAAAACATGGAGGTACTGCTACATGCCGGATGTTGAATAACCCCCAGCATGCGCTCATTGATTATATATCATCCAGCCAAGTCCCTCCAGACCTCTCCAATCCTCTTCAGTATGCAACCACTCACTGACTAAGGTCCTTGAGATAGTTAAGAGACCAAGGAGGTTGCGTGCAACAAGCCCCTCTTGCAAGCCTCATCCATTGCTGTATGAGGCGCACCTGCCACCCTCCAACTCTGCAGTAATCCAAGTACCCACCTCCGGCGGCCCAGAAACAGACAGCACTAGACAGCAGTGATGCAATGGAGGAGCCAGCAACTAAAACAAGGTGTGCAGCGGGGCTGCGTGCAGCAGCAGAATCATGCAACAAGCACGATGATGACCCTTCTGGTTCTGATTGATTGCCGCCCAACTACCAGCAAACAGAGTAAAGTGACTGGGTCGCGTCAACATGTGCCACAAAGTGCTGCTCATTAATAATGTCCTAGACAATGCTTTTAGTCCACTAGTGCAACTCCCACTGATCATTAACTCAACCCTGCAGGCAGGCAACCACTATCGACAGCAAAGTTTATGCCTTCACTGCATACTAGTACCATCATGTATAACAAACCTTCACCAGACCCGATCCTGGCAAGAAACACCCCCAAACCCTCCTCCTGTCACAACAATCTGAAACACAAAGACCACCAGCATTTCTGGTTAACTACACCGACCCCAAGGGCCCCAGTGTCTTGGGTAGCAGTTTCAATGCTGCTAAGAAACACCTTCCAACCCCTGCCCCTGTGACAAAAAGAATCCAAAACACCCGCCAGCATTTCTTTCTAAGCCACAACGACCCGAAGGGCTCCAGTGTGTACAGTGGCGCCCGAGTCGATGTAGGTGACAATACTCTAACCCCTTGCTTCTGTCACAACAAGAAATTGAAACCACCACCAGCATTTCTGTCGACCACTAGCATTCACCCACGCCCGCTGCAACCAGCACCACAGGAGCAACCGTTGGTAGTGCTAAGTGCTGCATGCCATTAAGAATACAAACACCCTCTGCTCAACCAAGCCTGCACTAACTGGATCAAAGGACCCCTGCTCATACGTCTTTCATCACCAGTCTCTGGTCACCAAACCTTCCTTTTAGCTTTGTTTAAGTTGCTTCTCCTAGCCAGCTTTGAAGCTACCTGTTGCTTGTCCCCAAAACACGGAATGCAGTGTGTTGCAAAACAATGATGCCAGAAAATCAGTGCCTCTGTTGCACCCCTAAGTGCTGCCAATTTCACGGTGCAATTGAAAACTGAGACGTGTGGCCTTGCGGAACAAGCAGACTTGCCGGATGCTCACCAGCAAGGACAACACATTTGAGGGCGTAGCTGTGACAAGAACAAGGCAGAACATGACTTTCTGAGCATCTCTTTAACAATGAAAGCAGCCAACAAACCATGGCCAGCACATGACCAACGATATGGCGGACGTCGAAGACAGCAATTGCATGCAGGCGTTGCCCCAGCAGCCTTATCCCTCCAACCCCCCACCCCTCAACACAACATACAATGTCGCAGCAGCTGCCACCAATCGGCATCCCCGTTTCCAGGGATTGTATTGGGATACATGTAGCGACTATTACATGCCACTACAGTGCTGATGAGCCCCAGCATGTGCACACCCAATACCCGAGTCCATCCAGACCTCTTTCTCTTAGTTCTATCTACGCAATCATACGCCACGCACTAAAGTCCTTTAAAACAGCCAACAGCCCAAGGCGCGCATCAACCCCCCTACCAACCCCGAGCCATTGCTGCATTAGTGCCACTTGTCACCCTCTGGACCCCTCAATAACAAAACACCAACCTCCCAAGCGCCAGAAACAAAGAGCACGACACAGAGGCAGTAATGCACTTTCAAGAAACCAACATCTTCCAATCAAGATGTGCAGCATGGCTACAGCAGCAGAAAAATTCCACTCACCGCACAATGATGACACTGTGCTTCCCCACAATGGCGACCCTTCTGTTCCTGACTTACTGCCCAACTGCTAGCAAACATACTAAAGATTGAGTGGAGCAACGATGTATCGGCCACAAAGTGCGCTGCTCATTAGTGATGAGGTTTGGTTGCTATCTAGTTAGTGCACTCTACTCCTACCACTGTGTGGCACCAGACACAGGTACACTAACATGCATACATCCTAAATCAGGGCATATTGCATGTTTGAGCCCCCTCCACACCCTGCCACACCTCTGCATGCTTAGGGCACACCTGGATACCTCAATATGGTACAGTGCACAAGCCGGCTAATTCCATGCCCACTTGATGCAAGGCATGCCCACACCCTACGCCTTTGAGCACTCTACCCCCATCTGCTCCAGCCGTGCACTAATCTCCTTAAAGCTTGGCCTTGCATCAGGTGCAGCAGCCCAGCAAACCTCCATCAGCTCTACCAGCTGCTTCAACACATTCAGCTCCTCCACACTAAACCCCGCAGCCCCTTCTGCCCTCCCCGCCTCAGAGACCTCCTGCTGCTTCTCCAGCCATATCTTAGCACCTGGCCTGAGCCCATTGATGACCTGGAAGGGGAACATGGGACCAATCTCATCACCAAAGGGGGCCTCTTGGGTGATCAGTTCAAACAATACCACACCAAAAGCATACACATCCACTTCTCCAGTCCTGAGCACATCCTTGTTGCTGAGCATCGCCTCACAGAGCTCCGGTGCCAGCCACAGTACGGAACCAAAGCCCTTGTTTGACTTCCCAGTAGTGCGCATGTACAGTGTGCTGCTGACCTGGCGGGTGCACGAGATCCCAAAATCAGAGACCTTGACCTGCTTGGGCTTGCCATCTCTCCCCAGATTGATCAGCACATTATGTGGTTTCAGGTCATTATGGATGACAGGCGCAAGGGCACCGCAGTCCCAGTGCAGGTACCGCATGCCACATGCGATGCCGTGGGCAATGTGCAGCTTATCCAGCAGTGTCAGCTGCACCGTGTCATCACGCAACAGCTTGGCCAGGTCCATATCACACCTCTCTAACACCAAGAAGTTGTGGTTGTTGAGCTCACGGGCAAAGCTGCTGTTGGCAGATGATGATGATGATGATGAGGAGGAGGAGCTGTTATACGACCCTGGTTTGCTGCTGCTAGCTGACGCGGTGGAGGTGGTCTGCTCCTGGGCTGAGCTGGTGTTGGCAATCAGCCCATAGCAACGCAGAATGTTAGGGTTGCGCAGCCGCCACAGGAGGATTGCCTCTCTATACACCTGTTAGTTGCAGCATCGGCAGAAGAAGACAGGTTTTATCATGATTATTAGGATATCATCATTGACTGCATGGTACAGTGTGCCTAGTACACACATATAAGAGATGGCCAACCAAGATAAGGGCAGTATTTCTGGATTTTTTTAGGTGCCGAACGACTTTAACTTTAACTGCCAATCAGCCCGATGCAAACAGGCATGTTTATGGATGAGTGCTGGTGATCCTTGTCATCAGACTGTGTTTTGCCTTACGATCACGCACATTTATCATATGGCACTTCCTGAGGGCCAAATCCAGTCAATCTCGGACAGTAAGCCTGAGAGTGATGTGTCAGATGAGCCGTCGTTCACCCCAATCTCAGTTGGGTCTCCGTCTAAAATTAAAATCTTTGAAAACAAGAGAGTCAGAACGGGCTGGAATTGGCTCTCGGGAAATGCCATGAGTACAATAAGAAGCCCTCGTTGTGTGCATGATCCCACTGCGTTGACTGGATACCTACAAAACTGCCCACCGCAGACTCTTGAACTAAGCACAGACAAGGGCTTTCTGCTGCCTGTAGGAACTATAACCCATGTAACAACACCAACTCCGACCCATTTAGCAAAAGCTTGCAAGCATGCTCACAGCCACAAAACACACCTTGCACACTCTCGTAACAAATTGTAAAGCATGCAACCCACAGGATTCACTTACCTTTCTCAGTTGCTCATCAGTGGCTCCCTGCATGAAAAACTTCTTCACTGCCACCTCCTCACTGCCATAGATAGCTGGAAACACAGCGCCATAACCCCCTTCCCCAAGGCAGCCAGGCATTAGTCTGATGTGGTCGAGTGGTACAAGCATCTCAGGTTTGGGCCCCAGCACCTTAGCCCGCTGCGGCTCCTGCTGCTGATCATTCCCATGCTGCTGCTGCCGCACATAGAGCAACACCTCCTCCACTTCCACCAGCTTCTGACCCACCCTGTCTAGCTTCTGATCCACCTCCTTCACTGCCCCTGCCACCCCATCCACTTTGTACTCTAGCACATTCAGCTGTGCCAGTTGCACCCCCATAGCCTTTAGCTCGGACCAAATGCCCTGCAGCTCCTGTCTGTGCTCTTGGAGGTGGCGGTCCAGCTCTTGCATGCCACCAGCCATGCTGATCAGGTTCTGCTCAAAGCGGACCATGTCATCCTTGTATGCTGCTGCTGCAGATGCTGCCGCTGCCTCAACCTTGACCGTGAGAGTCTGCAGCTGAAAGAAGCTGATGGTGCTGAGCACATTGCTCAGCTGGTTGTAGCGGTTGCACAGCTCTTGGTCGACCTACAGTAAGCACACATGGCGAAAAGCAGGATATGTGGATGGAGGTGAAAAGTTTTGGGGCAGCGGTTTGAAGGCAACCGAGAACATGGGCCGAACTGGAATGGAGTGCCTAAGGTACAGTAATATGGGCCAGATACTCAGTGGTAGGCAAAGACAGCTAGAGCCTGACAGGGTACCTGCTACCCCTTCACTCACTTCACTTCACTTCATTCACTGCGGTATCCCGAAGGGCACTTATGCGAAACGTGGTTGGTCCTACTCTTGAAACCGAATTTGAAGTTCTGGGTCACTTACTGCTAGAACTTCCATTGTCAGAACATGGAGTACCCGTTACACTTATGTTTGTGAAAAAGATGTTGATGATTCCAGTTTCTCAAGATGCTTCAGCCATAGTAATTGAAACAACATAAAGCAATACCACTGCCATGAAAGCACAATGCTTCAGACCAACAACTCGATTGTCGTCAACGCAAGCTGTGTGTAAATCTGTTGTGTATTTGCATAACTTCACCAGTGATCTATATGCTGTTCGAATCAATTGATGTTTATTCTCCCACAGTGTGGACTGGACTGCTGGTAACAGACTTAATGCACCCAATACATCAGTACTACAGACCCCAAACCCCTATCCGTCCATCCTATTTAGTATCCCATCGTGATGAGGCACAATCCATACATGTCACATGCAAGCCAAATGCAAAGTAGTATGATGAGGCCTCATGGACTTCAAACCACCACCCCACTGATCACATGTATGATCCACCCTCGCAATGCTACCTGTGCAAACAATCATCACCTGCTGCCTGCTCTGGAGGGACTACAGAAACATCCCTTAGGAACAGGTGTGCAGGTTTGGCTTGTGGTAGTCAACCGCCTCTTCTTTCATGAATATGCACAGCGGGGCTAAACAACTGGGTTCCAGTCATTCACTCACTGAGAGGTAAAGGCCCAGGTGTTTTCAATGCACCCACCATGCACCTGCCACCCACCTACCAGTATATTTGGCCGGTACTACTGAATACGTAGGATGCGACCATTAACCCATGTTGTGCTGCCCATGTGACCTTGACAATGGTGAGCTGCACACGTGTTATTACTCAGTGCAGTGAGTTGTGGGATAAGAAAAAAGTGGTCAGCGGTTTACCGTACATCTACATGCCTTGTACACAGCGGCTTACCTGGGCCAACTCCTGGCAGTCTTGGGTGCTACATGCAAACCTCTGTATAGCTTGCCACACATTCTTCTTGCTAGGCACAACCCATTTCTGTACCAGTGCTTCTGCAGCCTTCAGAGCGGTGGTCAGCTGTCGCAATGCCTTGATGATGTTGTCCACCTGAGCCTGAGATAGTTGCAAGTCGTCTTTGGCTGCCTGGCTCTTCAGGTCCTGCATGAGCCACCACAAAAAGCCATTGGCATTACATTCTGTCATTGACATTGAGAGGTTGTGGGTTATGTACTCTGAACACAGTGCCTCCAAAGTGGACAACATGGATGTGATACAAGTGCGAAACACAACGTTATATTGTGCATCATAGTACATGATTAGCCAGTTGCAGTCCTGCTAGACATGAATGTATGTGATAGCACCAGATGAACTACTGACGTGGGATGCACAGTATGTGATTTCCCTACCCAAGTTATGGCTGACGAAGGCATGTAGGTCCCCCGAAACTGAAAGGAAGATGTGCTTCAGGCTGTTATGGGACTTCTGGATCAGTGAAATTAGTCAGAGATGCTTGATGAACTTCCCCAAACTATGGTGATATAGACCCGTTTGTACAAATGAGCTAACAAATTGCACGCAGGCCCCTCAGAGAGAGAGAGAGAGAGAGAGAGCTACGCAAGGAGGGGCGTGAGGTGCCCTCCCGCGTAAGATTAAGGGAGGGGCCCATTGGTGTAAGGATTACACTGGGCCAGCCTACCATATAACGCAGGCCCCTCATGCTAGACTGTTACATCCAGCCAACCAGTTTGGCGTCAGTAGCTCCTCTTTTTCTTCTTCGTTTGTTACATCAAGACATCAAAACTACTGCGTTCATGTCCCCTACACACACTATGCTGTCATTAAGCTTTGTGCTAACCTTGAGCACGCCATCAACCAGCTCCACACGCAGCGCAACAATCCTTGCTTTAACTTGGTTCAGCCCAGCTTGCTGCACCTACGGCAATGAGCAGCATGACAAACGTCCCTGGCTAACTGAATGAATCCATTTGCCTCTACGGCATAACTCATCTCATCCAGAATAATCCTCAATATTTGCACGTGCACCTTGCATTGTATTCACGGGTATTCGATTGTGGTTGTAGGCAAGGACTATGGAAGGCCGCCAGAAGTATCAATGATGGACTGCCTGAGCAAGGACAACCTATTATACCGCACTGCAAGCTGCCTTCCGCATTGCACGTCACCAAGCAGTGGCAAGAGCACTGTAAGCTTTGGACCAGAACAAAGGCAAATATTCCAAGGTGTAGCAAAGAGGGTAAGTTGTAATCCCAAACAGTCAGAGACAGTTAAATACATCGAGTATGGATGGTGTGAAAACAATGGCTGCCCGACGCATGCACCCCAACAATGGCTTCCAGCCTGAGGTATGTGGAAACCCTAGGCCCTAAACTGATGGCTTCCTGACGGAGAAACGTATGCCGAGATACCCAAGGGGACCCAACGGATTAATTGTCCAGATTCTTCCACGTGTTTTAGCAAAGTCATGTTGTACTCGCCATCATAGAGATGGACCAGGCATTACAGCACTAAACTAGCACGGTAACGTCCCACTCCTCAGAGTGAAGAAAGATCCACTGGCCCTAGAATGGGTAGTTCCAGCAGAATCATCCCAGATATACGAGGCCTGGCGTCACAAGGATACCAGGATGCGCAGCCTTTGGTTATAATCGAGCGCAGGGAGGCAACCCCTACGTCACCCCCACGAGGAGGGTCACCAAAGGGATGCAAAGGGATGCTCCAAAAGGTACGGCAGGCGAGGCCGCCCCTATTGGGGGGGTATGGTGTAAGAACTGAACAGTGAGCTGGATGGGCTGGAGGTAATGATCTGACGAGCCAAGACATATTGGTTGTGTTCAGGAGGCGGGTGCCTTACGGGTGCCCTGCATGGACTGTCGTAGGCTTACTTCTTAGCTGTACGGCGCTCATGGTGGAGCGAGCGTAGGTGTACAAAGTAACAATGCTACAGACTCTGTAAGATACGTCAACAAAATCTGCTAGTGAGTGGTAATCGCTACATGAGAATAAACAACAGAAAGTGAATTCCCCTGCTCCACAGCACTCACCATGTTTAAGACTGTTGCAGCACCTGCCAAGGCTCCAGCCAGGAATGGTCCAACTGTTGGTGCGAAGTAAGCAGCCTTGGCAGCTACGGTCAGTGCAGCTGCACCTACATCAGTTGCAAAGGCACAGAGACAGAAAGAAACAGTAAGTGTACTTTCTATATGTGTGATTGTTCCTTTCTGGAATACATGTTGGCACTGTGTAGTTGGCTTCGCTCCTACTAGTGGCATGCAATTCCCACTGCAAAAGTGGAAGGGAATTGCATGCCACTAGTAGTTAGCTTTAGTTTTTACACGTTGATTGACCGTTTCAAGCGGGTGAACCCTTTGACAGACCTTCACGACTCGGTACGTCATTACTGCCACCAAAAGATTCGCTTTGGGATGGCAAACAGAGCTACCTGTTATTTCGAGGCTTTTAAAGGGATTGAGGAAAGACTGGACCTGCCTGCTAGCAACGAGTACATGACCTCGGGAAAAATCAAGTATGCAGAACGAAAAACCGCTTTGCGCTACCGGTACGGGACCATGTGGAAAAGGAAGATGGCCTATAGGTGTGGACATGCACCTAGTAGCAAATGTCTCCTGTGCGGTGACGAGGATGGCGGACACCACACAGCCTCAGGATGCCCAGCTTTGAAAAGAATGTACATCAACAGGCATAACAAGGTCGGCCGACTAATCATGACAAGAGTGTTAAGGGGACGCAAAGGAGCATTTGTCATTCAAATGGACCTTGGATCAACTGAAAATTGTGCAGAAGACGGCATCATGGCCCACCAGTCTAGAAACATCCCGTGGGAGCTCCTTCCAAGGGGACTAAAGGAGGCAGTGCAACAAGCACAAGGCACCACCGATAAGCGCCCTGATGGTATGCTCTACAAACCCAACAATGGAAACAACCCAGCAGAGTACTGGATAATAGAGGTCAAGATCTGCAGGGATTCAGACCCAACAGGCCAGCAAAGCAAAGCTGATTATCAACACCAAGTACTCATTGACAAAATCAAAGACATAGACCCCACTGCCAAAGTATGGTACTATCCCTTGCTTGTCGGAGTTGCAGGCACCATATACAACAGTACCACCATGAATCTTCAAGCCCTCGGTATCAAAGGGCAAGCTCTAAAGCAATGCATTTCAGAAGTACATACTGCAGCAGTTAAGTCCTTACACAGCATATACGCAACAAAAAGAAAACTGGAAAAGCCCTAAGAGCCTCAATGGCACAGGAGGAACTACAAGAAAGTAAGCTAACAAAGGCGGGTGGGCGGAAGCCCACCCACGGATGTAACTATCCTATGGTAGGCTGGCCCAGTGTAATCCTTACACCAATGGGCCCCTCCCTTAATCTTACGCGGGAGGGCACCTCACGCCCCTCCTTGCGTAGCTCTCTCTCTCTCTCTTAGCTTTAGTTCTTGCGGCTACATCTTTCATGAAACGGGTAGGCGTCAAGTGAATGCTTCTTGCATCCACTTTGCAGTATGTCGGGCTGCTGGCAACTAACACACCACAGTGTCTCTTTGAACACACGCATGTAGGTGTGCAGACATGCAGCTTGGTCTAGTAGTAGTATGGGTCCTGGCAATGGTTGGCGGGACTTGAGTTCCATTTCTGGCTGTCACGCCAGATTTTACAGCAAGCACACATTGTCCTGGAAGGAACACTGGGCTCAAGTAAGGATGACTCACTGCCAATCAGTGCTTCAAATGTTCCATCTGCTCTAGTGATGACTCCGCTCATTGTAAAGTTTCAAGCACAAACGTCTTAACCCCACTCGATAACTCTTGTACTCTATGAGACTGCTCACTGTAGATTTATTGAAGAAACCATGTGTCAAGGGGGTCCCACTCTACACTATGATTCAGCCAAACTCTAAACCAGAATACTCGCCCAGCACACCCAGCTATACCCCTCCTAAGACCCTAATTCCTTGGGCAGCTGCCGCCTCTCAACCCCCTCCCTTCCCCCGTTAAGACCCCACCACCCCACGCCGTCACCCACCACCCATAAGACCCTAAGTCTAAGCCCTAAATCCTACATCCTAAAACCTGGGACAGCTCTTCACCACCCCCTCCCCCTTCCAGCCTTCTCTGCCTCTCACGGCCTCAGCAAACTTGCGGCCGAGTAGAACAGAATGCAGACTCACGACCTCCTAGGGCCAGGCTGATGACTCCATGGCCATAGAGTCTCGTGGCAACCGTGAGAGGCTCCAGACCCTGTAGCTCTCCCTACTCAATGTCACTCTGTTGGGGCTTGGGCTTTGGAATGGAATAGCTTGAAACATTGGTAGAATCTACAGATGGATTCTGGGTCTCTCATTTTCCGACTATGCCGTTTCCAAGAGTACAGCATGCTCACCTGCTGCCAAAATTCCGGGGGCATTGGATGTTTTCTCTTCTTCTGTGGTTTGCAAGGTGGTGGCAACGTTCCCATCCTGTGTTGTTGCACTTGCACTGGCTCCTGCAGCAGCAGTTGCAACGACATGCATCCATGGGTGTATCAATTGCTGGGGCTACCCCCTACCATTCTGCGCACCCTTGAAAACCGCACAACTTGCTCGATTAGAGCAGCAACGGTGCCAAATTGTAGAATAGGTGGTATTACCAAGCCCTAATATGGCTAATGTTCAAGGTTGGATGCTGCAATCCCGTGGATTGCCTTCTTATTTGACGCTCATGTCTCGAGCATCTCAACGGTTTGTGACTTCAAGCCTCAGGTAACACAACCTTGATACAGGCACACATCGCGAACCTTATTGCAACCTACTGGTGTGTCATCTGCAAATTGAGATGTCTGTCAAAGCTTTTTGAGAACTGCAACACGGTTCATCGGTCAGTACCCAGAGCATCTTAGCGACTTTTCTCAGAAGGAGGCAATAGCGTATGGGGACATGTATGGCTGGCATATGGGGATGAGGTAAATACATAACTGCCGCAACCCTTCCATGATTGCCCTGTGTGGGCTTTCCTGAAGCTCCCATGGCGATGCTTGGGAGGCATACTGTACGGGCGACGGAAGGCATAGCCCCCTTGGAATGGCTTTTAAACTGAGTTACCATACTTGGAAAACATCCCTGCGGTGCTAGGTGCCTCTGTGCGAGGCGATCAGTTGCACTTGAAGGTGGTCGTGAACATGGGGCATCTTGATTCCGAGAGCAGGCGAAGAACACTAGCTGCAGATTTGTTATGCTGCCAATGGCCTCCACGGGACATGGTACATGTATTACGATTTACTGATGCAAAAACATCGCACGCATCATCTCTAAACAGCACACTAAAAGGATCGGAAAAAGCAGCGCGGTCCTCAAGGCGGGTGCACAGACTGTTAGGCATGGCACACATGCCAGAAACATATCGCAGTTTCAGAGAAGATACCAAGCAAGCCAGAGTTACAATCATCATTATTGTAGGTGTGGTATATATACCTTACAAAAATTGCTTTGAGAGTACAAACAACAGGCTGCTGGTTGACTGAGTATAAATCCTACCTTCGCGCATAGCCGATAGATAGTTGGCAGGCTAATGATCGCCACATAAGCATATAATGCATTTCTTGATCATCAATGTTATATGGTGAATTCTGGTATCCGCTAATGACATACGTTAGGAACTCGATTCAGCCACAAGGCTTGATCACATTGGTTAGATCAACTTAGTGGCCTTAAGAAGCCTAGCTAGCAAAACTGTCCACACAGTTAACCAACATCAACTGTCGTGTAATGACTACACACAAGTATTAGTGCTTAATTGGCTAGCTTCAGGTCCTCCTACTACTAGTAGTAAGCTGAGTCACACCAGCATCAATCAAGCAATCGATCGTTCAATCAATCAATCAACTTTCAAGCCATCAAGCCATCAAGCAATCAATCAATCAATCAATCAATCAATCAATCAATCAATCAATCAATCAATCAATATATCGTTCAATCGAACCGCAGCTGAAGACCAGCTACACCAACATAGGCTTCGCAAATCACCTAGTGAGAGCTAGCTGCTTGTATTACTCACCCATGACAGGCTTGTTACTGCTGCTGCAGCCCTTGATGTGATCATCTAGAGTACGCACCAGCTCCTCCGTAGAAGTACGTATGCCCTCGCTACACCACTTGTCGTTACATAAGCGTTGCAGAGCTGGCAGAGCCTTTGGGACGCTAAGAACCATCTGCTGGTTGGTAACACAGTCAGTGCATAAGCTGTGCAGTGCAGCTGCAGCATGCCCACTATGGTAGATATAATCTTTATCTAGTAGCCCCACCAAACCAGGCACTGCTCCAGGAAACAGCCCTATTCGCAGCTGGTTGGTGCTGTGGCCAGATGCTATGGCGTTGAGCGCTTGTGCTGCTTGCGTCTGCACACTCAACTTCTCATTGTGGCTTAGCAGACCCACCATACCTACATCCCGACACACAATTGACAGCGCTAACAGAGCGCCAACATGCACCCGCATCAGCATTGCAAGGCTCTCTTCACAGCTGAATTCATAAATGCCACCTTTTGAACAGCAGTGCCAGACGTTCGTTTTGTGCGGGGTTTTTGAGGCCCCACATGCGGATGTAAGTTCTGTTTGCTTTGCCATGTCGTCGCGCGCAAAAACCGTTGGCCCCATTCTTGGGGCCAGCGACGTTCCCAATGAGGTAAGTAAGGCCTAATGCTTACTATCAATCTTCTCTTAGCCTTAGCACTCATAGCATGTGTGTGTGTGTGGGGCTAAGCCAAGGTCCGGATGTGGCTTCGTGAACGAAGCCCGCGAGGCCAAAGCGACTGCCAAAAGAAGTGACGCTGTTAAGCACCCCTGCACAAAGACGTGCTCGAGTTTATATGACACTGACATGATCAGATGGGCCAAAGAAGGCGGCCTCAACCAAGGTGCGACCAACCTCCCGCCATCTGCCCACGGCAGCAAGGCAGACCACAGCGAGCAGAGCCAAACAGTGGCAAGGGATGTCCCTACACAGTGCAGCCTGCATGTTCATGACAGCTACCGTAGCATTCCAGCCAGCACCTCAGCACTAGCCCCCGACTCAGCGGGCAGCAGCATCAACGTCTTGCTGACAAGCCATGATACAGGGCAGACTTTCAGCAGCACAGAAGCCAAGACACTGAAAGGACCACTACGGAAAGCTGCAGCAGATGACAGTGACAACCTTGGATACGAAGCCTTTGATATCGACCAACACAGGTCCAGCATCGAAGCTCGCAAGGCAAGCAGCAGCAGCGGCAAGAGGGCCAACCTCACTGGAGCGCCAAAAGCAACTGTTACCACTGCCAAGGGGCGGGGAACCCCTGCGCAAACTGAGCAGGCAAAAAGCAACAGCAGCTTACCCCTCCTATCAGCATATGTTACCACTGCCAAAGGGCAAGGAATCTCTGCCCAAACACAGCCGGCAGAAAGCAACAGCAGCAGACCCCTAAAACCATCATATGTTACCATTGCCAGGGGGCAGGGAACCTCTGCCCAAACTCAGCAGGCAGACATCCACAGCAGCAGAAACATTCCCCCAACAGCATATGCTACCATTGCCACGGGGCGGGGAACCTATGCCCAAACTCAGCAGGCAGCAATCATTAGCAGCACAAAGATGCCCCCAACAGCATGCGATACCATTGCCACGGGGCGGGGAACCTATGCCCAAAGTTCAACTCTGAATAGCACCATCCTGAACCTTACCAAATGTGAGTCTCAGACCAACAGCAGCTCCACAGATCAGCCTTCTAGCCACCTCGCCTCAATAGAACTTCCTTTTACAGATCAGCCAGACTTCCATCCCCTCAGGCCCATGGCCCCAAACACCCTGGGCACTCATCTCCTGCTTTTTACCACTCTGGCCCTCCTCAGCACACTAATACTGCTGTCACTCTCCTACCTCTATGAGAGCTCTGGATGTATGTATGGCCCCATGTACACCATAATATTATTTCCCCACCCTGATGCCAAACCACCAGGGCAAAATGGCACAAGGAAAGGAAAGTCGAGCAAGCGCACTAACCGAGCAATCGCCAAACATGCCAGAAACAGCATTCATGCCTTGAAGCAGAGGCTGCAAGATCACTATGTCATGCACTGTCGAATTCGCCTACACATGGACAAGCAGCACCCTCACTATCTCAAACAAGCAATTGCAAAGCAAGCGAGGCGCTGCATTAAACGCAGCAATGGCTACTTGGAACGAAAAGCCTACAGAATCTACAGAAACACTACTGTCAGACATATTTCCCCAACACCATCTGCACATGCAGACCCTCCACGAACAGCAAACTTCCAGGAGCTGCATGACGGGGAAGCAGCAGTCACACCCTGCCCGATAGAGGCTGCCTTATGTAATCCCCCGATTAACTATGAAACTGCACCCAAGGACCCATATAACCAGCATGAGACCCAGCATCCAACTGCTGTCACCTGCCAGGATGGTGTCATCCACCCTCAGACTGTGCCCAATGCTCCTTCTACGAAACGACAGCAGCTAGGAAAGAGCACATGTCACCACAACACCTGCTGCAACCCAAAGTGTGAAGGGCACTGCCAAAACTTCAAAGCACTATGCCCTGAGGGCCTCAATCGACCCGAAGCACGCAGTACTCACGAGCAACTACATGGACTGGCACAACACCAAATGCAGCTTGCAGGCTGCCAGCAATCAAAAAGTGCCTGGGTGTACTGCCCCACCTACCTGCTGGGTATGCCTAACCTGGAAGAAAGGCTGATTTCCCTCTGGGTCAATGACCTCTTCAACCTCCTCCAGGACAATGTACATGCGCATCTGTATCTGGCAATGCCAGCCAAGGACCCTCCAGACCTGAGCGTGCGTCCTTGTAGAAGCTGGGCCTGGGTCCCTGCAGACTATTTCCTCCGCTGCTTCCACATAACCTCGACCAAGCAGGCACTCCATGAGCATAAAATTTACGAGCGAAGACTGCCTCATACTGCACGACAATGGCTACGCCAACCCATCCGGGCGAAAGCAGAAAGGCCAAACGACCACATGGAGACAAGAGAAGCAACCTCTTTACACTACGTCAAGTCAAAGCTGGGCGAGTATGCAGTGCACAGAGCGGCCGTGAACAGACAAGATGCTGCCGCAGAGCTCTGCGAAGAATGGCAGAATGAGAGCCACGGCCAAGCAGATCCTAGACCTAGGGCGTACACCACTACAGTTGGTTGCAAAAGTTTTGGCCGGAACATAAGGCTGGGGTTTAAGCAGCAGCAGCAAGACCTGATTTACAACCATTTATGTTTAAGAAAGTAAACAGGCAGAGCATCAATGTGCTGCAGTTGGTATGCCCAAGTGGTACCACAAGTAGCCTCGCACGCGAGACGTCCCGAGTTCGAGCCCCGGGCGTGCCCTATAAATATACTATATAAAAGCCAGCCAGCCAGCCTTAGCCTTAGCCGCAGACGCAGACCAGCAAGCCTCCCCCCTGTTCCTATAGCCCTCCTGCTTTTTTTAACCTGGCTCTCCCCTTCCACCTCTGCCCCTCCTGTGGTTGCCAGCCCCACACCCCATCTGCTCCCCTCCCACAGCCCTCTCAGCTCAGCCTTGCACTTGCCCCAACTTCTCGCATGCCCTGCCTACCCCCACCTGCCCTGCCATTGAACTGGTATAGCCCCTGCACCTGCTTCACACCTGGTCTATATGCTACTGCCCCTAAACAGTAAAGAAAGGGCACCTGTGCCTGCTGGCAGTTCTCAGCATTTACCCCCTTAAAAAGCAGCAAAAATGCCTCCGCTGTCTCCCTTGCAAGACCCCTGCTTTTCTCAGCAGCCAAGCAACACAGAGCAACAGAGATGCTGACCGCACCCATTGGTGACAACCTGGACCTCATACAGAAGCTGCCTGTGCAAGAGAGCAATGAACGGCCATGCCATTTCACAGAAGCAGACCATTTCCTAACAAAATCTGAGTTTTGGGCCAAAACTTTTGCAACCAACTGTATACCGCAGGCCAGTCTGAGAACGTTCCGGGGAACTTCAACAGGAGCTTCTTCATGTGACGTGTTCGGCCTTGTCCCTCCCCATATGCCAAGCATGCAAGGAGCAGGCAAGACTTCTAACGCACCAACGAAACGGGGCCTAAAAGCTTCCAACACGCATAAGCGCAGGTCGAAACTTGAGCAGGGTATTCGTCGAATCGGTGCGATGCTTGGAGCAGCAGTCCCCGGACTGGCCCCTGGCAGCAATAGCAAGGCACCGACCAAACAGAACCCACCTACGGCATGTGTCCCACACCCTGTTATTATCGCAGTAGCCCCGCGAATCCCACGGGACGGTCCCCAGCAACGTACTAACGTCCTGAAGCCCGTTCCACAGCCTCCCTCTGGAACCAGAACTAGAATTGAGGGAGGGCTCTGGAACCCAAAATTGCATGCTGTTTTTCTGGTGGCGCAGACCATGTCGATGCGAAGCATCGACCCAAGCAGGAGGTGGGGGTCCAGGGGGAGGAACAGCCCCCCTGGTGGGGTCTGGGGCGGAGCCCCAGGAGCTAGCAACAGTTTGCACATATAATCACCAATCTTACATTGAAAATTGCTACTTTTCCACTAAGATGAGCATCATACACTTTGTCAAATCTCGGCTGGAACCAGCATGTGACATGTTGGCCACAGAGCGGCCTACGACTGGAACCGGGAACTCACACTTCTTGCATCGCTGGAACGACGGAACTGAGCAGATTTTGCCTGGAACGCGGAACTGGAACGGGCTTCAACCCGGTAACGTACGGACCCCCCTGTCGAACCTGATAGTGAGGACGAAGATGTTATAATGATCGATCAAGATATCGACGGCCTCAGCGAACAGTTCCATGACGCTATCAGTCCCAAACGGGGAACCGCAGATGCTCAGCGTCAGGTTAGTTCCCCCCAACACAAACAGTGGGTCACCCCAGAGACCGTAGGACTGTACTGCCAAGCTCAAGTCGGTGGGAATTGTGCACTGCATGCACTCAATGCAATGGCAGGCAGGCCAATCATCACTCCAGACGAAGCCCAAGCACTACTCCGACATCCCCAAGTCCCAAGCCCGGCAGACAGCGAGAGGCCTGACTGCAATACCGACGGCTGGTTCAGATGGGAGGCTATCAACAAGCTCCTATACTACACAACAACCATAGACCTGACCCTCCTTGTCCTCAAGAACCCTCAAAACCACCCACAGCACTCTGGCAGCACTACCTCAGCAAAGGCACGGGTACTCGCCCTGGCACCGCAAGGATGCAATGCACTGTTTCTGCACAAACCAGGCCACTTCATATGCTGGAAACGCAGCCCTATTAACGGCAAGTGGTACAGCCTGGACTCAATCCCCTATGCAACAACACACAGAATACAGGAGCTGACTGATGCCGACTGGGCAGCATTCAATGGCACGATCAGTACAACCATAGCGGCTGACGCATACCTCCACAACGCCACTGGGTTAACTCTGTACAAACACAGGTATACGCCGTCCCCGGCAAACAGAAGTCACATGCAATATGTGGATCTAGCAGGCATTGAGCTCCATACAGCAGGCCCCACTCACCGCCCTGCTGCTGCCTGGATTGAAGAGGATACAGAACGAGCTCGTGCTCGGGGCCAGAGAATAGCACAGGCACGAGCGGGAAGAGCTAAGCAGCTCCCAAACAGTAAGCCTGCACAGTGTGGCATACCACCACAGATAGCCCAGGCTGCCTTAAAGCACTCCCAGAATCACAACAAACCTACCAAAGCCCAAAAGCAAACAGAGGCAAGCCGCCCTCACAGCGGACAGTGGAGGCCCGCAACCCCACTGAACATTAGAGTGTGCAGGCAATTTGCCAGTCACTGTGGGCTGCACGCATTAGAAGCCATGGTAGGACAGTCCATTGCCACTCCACGAGAGGTCACCAAGTACCTTCAAGAGACCTGGCCTGCAGGGGAGGATAAAGAAGGGCAGCAGGGCGATCACTATTCCACACAAGGCAACTACTCAGACCTTGCACTACAAACAAAAAAAACAAACCAATTTTAACGTCCGGGTCCAAGACCGGAAGTCAGACTGACTCATCGGACGGCCTTGCGGCGACGGTGTTGCCCAGTTGATCAGACCGTTAGCCCATTGAACAGACGAATCCATTGTCTAGGCAACGCGGATACCTGTAACCTTTTTCTTGAGAGGCCCCGGCTAAGGGCGGCGAGGAGACCGGGACTCGAACACCGGATCTGAGGATTCGAAGTCCTCTGCTCTACCAATTGAGCTACCCCCCCTTTTTTTAGCTACCCCCCCAAACAACGCATCCTGTACCGGTTCTGGTGCAGGAGGGCTTGCCAAGGAACTGAATCTTTGGAGATGCACGTGGTCTCTGGCCATGAACAGCTGCAAAAGGGCAACTCAAGCGAAGCAATCATACGACAGTTACACCAAGCTGAGGCTTTCATGGTAAACTATACAACTCATCCATCCGCTGGGCAGGATAGTGGCAGACACTGGCATGTTGTGAGGAAGGGAAGGACAGACAAAGGCCCTACACCTGACTGGTATCAAGTTGACTCCCTGGACCAGGGTGCCCAACCAGGCCTCGTGAAAGTCATGACAGAGGCCGACTGGACAAATATACATGGCACTCTATACATCATCAAACAAAGCACAGAAAAACAAATGCTAGATTCATGTGAATTCACAGATGAGGAACTACTAGCACATCAACAGAGACTTGAAGGAGAGGAAGCACGAGCAGCGCACACCCACATAAGAGAGCAAAGCAACCCCCCTCGGCTGCATATCGAGCAGGCTCAAGCCCAACGTTCAGGCCTCACCCAAACCCCCATCAGGAACCTGAACACAAAGCCACCAACAGAGCCCGGGCAGCGCAACAAACGTAGAAAGACCAAGGCACCAAAGACAGCCAGCACTAATGCCAAGCCCTCCAGTATACCAGTCATAGAAAACTATTTCCACAAGCAAGCACAGCCCACAGCGCACGCTCAGGAGATATTGCACCCACCCCTACACTCACAGCAGGCACAGGGGGTCTGCACAGGAACCAAAATGGAAGCTCTCAATAAAGAGAGAGCTACAATCCCCAAGCTGAAAGTGATGACCCTTAATGTTCGAGGGCTGCACTCCAATCTTGAAGATGTCCTTGGCGTGCTGCAAGACCACCAACCTGATGTACTCGTTCTGACAGAAACCAAACTAACAAGAAAAGCATGCAGCCAGGCATGCAAATATCTCAGTGGCCATGGATATGTACAACGACACAGCGCATGCCAGTACAATCCTAGAGCAGGAGTAACCCTACTAATCAACAAGAGCTTTGCAGACCTGGGAACTGTTGAGACAATTGACATCCTTGGGGACCTTGGTGGTTACATAAAAGCAGTGCAGCTTCGCATGGAGGTCTCTACACCGTTAACAATCGTTGGGGTATACATGCCTACCAGCCATCCCTCAGACAAGATGGTCAGATCCCAAATCTACAGGAGAATGAAAGCAATGACAGAACAAGCCAATGACAAAGAGGAAGGTCGCCACAACATATTATTTGCAGGGGCTTCAATGCAACATTGAACAAGATGGATCGAGCAAGTGGCAATACCAACCCAATGGACAATGCTCACCAAACAAAGATTGAGGAAGCCAAACTCTATACCCTGGACCCTGTCCAGGCTGGTCACCCCAGGAAATACACATGGAGAAAGGGATCAGCTGAACAGCTCGCAAGCCGCATTGACGACATGTTCACAAACAATGAAGCCCTTCCAGCCTCTGCAGTCACACAGATATGGGATATGACCGGCAAAGGCACAGATCATGATCTCTTGGAGGTCTGTGTTCCCTACCGCAAGCTCAACATGCTCCCACCCCCACCAATCACACCTGACAGTGCTGAGAAAGCAACCCTTGAAAAGCTAAAACGACTGACAAAACTCACAAAGGAGGAGAGGGAGGGCCTCAAGGATACAGTGGAAGAAAGGCACGGTGCAGCGTATCACCAGCTTAACGACCAAGTGCAACGCTTACTGCACACTGATGTGTACCCACATTGGGAGCGCCTAGCTAGTGGAGACCCCGCAAGCATGGAACCCCTCCGCGCGCTTCATCTTGGAAGCGCAGCTGACCCTGCCGCTCAACGGGAGCTTATGGAAGAGCTGAACACCCAGATGGCTGACCTGCTGCTGCAGACTCGGGGCACCATACTAGCGGAAGGCCCAACCACCATGACCAATCCAACAGGACACCACTATCGGCCCAGACTTGTGTCAATCCAACGCGACAGCCTGATTAAATTACGAAAGAAGGTAGTCCAAACACTGAGACAAGACAATGTGGAGGAAGCAGAGCTGCCTGCAGAAGTGTGCAAAGCAGTTGAAGCACTCAACGCAGCAGATGAGCGCAGCAGCAGCTCTCCTCAACCCCTCAGAGAATCTCTCAAACAGCTAAAAAGCAAAATCCGCAAAGAACTGCGGGTCATCGACAGTGAGCACCAGACCAAGCGCAAGCAAAATGCCATCGCCAAAAGGCAGGCACTGTATGACCAACGGCAGAAGATCGGCAATCAAATGATTACTGGCCAATTCAAGGGGCGCAACAGCATGCAGCTTCGAGCAATAAAAACAGGAGAGGAAACGGTTGTTACAGACCCAAAGGGAGTAATGGAAGCCATCACAACGTACTATACGCCCAAGCTGATGCCAGCAGCAGGCGCCGGTAGCAAAACTGGACTGTACCACCCATCCGAGCAACCAAGGTCGTATCCCTGGCTACAACCCAATGCCCCAGATCCATTTGACCTAAACACAGCCATCACTAGTGGTGCCGCTCCACGACGATGGCTGCACAATGAAATAAGGGACCAGCAAGCTTTTCAGGCCTGCCTCAAATCTTTAGCTCGCGGCAAGGCCCCGGGACCTGACCAGATAACCAATGAGATGCTAAACATGCTGCCTCCCCAAGGGCAAGACCTCCTGCACGGTTACATCCAATTGATGTGGGCAACAGGCTATACTCCTAAAGCATGGAAAGAGAGCACCACAGTGCTCCTGTTCAAAAACAAGGGCACACCCCTCAAACTGCAGTTTTACAGACGCATTGGCCTGGAGATGACCATATACAAACTATGGATCAGAATGATCACATGGGTCCTTGCTGACTATGCCGAAAGACACAACATTCTGAGCTATACCCAGGGTGGGTTCCGAAACAAACGAACCTGCATGGACCAGCTGGAGCTGTTCACCCTCTTGCTTGAGGATGCCAAACTGACCCGGAAAGACATCTATCTCCTTATGGTTGACTTTTCAGAGGCTTTTGACACAATTGACCATGACAAGCTGCTGCAAATCATGTATGACCTGGGTTTCCCCACAGATGCCACAGAGGTGGTCAAAGACCTGTACACGGGTGCAACAACAGCATTTACAACCCCATTCGGGAATACCGAACCAATGCCCATGGACAGAGGGACAATTCAAGGTGACAGCCTCTCACCATTTCTGTTCATTTTATATCTGGAGCCCCTGCTACGTTGGCTAAGGGTAGGTGCCAGAGGATACATCCCGGGTGCATACAACAACCGTGATACGCTCTTCAAACTGAAACAGCAGATCCCAGATGTCACATATGCGGACGACCTGAACCTGATATGTTCTTGCGTAGGGGATTTGACCAGCCAAGCTGACAAGGTCACCCTGTATGCTGACTGGGGACACCTTAAAATAAACAATACAAAGACCCTCCTCACAGGTGCTAGATATGGGGCTGACGCCAAAGACCCTTTTAATCTGGAGAAGCTCCAGCGTAGCCTAACGGATGTGAAGGTCCAACGATCCCCTGCAACACTCCACGACCCACGAAAACCGTTCCGTTACCTGGGCCTGCAATTCACCATGCACCTTGACTGGTCAGCCCAATATCAATTGACCAGGGATACCATTCAAGACATGTGTCACAACATGAAGCACTCATACGCTACAACCTCCCAAAAGATGTGCACCCTGAATACATGCATACGGACAAAGATTCGGTATGCATTCTGTGTGGCCCCTTACACCAAAGCTCAGCTCAAAGCGTTAGACAGCCCCCTCTGTAGGGCAGCCAAAGAAGCATATGGTCTTCCCAACAGTACTGCCACGGCAGTAGCACATGAAGACGTCAGTAAAGGCGGTCTAGGGTGCCCCTCCCTACTAGCAGAGTACAATACAGTACAAATACAGCGGTTGACAGAGGCTCTCAATGATCCCGGACCAGTGGGAGAGCTCAGCCGTACACGCCTGCAGACAGATGGCAGCTGCCTGGACAAACTGACAGCAATGGCTCGCCCTGCCCTAACACACCACAGCCTGAGGCTGAGGCAGGTGATTGCATGCGCAAGCATCGATGTCGAGCTCAAAAAGCAGGGACTTGGCCCAATAGAACTACCGGATACCAGCCCACTCTTGCAGGACCTACAGAACATGCAGGCACTTGCAAGCTCCCAACCACCAGACCTCCTCCTAGCTGACCTTCACCAACTCAGACAAGTAGGTATGCACCGACTTCAGGACATTATGTCTTCCACAGGTAGAACTGTCCTTACAACACGACAGCTCATGTTGAAATTGGACAAGGATATCCCCGTTAGGACGCTGACCGCTTTTAAACGTATTGCATACATGCTCACTCTCCCGCCAGGCATTACAAAAGAAACCTACTGCAGCAGGCCACCTGTGCAAGCAGGACATGGTGCAACAATCCATCCGGAGTATGCAAGGCTGCTGAAGTTCCACAACCTCATCGATGACATAGACATACGCAATGCACCTCTTCCAGCATTGTGGGCTGCACAGACACATGCCCCAAGCACAGAGCAAGCCCTGACAGAGATACAGGCTTACCTGTCCTTGCTCAGCGCACCACCAAGAGGCCACACTAAAAGCAGCAGTGTGCGCCAGACTGCAACAGACATCACAGCCCCACTGGTATACCGAATAGAAACAGGCTATCACGTGTACCAGCGAATCAAAGATGAGACAAGACAGCCCTTCAAAGATATGCGAGAGCAATTATATAACAACTTTGCAGAAGGGCAGGACCAAGTAGAAGGTATAGAAGGTCTGGCAGTGGCGGCACGCCACACCGGACGAGGGCAAAAGAGAAAGAAAGTAGCAACACAGAACCAGGTCATTGTGCGATGGGCCCCAACAGTTATGCAAGGATGGGTGGTGGAACTGGCTAAGCAAAAGGGCTATCACATTGATGATGCTCGAGAGCACGCTCTACAGCCAATGACTCATCATGAAGTCTGCAACACACCAAACCTCCCGACTGAATGCTGCTGTCCTAACGCCCACCTGCCAGCACGACGAATCCCTGCACGTACAACCCTAGCACACTGTAGCATATGTAACAGATGATATCATATTGATTGTCTCCCGCTAACCCATCGCCCTGCAGGGGACATGTCGGAAGAGGATGTCACGACAGGCGCCTGTCGTGTGTCCCGGTGTCCCGGTGTCACGACCGGTCCCTGTTACATTCAATGCAGGTCCAGCCTAGGCTGGACCTGCATTGAATGTAACAGGGACCAGTATGCCACTAAAGGCCTCCCTCTTGCAATAAGGCACTACAACGTCCATTGGAAGCCCAGTCGAGAAAGTGAGAGCGACCTCATTGCGCATAATCCAGTTGTTGCTGAGATGATTGCTGCTTACCGGTTGCAACAGGTAGCAGCAGTAAATGACCGGTCCCCGGCAACTCCTGCACTTGGCGAGCTGGCTCAAGCTCAGCAAGGGTTATCGGCACTGCAGCAACAAGGCGATTACTACCCCGATCACCCTCAAAGATACAACATCAACATTGGAAACCAGTACAGCAACCTTTTCGACATGGACACATCACCAATGAACCCCCATGCTGATATCTACCCCACAGGAAGACACGAAGTCTTTATTAGAGAAGTAGAGATGTGCATAGATGGACAACTGTGGATAAAGACGCTCGCCTGCATATACACACCAGATGGCAAATGTCGCTACACCCTCACCCCTGAAAGGACAGCAATACTGTACCAACAGTACTGCCACAGCACTCGCCACAAACCAAAGGTTATGCGGAAGTTGAAGGCAGGTACCTTTCCCCAAGAACTGTATGCCCTCATGTGCAGGTACAGAGATGGAGCACAGATCAAAGATCACAAAGCCATTAGGAAGGTCCAAATAAAGAACCACTGGGCCACTCCCCCTGAGGTGTATGAGGCTCTCAGGCAGCTCACAGACATAACAAAAGAGAGATTTGCAAGCCCACTCAATTACAACCCCACATTTACAATGTACTGGAGCGCCCACAAGAGGGACCAAATCTTTGGGGCAAAATGGGATAGCTACAGATATAGGTGGACCGGCGGAAGCGTGCACAACCCAGAGTATGAGGACGAAGACCTGAATAAGAACATGGCTACTGCCATAGCAGCGGCCCGTAACACAACAGCCCCTGTCTTTGGCATACATATCCTGCCTGCCTGGTCCGATGCAAACAGAACTGCCTACCTTGCATGGCTACAACACTTCCCAGAAAACTGCATGCATCTCCTACAAATACCCCGAAAACACTTCAGGTTCGAGAAACCCACAACTTGGGAACGGGGCGACATGTATGCAGGAAACCCTAGATGGGACATAAACATCATTGTCACAGGCAACGCAAAGGGTTTTGAGGCCCACCTCCCTTACTGGGAGAGCGGCTACATGACCAGGTTCCTGCAAATGCTGCAGGATGCCATTAATCAGTCCCTGCCGGACGACAAAGAGATACAACACATCAGCATGTACTACAACCCCCCAAGCAGCAATGCCCCGCCCAGCACATCTCATCAGCCAACATTGCTGACGCCAAAACAGCTCAGCAAAATGGGTTACCCCAAACAAACAAACGGCTCTGAGTCCCTCCGGGACGATTCTGCCACCAGTCAAGACCCTCCAGCCATGGTTGACGCCAGCACTACACTGGAGGACCTGGAAACGCAATTAGCCACTGCCCTACCAACAGCCCCACCCCTCCGGTACAATTGGAAAAACTATGTCTACACAGATGGTAGCTACAAGCAAACAAGCCACAAAGCATCACCAATAGATGCAGAGTGTGATGCCCCAGGCATAGGGGCAGGAGTGTACTTTCCCCCACAAGCAGCCAATGAGGACGATGAACGTGGGGTACCAATTGTCCCTGCAGGCGACAGCCATCCCCAGAACACCATAAACAGAGCAGAACTGGTTGGTATCCTTGCTGCGCTGAGGCATGGAGCCCACATGATAGCCACCGACAGTCTCAGCTCAATGTACCAAATCAAAAAGATGCTGAGACGCCCACAAGATCTCCTAAATCACCAGCACTGTGAGCTAATTAAAGAGATAGTAACCGAGATCGTCAACAGGGGACTGAGGACAACCCTTCACAAGGTCAAGGGCCATGCTTCCATAATCGGTAATGAAAAAGCGGACGCAATCGCTAAGGCGGCTGCGACAGGGGACACCTCCGACTATGAGGAATGTGAGAAGTACGAGAGTCCTAGTAACAACAGGTTGACCCAATATTGGCCGCACAAGACCCAATGGAACAATTGTTGGTTACGGACCAATGGGCAGCGCACGTTGATTGACCGTTTCAAGCGGGTGAACCCTTTGACAGACCTTCACGACTCGGTACGTCATTACTGCCACCAAAAAAGTCGCTTTGGGATGGCAAACAGAGCTACCTGTTATTTCGAGGCTTTTAAAAGGATCGAGGAAAGACTGGACCTGCCTGCTATCAACGAGTACATGACCTCGGGAAAGATCAAGTATGCAGAACGTAAAACCGCTTTGCGCTACCGGTACGGGACCATGTGGACAAGGAAGATGGCCTATAGGTGTGGACATGCACCTAGTAGCAAATGTCTCCTGTGCGGTGACGAGGATGGCGGACACCACACAGCCTCAGGATGCCCAGCTTTGAAAAGAATGTACATCAACAGGCATAACAAGGTCGGCCGACTAATCATGACAAGAGTGTTAAGGGGACGCAAAGGAGCATTTGTCATTCAAATGGACCTTGGATCAACTGAAAATTGTGCAGAAGACGGCATCATGGCCCACCAGTCTAGAAACATCCCGTGGGAGCTCCTTCCAAGGGGACTAAATACAATACAATACAATACAAGTTGGGGGACTGAAACCCCTCCCGGCACTAGCCTGCAGGCCTACTTCGTGGCCCATGGGAGATCGAACATTGTTCGCAACCTTTGTAATTGTACCATACCCTATCCACTTTTACGCCATTCAGCGTGCGGTGCGCCCGTCACCCCGCGTGGAAGCGATATGTACCCAAACACACTCTGGGTCGGAGCGGCCGTTGATGGGGTTCGAACCCACGACCTCCCAAGCACCAAACGAGCGCCTTAAATCATAGGGGGCTAGTTCACCGAACCAGGTCCCCGTTCGTGGTCATTGGTGTCATTGGTGACTAAAGGAGGCAGTGCAACAAGCACAAGGCACCACCGATAAGCGCCCTGATGGTATGCTCTACAAAACAAACAAACAAAAATTTAAGGTGCGGCAACCGCAAAGGGCTGCTCTACAAACCCAAGAATGGAAACAACCCAGCAGAGTACTGGATAATAGAGGTCAAGATCTGCAGGGATTCAGACCCAACAGGCCAGCAAAGCAAAGATGATTATCAACACCAAGTACTCATTGACAAAATCAAAGACATAGACCCCACTGCCAAAGTATGGTACTATCCCATGCTTGTCGGAGTTGCAGGCACCATATACAACAGTACCACCATGAATCTTCAAGCCCTCGGTATCAAAGGGCAAGCTCTAAAGCAATGCATTTCAGAAGTACATACTGCAGCAGTCAAGTCCTTACACAGCATATACACAACAAAAAGAAAACTGGAAAAGCCCAAAGAGCCTTAATGGCACAGGAGGAACTACAAGAAAGTAAGCTAACAAAGGCGGGTGGGCGGAAGCCCACCCACGGATGTAACTATCCTATGGTAGGCTGGCCCAGTGTAATCCTTACACCAATGGGCCCCTCCCTTAATCTTACGCGGGAGGGCACCTCACGCCCCTCCTTGCGTAGCTCTCTCTCTCTCTCTCTAGCAGACCCACCAGACCCTGCACTGCTCCAGGACACTCCCCTATGAGCTGCTGATTGGTGCTGTTGTTGTATGCCAGGTCCCAGAGCGTACTTGCTGCACTTTTCCGCACCTGGCTTCTCCAGCTTCTGAGGCCGGCAACAGCTTCTTTAACGAGCTTATCCGTTGAAACGTCCTTCCCATATTGGCTGATAAGGGTACCAAAGGTGGCAACGCGGATCGTTCACTGCCTCGCGAGACAGTGGCGAGACAAGCAAATTTAAGGAGGTGCCGGGTGGTATTGCTGCATGTATATGTCTTTAGCCATGGCGGCGCCTCAGGGGAGTGTGAGGTCGAGACGTCTCTGAAGCAGCACCTTGGACTTCGGTGATTGAATAAGGAGCACGTGGTATGGCACTGTCTGGAAGCTTCAGTAAAGCAGAACTGCAGCAAGCATCTATATTACAAGCCAGAGTACAAGTCAAGTGGGCACTACTCTTCGAGTCGCCACTGTCAGTTCAGGCTACAGGCATCCGTGCAGACAAGTACTCTTAAAATTGGCTGAAAGCTGACCGGACTCCGTGTGCTTTACAAGTAATGGGCTCACCAAAGCCAGGCCCCCTTAGGAACAATAGACGCTACTGACTTGGAGGTACCAAGTGAGTAGTGTCAAGTGCCGAGTGTGGACCAGGAACTCAGGAAGTGTCACTGAAGGAGCAGCCGCGCCGGCGCCCTTGGCTTCGTCACTAGTCTGCTCATGGGCCCAAGCAAGCCCTACCCCTAAGTCCAAGGCAGTAGTCTGACCTGATGGAGGTGGGTGAAGAGTATGACAGCTTTTCATGTTTAGGTGGGAGTGATCTCGGTACTGGCTTTAGGTATTGTACGCATGCACCGTGCGTACAATACCTCTGTGGCATGTGGCTTTTGGCGCCGATCAGCGGCATGGTGCAACACGAACAAATGACCTGGGGTGGCATTTTCAAGTTCAGTAATCTAGCCGATCAGCCACAGTAGGCAGCAGCGTAATCATGTATGCGGACATGGAAGGGTCGGTAGGTGCTGCTGCTGCTGCTGCTGCTGCTGTTGCTTACACTAGCTGCTGCTGTTCTTGCTATACGTGCTGCTTCTGCTGTTGATTAGACCGGCCAGCTGCTGCAACTGCTCGTGTTTAGACCAGCTGCTGCTGCTCTTGCTCATCACTGACCAGCTGCTCCTGCTGCTGTTGCTTAGACCAGGTGCGGAGCTGCTGCTGTTGCCTAGACCAGGTGCGGGGCTGCTGCTGTTGCTTAGACCAGGTGCGGGGCTGCTGCTGTTGCTTAGACCAGCTGCGCTGCTGCTGCTGCTGCTGCTGCTGCTGCTGTTGCTTCATCGATCAGCTACGGCTGCTACATTTGCTTCACTCACATACCAACTGCGGCTGCTGCTATTGCAAACAAACAATTAGCGAAGTGTGGCTGCACCAAGGCAGCTAGGTCGAGCCAGCTGCTGCTGCTGTTGCTGAGGCCGCTGCTGCTGCTGCACCTGCTGTTCAGTTGCTTAGATGACCTGCTGCCGCTCCTGCTGCTGTTGCCACCGGACTGTTGCTTCGACCACCTGCCGGCTGCTTTTAATCTTATCTTAGGCCAGTTGCGACTGCTGTTCTTGCTTAAACCAGCTGTGGCGGCTGCTGTTCGGGTCCTTAGACCGCCTGCTGCTGCTGTTGTTGCTTAAACCTGCTGCTGCTGCTGCTGCTTCTGGCTTAACAGATGTAATCAATGTGCACCAATGCGCTAAGATCCACTGTCATGCTAACCTTTTATTCAGGGCTGACGGCATGCTCTCAAACAAGGCGCCAGTAGCAGCTGTTACCGCTGCCCGCACCGGCTGCGGCTGCTGCTGTTGTTGCTAAGACCACATATGCGGCTGCGGTTGTTGCTTAGACGAGCTGGACAGTACCTTCCTTCCTGCAACTGTGAGCCTGGACAAAGCATCAAAATATGCATCATCACTGCGAGTTGCAAATGCACAAAGTCCACTAGGTAATCCAACATTGCATCATATGCCAGTCTTAAGGGGCCTTCTGCCAGGAAGAATTGTGCCAAGATTGCATACAGAAAGTAAGTGACTGTCGGCATCGAAGACAAACCTGAGAGACACAGCTGAGTGCGTTGCGGATCTGAACCGAAGCTGTGGGCCCACATGCATTTCGTGTGTGTTCTTTCCCACCACTATAACTGCAAAATGCATGCCAACAGCAACTGGCAACTGCCAAAACATTTAAATAATTAAGACCCGCCGGCCAAGACAAAACAATCAGATTTCTGCCACAGAAACTGTGCCAAAACAGTCAGACTTCCGCAGCTTACAGGTCACTTGTCGAATAGAAGTATGCTGGCGGGTGGGTCTGAGCCATGGCCAACCCTGCCACAACCATGTATGCCTTGATTATTTTCCCATGTAACGCCATTGTCACCCTATGGAAACGTTACTTTCCAGAAGCACACACATGACAATGCTGTGAAGATGGCTCAAACAGTCTAACTCCTCCGATCAGCAGAACAATCCACCTCCATCCCAACACCTCATATTCTGCACATTACACCATGGATATCTACCAGGGAAGGAACAGCCACACCGGCCTGCCAAGTACCCTCTCCCACACAAACCGCTCAGTAGCACTAGATCTAGAGGTATTAACTAGATCTAGAGGTATGAAGAGGTGCAGTGGACCTTAAGTGCTCATTGCATTTGACCAAAAGTGCCCCATTGCAGTAGATTAGAAATGCCCCCATTGCACTGATGTAAGCGGGACCACCGCATCACGGTCTTCACCCCCCCCCTCCTCTAAACAAACAGGAAGTGCGTGATGTAAGAGGCCCAACTGCAGTGCCATTGCTGTCAACCTAAGCACAATTTAGTTTCATGAAGCCTATAAAGGCAGCTCTGTGTACCACTGCCGCCCCTGTTACAAACGCCATAGAATCTCCCAGATCCAAACCTGCAATGCCCAACCTTCAAAGGCTCACACACATCACGACATGCCAGAAAACAAGCTTGTTAAAGGGTTCAGTGGCATGGACACACATTTGACACTGTTATTGCGGCACGGCTGTGTCCCTAGCAACTGGTTCAGTATACCTCGTCCCCTTGACACCCAAGTCAACCTCTTGCCTGACTGCCACACTTGAGCTGCGTGCTCTCCAACTGACCAACTCACTCCTCGTCAAAGTGCTTAGGCGAGACCCTGCTGCAGTGCTGCACTGCAGATGCGGCCTGCAACCTGCAGCCTTACATGCATGCAGCGGTCTATACATAGCCTGCAGTGCCTGCACCCTGCTGCCTATGTGTGCATCTAAAGCCGCACCACCACTCATCTGCATTACCACACCCCTGGCTCCTCCAGAGACACACAAACTGCCGCTCAGCCTCTCAATACCCTCAGTTAAAAACCCCACCTCCAGAATCCCCTCACAACACCCCCCTTGTTTTTATACCCTGAACTGCAGCATCACCCATGCAGAGGGTTGAGCTTACTTCAGTATCTGGGAGTCTGGGACATGACAGTGGATCATCCAGCACCTGCCTCACTGGCTTTGATCCCCTTCACATGGTACAAGGCACAGCACCGGCCACACCACCATGTGTTATGTCCACATCACCATGATGTGACAGTGGATCATCCAGCACCTGCCTCACTGCCTTTGACCCGCTCACAATGCTTCACATGGTACAAGGCACAACTACCCGTCACACCACCATTGTGCAGCTAGTGATATTAGGCATTGGACATAAGATATGTCAAACGCATATTATCACTAGCTGCACAAACTCAGCAGCAATTGGATGCAGTCTTTGTGCAGCTAATCAGTATCAAGCCATCGATTCATTGGCGAAGCTGCACAACAGCCTCGCCCCTCTTCCTTACAGACTTTATGCCTTCACAGAGCATTATGTTGTAAAGTTGGTACCTTCCTCCCTGCTACTGTGAGGCTGGACAAAGTCACAGAGTATGTATCACTGTGGGTTGCAAAGGCACTGAGTCCACTAAGAAATCAGATATCGCATCACATGCCAGTGTGGAAAGGCTTCCTCCTCCAGGAACAATTGTGTAAAGATTGCACACAGAAAGCAAGTGACTGACCACCATCAAAAAGCAACAGGTAGAGAAAAACAGTTGAATGTGATGCAGCTCTGAACCAAAGCCCTGTGCCCACATGCACTGCAGACGACTTCTCTGCCACCACCACTGCAAATGTGATACCTGCCTGCCAACAGCGACTGGCACTGGCGACCTGCCAACGCATTTTGATAAAGATCTGCCGACCAGTAAAACATAGTCAGATCTGTGCCACAGAAAATGTGCTGAAACAGTCAGACTTCCGCTTAGAGGCATATGACACAAGTATGCTGGGGGCCGGGACTGAGGATGGAGTGCTAGCCCACGGCAGCCATCCCTTGAAACTACTTGCAGATGGATACCATTGCCACCTTATTGTTAAAACATTATGTTCCAGAAGCACACACATGACTATGCTATCAAGATGGCTCAATCTGCACATCAATCCAACTGCTCCGATCGGCAGAACAATCCACCTTCATCCCAACCACCTGCAACGTTCTGCACAGTACACCATGCATATCTACCATGGAAGAGGCAGCCACACATGCAATTCCTACATCCAATTAACCATCTGTTCTAACTTAAATTCTCAAGAAAGAGGCAGCCACACCTGCCTTACCTTCCCCCATTCAAGCCACACTAAACATTGTGGGGTATAGAGTCGCAGTGGACTACATGCCCGATTGCAGTACACCGAAGCGCCATTGCACAGCTGATGTTTTCAAGTGCACTGATGAAAGCAGGACTACCACATCAGGATCACCAGCCCCCCCTCCTCAGGAGAGACAGTGCAACTCCTTGATGTAGAGGTCCTGCTGCAGCAGTGCCACCCGATTGTTGTCAACCTAATCACGGTTGAACATCATAAAGCCTGCAACAGCCGCTCTCAATGCGACTCTGTGTACCAGGCACCCCTACCTGTTACAAACATTCCCAGCTGTCAGCCTCCCCATAAACCTGCAAGAATGCCACCACACCAGATGGCTCAATCAGTCTACCGGAACTCCTAGTCCGATCAGCAGAATGACCGCACCTCCATCCCAGCCACCTTACGCTCCATAGCTGATGACACCACGGACATCTATCATAAAAGAGGCACCACACTTGCCCTAACTTCATCAATCAAACCACTCAGTCAACAGCTCTAGAGTATAAAGAATTGCACTAGACCAGAAGTCCCAGACGGCAGTAGACCAAAGGTGTCCTATTGCATAGACCAAATAACCAAATGCCGCATTGCACTGATGTAAGCAGGATCACCACATTACGATCTTCAGCCCCCCTTCTCAAGAGGAGCAAGAACAAGACCGCGATGTAGTAGTCCTGCCACCATGGCAGTCAACCTGACCGTGGATGATACCATAAAACCTGCAACAGCCGGTCCAAAGGTCCTGTTCCAAACGCCATACAAGCTCCCAGCTCCAAACCCTGCAATGCCCAACCGTCAAAGGCTCCTACACCTCAAGACATTGCAGGAAGCTTGTTGAAGGGTCCAGTGGCATGAACACTCGAGACTGCTAACGGCACTGCACCCCTAACTGGTTCAGTATACCTTGTCCCATACACACCCAAGTCCAACCTCCCGCCTGACTGCCACACTTGAACTGCATGCTCTCCCGCCACTGACTGATTCTGTCCTCGTCAGAGTGCTGAGGCAAGACCCGCCCTGCATATGCCGCAGCCTCCTGCCGCCCTAAGGCTTAGATGTAGCGGGCTGACATGCAGCCTGCAACTAGCTACATGAGGCCTGCATCCTGTTGCATACAAGTGTGCATATATTTGTAGCAGGACCACCAGCATCACCTCTGGATAATCCAGACAGACATACCGCCTGTAATGTAGCTAAATCCTGCTGCAATGCCACCGTTCTTGCCAAGTTAATCAACTACATACCACTAAAACACACAAGAAACAATCACCCAAGAGGCCTGCAAGAGCGGCTCTGCTTCCCATGCAATTTTGGTGCACTTACACTAACACCATACACCCTCCCAGCTCCTGCTCTTCCCACAGACCTGCCGACTTGGCACAGGTTGCCCAGCTTTACGCCTACACCTCTCGACTTAGCAGAAGTATTACAGGGTCCAGGAGGGTGAGGGGTTAAAGGTTGCTTGACTCAACCATGATGGCGCCTATATCCCTATTGAATGGTGCAATGGCCCGTCCCCTGCATGAGACAACCAACAACAACTCCCATGACCGGGTCTATGCGCTTAATAGTACAGGGGCATACATTTTCAAAGGTACAAAGCCGGCACAGCCCATCCCCTGCATGAGACACCCAAGAACCACTCCCTTGCCTGACCACCACAGCTGCACTATTTACCAGCATGCTCTCTGACCACCTCTGCCCAGTGACCACAACACCAGCTATGCCAATGTCCAGCCAAACCAAAGTCAGGATTTATGTGCTTATGGCCTACTAAGCTTCCTACTTTTGTAGACCATATACACAAAACTCCTGATCACGGGCACAAATCCACACAATGACAACAACAGGATGGATGCAATGGTGTACCTGTGCCCACGAGGAACAGAACCTCGAATTAGAGTTCAACCATCAACACACGACACATGACCTCATACATACCTCCAGGAAAGCACTAATGCATTTGAGGTTACCCTTGCCATGTCTACACACGAGAAGGATGGTACCTCAAATGCACCCTCAAATGGCCCCTCAAATGGTACCCCTCAAGACCCCTCAAATGGTACCCCTCAAGACCTCAAATACCCCCTCAAATGGTACCTCAAATGCCCCCTCAAATGGTACCTCAAATGCCCCCTCAAATGGTACCTCAAATGCCCCCTCAAATGGTACCTCAAATGCCCCCTCTTCCTGGAATTATATGGTGAGGTCACTATGTGAGTTGATGACACGAGGAGGCCAAAACTAGTACAATGCTCCCTCCACTTCATAATGACCAAAGCTCTCTCCCACACCAGCCCATCTTCACCATTTACCTGTGTGGTAGAGCGGCATCTAAGCTCCGTACATCGCTAAAGTGGCCATTACATTACACATTATCAGGGCACTGTCTCATGACAACGTTTGTCCCAATCACAAAAGCAGTACAAAAGAGATCAGTACAATATCAGCTGCAAAGCAGCAGCCTTTGCATTTTGGACGACACACAGCTGCTAGGTACACAGGGCCAGGAGGTATGCCTACTCAAAAGTTCAGTTATGCTGCTTAGGGTTGCCCAGTCAGATCTATCAGGCAACAGAAGTGCTCAGACAGCAACACTATGAAACACTCTTTTCAATTTATGCATGCAACAATAACTCAAAAAGTACTGTGCGAATGACTTTCCCGCCTGTCACTGCAAGCATGCGCAACAAAGCCAGCTAACAGAGGCTCAACTAAGTTTGGTTAGCCTGAATAACACAGCTGCTTGGCAAAGGTTGTGCTCACAAGCTGCTCACAACAATCCCTCAATCAAGACATCTGCCTAATTAGTTGTGGTGAATGCCTTTCTCAAAAGACGATCTTCTGGGAAAGGTGGTCCTCACAAGTCAGTAGGCCAAATGTCTTGCTTGCACGCCACACATGGTGTGTGCGGAAATGTTACCAATGCATCCTTACAAGGAGCTCACAACCTTTAACTCTGCACAAAAGCCCATTGTTAGCTAAAATTTGGAGCTTCTCAGGTACTCTGAGGGCTTTTCAGCTCACAGTGTAGCCATCTACAGGCATCCCTCTCAAGAGTGCACTGCGTAACTCACGCTGCTGTGGGCCTTCGGGTCGCCCCTCTAGACCCCCCCAAAACTCCCTACGCCCTCATCTCTACCCCCCAAATTACCCCCTAAACCGTTCAACCCCCACCCATGCCCACCTCTACGGGCCTTCCGAAGACACTGCAGCCCGGAGGTGCTGCGCAGTTTTGATTGAGGCCCTATAGGTTCAACTTGCTGAACAAGGTCTGGAACAGCGGCTCTGCAAGCAACTGCCTTGCTTTCACCCCCTTTAATGCCCGCCTATTCCCTAACACACTCTGCTCAGCAGGAGAAGCCACCACCGACCCTAAACCCTGGAACTCCATACTACCCACACTCGCCATGGCCGCTACATCTGCAAACGGCTGCCCTAAACCCTCACCGTGCCTGTGCCCCGCACTATCGCTCTGCCGATCTGTATCGTCAGACCCTCTCCCCATGCCCCTCCTCCTGTGCTCCTCCTCCGTCCCGCTGCTATCATATGAAGAATCTGAGCTGATGTCACTGTCCCTCCCAAGCACCATTCCCCCTGGCTCCAACCTTGGCACTGCTGCCGCCCCTGCTGACAAGGCTCCACTCTCATTCCCACCGCTAGCACCACCAGGCCTCTGCCTCATACCTTCTGTGAAGCTCCCGCCCCCGCCGCCGCCAATGGCACCGTAGTTACTCCCGGTACCAAAAAGTGCCTCCTGCCATTGAGCCTCCGTGAGACGGTCCACACTCGGCCGAGACTGTGCCGCCTCTGCCTCTGCTGCCGCTGCATTGTACTCCACAAACTTCCCCTTGCTCCCGCTGCGCCGCATTCCCGGCCGGGACCCAACGGCCAATTCAGGTGCTGCTGCCGTCGCTCCAGTGACGAAGGGCAGTGGCGCCGACACCACCACAGCAGCATCTGTCCCACCACCGGGAGGCACTAGGAGCCGGCCTCGGCTGTCCCTCCTAGCCAAAGATGCAAAAGATACCCCCGGAGGCCCCTCGGCTGACCCTTCACCACTTAACGCCAACCCAAACCCTCCCCTGGCCCGGCTGCCGCTCAGATACCCAGCAGTAACACCCGTAGAGGGAGTGTTCGAACCAGCAGCGTCAAGAGACTTACCGCCCACCCTGGAGTAACCCAACCCGCCACCGCCACTGCCGCTGCTACTGCCACCGCCCAATGCCCCCACCGGTACCGATGCCGTCACCGAGCCAAAGTTCATCTCCATATTCTCTGCCGCTGCGTCTAAGGATCGCCCCGCCCTCCCACCTTCTGGGCTCCTCTGTGCTTGCAGCCGCATGAAAGACATCCCTGGCACCGGTGATTCCCTTGCAATTCCACCAAAGCCAGTGTCACTAGTGACGACCTCATGGGTGCCCCGCGACGGCTGCTGCTGCTGCAGGTAGTGAGGGTATGGGGAATCAGAGCTTGCAGCTTCTGCTGCTGCTGCCTGCTGCACTGTAGCATGTATGGCAGACACAGCTGGTGCTGTGCTAGCTGTTGCTCCCGCTGCTGCCCCTGTTGCTGCTGCTGGTGCTGCTCCTGGCGAAGGTGTGTCTCTGCCACTGATCTGTCTGTACTGAGGTGTCTCTCTCTCCGGGGTATTAGGTGCTATCAGCCCTGCTCCTGCTGCTCCTGCTGATCCTATTGAGTGGCCCACTTGTACTGCTGGGTCCAGTTTGTACAGCTTAGTAGCTGGACTAGAACTAGGCACCTCACCAGGACTAGCGAAAGGACTCGCCAACAAACTGTCAACCCCGCTAAGCCCACCATCACCACCACCACCACCAGCAGCAGCAGCAGCAGTAGCAGTAGTCACACTGCCCGCTGCTGCTGTTGCTGGTGGTAGTGGGGAACCCCCCTTAGCCGCTATCTCCCGTGCCCTCCTCTGCATAGACGTGAAGCTCAGATTCAAACCTGCCTCTGCCCTTGCTGCAGCTGGAGAGGGCGAGTCACCAGGTGTCACCAGACTAGTGACTGTAGTGACACTAGTGACAGGGGCTGGTGACGGGGCTAGAAGCACACGCTGGCCAGGGACAGAGCGTGGAGAGGCGGGGTAGGAGGAGTGCTGCTGCTCCTGCTGCTGCTTCTCCGTCTGCTGCTGCTGATGATGATCATCTTCATGTGATGAGTGCTGGTGGTGCATCTGTTTCATCAGCTGGGCCCTGGGGATGAAGGTAGCTCTCAGACGCCTGGGCAGGGAGCAGCAGAAACAAATGTCATATAAACAATGGTACTGCCATCGGATGAATGAAACAAAGCATCAGACTGAAGATCAACGAGATCGAAGAAGCAAAAGTGATACGAAGACACCCAGAGGAGGCGTAGGTAAAGAACAACCACAACTGTCAGACGCCTGGGCAGGGAGCAGCAGGAGCCACTTCATATCTATAATTACCTATACTACTATAATTACAGCACGCCGCTTTTCCCTTCCCTGCACCCCAGTTTCTATCCCCCACCACCCTTTCCTGGGCCTCAACCCCCAAATCCCAAACATACCCTACCCTGTTGATGCTTTTATGGCTGTGTTCCAGCACTTCCATGAGCACAGACTTATATTTTTTATGATTTCCCCCTCCCCAACCTTCTACTATTCAGCCTTCAGCCCCCCCTCCCCAGGACACCCCTCTCACCTCTAAGCTTCCACTGTACCTGACCATACTTCCCCTTCCCATGTTTCCTCCGTCCCCCTACCCCCTCTCGCCACCCCCCTCTTTGTCCTGATTTACCCTCCACGCAAGCCACCCATGAGTCCCCCCCCCTCTTACTTGCTGTTAGTGCTGTGTTCCAGCGCTGCCATGAGCAGAGACACCAGCTCAATATCCTCCGCCCTTCCTCAGGGCCTTCCCCATCCCCTCCTCTCACTCGTCCTCATCATGAAAGAGCAGCTCGCACTGCACATAACCAATTTAAAGCACCCCCCCCTCTAGGCTTCCCTCCTTTTGCCCCCCCTCCCCCTGGCCCACCCTGCCCCCCCCTCCCCCCCCCCCCGCCCACACTGCCCCCACCCCACCCCACCCACCCTGCCCCCCTTCCGGCCACCCTGCATCAAACACCACAAGCCCTCATCCCTCTTACTTGCTGTTGGTGCTGTGCTCCAGTACTGCCATGAGCAGAGTAACCAGCTCAATATCCTCCAGTGGCCACATCTTGTTATCCAACATCTTACTGAGAGCCAGCAGCACTCGGTAGATGTCACCACGACGGTGCCACCACATCTGGTACAAACGGACCTATATAAGGAAGGGGGGGGCAGCAATAGTGTTTTGATACCAAGGAATAGCTGTAGTCGGGCATCAGACGCATGCCAACAAAGACAGCAAAAGCTACTAAGAAAAGGGCACACAGACTAGTGAGCAGGAGGAGCACAAGAAGCAGCAGCAGCAGAGGCAGCACATGGTAGATGCGCCACGATGGTGCCACCACATCTGGTACAGACGGACCTACAGGGGAGAGGGAATTGGCAGGGGGGGGGGTGGTAGGTAGTCAGGAATCACTACAGTTTCAGTAATCACTACAGTTACACATCAGAGCTATGGCTGAAAAGACACCGAAAGGAGCAGCATCCCCAAGAAAATGCAGAACAGGTAGCAGCAGGAGCAGCACAGTGGATCTCACCATAGCAGTACCACCACATCTGGTACAAACGGACCTACATAGCAGGTGGGCAGAGAGTAGCAGTAGGGTTTAAGGACTAAGGAATAGCTGTAGTCAGGCATCAGAAGCACGGAAACAAAGACAGCACAAGCGACAGAGAAGTGCAGGCGGAGTAAGCAGGAGAAGCAAAAGAAGCAACAGCAGCAGCAGTACCGGCTACCTTGTCGGTGACCACGACCAGGTTTGAGCAAGGGGGCTCAAAATACTGACTTGTTACATCATGCCCCGGCCAGAGGGATTTAATCTGTGCAACCCGGCTGGTGGCAACATGCACACACCTTCTTCCCTTATCGCACTCAGTATAGTATAGTAATGCCCCCCATGATGGATGGGGGGGAGCAAAGGAGCATGGTATTGAGGAAATCAGGAATAGGCATAGCTGCACATAAGAGATAGAGCAGAAGATACTGTAGACAGCCAAAGTAAGACAAGAATCATGACCAGAACCGGCAGTAGCAGTAGCAGGAGCAGCAGCACACGGTGATGGTCGTGCCACCACAACTGGGACGGCAGGACCTGAGCAAACAAATGAAGCGGAGACAGCAGTAGGGATAGGGAAGTCAGCAGAAGATAGCGCTGCGAGAGAAAGACGGAAAAAAGACAGACAGACAGACAGACGGCCAAGGCCAGAGCATACCCAGATAGCCAAGCAGCAGCAGCAGCAGCAGCGGCAGCAGCGGCACACAGTGGTGGTGGTAGCACCATTATTTGGTACATATACGCCAAAAAGAAAACCCTTCCCCAGGGCAAGGGGTAAGCTGCACTAACAGATATAGTAATGGCAGCACCAGCATCACCACAAAGTATGAACAAGTAGGGTTTAAGAGTAGCAATAAGACCTCTAACTTAAGCAGGCCGGCCCCTGCTGTTCTGGCTCCCAGACGGCCCCATCTCTTCACCTACCTCAAGCCCCGCCCCGCGAGACCCAATTCAAGCATCCCCACCCCTCATCCCCGCGTTCCCAGAGTGAAGAAAAAGGTGGAAGGAGTTTACAAGTAGCGACTTCAACAATATAGCTGCTGGTTTCCCAGCCTGCCCCCTTTCCCACCACTTACAAAGGACTAGGGATTAAGGTAGTTACACCCCCGTTTCAGCACTCCCGCCTGCTCGGGGCACACTCCCAATCCCTCATTCAGCTCTTCCTCTACCCCATGCTCCAATATTAACCCTTTGCACAGCAGAACCTTTCAAGCCTAAAGGACACATACAAACCTTGCTAGATCATAGCAAAATATCTCCACCCATGCCAATGCTGCTGTTTCCAGCTCCCTAAGCGCCCCACCCCCTGCCCTCACCCCACCACTTACAAAGAAGTAGGGTTTAGAGTAGTTATAACCTCCATCCAGATCTGCCGCCTGCTCCGGGACAATCCCCGGTTTCCCATTCAGTTTCTTCCTCCACCCCATGCACCTACACTTAAACCTTTGCCTTGTACCACAGCACACTCTCAAGCCTACAAGAGACGTCGCATTATCATAGCAAAAACCTTCTTCCATCACAAGGCTGCTACTCTGCCCCCCCCCCTCCCTTTGAACCCCAACCCAACTCACCAAGAAGTATGGCCTGAAGTGGATATACCCCCCCTCTTCCCCTTCGCCCCTCTCTCCCCCCTCCCCTCTGGACTTACAAAGAAGTAGGATTAAGAGTGATTATACCCCCCCTCCTCCCCTTCCCCCTCCCTCGACCCCCTCCCCAACTTACAAAGAAGTAGGGTTTAGAGTAGTTGTACCCTCCCTCCAAATCCGCCGCCTGCTCCGGCACAATCCCCGGTTTCCCACTGATCTTCTCCTTGGCCTTCTCCTCAAGCTCAGCCGCGGCCCTTGGTTTCTTCTCACCAGCCCTTGGTCTCTTCACAGCGTGAACATCAGGGTACACCACAGCAGTGCCGAAGTCAAAGATCTTGAACTGCGGTATAGGGCAGTCTGGACCGCCGACTAAGACGCAGGGGTCATCCTTGGAGGGGGGTTTAGCTGTGGTTTTGCCCTTGGGGGTGCTGCTGTCTCTCGGCCAGCTCTCCATCACATTGTCCAACCTAGGGACAATAGAAAAACAATCAGATTTGGTTGAATGATTGAATTGATTGATTGATTGATTGATTGATTGATTGATTGATTGGATGATTGGTTGATTGGTTGCTCTTTTTTCCATAGAGAGCGAGGCAGCGGAGACAGCTCAAGACGCAAGGAATGGAGCAGATCAGGTAATGGAGGCATAGCAAAACAGCAGCTGATGGGTCGTGTATGAGAAAACAGGACAAAACCAGTCCTTGAGACCACTACCAGCTGCCCCAGCAGCAGGGTTATGCTTACCCAATTATTCCACTCAATTTTTCTTATTCCTATACCATTGAAGAACCCCACTGACTTCAGGTCATAGTTTGCAAAGCCCACTTCATCCCCAGCAGCAGCAAGGCCAACCCTTGAAGACCCCACACCTCCCCCCTTCCCACCACCTAAACCCTGCCCTAAATCCCACTCACTTGAGGTCATAGTGTGCAAAGCCCAGTTCATCATGTGCCACTGCCAGCCCCACCACCAGCCCCAACAGCATCCCCAGACCCAAGCTTCCCACCTTCCCACATACCACTATTGCTGCCTTCAGAATAATCTGGCAAACCCCCACTCACTTGAGGTCATAGTGTGCAAAGCCCAGTTCATCCTGCGCCACCGCCAGCCCCAGCAGCAAGTCCCTGAGCAGAGCTATCACATAGCGCACGTTGTGGAACTGCTCATGCTTGAGGCGCTTGATCACATTAATGCCATTGGCCTTCTCCATGAAGATACCATACATGGAGCGGTCCTTGGAGGATACAAACACCTTGTACGCCTGTTGCAGCACAGAAACACAGCATTAGGGGGTTTTATTTGGCCCATTGCCTTTTTAGGGTTTAGGTTTTGGGCCCCTAGACCCTACACTTTACTGAGGCAACCCTAAACCCTACTTTAGTCAAATTCTTAAGCTTTGCCTTTGGACATCTCCATGAAGATACCATACATGGGAACTAGTCCTTGGAAGAAATAGACACCTTGTATGCATGTAACAGTGTTGCAGCACAAACAGCAGAAAGTGCCTTTAGCTAAGGCATTGCACACTGAAAGACAAACCACTTTGAGATGGTAAGTTACAGTTGATACCAGCCCTGAGGAACGATCCTTAGAGGACACAAACACCTTGTATGTATGTTGCAGTAGGAGGATAACAGCAATGAAAGCTTTGTTTGGGCCATTGTAACAGCAAAAGCAGCAGCAATAAAAACAGCAGCACGGCAGCAAAGCGGCAAACGCTGTAGCAGCACAATGTCGGCACTGCAGCCATAGCAGCAACAGCAGTAAGAGGAGCAGCATCAGCACCAATATCAGCACTCATGCAGCAACAGCAGCAGTAACTAAAAACAGCAGCGCTGCAGCAAAGCAGCAAGCCCTGTAGCAGCCGGAATGTCAGCACTGCAGCAATAGCAGCAACAGCATCAATTCTTTACCAACAGCAGCCGACTGCAGCAACTGAGGCATCAGGGACCACCAGTAGGGTAGCTTTGACAAACTACAGCAGGAACGACAGCTCCCACTCCCTCAGCAAGAGATAAGCAGCAGCAGCAGCAGCAGCAGCTAATCCAAGAGAAGGCAGCAGCAGCAGCAGCTGATTCAAGAGAAGACAGCAGCAGCAGCAGCAGCTGCTAATTGAAGAGAAGACAGCAACAGCAGCTGCTAATTCGAGAAATAAGCAGCAGCAGCAGCAGCTGCAGCTGCTAATTCAAGAGAAGACAGCAGCAGCAGCAGCTGCTAATTCAAGAGATAAGCAGCAGCAGCAGCAGCAGCTGCTAATTCAAGAGAAGACAGCAGCAGCAGCAGCTGCTGCTAATTCAAGAAAACACAGCAGCAGCAGCAGCTGCTAATTCAAGAGAAGACAGCAGCAGCAGCAGCAGCAGCAGCTGCTAATTCAAGAGAAGACAGCAGCAGCAGCAGCAGCAGCAGCTGCTAATTCAAGAGAAGACAGCAGCAGCAGCAGCAGCACCAGCTGAATCAAGTATCAGCAGCAACAGAAGCAACAGCAGCAGCAGCAGCAGCTGGCCTAACGAGCAGCAGCAGCAGCAGATCAAAGAAACACCAGCAGCTGCTGGTGTAAGCAGCAGCAGGAGGAGCAGCAGCAATAGCTGGCCTAAACAGCAGCAGTAGCAGCTGGCCCAACAAACAGAAGCAGCAGCAGCAGCAGCTGGTTTGAACAACTACGACACGAGCAGCAGCAACTGGTTTCAAGAACTGCAACACCAGCAGCAGCAGCAGGTAACAGCACTCGCTGCTGCAAGCACTACCAGCAGCAGGAGCAGCAGCAGGAGCAGCAGGTTTAAGCAACAGCAACAGAAGCAGTACCTCTTGCAGATTCAGAACAGTTTAGAGCATGAACGAGGCCATGGGCTGCTTGCAAGCCATGGGCAGCTGCTCACAACCTATCGACTCCGGGTAGTCCACCACACCCCCAAAACGGTCCGTTGCCCTTCGTACGGCTCATCTCATCCCTATCCATACCTGCAGGAAGTGCGTCTTCGCCACCGCATGCTTCTCCCCCAGCAAGGCCAGATCCTTGAAGATCTTCCACTCGTGAGCCAACGACCTCCTCGCTGCTATGGTGGGCCGGCAAACCTTCAACGCGAAGCCGCTGCTGTCCCCGCTGCGCTCCAGAACCTCGAAGATGCTGTTCATTGCCAAGGCACCAGCCCCGAAGCGCTTGCCGATGTAGAGGCCGGGCAACCCTGGGATTTCATGACCTTCGTGGGCACGCCAGCTGGGGGCCACAATGATCTCTCCGACCTCTCTCGGGTTTGGTTTGCTAGGGGCGCTATCTCCCGATGCTGCTGCTGAAGCTGTTACGTGCTGGTGCTGCTGTGCAGGGCTAGAAGGCTGCGCTGTCGGGGCTGAAACTCCTGCCACAGCTGCAGCTGCCCCGTTCATTTTCCCAGCTCCTGGGGACTGCAAATTGTTGTACTGCTGCCTTGGACGATCTGTAGCTTCCTTCCACTAGATGTCGTAATCCCTACACAGTAGATGAACATGCAAACTTATCCAAATTCCAGGCTACCAAGAGCTGCTGGACACGTGTAAGGATTCAAGGGACTCTGCTCTATTACCGCCCTCCTACAGGTTCATGCAATAAACATTGTGCCTTGACAGGCTGTAGACAGTGTATATTCACTATTGGACACGACCACGGAGAGGCAAGACACCATGCTTGATGCGGCTGAATGCAACTGCACAGCAGGCGTTCAGGTCACCCACTTCCAAGGATTCTTACGTCAGCAAAGGTCACCGAAGGAGCACCACCCGTCCAGCCCCGGCGTCACCCCTGGCCGCCGCCGGCGGCTTCCCTTGGACCCAAGTCCGAGGTTCCGCCGACAGTTTACAAGCTACAGCAACAACAAAGCCAACAATAAAGAGACGGCTTCTGGCCACGCCGGGGCTTGGCTTGTACCCCACACTAAGTAATCTATCGCCGTCAGACAACCAGCCAGACCAACTTCAGCAAAAAGGGATGTTAAGGGTATGAAGCAGAAGTGCCAGTGCCATCAGCTTACCTTGTGCAAACATCCGACCTGCTTATCACTTCACAGCAGGCTGGCTCCTTGCAACGCCTCGCCTGTTCAGCACTTAGTGCCCATAGGTAGATCCTCGCAGTCATAAGGTGCAGTTGACTCAGTGGCCATACAGTGGCTCAGGCTGATGGGTGCAATGCGACTTGGCGCGGGCACCGCTGATATACATCAACTTGGCGGACTGCAAACCGCCAGCCATCAGACCGACACTCGTGGGAACTGTGATTAGTATGTGCAGCAACTTCAGGGGATCATTACGCAGTGCAGACAGCATCAGGCTACATTCCTCACCAGACTGCTTGATGCAAGCAGCAGGACTCACCAACCCTAAACCTCATCTGACCGATATTGCATTTGAGGCAGACAGCAAGCAAGTCTGCCACTACATCACTGGTCAATCTCACCCTGTACCAACATCAGATGCAGTGCTGATGTCCTCCTACTGCCTACTCGCTGGTCATTTGGCTGGCCATATAGAGGACAGCAGAACGCCTGCATAAATAGCTCCTATCTTACTAGTACCCTCTGTAACACAGCGTCATGCATGCGTACATCTGCCTGCCAGCACCCAGTTATATACCAGGATCCATTACAACCAGCAAACCCTTGTGCAACATGTAATAGCATCTTCAACCCAATGTAGATAATGATTCCTGCGGCACCCAATCAAATGCAGTTTCACCACCTGGCACCTGCTAAGTCAGCACTGCTTTGAAGCAGGAGGTAGCCACAGCACAGCACACAGTACAAAGTAACAAAAAACCCAATCATGTCCCCTTCCTTTCTGGCCAAGCTCTTCTGCCATGTTATGCCACCACATTCTGCATTTGCTGAAACGTGTTACAACCACAAGCAGATCTAATGAGACTCAATCACAGGTTCCTAGTTTAGGGCTGTAATGCCTGGTCCATCTCTATGATGGCGAGTACAACATGACTTCCTCTAGGGCAGCTTGGCCGCTGGTTGCCCGAACATTGCTGGCACTCGTCATACCATGCGAGCAAGTCGGCAATGCCTACGTGGTGGAGCTTGTGCAGCGTCAGCAGCAGTCTGGCTTCGGGATCGATCCCCAATTCGAAGTGAATTCCTCCATGATGGTCGCAGCTTGTGGCAGCAGCGTTAGCAGCAGCATGCAGTTGTGCGTCAGCAGTGGGGCATAGCTGACGTGGCATTCCAGTTTGCTGGAGCAAAGGCCTAGTTCTATGTGTTCTGGACGAGCTCATAAGGCAGCTGTGCTTGAGGTTCATTCACTAAAGGGTACTGATGAGGCCGCATTGGGCTGCAGCCGAAACATGTATACCCAGCCCTACATTACGCCACTGCGCAAACATTGGTGACCCTCCTCGTGGGGGTGACGTAGGGGTTGCCTCCCTGCGCTCGATTATAACCAAAGGCTGCGCATCCTGGTATCCTTGTGACGCCAGGCCTCGTATATCTGGGATGATTCTGCTGGAACTACCCATTCTAGGGCCAGTGGATCTTTCTTCACTCTGAGGAGTGGGACGTTACCGTGCTAGTTTAGTGCTGTAATGCCTGGTCCATCTCTATGATGGCGAGTACAACATGACAGGTTCCTGACAGATCAAATTCCATTCCATGCCATGCATGCAAACTTGCACCTCTCATCATGTCCCTCCCTCCCGATCCGGTTCCATGCAGCATGATACCTGTCTATCATATCAAACAAGGCCACAAACACTGCCTGTAACTCCGCTGTTACATCTGCTGCACTACTAATGCTTGGTTGGCACGGCGCCTGCTTGCTGGCCGGATGTTCCCCAATACCATGATTGGGATTATCAGCTCCAGGCTAAAGCAACAACCCCTGTGCACCTAGTCAGTCTGCTGTAGGTACAGGTTAACTCTCTGACACAGTCAAACCAGGAGCACTGTTCTCATCCATCACAGACCAGCCGCAGTTGCTGTCCTCAATCATGGGTGCACCCGCCCCCACCCATGCATACAGCAAATACTTCCCCCTGAACAAGAACAATTCTGTCCGTAATGCTCTGTGTATCTGCAGTGAGGACAACTCAACTCATCAACCGTGTCCATAGTCGTGCTTTCAACAACCCAGAAGAAAAGAAAACAAACAGGTTTCCAGCTATCCATGAAGCATACAGGGGCTCAACACCTGACACCATTGCTTGCACCTTCCCCTCATAGGCATATGTCATCACCCTACACACAACTTCACAGTGAACTTCAGGTGTGAACACACCTCCCTCAGCTGCTGCAGCTCCTCCTGAAGATCCCTACTATGCAGCACGTCACTCCACAGGTGCAGCTCACGCAACCTGGTCAAACCCCTCACCAGCTCTGAAACCTCACTCACTAGCAACACCTCAGCAACCTCTAAGCACACAGATGTGAGCTGAGTCAGCATGGTGAGTGCCCCAGCAATCTCCCCCATGCCAAAGCCTTGCCCGACAAGCACCAGATCACGCAGAGAAGGGGCTGAGGTAGTCAAGGGGAACAGCAGCTGTGACAGCTCTTCCTTTGACCAACCCCCCAAGCCAGTGTAGCTGATATCGAGACTTTTCAAGGCTTGAAGGGCCGTGCCACCCAGGAAGTTGCTGATTTTGCGCATCAACCAGTTCTTCATGTAGGGAGCATCCGCATCATCTATCAGCAAACCAAGGGACAGGAGGGCGAGGTCTTTACAGCCCGTAGCAGTCAGCCCTGACAAGGGTTCCCCTTCAATACTGCAGAACCCCAGCTCTAGTAGCTGCAGCTGTGGCAGGGTCCATATGGTCGTCAGCGCAGCGTCAGTTTTCACCCCGTTACCAATGAGGCTCAGGCTCGTAAGCTGCTGTAAAGGGGCAATGGCGTCATGTGGGATGTAGGACCGGTTGTAAGAGAGGTCCAGTGATCTTAGCTGAGGGATCTTTTCGAACTGCAGGTAGCCTTGGGATAGAATACCTGGTGATAGATATGTGCAGTGTGACATCGTGAGGGCTGTCAGCTGAGGGAAGCTGCTGAGGACTGTGAGGTTTAAGGGATTCTGCCAGTAGGTAATGGTCAGAGAACGGAGGTGGCTAGCGCTGGGTGAAGCAGCAAGAGAGCCCATGAATTTGGCTTCCATGGTAAACAGCACCCCACAGGGTAATCTGCTGCAACGTATGTACAGCTGATGCAAGATGGGTCCGTGGTCCCGAATTCGCGCGAGTAGCTGCTTGAAGGACGCTTCTGAGGCTGGGGTAACCATGAGGGACCTGCTGCTGCTGGTGCTGCTGCTGCTGCTGGGAGCATAAGAGCCCTGACGCCAGGAGCGGCAGACACAAGGAACGATTCCGTAGAACTCGCGCTGGTCCAACTGTTCCCATGCTTGAGCCAGGAAGCTCGAAACGAAGTCGGCAGGAAGGCAGGTAAACATGCCATCTGTTATAGCGCTTGACATGGCTGGGCAAAAACAAGGCCTAACACGGTCGCCACTTGGGCTGCTTAATGTCTACACTGAGTCGGATCGAAACAGGTACACCCGGCCTAGCTTCTTCTGTGCAACGGAAGTGGCATGCGGAAACGAAGCAGGCTCCATACACATTCAATAGTGGTCTTTGCCCCCTTGTCTTTTCAAATCTGGCTAGCAAGAATAGTTCTCCCTGTCCCTCATGTAGCCATGCCGCCTGACAAGTTGATTGACAGTTTGAAGTACAGTTTCGGCACCCGACCGTATTTCTGGTGCCCGAACGCATTTGCTCCATTAATGGTCAATGGGCGCTGGGTGCAGCCAAGGCAGTAATATGCATTAAGTCCCAATGGACAAGTCTCCCTATACTTCACTGTGCACCACAGTTCTTGCAGGGGCCACCATTGCAGCCTTCCGAGGCAGCCTTCCAAGGGTGGGCCACACCTGCTGCAGTTTTGCAACGAATGATCTCAATGTGCAGTCTCAAAGCGTTCAACAACTGGCACGCTACCATTCCTCAACAATATTCTTGCTTTGTACGTGGGTATGCTGAACATGGATGCAGCCTTGCAATGAGGCAGGACAATCCTATCTAGACAGTATGACTACTGCAAACACCAGCTGTGATCAGCCTGGGGTCTGCACGTGACCCACATTCCTTAAAAGGTACTAAAATTGGTCATCCAGCTCCAAATACGGGTTTTAATTTTGGAAACATCAGCTGCAAGCAGCTGGTGGGATGCCTTGCTTGCAAGAACGCAGTCAAACTCATGATGCACAGTGGCAATCTGGTTGTGCGCTAGCAGGAAACGTCTTGTAAACTCCCAGAACCACTAGAATCCTGCGTAGCATAACATAAGAGCTTCTGGTGAGGTGAGAAGGCCTTCAGCTCGTGCGAGCACCCTGGCAGAGGCTTCAGTTGGCTTCATCTTGCTCACTTCTGCTGACCCAGGTTACTTAGCTTCCTGGCCAAACAGCCTACTTGCATTAAACATTGTGTTTGACCATACTATCCGGCCTTCTCTGTCCAGAGCACTGGCTTTTCTGAGGATCATTTCCAAAACAAGTTAGGCACAGGGCATACACTAGGGTGCTCAGCTTGCAACTTCATCTGTTGGCTGCATGCTCTGTTCATGTTTTGGTGCTGTGGTTCTCTTTCTCTCACATGCCGGAAGACTGGCGCAGCATGTTGCGTAGGATGCTCACAGGTACTAAGGCCCCTGACCAGTTGCACACAGCCTGTATCTGAGTCAAGTAAGGTGAGGATAGGACGGACAGGTAACAGCCGAATCTGCTACCCGGGCACTTCTGCCATGTACAATATGGCTTCGGTTTTGGCGTAAAATCTGGGATCCAGATCAGGACTCAGTGCATGGGCATATGAGAAACTGGGATCACAGGCAAGCTCTGAGACTGGGAGTGCAATAACTGCTGCTGTCTTAATCTACCGCATGCAGACTAACCACAGTACTGACGTGCCTTCCTCTGGCAGGTCTATACCAAAATTACCCATTGGTCTAGTGACACTCCTGAAGACATATAGCAAGCAGCAACTACCATCCTGGCCAGCTGAAATCCTGATGGCTTCATACCAAAGCCCCTTCAGAACAAGCAGCTACCCTCTCCTGAGGGACTATCCAAGATGGGGGTGACGGTGCTACATCTGCGGTAAGCAGCTGCGACTGCATGCATTGCAGTAAATGCGTGAACATTGGCTAACAACATAAGCAGCTGCAGATGTTGGCAGTGAGCTATGGGGAAGCTTGTTCCAAACACAGCAGCTGTTGCAATAGCAGAACTAGCTGGCGGCTCTAACAGAGGTGTCCTATGCCGGCTGCAGTACTAACAGCTGACTCGTCAAGCAGCAGCAGCGGGAGCAGCAGCAGCAATACTAACAGTTGACCCGTCAAGCAGCAGCAGTAGCAGCAGCAGCAATATAAACAGCTGACCCGTCAACAGCAGCAACGGCAGCAGCAGCAGCAATACTAACAGCTGACCCGTCAAGCAGCAGCAGTAGCAGCAGCAGCAATATAAACAGCTGACCCGTCAAGCAGCAGCAGGAGCAATGCATTGCAAGGGAATTTATTAGTAAAGCACATGAGAGGCTCCAATCTCAATGGAGCTTTAATGTAAGGTAGCATGTCGAGTCACTTGAGCTGCTGCAGCTAGACACAGACAGAAAGGGTTGAATAATAAATGGAGCATGGGTTAAACAGCTAGATATGGGATGTGCTGACAGAGTCAGAAGGAGACCAGGGATGAGCAGGGATGGCACGGATAAGTGATTGGCAGCATCAGGAGCTGGGGCAGCTCACTCAGGCAACACCAGCCAAGACTTGCAGTAGCAGCTGTATGCAGGCAAGCCACGACGCAACACTCGGGGACAGGAGCAGTGGCACTAGCACCATACAATAAAGGTGCCGATTAGAGTAGCGGGTGTAAGGGTCGTATGGTCAGCTTCAGCAGTAGCTGTGTAGCGGTTGAATACTCGGCTTACTTATCTATCTGCTGAGCATTTACTGGCTGCATGTCTTGCACTCAGTAACTAACATGGCATCTTTTGCACTTAGCGATTCAAGCAGAGGCCACATAATGTGCCCCGCATGCCATGCCTAATGCAGCACAAGTTGGCCACTGTATGTTGCGAAGCCTTTTGGTGATCAGTGAGTGTGCTGAGTCGGTGCTACTTTCTGCTTTGGTGCTACTTTGATGGTCAAACACCGGGTGTATAGAAAGCAGCAGCATGCCCCTGCAGCAGCAACTGACTGTCACTCCATCCTTGCTCTCTGTTGTGCCATTTTGCAGGTGGTCAACTCGCCATTGTCGCGGCTACTTGATCTTTTGTTTGTTTGCGGCTTTGTTCACTAGCCCTCCGGACATGGATGCATGAGTACATAACCATCTTCATGACCACTGACTAGCCGTAGCAGCTGCGAGTTACGTGATTGGGCTTGGGTTCAACCAAAGGGCTCAATACAAGGGTCTGTGGCAGGAGGTAAGCAGAAGGTGGGGGCGGGGAAGGGGGTGAGGTAGAGTGGCACATCGGCTGAAGGCAGATACAGATATGAGCAGTCTGAAGCTGCAGGCTGTGTGAATAGGGATCAGCAATGGTGCCATACCAAGAACAATGAGACATAGAGATCATGGCAAAGCAGTGGAGCCATTGCTGATACTTGATGTAGAGGGAACTGCAGGCAGCAAGCAGCAGCAGGTGAGCCCACGATGCCCCAGTCATCCTGCACTGGACTTGACCCCTAGAGGCATTAGCATATGGCTTCCTGAAGTGCATAAGCTAATTCTGCTAGATGGCTCCTTAGACAAGCCTGCCGGCCTCTTGGCCGCCCGGTTGCGTTTTGCGCCGTCGGGGGTGAGCCGTCCTCGTTTGAGTGACCAGCCGGCCACAGTCAGCATGCGGCCGGCCAGCCGTTTTTCGTGCGGCTTGCGTTTCGTTGCTCATGAATGTGCAGGGATACTTAAGGGTCAGCAACGTGCTTTTCTACCTGGGTAATCTTGCAACCTTGACCTCAGTGAACAGCAATTCAATAACCGCTCCAATTCCCATTGTGCAAGTAGTCTTACTGCAGACCGAAACTTCCGAAAGGTTACGTACGCCTTCATTACTATACTCTAAGTTCCTGAAACTCTTTCACGTTCAGCTAGCGCGCCGACCCCCAATTCCGGGAATATCACAGTTGATATATATTCATCTGGGATTCATACCTGCTAGTGTATAGATCTGGCCCAGCGAAATGCACGTTTCGACCGTGCCGTTGGCGCTGCTCTTCTGCTTAATTCTTCCGCTGCTGTGCCGCAGCGGGGTGCAAGCCGCAAAGTAGGTGTCAATGTCCTCTCGGACCGAAACGCTCATTCAGGATCCAGTCTCTTTAACAATTTGCACCACATACAGGCAGGGCTTGTTTCCATATCAGGGTCTGACTGGATTGTCCGCTGGCATGTCTCTAATGCAGCTTGCCTAGATTTGGAAATATGATGACAGTAGCATATCTATATATATCAGGTTCAGGGGGTGGTTGCATTAATGATTAAACTTACTCCTGTTCACCTTCATGCCTTGCGTTATGCAGAGAGCAGGAGATACCCACTGCTGTCATAACTCCTGAAGATGACACCCCTTTTAAGTACCAACTCCCGGCCCGCAAGCTCTTGGCCCTGAAGCATGTCATTTCTTACGAGGACTGCTTGTTTGGCTCCAAGGACTTCCCTACAGACCATCACAGTCCCGACCACAGCAGAGGCGGTGGCCGCATGTTCAAGGATACCGACCCCATGTGTGTTGCCCTGTTCGGGCGGGGCGGCAGGACGGCACATCACCACAACCACAAGACATTGGGTGTTGTCAATGATGGCGGCGCTGCTACTCCTGAGCGCAAGCTTCACGTGGCCACATCCCGCTCTTTGAAGCAGCTTGCGTATGAGGACTGCTTGTTTGGCTCCAAGGACATGCCTACAGACCACCATGGCCCCCACCATGGTGATAGCGGTGGCCGCATGTTCAAGGATAATGATCCCATGTGTGTTGCCCTGTTTGGGAGGGCACATCACCACAAGAAATCGGGTGTTGTCAATGATGGCGGCGCTGGCACTCCTGAGCGCAAGCTCCAGCATGAGGCATAGCGTTCTTTGAAGCAGCTTGCTTATGACAACTGCTTCTGGGGAAACGACATGCCTACTGACCATAACACCGAGGGTCACATGTTTAAGGATACAGACCCCATGTGTGATGCTCTCTTTGGCCATAGCAAGGAGTATACCCGCAAGCAGCACAGCGTGGCACTAGACACTCAGCAGCGTAGGGACTCAGCAATCCCTGAGCGGAAGCTCAACGCCTCTCTGTGAAGCAGTACCTGTCGTATGAGGAGTCGTGGTGGGCGGGGAGGGACATGCCTGCTGGCCACAATGGCACTGACAAGTGGCATGAATAGCGACCCCATGTGGGTTGCCCTGTATGGGCACTCTGATGGCCAGTGCCAATGATTGGAGGGGGTGCTGAGTGGGGGTATGGTGACTGTTAAGGGTCGGCGGAGCCTGCTCAGCTTTGATTGACTAAAAGCATGCATGATGAACTCAAGGAAGACTGGATAGCTCGTTTTATGAGCTGTTTATAAGACTGTTGATTCAGGTGGCTCAGCCTTCAGGTCTGCTAGCAATCTTGACTTGAGTCTTTGGTTACTGCAAAGTGAGGTTCTTTCAGTGTGGGGCTGGAGTTGTCCTCAAATGGCCTGGAGCAGTGCTGCGCTGTGCCATCTGCCGTGAACTGAATCTTCTAGTTGGCTTCCTTGTGTGCATGCATGCTAAACTGTATGCATCTACTATGCTACTCATCATGCGGGCGTATCTACCTGGCATCTTGTGCATCCTGTTTAATTCGAGCCTTAGTGTGATCTGCCAGCACCTCCTGAGTGCATGCGTGATTGACATGCATATCCAAGGTAAGGTGATCATTGTATCACAAGGCTGCAGCTGAGAGTTTGTTGGTCCCAGGCTCTCTGTCTCTGACGTAATTGCAAAAGGGTGGAAGAGGTGACAAACATCACCTGATACTAATCTACTGAACAAACATCATCTGATACTAGTGACTACATGGGGTTCACTCAATGGACTGTCACAGTGCAGTTTTGCGCGTTCACTGCTCTGAGGGTCCTGTCTGATTAAATCAGGCACAATAATTGCTTGTGTACAAATTAATCCCATGACCTGGACTGATAGTGGGTCAGGGACATGCCTGGCCATGATGGCGATGGCCAGTGCATGGTAAGGGACCCCATGTGACTTTATTGCCCTGCCTCTATATCCTCCACTGCTTCTCGTCGCTCGGTCGCGAGCTGCAGAGCTTTTAGGCTAGAAGCTCTGCAGCTAGCAACCAAGCGACGAGAAGAAATGGAGGATATAGAGGCTATGCACGGGTCACAGTAGGGTGGGCTTAGCTGATGTGTAAGGGCTTAGGTGATGTGGAAGGGAATAGCGACCCCATGTGTGTTGCCCTGTATGGACACTCTGATGGTCAGTGACAATTTTCACAGAGAGTGCTGGGAGTTTGAGGACTGTTAGGGGTCGGACGGAGCGGTTCTGACCCCTCATTTGATGAAGAGCATGCCACAAGCTCAAGAAGGATTAAGTAGCTCATATTATGGGCCATTTTTGAGAGCTTTGGTCCGGGTGGCTCCTTCAAGTCTCTAACGATGCTGTCTTGTGCGTCTTTGGTTACTGCAAAGTGAAGTCTTGATCAGGGTGGGTTAGTGGAGCTGTCCTTGATTGACCTGGAGCAGTGCTGTGCCAACTGATGTGAACTGAAGCTGTTAGCTGACTCCCCTGTTTACTGAAGCTGTTAGTTGACTCCCCTGTTTACATGCATGCTAAAATCACTATCTCATCTACTATGCCCTAGCATGCGGGCGTATCTATGTGGCATCTCAGTGTGCATCGTTTTTTAGTTCAAACTACGGTGTGATGTGTCAGCACTCCCTGAGTGCGTGATTGACATGCATGGCGAGGTAAGGTCATCATTGTAATGACAAGGCTGCAGCTGGGTTTTTTTGTCCCAGCTTAGTCCATGTGCGTGTATGGCGTAACTGCAAAAGGGCCGAGAGGTGACCAACATCATTTGATGACTACATGTGGTACACTCAAACCCCATGGATGCACTATCACACACGGCAGTTTAGAGTCTCAGAGTTCACTGCAATTTTGCGCATTGACTGCTCTGAGGATCCTGTCTGAGTTAATCACGCACGATAACTTCTTGTGCACCAAAATAATCCCATGACCTGGGCTGATGCTGGGGCTGGGACATGCCTGGCCATGATGGCGATGGCAAGTTCATGATAAGCGACCCCGTGTGGCTTAGCTGCCCTGTATGGACAACCCTGATGGCCAGTGCCAATGACTGCAGGGGTGCTGGGGGTGTGGTGACTGTTAGGGGTGAGGTGGAGCCTGCTCAGCTTGATTGACTAAAAGCATGCAGGAAGGTGTACTTAATGAACAAGTACCGGGGCATATGAGCTTTATGAATCTTTTGGGCCAGTCCTCAATGATCACCATAAGCACCAGACAAACCTGGGCTGGGTTAGTCTGGGTTTAAAGCTGGGGCTGGTCTGGATGGGGCTGGGTTGAGGAGTGCTGTGCCCGCATCTGCTGTGAAGTTACAGTTCAGAATTCCAGCAGTTGGCTTCCCTCTGTGCATGCTAAGTAACATCTACATTCTATGCTACCATATATTATAGTATGGGCGGATCTGTCGGCATCCTCTGCACCCAATCTCAAGCATCAGTCTGGAGTGTCAGCATTTTCTGAGTGCTTGATTGACATGCATGTCCGAGTTAAGGTGGTCATTGCGTGCAAGGCTGCAAGGCTGCAGCTGGATTTGTTCTTGTCCCAGCTTCCCTGTGTGGGACATAACTCCAAAAAGTGGAAGAGGTGACAAACTTTGTCTGATTACTACATGTGGTACACTCAAACCCCTTGGATGCACTGATACGCACGGCTCTTATCATGGTGCATTGCAGTTTTGCGCGCTCATTGATTGTATCATGCTTGGAATCATCAGGCGCAACAACTGCTTGCTTAGAAATGATTCCCATGACCCTATCTTCTGGGCTGCACACACCAAGAGATTGAGAGCTATGCAAAGGCTGTTAAACAGACAACTCACTTGCCGTAAAGTAATGTTGGAGTTAATGACTTGCAGGCGTGGACCTTATAAAACATAATGTATATTGTTGTTGGCAGCAGCAATCATGTGGGCTGGACAGTGATCAACATGTATGCCTGTGACATGGTGTTCGAGTGCATGTGGCTGGTGTGGCTGCATGCATTCATGCCAGCACGGTTGGTTCTGTGAGTTTGCAGCTTGCCCTCCCCACTGGACTTGGGTAGTGTCATATTGCCTGGTCACCAGGATCTCTGGCATTCAGAAATTCTGAATGCCAGAGATCTACTGTTAACGGAGTTGGTTGTCTGGGCGGAAAATGTTCTTATCCGTTGCAGAACTAGAGTGGCTCTAGGGTTGGCTTGTGGAGTTGAGTTGCTGCTGCATAGCTGTTGGTGGTTTGACTTTGGCATTGACATTCAACATTTCTGTGTTTGTTCGGTTTGTTTGCTTCATGTCTGCAACTCCTCCACTAATCTGGAGCTCTTGTCCAGCCGGTGGCTACCTCTGTCAAGGGAGGTGGGCTGTGGGGGCTTACGGCAGGTCAGCTTTTGTTTCCTGCCACCAGCCCTGGTTTTTGGGGATGCTGGTGGTGGCACTGCTGTCCATTCAGCATGTGACTCCACTTTGACAGCAGAACACCTGCATAAATAGCTCCAGTAGATATATGGTACTCATACTTGTTGCCCTTTGCTATGGTATACCTTGTGAGTTACACTGCTTCCAGTGCAGCAGTTGCTTTCATTTAGTCCGTTTGCTTGGTATGGCAAGTTGCCAGCAGCACACATGTGGCTCCCTCTCTAGGCTCCCCTGGTTTCTTCGAGGTCAATTGCTGGCTGTCTCTCTGGCCCAGCTCTGTTAGTGTTATGTGGGGGTGATTGTCTGTGTGCGGCTGGTCAATTGAATCATGCCGACCTTTGTTTGTGTCGCACTAGACATTGGAGTATCCCAAGGCCCTGAGTGGATAGTGATTGTAATGCCTTCGATCTAATTATGCAGGCATTCTGCTGTCGTCCATATGGCATAGCCAGTTGTGCCCTGATGATTGATGTAGTGATGCCGTTGACATGTTGACATGTTGACATTTCTTGTTTGCTGTGGCAGCCTTAACTGTCTTTTGCCTGGATTTCTCTGTATGTACTGTGCAGTTTCTGATTGCCTGTATGTTGGAGCTAATTGTTTGTGCATGGCATGTGTGTGACCTGTAACCTAATGGTAGTGTTTTACTTATCAGTGTGATACTTCTCAGGCTTTTTCCAGAGTACTGTAGTAGAGAAATGAAGCAGCAACTGTTGCTTGGCTTGCATGTGGCGGGGCCGGCCAATGCCAGGGCTGGCCGGTCGGCAGGCGCGGGCGCGGCTCAAAGGTATCCTCACTTGAGTGACCAGCCGGCCATAGTCTGCATGGTCGGTCAGCCGGCCGATTACGAAAGGGTTCGGTGCCCTTTCAGGACCATGACGTGCATGGATAGCACAATAGTCCGGAACACGCGCATAGCTGCCCGGTGTTTCCAGACTCATTCGGATATCAGTTTAAAGCCGATTGATCCGCTGCAATTCACATTGTACAAGCCGTCTACTGCACTTACTGGCCTGAACTGACCGCAACGGTTGGCCCCCGACTGATTTGTTCGCCGGTATCGGCATCTGCTTGTGCCCTGTGCTTCAGGGGAGATCCGAAAGCAAAGCCTCTCCGAGTGTAGAGCACCTGTGTATCCTGCTGACGGAGATCATCCCTGGTGCAATAATGCGCTACGCTCCTCTAGGGCTGGCCCTTAACTAAAGCAGGGCATGATCCCTGGTTTGAACATTTTAAGCACTGGACTCACGGCAACAACACCATAGCTGCTGATGAATGGAGGCCATATGAAATGCATTCATCACCAGCAGCACAGGTGCACAGTATTGATTGCTACGAGTAGTGAGTTGGAGCCTGTTTTAACAGCTCAGGAAGAGTGCACACCATCATTGGAAGTTGATGCATTATTAGCCGCTGATGAGTGTTATCCCTCCATGGTCCGATGTGAATAGGCTGGTACCATTAGGATTAATTTGACCTAATGCTTACCTCCTGATGTCCCTGCATACGTTAGGTTGTCATGCCTGCCTGAGACAACCCGTATTCTGTTCCATATGGATGCATCTCGCTGCATTAAAATATGACAGGTTGATGACTAGGTGCAGGGCCTATGGCAGTTTTTGCTATGGCATATCATGAAATGCTGCTGATGACAACTGTAAGATGTCTGCTGCAGTTGACATCCCCACTTTAAAGCGACTGCTGCAGCACCGTGCCTGTTCTGCCAACTGCTAGAACGCAGGGCAAAAGCACATGTATGGCAGGTGGCCACGCTTAAATGGGTGTATGACACATGTGGAATATGCATGATTGCTGCAGTTGTACAAGTACTCAGGGACGATATGCCCAGCGACACGGATAAGCAAGCTGCGTGAGTGGACATGCGCTGGAGAGGTAACATGCCGCAAGGTGCATAGAATGCGAAGCAAACAGAAACTTACATCTCTACAGCGTCCGTTTGTCACCTCGTTGGTCGCCGTACAGCCCGCTCTTTCGCAGCTGTTTCGCAGTTCAGCCATGTCCGTCGTCAGCTGTCTCCGGTACCACTTTCTTCACGACCCCTTATATCATGAGGTCTAACACGTGCATTGGGCTTGCCATAGGCCTGCAGGGAGCTGCGATGTGGCTGGAGCTGCTAAATGCACCAAGAGTTTAGCACAGTTTGTCATTGCTCCTGGGCGGAAAGACCACAGCATCGTTTCTTTCATGGCTTTTCGCATCATTAGGGGTGAGATGTGCTGGGAAACCTCTCAGAACGTGCGCTTTGAGGAGAAGGGCCTGGGGCTGGTGCACCAACGAAAAATCAGGCGTTCTGGACCTGGCTCCATGGAACATCGTCGCTGTAGGGGCCAGGAGGCCCTTCGCGAAGCGGGGATTTTGCAGAGGCACAGGCGCCACCTGGGGCCACCCGAATTTGTGCGTTCGGATCCTGAACAAGCACGCAACAGGATCTGCTGGGGCCCGCTCCCAATCGCAGGCGGTTTGGGAAGTCGAATCGGCAGGAAAATGACTAAGTTACCGAGACCCTTCTGCCCAAATTCCCGTTGGAATTTGACTTACCGCTAAGGTCCGGCCCTAAGGGCCAGCCAATAATGCGTGTTTCCACCGTGGCTTTGGCTCTGCTCTTCTGCTTGATCTTTCCGCTGCTTTGCAGCGGAGTGCAAGCCGCAAAGTAGGTGCAAATGTTTGTCTCTGAAACTGAAAGTATATGCATGAGCGAGGGGGCTCATTCATAACTCCACCCCCCACTCAACAGGTTTTGCAGACCTGTGGAAGTGTCTGTCCGTCGGCGCGCGGGGTGCGAGCCTTGCAGTTCTTAGCCTAATAAACATACATTGACATAGTTCATAACATGGGCGGCTGTCTTCCCACTTGATCATTCGTTTGTCTGAGCCTTGAGGCCTAACAATGCACCTCATATGCATTGATAACTAGTAACAGCAAGATTAACGCTGGACATGAAAATAGGCTTGTCATTGGACCTCATGCTCACTAGGGCCCCTTGGCCATCAATTCTTAAAGGCACTATGTTGTCTTTAATTCAGTTAAACATCTTAGATCCCTCCTTTAATACATACAACGCTGCAAACTGAACCTTTCTTTAAATTTGTCTTTCCATGCATGCAGAGAACAAAAGGTATTCACAGAAGCTACCCAGGATGAGACATCATCCATGTACCAGCTCCCCGCCCGCAAGATCTTGGCCCTGAAGCCATTCCCTTCCTATGGGGACTGCTGGTGGGGCAGGGACATGCCTGCTGGCCGTCACGGAGGCCGCATGTTCAAGCATACTGACCCCATGTGCGTAGCTCTGTTTGGACATTGTAACGGTGCTGAACCCTGTCGTGGTAGTAGTACAGGGGCGCTGTACTAGCGTCAAGCGCGTTTTGACGCCTCGTTCTTGCGACCGTTACATCTTGGTTTGGAGCCAAGTTCGCAACGCAGTAGTGAAGTGGTCTACTGGTTGCGTGTGTCTTGGGCACGCTTCCGCAGGTCGCAAGTTCGAGCCCCGTGAGTGTCCAGAACTCCTGGCCGTGTGTGCGGCAGGGGGGGCCGTGAGTGGGTGGTCGCTGGTTCGAGTCCCGGTGAGGGCGCAAGTCGGGGCGACTTGGCCTTAGGGGGGGACGAGTGTAACGGTGCTGAACCCTGTCGTGGTAGTAGTACAGGGGCGCTGTACTAGCGTCAAGCGCGTTTTGACGCCTCGTTCTTGCGACCGTTACAGACATCCTGACCTCAATTTGAACCGTAGGGGGCGGAAGCGGCTTGGGGGTGTAGCAGGTGTTATGGCCCGTGCAGGTGCGAGTTTTCCTGATCGCAAGCTGATGATGGCCTCTCATACCCGCTCGCTGAACCAATACCCTTCATACAAGAACTGCCAGTGGGGTAGGGACATGCCTCGCCATAATGGCCATGGTGGCAACTTTATTGATACGGACCCATTGTGTGTGGCTCTGTTTGGACACCCCAACTCTGGCAATGACAATGACCGGCGCAGAGGTGGTGGTGGGTTTGTGGGTATCCTGGGTCGGGCAGGCGTCATAGGCCAGCCTTGATTCAATCCTGAGGAGACGTGTTGAGAAGGGCTTCAGTGACTGATCACCATTTCATGGGCTGAGTTTGGAAAGTTTGTTGCTGATTGCTCTGCGGTGCGGGCACCTCCTGCTACTATTAGCTACCTATCCATGTTCACACCTACTGCATGTCTGACTGCCAGGGCTGGTCGTGCGTGTCTGGCCGGCTGTAGTGGTTGTATGCTGTGCTGGCTAGTGTAACAGTCCAGCTGGTTTCCAAGTGCTCTGCACAATAACAACTATATCATTCATGCTAAGTAGCATGTGGATACATCTGGCATGATGCACATCCTGTTTGATTAATTGGGAGTCATCATGGGTGCCTGCTCAGTATACATCAGTATCTCCTGCATCACAGTGATGCAATGGCACAGTTTGTTAACAAGGCTGAACACTTGATATCTACTAGTGATTGTCCGTGTCCAAGGTGCCCGCCAGTGCCAGGGGGCTGCAACTACAGTGCGGGGTAACATTTATAAGTATAAGGAGGCATTAATGCATTAAGGAGGAGAATCAAGGAGTCTATCTGAGCGACTGATAACCATAGGTACCATCATCATGGGCTGAGACTGGAAGGTTTGTTGCTGATTGCTCTGTGTGCAGACACCTTGGACTACCACATGCTACCTATTCTGCCATGTTCACACATACTGTGACATGTCTGATTGGGGCTGGTCGTGCATGTCTGGCTGGTTGTAGTGATTGCATGCTGTGCTGGGGCTAGTGTAACAGTCCAGATGGTTTCCACTCTACACAATGATAACAATCCTATATAATCCATGCTAAGTCGGTCGCATGTGGGTATATCTGCCCGTGGTGCATACCCTCTTTGATTAATTGGGAATTATGGGTGCCTGCGTTGCTGTATAATAGTATCTCCTGCATCACAGTAATGCAATGCCCCAGTTTACAAGGCTGAACATTTAATATCTGCGGGCAGTTACCTGTGTCCAAGGTGCCCGTCCGTGCCAGGGGCCTGCAACTACAGTGCTGGGGAACATAAGTACGGCTCCAATATCTGCAGTAATTGCCAATGGGCATGCATGTCAGTATGGGATAGATCATATTGTGCCTGGCATGTTGTTCCAAGCTTTGTCATGGTCATTGTTTTTTTAATTGCCTTGTTCATCCATCCCATTGGCAGCTCATCACTCAAGGTAACAAAACTGTTTGATCAGTTGCATCAAGTGATGATATGTACAGAAGACGATTGACAATATAAGATTGTTGCATTTTGGCATGTCCACCAATGTATGGGTGGTCATGCTTGCATGTGCCTACCTATTGGTAACCAATTGTAGCTCCGTTCTTAACGCCAATGCTCTGGAGTTTGGTGGTATGGGAAGTGGTAGCGTTGTGACAGGCTATGAGAGTTTGCTGCTGCTGTGTACAGATGCATGTCGCCAGTGCCTTCCACTCACTTCGATAATCCCCAAATAAAGACTGAGCAAAGCCTGTGGGCCGGAACGCTGTTCTTTCAAGATGCTGATAACAGACAGGCACGCAAAGAACTAGGACAAGAAACGCAGGCTGGCAAGAGCTATTTCGCGAAAACCTGTCAGGAGCGACTGCCCAGGCACTCACTCGCTTATGCCCAACGACGGAGAAAAGCCTCTTGCACATCTGACCATTCTGTCATGAATCACATAAAAGACATGCCTGCAGAATGCTAGGGACAGAGATGGTTGCTGGCCAGAGGTATTTCGCCAGTCCGCCCAGTCTCGCCCACTGGCACTTGTGCGCGAAAGCAGCCAGTATGCATTTACACATCGGACAAAATGTCCATTATTAGAAAAAATACACGCCTGCAGAATGCTAGGCACAGAGATGCTTGCTGGCAAAAGTTATTTCGGGAAAACCGGTCGGAAGCGAGTGTCCATCGCAGCGTCCGCTCCTTCCGCGCCTGCTGCCCCTCTGCAAGCCGCTGAGCTTGTGCTACTGACGGAGGCGCTCACATAGACGCCCTAAGCGCAGCCTGGGATGGCCTATAGGACACAGTCTTCCTCGCAGTCGGCAGTCTTCGGCACCGGTGTCACTACTGCCCGACGTCCTGTCAATAGAACAGGGTTGGTGTTAAATGCAGGCGTTCTGCTGTCCTCCATATGGCCAGCCAAATGACCAGCGAGTAGGCAGACCCGGTTCCTGCACGGTTGCGCGTCGAGCTGCTAGGGTGACCACCTGCGGGTGCTGGGGTGAAGCAGCATGCTTGCCGAGATAGACTGTGCCTACTAGTAAATAGAACGGTAATAATTATGCTTGACTGGCAGGAGGCCTGAGCTGTTGCTTTAATGCTTGTTTAAGCACCACTGGCCTAGATAGAATAGCACCTAAGTGGGGGCTGACTGCTCTTTGTCTTGGCTCAGTGGTGGTTGTACCTTGATAGAAGAGAGCTGTCGATGGGATTGTGTCCTGAACATTTTCACCGTGAAACTGGCACTGTGATATTGGCAGTTTCACAGTGGTTTTGCCTGTGGCTTGATTTTATCTTTAAGGATACATGTTTTGACTGTGGCTTGTCTGTGTCTTGACTGTGGTTGTGCGTTTGACTTTAATGTCAACATATAATTTGTGTGCTGTCAGCTTGCTTGAGAGAGAGAGAGAACTACGCAGAGGGGGAAATGCCTTCTTGCATACGTTAAGGGAGTGGGCCTTTACCTATTTATGATAGGCCCACTACCATTCGGAGCCCAGAAGACATGCTTGCTTCCTTGAAGCTACTTGTGAATAACGTGCTTCCGTGCATGTATGTAGTGTCATTGCAAGGAAGCCCTGGGACGATTCACCTTGTTCTTTCTGATGTGCTCATGTTTGAAACACATTCCTGTCCCTGCACTTGCATCATGTCGATTTTGACTACTGGGATGGCTTCATTTCAGCAATGTATATCCACAATTGCAACTTGTCAGTCGGGCCTATGAGCACTCCTTTCGCACTCTGCAAACTATGTGTATATATTATGGCTCAAAATTTATCATATGAGCGAGCACAGAAGCAGTGCCTCCACTTAACCTCCACTATAGCATGCAGATCAATTGGCGGACATTATCCTTTGATTGGTGTTGATGCTGTAAAGCCCCCACGGCCCTAAATGCTTGGCTCGGCGTTACCCCTACACAGGTCTGACAACTTGGCCTCATGTACACTTGGCCTGATGTACACTTGTGTAACTTGTTTTTTTCTGCTGCTCAACTATGTCTGCTGAAGAAGTGGCTTTGTATTTGCCACTTAAGGGTGTTTCAGGAGCCACACAGTGAAGCTCTAATGCCTGTTTATCACAGGCATGCATGCGCCGTTGGTATATGTGTAAAGGCCGCTTGGTTGGTGGGACCACTCATCTCAAGAGCGTGTGTGGCTGTGCCGGAGGCACCTTCTGCCCAGGGTCTTGCGGGTAGAAGGTGCACAAGTATGTCACTATAATGGCTCTGCTTTATTTGACCATCAACACCAGTGCTTGACTGATAATGATTTGCAGAAAGTTTGTTCGTGGCAATGATAAAATGTGTGAGGTTCCAAAACAGAAGTATTTGTTGATTCAGTCGAGGGTTCATCAGCCTGTCAGACTCCGAGGTCCCGTGTATGTCCTTTGATTAGTAATGTTGTAGCTAGTTATGCAGGCGTTCTGCTAGCTGTCCTCCATATGGCACAGCCAAATGTGCCAGCGAGTAGGCAGACCTGGTTCCTGCAGGGCTGTGCGGCGTCGTGTTGCTAGGGTGACCACCTGCATACATGCGGGTGCTGTGTGTGGTGAAGCAGCATGCTTCTCGAGATAGAGAGTGCCTATGCGTGCAGTGTGCTGCCAGGAACAAGAGCTGCTCTATCTAGAGTTTAAAAGGAGCTGCACCCAGAAGTATTAGTCGCAACATACCTCATTTGATGCCGATTTGTACGCATGCAGATTAGCACCCCAGCAGCGTATTTTGGAGATCAATGATGCCTGTCCAACAAGCATGCACTTACCAACGACTATGCATGGCAACTGATCATGGATGCCAAGTCAATCATTTAATCATTGGTGACAACAATCGTGCGTGCCAAAGTCAATCATGTATCCGAACAATCATGCATGCCAAAATCAATCATGGGTGCCAACAATCATGCATGCCAACGCCAATCAAGCAAAATCAAGCAAAATCAATCATGCATGCCAAAGTCATTCATGGGTGCCAGTAATCATGAGCGCCAGTAATCATGCGTGCCAACGAATACTAGTCATGCATGCCAACAACTAAGAGTCAAGCGTGCCAACAATCATGATGACAACTGCATATGCAGCTACCTGGCCACTGAGGCATGTCCCATTCACCCACTAAGACACCGCCATGATGCACCTGCATGTGCCACACATGTGCAGTAATCCCTTGATAGTACCTGAAGCCCATCCACCCCACTCCTCAATCTGAGGCACCAAACCATCTGTGCCGTAAACTCCATTGTGATTCTGGGTATGCACGAACATGGCCCTGGATGGCCTTCACATGCACTCATACCCTTATGCAAATGCCTGCATAAAACACGTGCAGCAGTGCCTATATAGTCGCTGAACCCATAGAGACGAAAACTCAACCTGAGACTGCTAATATGCGTTAACCACCATAAATGCTGCAACCAGATTATGCGTGCGTGAGTATGCATTGACCAGACTTTCAGCATCAAAGTGTAACCAGTAGTAACCACAGGGCACCCATTCATACCATTGAAAGCGTTGCAGGGTCCCTGGAGTGCCTATCATGACATATGTCCCCTCAATAGTCACTTTCTGCAGGTTGTTTGAAGACAATCAAAACAAGCCATCACAGCCCCGATAAAAGAGTCAGCTGTAATGCCTTGCTCATCAGGCAGATCAGTTGTTGGATACATATTGACTGATCGTTACGGAGGCACTTGACACAAAGACAACTTCCAGTATTGCTCAGCAGACTCATCACAATGTTCAGGGACACAAGTGACCATGTTTGTCCAGTGTCCCGGCCTCGGGCCCCAGGACAGAGTTTGCAACAGCTACAACAACATGACAACATGCATGTGAAGAATTCATTGAACTTGGACACCCATCAATCCGCAAGTGCATAAGAGTTTGCATGAAAGGCATCTAAACTCACGCCCGTGCTGACACCAAGCACACTGCAGACGGCCATACCAGGATCTGTAAGCTTCAAAAACAGGGCCACATCAGTGGGCTGCAGAGGCATGGACAACGGATCACAGCACGCAGCACTACTACTGGCCGGGTCCTTTGCCATCCAGTCAAGAGTGCGTCTAGAACCATTGCCTGCTAAACAACCATCCAGGCGGTTGGGTTACTCAGGATGTATGACAACAGATAGACGGTCATGCGGCAAAAGCGCTAATGTCAGCACAAGCAAGGCCTGCAACAGCAGCTGCAGTACCGGAGAGCCCACCAATCACCCCAGCTGGACCGCTCACGATAGAGATCAGACCAAGGCCTGCGCCGCCCAACTCTAACAATGCCTTAGCCTTTTCACAGTCTGATTTCCCAGATGCGGCCGTGCCATAAAAAGGGGAATCCAGCTTGTAACCTATAATAGTTTTGCCCACTGTAGCACCGTACACATTCAGGATATTGACAAACAGCGTAGTGGGCAACATGTTGCCTTCATAACGCAGTACACACGCATCCAGAACATATTGGGCCTTTTTGCTCTTATCATTCAAGAGCCCCTCCATGTAGTTGATTAACACAGCCACTCCTGCCTTGCGTGCCTCTACATCAATGGACAAGGCTGATGAATATGATTGAACTATTGCACCCTTACCACCTGTAGCACCTTGAGGGTTAACACCAGCAAAAGAAAAGATGCTCCCTCACTGGGCCACCTTCAGGGTTGGTGCTTGGGGACTTTTGCTCACTCCCAAATTGAGGTGCTACGCCCACACACTGACCCAATGCATCATAGAACCATTTCTTGTTAGGGAAGGTGCGATCTACACCCACCTCGGACTGAAGACCCATACAATTGATGTAACGGTCGCAAGAACGAGGCGTCAAAACGCGCTTGACGCTAGTACAGCGCCCCTGTACTACTACCACGACAGGGTTCAGCACCGTTACACTCGTCCCCCCCTAAGGCCAAGTCGCCCCGACTTGCGCCCTCACCGGGACTCGAACCAGCGACCACCCACTCACGGCCCCCCCTGCCGCACACACGGCCAGGAGTTCTGGACACTCACGGGGCTCGAACTTGCGACCTGCGGAAGCGTGCCCAGGACACACGCAACCAGTAGACCACTTCACTACTGCGTTGCGAACTTGGCTCCAAACCAAGATGTAACGGTCGCAAGAACGAGGCGTCAAAACGCGCTTGACGCTAGTACAGCGCCCCTGTACTACTACCACGACAGGGTTCAGCACCGTTACACTCGTCCCCCCCTAAGGCCAAGTCGCCCCGACTTGCGCCCTCACCGGGACTCGAACCAGCGACCACCCACTCACGGCCCCCCCTGCCGCACACACGGCCAGGAGTTCTGGACACTCACGGGGCTCGAACTTGCGACCTGCGGAAGCGTGCCCAAGACACACGCAACCAGTAGACCACTGCACTACTGCGTTGCGAACTTGGCTCCAAACCAAGATGTAACGGTCGCAAGAGCGAGGCGTCAAAACGCGCTTGACGCTAGTACAGCGCCCCTGTACTACTACCACGACAGGGTTCAGCACCGTTACAATTGAACTCTTTGAAGATCTCAGTCATGTCTTCTGCTTTATCTGCTTCCTCTGAATCAAGAGCAGATTCACGCACTGCATTGAAATCTCCATTACCAAAGTCTCTTTGGCAGCCATAGCCGTCATTCCTGCAGAACCCATTCAGCTTGTAGCTCTGCGTCCAGGCCCTGCCATTGCCTTCCAGTACAAAAGTGTAAGGCCACACTTTGTCTTGTGGCAAGCAGATGATCCGGGTGCCGCATGAGGAGTCTGGTAGAGGCTTTTTCATGGTGAAGCATGCAAACCTCTTGCTGGATGTTGGGCATTTGGTAAGGTCTGATGCGGAAAACTCCGGAGTCCCTGGCACAACACGCGGCAAGCCCTTGCAAATTTCACCAAACGCCAGTGTCCAGTCTGGTAGGTTAAGTGCCCCAGGGGTTGGTAGGGTGCCATCCCCAAAGATGAAGGCAGTAGAGCTCTGGTTATTGAGACTTTGGAGCACTGTGGGGTACGAGTAGGGGTTGTTGGGTCCACTGAGTTCATTGATGAGAATGAACGCATCATTGGAAACAGTTGGCCAGGGCACCACTGTAGCTTTGGCAAGTGTACTCGCATCAGGAACATAGAACCAGTTCGCCTTTAGAGTAGTCACGCCACTAGTTCAGGCAGCGACACCAAACGCCTCGACAGCAGGGATAGCCTGGGTAGCTGCAGCAGCAGAAACGCAAACATCTGTCAGTAAGGCTTCACTTTGTTAGCATGAGTTGTGGGTTGTTGCAGTAGTGTCAAACTGCAGCAAACATCTCAGATCAAGTATATATGCCAGACAGCTACCGTCCAGCTTAGCTTCAAAATGCACTGAAATATAGTACATCCTTCAAGCCATGACATTGTGATCCTGCTGTTTTCTGTGACTTGTTGCGGCCCTAACGTCTATGATTCCAAGGATGCTCCCTTGGGCTAGTTGGTAAATAGTTGGTAATGACCAGGTATTCTGGTTAGGCCGGTACGGTACCGCACACGGGATACTGAATCTGAGCTCAGTGCACGCACTCGGGAGTTTCGTAATTGCGCGACTAAGTAATGGACCCGCAAACAAGAAAGCAACAATCTTACCTACAACGGGCGGATCTGTGTCATCAGAGTCTTGCAGAAGATGCCTGGCAGAGCATGTATTCGACACCCACGACACTGCAAGTAGCGCCACCAGGCAGCACCAAGAGGTGAAATTCTGCTTCATCCCGCCACTTGCAACGGACTACTTTCTCGCTCGACGCGCGGCGTGTTAGTCCGAGGTGCGCTCCCCTTGTGTTGCCTGCCTGAAATTGCTCAACTGCTTGACAGCTAGCTGGATCTTGCCGCTTAAGCACGCAGCTGGTAATTTGACTTGTTTCGAAGCGAGTAGTATAGTACCGCCACCTCGGGCAGGAGAGTGGGCATCAAGGATATGGCCGCAAGAAACTCTAACGGCCGAGCTCTTCGCTTCACTCGGAATACTTGATCTGGCTGTATATGAGCATCTGTAGATGAGAGCTATATATATGGTGCCTGGAGCATTCACAATGACGGATGCAGGGAGACGAGTCCTCTTGTCGACTCTGAGAAATGTCTGAGAAAACCTGAGAACAGGGGTGGTTTGGACTTTGGCCCCAACCATCCGCCACCCGATTGCCACCGGGCCACTTGGTCCTACTCGCTTATCAGACGGGGACTCTTGGCAAATGACTCAACCATGGACCTGCCCCCGGCGCCACGGCCCGCTTGGCGGCAGCCATCCGGCTGACGCGGCGAGGCGACCGCCGCTTGGTCTCAGCCTGGGTCGCTTTCCTATGTACAAGGAGACAGTGCTCGTACCGCCTGGGCTTTTCAAGTTGTTACTGTTGGGGATCAATAGTCTCTCAGGCATCGCCCCGTGCCGCAATGCCAACTACTGAACACTCAATGCTCGCTCCTGCTTTGGTCTTAAGCATGTACCTATGGACCGAGCTTCGGACATAATAGAGACAATTCCTTCATAGTATTCATTGGCGTGCTAACATCTTAAAAGATGCCAAACACCAACCCATGTCCTGGGCCCATCAAGCACACCCATTGGAAAGCACAATATCAGTAAGGCCACCTGATAGAGTGCTTCCCTAGCCGGGTAGTTATGCGCCAATATCATCACACATGAGAATGCTTGGCGACAGCACTTCAGTCCCCCTGCTGCTGCTGCTCCTGACCAGTGGGATGGCTTCATTCAGCAATGTATATCCACGATTGCAACTTGTCAGTCGGCTCTATGAGCACTCCTTTCGCGCTCTGCAATTTATGCGTATATTAATGGCTGAGAAGTAGTTAAGTGAGCACACAACTCAGTGCCTCATAGCATGCATATCCCTTGGTGGACATGATCCTTTGGCGTTCAATTCAGTGCATGCAATTCGAGCTGTTATGTACTACCCAGCTCAGGTCCGGTATCACCGACACAAACATTTGCTTGAATTGATAAAAACAGCAATCATGACATTCGGAGGGAGAGGTGCAGCTGATCAAGGTCCGGGGGCATGCAGGCATCCCCGGCAATGAATTTGCAGACGACATTGCTACAGCTGTGGCAACTACGGGGCGGGCAGACATGGATATGTCTCACGTTGAAAGTAACCACAGGCCGTACCAAGCATGGCCTATGCAGAAGGTTTGGGAGGAGGATGAAAACAGCGCCACTGGCCTGAGAGAGAGATGGCAGCAAATGGAAAACCTAGAAGATGCACTCACCAACAGAGTGCAAGTAAAGGAGCTGAGACTTGGGACAGCCAAGACAGATACAATTTACTATCAAGCCATGAAAAGAACGCTGCCAGACATGGCCAGGCCATACATTGACAGTTGGACGACCATTGCAGGGGTGACAGAAGGAATGCTATGAAAAATACAAGGATAAAATATCTGACAGGCCAACTTCCCACGGCAAAAAAACTCAAGAGGTACAAGAAAAGGAAGAGTGACACATGCCCCTGCTGCAACAAGCATCCAGATCAGTGGACACCATGCAGTCGCGTGGATGGTGCCCCGGAATCATGCCCATGGTGTGAACAAGACAAGCACAACACAGCAGTGCGCATCATCACCAAGGCTATCGCGAGTGGCGACCGCGGGGCTGATAGCATTGTTTATAACGACGGTGGCAACGCTGCCAAATGGGCACCGGTTCAGGAGCAGCGCACCTGCACAAGACAGTCGGTAACATCCCGGCCGATCTGCTATCCAAAGCACAGCTGAAAGCAGCCGGCTCTCGGCCCGACATTGTCCTATATCGACGCAAGTCGGTTAGACGGACCCCAGAGGGTCAATGGATGACATCTCAGGCTCAAATTACGCTTATTGAGGTCAAGTAAGTACACAAGGGACACTGACCCCAGCAGGACACCATATCAACAGCATGAGAGTTTATATCAGATACTGCGACAAAGGCACCCCTCAGCCATTATAAAAAGGAAGCCCATCATTTTGGGAGTTGCAGGAGCAGTATATGCAGAAGCTACGGTGAGGCAGTTGGAGTCCCTTGGAGTGAAATGGAACCTGTTACGAAGCTGCATACACAAATTGCAAAGGCATGCCATTCAAAGTCTCCATGAGATCTGGAAAGCACGACAGGAACGTATCAGGAAGAAGCAGGTCAATCCGTCTCAAAACAGGGCCCCGGTGGAGGGGCATTTCAATCTGGGTGGGGGGGGTGAGCCTTGGGTGGGGGTTTGGGGGGGACGAGAGGGATCAGGGCGGGGGAGCTAGGAGGGCACAGAAGCGTGGAGAAGGGTAGGGCAGGCGAGGCCACCCCTTCTGGGAGGATATGGTGTAGGAACTGAAAAGTGAGGTGGATGGGCTGGAGGTTGTGATTTGAAGAGCCAGGACATAGTGGTCGTGTTCAGGAGGCGGGTGCCCTCACTGTAGTAAGCCTACTTCCTGAACTGTACGCCGCTCATGGTGGAGCGAGCGGAGATGTAACAATGTTAGTAACTAACCTCTGGCGTTGATGGTGTAATGCTTTGCTGGGCTGCATTACCTCTGTCTGACAACTTGGCCTGATGTACAATGTGTAATTTGGTATTCTGCTGCAGATTATGATTGTGTGCTGAAGGATGTTTTTTCCTGCCAGTTAAGAGTGTTTTAGGAGCCACGCAGTGGAGCTCTGATGCCTTTCAAAAAGCACATGCATGTGCAGTGGGTATGGATAATTTAAGGGTCCTTGGTGTGGGACCACTTGAAAAGGCGGTGTGTGACTGAGGCGGAGGCATCTTGTGGCCAGGATCAGTTGTGGTCAGAACTACAGGGTCCACATGCATGTCACTATAATGGCTCTGCTATATTTGACCATCAATGCCAGTGCTTCAATGGATCACAGCTGATTTTTTGTAATAAGCGTTTATTCCTGGTGGTGGGTAGTGATGGAATGTGCGTGCTGTCCAAGACAGAAGTACAAGAGGCATGACCTGACTGGTGCTGTGTACAAAAAGCTATGCAGATTGTCTCACTGCTTTGGAGCAAGCCGTGCAGATGTATGTGGTACGTTGATAATATCTATTACTTGACATGTGTACAGCTATTGTATCGATGGCAATAATGTCGTCGGTCTCATGCATTGTGGTTGGCAAGGATAAAACGCTAGGGTTATGTATCCACTTGGACAATGCGAGACACGTAGGAATGGAGCACTGTGCCCTGAATGAAGGAGGGTTTTGTTAATGTTACTACTGTGGATACCAGACGGCGGGACTCTGATTGATATTGTGACTGTGTCCAGGCATTTGCAAGGAGTATGCATTTACTGGGCCCCTCATCCTTCAGTTTCTAACTTCAATCTCACTGCTGCTTGAATTCATCTGCATGCCTGCTTACAAATAGCCGAGTCAACCTGCACCCAAAAATGCTTGTTTTGGGTGGATGCATACCCCTGCACACATAGGCATGTCTATCTCGCTCAGCATGCTGCTTCACCACGCTTACAGGTGGTCACCCTAGCAGCGTCGACGCGGAACACTAGTATGCAGGAATTGGGTCTGTCTACTCGCTAGCCATTTAACTGTGCTATATGGGGGTCGGCAGAACGCCTGCATAATTAGCTCCAACATACATACCTATGGTGGGATTTGACAGGATACCTTCTCAATGCCATGCTCTAAACGGTCCTTCTGGGTCCGGTGCTTTGGCTCGGCAAATGTACACATTTTGGATGGTCACGGCACGCTCCGCTGATCTTAGTTAGCAGGAGTTGGCTACGGCAGATTACCAACTGGCCCCAATTTAGGCTCACAAAACCAAAACTCACCATCTCAGCACACAGTTTGGATGACTGGATGAAAACCATCATATAAGGACTACAACTTCAACCGCAACTTGGACAACCTCACAGAAACGCAATGCATCAGTGAGAGTGAACGTATATAATACACCTAGCTCAACTGTCACCATCAGCCGGAAAACATATTCACAGGATATTCATCAGAATACGTACTGAGATCTGGCTTTTTCTTCGTCCCGTAACTGCATGCACTCAGAAACTCACTCAAACACAAACCTGATCTGCAGCACAAGCCATCACGACATAGGTAAGAGCTTGTTTCGTGGCATACCAATGACCATGCACAAGACCTCGCATGTGCAAGGTGGCCTAAGGTCCTGTTTAATCAGCCAACAGGACCCCCCCCCAGGTGAGCCCGCTTGATCCAAGGTCAAAGCCAAGGAAAACATGGCTAGGATGTGTTTAGTCTACATTGGCCTCCCAAAACGTTGAACGCAGCAACTGCCAATATACTGCAAGCCCCGCTTATCTGCTGCTGAGCTTGAGCAATGCATGCAAAGAACCCCTAACCAAACATCTCAGCAGTGTAGCCCGCGAATGCCGGCAGATGCAGCAGCATGGGATAGTAGATATGCATTTGTCTAACAATCCAAAATGCAACCTGAACTGCAGCCTGAAATGCAACTACTCACCATTTTGCCAACCAAAACCCCAATAAAGTACATGGATACAGCCACCACATATTAATGTTTGACATTTCCACAATGGTACGCGACCATCTGCTGGCAGCAAGTCTGGCAGGCTGTTAGTCACAAACGCTTCATGCAATCCAGGTCATGTGGGTTGTGGCCAAGGGTCTCGAGAGACTAACACACTCAGGCAAACTCAACTACACCCAAAAGTCCACAACATATCCATTCCTCGTAGTAGTGTGAAGAAAGCCACTGCGCGGTCCCACATTGGTTTGATGCTTTCCTTATCTCTATCTGTAACCCAAATTGACTGTACCAGGCCACCCATATGCACCCTTACTACTTTCAGTAAGTAGTGCAGATACCTGCTGTATGTAGTAGCTGCGAATTGTGGGCTGACCAGTTTCATTAAGCTTCAAGAGAGACAAAGATGAAGCAGCCAATAGCTGCAGCCGACACATGTCCAGCAGTTTGGGCGCCGACTGCATTTGTAGCTGTTCTGGTCATCGACTGCGGAATTTCCTTGTGGCGGCTTGCTCTCCATTGTAGCAACGCCGTGCCAATCAACAAACACACGGGCTCTGCGGAGGTGCATTGTTTAGCTGCCGCCACAAGCCCCCTTCAGCGATAAAGCAAACCCTGCCGGCGTAATGTCTGCCCCCTTCCCCTGCTGCTCAAACTTCCGTAATGTCTGCCCCGCAATCCCTTGCCTAAACCCTGCCGACCTAATAAACAAATCAATCACCTCTGCTTGGTCTTGGAGCCCCTGCTCCTGCCTGCTCCTGCTCACGCTAAACCCTGGGGGGTCAGACCTACCCGTCCTAGCACACGGCGTAACCTGGTTACTCCCCTCTGGCTGCCAGTCATTGATCCCAAAGTGATTTAATCCGGAGAACTTTGCATAACCGGAGCAACTGCAGCTGCTGCTGCTGTTAGTCAATTGGAAAGCGTTTGCTGTGTTGTTGTTGAACGAGCCACTCATGTAGAGCAAGAACATATCTGATGGAACGCTGATCCCTTGCGCCAGCAGCTGGTTCCCAGGCAGCATTTGGGACTTGTAACCCTCCCATACCACCGCCCCCCTAATGAGAGGCTGTGCCGCTAGTGCCAAGGATTCACCGCTGCTCTGTACCGGCATCATAGGTAGTGCGACTGCTTTGCAGGTGCCGTTAGTGCTGCTGGCGTTGCTGTTGCTACTGCTGCTGCTGCCGCCGGGAGCTGTGGTAGCACTACCAGTAGTGACGAGAGGTGGCTGGTAACCCTCACAAGTGCCAAGCCCTGGCGTAGCTGGTGGTTGTAAGCAGGTCCCTCCCATTACATCCATGATGACTGTTCCACCTAAGGAATGACCCACAAGGACTAGCCCACGTTTTGGGAGCTCCTGTATAGGGAAGAACGGAGCAAGCAATGCAGGGGAATTTAACATGAACAGCTTGTCTGCCGAGGCCTATTGCCATCTCAGCAGACCAAGATGAGCTTAAATGTATGTAATGCTAGTAAACGGTTCAGTGTTATTCTTTGTGAACATGTGCTGTGGATGAATGGTAGGGGCTGTTGACAGAAACAACTGTGCGATGTGCTAACAAGAGCCCGGGCCGGACATACCAGTAACTAGATGCTGGAAGGATCAAACACTTCAGGAGTCAGCCCTAGATCAAATTCTAAAGTCCAGACAATGGTATAAGTTAATTGGATTGGATTGAGATTCGAACACAAAACTGCATGGACTCGGCCTCATTACACCTCATGCAACTTCAGTCTTCTGGCAGACAAAAATAATACAAGGCCCCTGGGATTCATCAGGCAGCTGTACGTCTATTACTTGTAGTCCTTTACTTCAGAAGGACTAGTTCAGTGCCCACCTTGCAGAGAAAGCAGGCCTCAGCTGACATGCATGCATCACCAGGATTTCGCACTTTGCTTGGTAAGAAGCCTAGCATCCATGTCACTTTAAACCCAATGTAAACTGCTTGCAAGGGGGGAAGGGGGCCGTCTGGACTACCCCAAATTGTTTGATTCTGACAGAAGGGGGCGCAGGAGGGGGGGGGAAGGGGGGGAGGGGACCTGACACCCACTACCAAGTCAAGTCAGTCTGGGCAGGGGCATAGGAGGGGTGTGTGTGAGGGGTCCTAGATCGAGCCAGCCGCTGCTCACCTGTAACACCGGGTCCTCCTTAGCTCCCTTCTCCTGTACATAATCCAGCCACGTTTTGATCAATGCTGCTTATGCGGCTAATAGTTTGTCCTTGGGGCATCCGGGCCGCACCATGCTCCCGTTTGCAGCGATAGGAGGTAGTGGGCGGTAGTAGTCAGAATCTATGAAGGTATAACCACGACCAGCAAGGAGAGTAGCCAGCTGAATGCAGGGGATGTAAGGAGAGTCAGATCCTAAGCATCTTGTCTTGACACATGATGTAGCATTAAGGTTAAGGCAAGCCCTAGACTACCATAGCGGGACCCCTGAGGATGCAGGAATACTTGGAGACGCCAGTTGTACCATTGAATAAAGACTAGGGTCAGTGTAGGGCTGGGCAACCCCATTCATGCTTGATATATACAGGGGTCGCAGCCTGCCCAACCTGCAGAGCATTGGGGGTAAGATGGGGGAGGAAGGAGGCGGGGGTGTGGGGATGGGGCAGGGCAGCCAAGCGACAGCCGGTGGGGAAAGGATGGGCAGAGAGCAGGGCAACAGCAGTGGGAGACAGTGGGAGTAGGGTGGGGGAGAAGTGGAACGGGCATGAAGACGGGAGACAGAAAAGGCGGGTTGAATAGTTATTTGCAACCATTGGCGCACGGGAGTGGAAAAAGGTGTGAACTCAGGAAAGAAGTGGGTGGGAGCCAGAGGGCAAGAGCAGGCGAGGGCAAGGGCATGGAGACATACCAGCTTTGCAGCCCAAGGGCATGAGGTCAAGACCGGTAAGAGGCACCCGTGGGGGTTTTACCATTATTAGGACAGCAGGGCCGCAATGGCAGATGGAGGGGAGGTACACATAGATGTGCATTATTGTGGATTTTAAGGCCTGCTGGGAAAGCGGTTGCAATTGAAGGTGGTAAAGGGAGACCAAAGTGTGAGGCTGTGGGGCAGGTGGTGGGGGAGACTTGATACCATGTGAGGCAAGGACAGTACTGATGGCATACTTAGCTTAGATTTAGGGCAGGGAAGTTGAGCGAGGTCAACAAGTCCATAAGATGCACAGCAAGGTGACTGCCATTCGAGATAGGGGGGGGGGGTTATAGTGGGGCCAGTGGGCAGACCATGGATGGGGTTTGAGCATGTCCAAAGTTGGAGCTGGACAAAGCATTCTGGAATGAGGATGGGCCGGGTCAGTACAGATGCAGGGACGGTGTGAATTACGTTTGATAAAGAAACTCAAGTGTTTACCCGTAGCTAAAGACGTAGGTCGGCATAGAACTGATGAAAGGATACCTGCCTACCTGTAAGTTGGATGCGGAGGGTATGCATAAGTGCCATGGCTACAGTGGAATTCTAGGTAGGGGAAAAACCTTTCCAGAGATGCCCACATATGGAGGAGATATATGGGAGAATGCGAGCCAACAACAGGCACATTACATTGAAAGCTTGATACATAGATATTGAATGGCAAATAAACAGATGAGACTGGAAAGCAAGCTAAGGTAAAGTGCAGCCGAAACTTTTCGCAAAGGTCACATCTACAAAGCTGTACTGCAAAAAGCTATTGCGCAACAGTTTACTCAAACATGCAGCAGCAGGAGCACAAGCATGCAATGTTGAATGCACAATCAAGAGAACACTGGACTCCCAGCTTTAGAGCAAGAGCTCTGCATATATTGACACTTTGTATTAGATAGCACACTTCCTCACATAGTGCATTGTCTGCCTGCTGAGCGGATTCAGTCAGGGGTAAATCCAGGGCAGGTCGGGGTGATAAGACTTCGGCAGTTACCTTACTGTACTGTGCTGCTTCCACATTGCCTCCATTCATCAGGAACAGCACTGGCAGCAGTTCCTTGGCATAGCTGCTGTTGCCCTTGTAGGTGTTGAATGTGACTGGGATGCCGGCGCTGCTGTTGCTGCTGCTGGCATTGCTGCTGCTGATGAGGCTGGGGGGTTTGTGGTAGAGCACCATGGTCAGCGGCTGCTGCTGCTGCTGTTGCTGTTCTGATGAGCTTCCTGGCTGCCATTGTGTGGTGTTTGAGCTAGGCTGCTGCTGAAGTGATCGAACTGCTGCAATATGGGCTGTCTGGTGATGTAGATCCTGTTGCGGGTCATTGTGCTGGCGGCCCTCCAGCTGGGGGTACTGTGGGATGAGTAATTGTCCTGCTGATAAGTGCATTCTTGACCTGAGCTCGACAGAATGTGACTTGTCTTCGAAAAAGGGCCTTGCTTCGACCTGCGGACCGTATACCGAGGTATAGTGTCGCAACTTACGGAATAATGGGGTGCCAGAGTCAGCCACGCACGCCCTGCTGCATGGCGTCCTCGGAGGACCTAGGCTTGAGATCATCACATGGCCAGCTTGCCATACATGCAGGGTTTCCATCAGCTGCCATACGAGGCTTGGGTGCTTTGAATGTGCACGTGTGAGCGCATTGCCACCAGGCGACTTCATACCGCACCTTGTAGTGTATGCAGAAGGCCTGGACGAGCAGTGCGAGGACCACGTTGGACAACCACGCCATTTGAACCACTGACTAGAAGCATATGAAGCTGACAAGTGGCCGTTCAAGATTCTGCGGTCCCAACCTCTAGCGCTCAATGCCTAGTGCATAGGAACACCGCACTAGTACTTCGACATTACATGGACATACTACCCAACTAATTCTATGCACGTATGCGGGTAACGACTTTAAGCACGTGATACGTGGGCCATAAAGCCAGCTTGCACATTGGGGGATCCAGTGCTGAGTGGTCACCTGGAGAGGTACGACGGAGTGCTAGGAGTGCCCACTCGTACTGGCGGCGGGGGAGACACCGGGGGAGACGTACGACGGAGTGCTACGAGTGCCCACCGTGGGTCAGGCTGACGCCATGGAGACCTTGAAACAATTGACCGGCTGTGGTCCATCAGAACAGAAGAGCATCACTAAACTTTACCTTGATCCAATTACATCCTACTGCAGCACACGAGGTATCACAACACATAAACACGGCAGCGCATAATGGATGCTGGCCATGGATGAGTCAAATGCAAACCGGAGCATATGGCCACAAGGTCATTCAAGACCATGCCGGCAGCACATGGCCCTGATGACGGACTGGTACACAAGCCCATACCGCCAACCAGATGGGCAACCTCTTACGGGGCGCCCGGATTACTTAGCCACATACATCGAAAATAATGCAAGACAGCGTTGGAGCCAGGTGCAATGGATGCACACCAAAGGGCTATACAAACTGAAGCCTGCATGCCTGCATAAAACTGATCTTGATGGCCAGCAGCATTGATACTCTCCACCAACCCCACTGGACTTTGTATCTGGCATGGAGCAAGTACCAGACAGTTGTTAATGTGAGGTAGGCGAGCTCAAGCCAGGCGTCCTGAAGGTGACGGTCCCCAGATGGCACTTGAGAACTGCCAGGGAGTTGGGAGGGCACATCCTGCCTGTTCCGGCAATATATAGTGTACTAGCCTCGGCGGTCGTGGTCGATCAATGGCCAGGGGAGCATTGTGCTTGCTGTCTATGCCAGCTGCTGGATACCATCTTATGCAAGCTCCTAAATAAAGTTGTGCCAAAAACCACTGTGTGGTGGCAATTACAATTTGTCCAGGCGCTCCCCCGGCCCCCTAGGCGAAGTTGGCCGTGATGCATTCAAAGACAGCAAAGCCTACTCCGGTCAAGACATGATACTCCACAACCAGCCACGTGGCAGCTACCTGCCTGTAAAAAAAAGAATTTAAGGTGTGGAGAATTTGGCCCTACACCAAGGCAGCTAGGTCGAAACGGCCAAACAAACCGGGGTCAAACCCCATTTCCTTAACGGAAATAAACACAGCATGCTCCCAGCCAGATACTTGGTGGTCGGCCGAAAAACAGATCACCGCAAGCAATGGCTGAAGACAAATTGTGTGACATACAGCAGCAAGAGATACACAACCCCACTGCTACTGAATGGGTGCCGCTGCTATGAACACTGAATCGCCTGCTCTAATTGTCATGCTACGGCTGGTGTGTTGGAGCTTCCCGTGAACAATGGCCGACAGAGAATGAACAGGGTGCGCTATGGCATCACTGACGCGCTGGCTCCTATGGCACATATCTCCGGCTGCTGCTAACATCAGAACCCATGCCAAGCAGCGGTGACAGACTGCCAGGATCAGCACAGCCAGGTGCCTCTCTTGTCCTGCCATATGCGTGGAGGACAGCGGAACGCCTGCATAACTAGCTCCAGTCTACAACTCTTGACCATACTTCAACCCACAGCCAAGGTGAGGCCTACCTCACTACTTAACAGGCATAACAACGAGGAGTCCACTCTTAAGCATGAGTGATGTGTACCCGAGAGACTATTGATACCTAATCTGCATGCGTTAGCAGATATAAGCAATCAAGCAAATGGTCCATGCCCGACATCAATATAATGCACATCACTGACTTATAACTGTTGTGTGACTGATACATTGGGCACCCTGAGGGCCAATGCTGTCAACTGACACCAGCAAGAATCACACGTATCAAGATAACAAAATGCACCAAGGAAGGTGGCAACTCGATTGATGAGGCTCAATGTATATCCCTAGTGGACATCAGTTTTGACAGGGGAGCTTCATAATGGTGTCCATAGAACATGCCAAAAAGCAGGATACTTAAGATTACCAAAGGTGCCAGAATTTGAAGGCCCAGGCCTTCAGTTAGGCTCTCACCCCAAGAATGAACAAATTTACACAACTGAAACGATCAGACCGCACAAGTAGCTATGCCCAAAGAGAACTCAAAATCAAGCAGTACACAACCCCGCCCTGATGTGTGCGTCATACACCCATGCCGGCCAACCATGTGGATACCCCGCCTTGTACAGATAGATGAAACACTTAGGCCACATAACATGTTGTACATAGATTTCATGGCAGATGCAACGGCGTGCACAGCAGGAGGGCCATTGAAAGTGGAGCCCTACAATGATGGAACCATGGGTAGAGGAAATCTCTCCTGTTAAGCACGACCCTTGTGAAAGCTGCTGTTTGCTCCTATCGCAACACATACATCGACCCGTTCTGATGTTGCAACTGCTGAAGGCCCTGGAACAGGTGAAGGAATAGCATTCTGCAGATTGCACTGTTGCCCCTGCACCCTGAAACCCTTAAGGCGTCTGCTTTTTCAACCTGCCAGCAGGTGACGGCACTCCCAGAGCATCCTCTCCTAAACACACTTGGAGCTGACATGTTTTTTCAGCAGTCCCAAAAGACACAATATGCAAACTGCCTCCTGAACTCCTCAAGCTTTATAGACCAACTCCACTTCACAAAAGAGGCAAAGAAGCAGCACCAGATTTTTACTCCTCCGAAACGCTTTATTCTGTCAGGTTGCAAAATTGACGGCTACTTTACATCATTCATTCAAGCTTGATGGCTCCTGCCGACCAGCAGTGGAAGCAAGGGCCACCAATTGTTCATCAGCCAACCATGGGTTGCAAGCAATGATAGAGCAGACGGTAGATGGGCCTCACTCTGCCAATGTTGGGTCCATTTATAGTCTAAAGCAGCACTATTGATCCCCTTAACATGTTCTCTGCATCGGACCTGAAAGATATCTGCATAACATTTGTGCCTCCAGAGTTCAGACCTCCAGAGTCCAGATCTCTCATCTCCCTCGACCGCCCTTCGTTGGCCTTAGTTATTCCTCCTTTACCAAGGTAGCTCATTTCCATCTTCATTGTAGTACTTGCCATTCAGTGGACGCCCATCCTGCAGGATCTTGAGCTGCTTGGTGACAGACTCCTCTGTTGAGATCATGGGGATAGGACCCATTGGACCCTTGTTAGGGTTCATGTCTGTATCAACATAACCTACAGATACAAAAATGAGGAGGCAGGTATTTATTTGATATGATGCATGCCATCAGACAGCCTTTTGGAAAAAGCCGAGGCGACACACAGTCCGAACAAGATGCCCTGGCATGCTGCTGATAGGCTACTGGGAGGCTGTAGGAAGCTTTACTACAAAGATCATACCCGCGACAGCGCTTGAAATGGCTGGCGGGAGAAAAGAACAGGGTGGCACTTCATCGAGTGCTGTGCAGGCACTTGAACTATTGGCAGAGAGTAAGACTCTTTCACCTCCGTTGCACCGCAGCTGCTGCTCTTCCAAGCATAAGCAAGCTTATCTTTGCCAGAGGCTTGCAGATCATTATAGACTAATCTCATGTCCGAAAGCTGATGAACAAAGGAGCCTGGGGGCAGCCGCTGTTTGCTTCCCTCAAAACTACATGCGAACTCCTCACCATGCTGCTACCGTCCGGTACTGTGCGGGCCGGCTTAGAATGGCACATACTATCAATAAGCCACCAAATGCACTGCAGCTCCTGCCCTCACCTCACCATAAGCCAAGCTGCCAGCAGATCCGATGTTCCAAAACTCATTACATGGAGACCCACATGGACTCACCAGGGTGGATGATGACAGATGTGATGTTCTTGTCCGCTAGCTCTATGGATAAGGTCGCCACCAACATGTTGAGGGCAGCTTTGGATGCCCTGCACAAAAAGCAACCCGAGTGGCAAAGCTAGTTATCAGTTCAGCAGCTAGGTATTGTTGGACCTTAGCGGATGAATGCAGCGAATGAATTGACAGGATGCTCTTACAGTGTTTTCAGTTGAAAGACGATAACGTCTTTTCACCTACCAAGTGGCTGCAAGTTATATCCATCTCTGATGCCACACGGAAAATATGCTTGGTCTAAAGGGTACTAGAGCTGCTACTCATTACTAATGCTGCATTCCCTTCCTTTGCTCGTGTTGGTGCTGCTGCCCTTCTTAAAGTTGATGTGCTTCTGGCAATGCTATCAGGCGGCTGTTGATCTCCTGCAAATAGGGCCCTTGCAGGGCCCCAGCGGCCCCTCAACTGCACTAGCTGCTGTTTCCATGATAATGCTGCTGCCCGAACTGTACATGTATTGCTCCTTGTCCGTCCGATGTGTTCAGTTTGCTACACTAAGTGCTGCACTGGCTGCACAGTGCTGGATTAGAATGCCATCCTCGCTGCAGATCAAAATTCTACATTGTGTGCACTGGAGCCCTTGTTACGGTTTTACTTACCTGTAAGCGTACTGCGTGAAACCAGCTGCTGTAGTGGCAGCAGCATAACCTATTGAGCCAAGAGCGCTGCTGCTATAGACAACCGTAGTAGGGGTGCTGCCACCAATCAAACCCACTTTCAGCAGCTGCTGAGTCACCAGGAAGGCACCAATGGTGTTCACAGAGAAGTTCTCGTTGAAGATCTCAGGGGTGACGTCTGCCATGCCGTTTCCCAAGGGCTGGGGATTCACTCCAGCATTGATGAAAACCCACTGCACATGCATGGGAGAGCCAGCAGAGGAATGTCAACTTTAACTGCTGAATTTGCCGAGGTGTTTCAAGCAGGAATGGGCTACAAGGTCCCAGTCACCAACATGATGTATACACTACCTCGAAAAATGGCACTTGAGATGCAGCCCAAATGGTACCTGCTTTCATTGCTACCTCGAACTAAGGCCTACAGAATTTATATATACGGCATAATTGGCTACTTCCAAAAATGCACGTTGGGATGTTGGATGCACAACACGACAATTGGCCTCCACTGGCCTCCACCAGCTATTGCAACACTTTCCAGCCAGTGGCACACTTCTGAACTCATTGGTCCTGTAGTAGTACCCGTCCATCATAATGTCTAATATGTATCAGTTAGCGCTGCAAAGTGAAAGGTCACTAGCTTTGTACTTACATCAGCATGGTCAATCTTGCCCTTGAGCCCATCAGCCCAGCTGCTTATGCTATTAGGCGATGCCGTGTCCAGAGCGGTCAAGACCAGCTTATCCCCATGTTTCTCAGCAAGCGCACGCAGGTCCTCGGCTTTCACAGGTGCCCTAGCAGTTGCCACCACCTTGTTACCTTGTGCCAGCATGGTCTTCACCCACTGCGATAGGAGCCATCAGCAATTTTGACAGAGGTTAGCCCATCAGGTCAGCCTACCAGATAACATTTGAGAGCACCATATGCGCTGGCCAGTATTGGAGACAGTGAACAGCGAGCCTCACTTCTCTCGGGCTTTCGCTTGTGCAGTCAAGAAGCTCTGTGTTGCAGTTTTGTGTGCATCCGCCACAGGCTTAACACATTCTGTGCTGATTAGCTATCAAGTCTCGCTGCTACAGCAGCAGCAGCAGCAGCAGCAGTTGCAGGAGCCCCTAATGACCCTGAACTCGGGAGAAACATGCATTCAGGGGGTGAGCCCCACGGTGGACATACATGTCGCTGCTGTCTCTTGATTGACTAAGGTCCACTACTCATACTGTGTGAGTAGCCAGTGGCTAACAGCATAGCATCGAAAAGGCAGCACCTATGTATAGCAGACAGCTTCAAAACATTCAGCAGTCCATGTTTTACCTGCAGACCTATGCCACGGCTCCCTCCGGCTATGATAACGACCTTCCCCTTTATCTCGTGTGCCATGTCTTGGGAACTAAGAAGGCAGTGGGTTGTGCCGTTTGGGCCAATGGGCTCAGTGACCGATGGCGAATACCATGGATCGGATACAGGTGCTAACTGGGGACGAAAGAAAGTCCGAATGCGGCTTACCTACTCTAGTACTCGCGGATAACTTGCATAAAGGATGCTCACATGACTTCTCAGTATAATGTAGCCTTGCCAAACAGTTACCGCAGTTACATTCAGGCACCTCCTTGCCAAGGCAGATCGTGCACGTTACTGAACAGTTGACAGGTGTACGTTACGAAAGGGGAATGAAGTATGAAAGGGGACTCCACCCCTTCGTAATCGATCCGCCGGCGGCCTTCCTTGGACCGGCGCAGGACTCCTGGACGGTCCAACCGGTCGCTTCCTCTCTCCGCCCCGAACTGATGGCTGTCCCTCAAGTTGCTTTTGTGGCTGCCCCAGGCCTTGAACTGAAATTATTTATTTTTTTAAAGCTTATTCACTAAATATATTGAGAAGCTCAGTTGTACTACAATCAATTAGACAAGCTCGATACAGCCGCCGTCCTGCTGACGACCCACAGATGGCACAGTCGTGACTAGTAGTATGCTAGGGAGAGTGATGCAGGGGTGCGTTAAAAAATATGCAATCGGCTCCCTATTGAGTATTGTTGAGTATCCATATGATTGGTGTTATGGCGCTATCTCAGCTGAATGCGTTGGTGCAGGGATGTGAGCACATGGCATTGACAATAACCTTGGGTCGCAGGGGTGCTGGGTTGCAAGGAGGACCTCGCGTCTAGACATATGTTGGCATACACGCCGAAGACAATTCGCACCATGTTCCAGCGAAACTTTTCTTTGTGACAGCTTGAGGTGCGGGGCCTATGGCACTTTTTTCTATGGCATATCATGATTTGTGATAAAGAGGAGGTTTCAGCAAGGGTGGGAGAGAGAAGAGAGGGAGCTATGATTGCGAGGAGGTCGACGTGTAATGGTGTCCAGCGTGGGATTGTGGGAATCCTTGGTGACAGCAAGGGTGAACTGTGGGGGGGTCTGGCTTCCAGCACATAGTGGCTCATGCCCTGCTGCTCAAACTCAGCTGAGTGTGTGCAGATGCCCACGGTGCGCTACCCTGCCATGTGTAAGCCATGATGGGGTGGAATTTACTGTGACTGCAGGGGGTCTAGCCAACTGGCCATCGCCAGCAAATATAAGTTAGGCTGGACGGCAAGGTGGACAATGCCTGATGTTCCAGCATCCGATGGCGGTGGACTTCCTAAAGGGATGGCGCTAAGGAACAAGAAATATATGTGTGCTTGGGGGAAAGGCGAGATTACCCAACTGAATGGGAGCATGGAACAACTATATATACTGTCACCAGAACCCAAGTGACAAGGCCCCTACCTAACAAGTAGGGTGACTTAGTGCTGAGGGTTGCAATCAACTTTAGGGCCTCAAAAAGATTTCCCTCTAGATGAGCCTCCGTGAAGTTGTCATCACTTGCCAGCAGAGCTGAAACCAAGTAGCATAGGGGGCACTCGCCCTCACATTGCCCACCCTGACAGCATTGCAGCAGGTAGATATATTCAAATCTACAAGACATGCGTATTCGCAACCAAACCAGCAGTAGGGCCTCCCAAGCCGAGCTCCAGAGCCCCTATTTACAATCAACAGGGTCAACCACCAACCAGCTGACCAGATGCATGCAAGTCAATCGCAAGTTAGGGACATCCAGCTTCTTTAGCTCCATACACAGGCACTGCTCAAAGTTAACACCAACGAACTAACCCAAGAGTCGGGGTCCAAGGTTGCCTTGAGTGAACATATCAGAATTATTTATGTGGAGCATTCTCAGCAGCCGCATCATATCGCCTTTGATACACTCCCAACGTCGTTCCAGGCGATAGAAGGGAAAGAATCAATTCACGTCCACAGCATAGGGGGGGAACGCACCACGCGTGCTAGTACCGCCTCTTCCTTAAAACTACGCAGGGCTAACGCCCGGCGTCCACTCACTCACTCACTCCACAGCATACATGGGTGTACACAACAACAGAAATCCAACTACTGGACAACAACAGTAATCAAACTATTGAACAGCAACAGTAGATACCACTTGGGTTGCAGGTGAGAGCACCCAAGGAATACATCTTAAGCACGGTAGCAGCAGCAGTACATACCCAGTTTTGACCAGACTGTAAAGTATCTGCATGCGAACTGTTGATTCAGGAAGCAAGGCTGCGGCAACCATTGCCACCGCAGTCACCACAGACTGTGCACTGCATGCCAGATAAGTCTGTGCAACATCAGTCAAAGCCAGTCAAGCCAGTAGTCAAAGCCAGCCAAGCCAACAGTCAAAGCCAGTCAAGCCAGCAGTCAAATTCAGGCGAGCTAGCACGGTCAAAGCCAGGCAACCTAGCAGTCAAAGCCAGTCAAGCTAGCAGTCAAAGCCAGTGAAGCCAACAGTCAAAGCCAGTCAAGCCAACAGTCGCAAGCAAGCCAACCAGGGGCCAGCAGCCGCACAGCAAGGCAAAAAAAACTGCCAACTCGGTCCTGACCAATCGGCACCAGCATTAGGTAACATGGTGCAAACCGGTTGGTTACCATCAGCAAGCATAACCATGCACTACCGGTCCAACCATGCATGAGAACAGCCTTGCACATGCGGATCTGGAACTCCATCAAAATAGTGTCTAGCTATATTTAGCAGCAACACTTGTCGATGTCAAGGTGCAGCATACTTGATGAGTTATAATAATGCAACGGGTTCACATGATGTACACACACAAATTTAGCTGTATTAACAAAAGTTGTCCATCTCAAGTTGCAGCATTACCACTGAGTTAGTTGAAGCAACACAGGGGAGCCACATGATGTACAAATAGACACTGTCAAAATGCATGCAAAAATACTTTCAGAGAGAATGTTGCTGTAGCAGCAACATCTGTCCATGCCAAGCTGCACACATCATCGATGAGTTATGGACAATGCAAGGGAGTCCAAGAGTGTATACGGACACCACTGAAAACACCGGCATGCAACAATATCATCACACCTGAGCCAAGCAGTTCTGACAGACTAAATGCCCCCTATAAAATCAGGCCCTTGTCACAGCAGCCTGACTGAAGTAGGGTTGCAGTTGACCCTAGAGCCACATGAGGGTGTAATCAACTGCCACCAGAGCTCTTAGGATCAAGTACCACAAGGGGCAGCCCTCACAGCATGCCAGCTTTCCAACTGATATCACAGCTCTCCAGATAACACCCAGGACCTCACGCACAAACTTGCACTTACAGTGACTATCAAATGGACCTTGGGAGCTGCCTCTTCCAACAGCATCAAAGGGCATTAGCGACTCAAGGGTAAAAGCAGCAGCTAAAAGTTGTGTCTCTTATGGATTATCGTGCAAACCATTTGTATGGCACAATCCCCAGATTCTTCACTGCAAAGGTACAACCACTCCCATACATAGTAGAGTGCAGACTGAGTGAGTGAGTGGACGCCGGGCGTTAGCCCTGCGTAGTTTTAAGGAAGAGGCGGTACTAGCACACGTGGTGCGTTCCCCCCCTACCATAGTGCAGACTTGAATGCTGTACAGCATTACAAAGCTGTCGAGTAAGGTACAGCCCAAGAATGATACATTTGAACACTGCTTACAGCATCACAGCAAGCATCTGGCACTACCAGCAGTCAACGAAGGTCCACACACGCCTGCAGGTGAGGACACCCTGGATGGTACCGCATGCAAACGCTACTTGCACCCTCCTCCTTACATGCATCAGGAGAAAACACTTCCCATGCATCAGACAATTCAGTCCAGGTCAGGACCTTGACGACCGTTTCGCCGTCTGCGGTTGTTGTCATTGCCATTGCCAAGGAGGGCAACGCACAGAGGGTTGGTGTGCTTGAACTTGCTGCCATCCCTGCCGGTGGAAGGGAAGTCTCTGCCATAGTAGCATTCCGCACTAGCAAGCTCCATTAGAGACCGCACAGCCAATAGTTTGCGAGCAGGGCCATCATCAACAGTACGACTTAGCGCGCTCCCACCGCTCCGACTGCCGGTGTTCGCCCCAGCATTGCCAAAGAGAGCTACACACAGAGGGTCGGTACTCTTGAATTTGGGGTTACCACGGCCACCAGAAGGGAAGTCTTTGCCGTGAAAGCATTCAGCACCAAGTTCCATGAGGGAGCGGGCTGCAAGAAGGGCACGGTCAGGGTGGTTGGCCTTTGGGAGAGATGCTTCATCTTGAGGCTCTGTGAAGGTAAGGGGCACCCTGAATGGAAGCAAGAGAATGCCACCAAAGTCAGTGTGTGGACAAGCGTTTCTGGTTTTAAGGAGTGGATCAGACCTGCTACTTATGAGTGTATGGCCATGGCTGATTGATCAAGTGCATTCTATTCTGAAGCACATGGGACCCTTGGAAAAGCCACAGCTGCCATAACAGGAAGCACACAGAGCTAACTGTCACTTTCATGAGCATGAGTGCTTGCTGGCAAAACTTGACTACACTGACACGCAACTCAAGCAAGGCCAGTTCTTCCCAGAAGTGAAATGCTAGAGCGCATTGATCCAGTGTGGCTGAGGGATCGCATTGCATCCAAACACCACAGTCATGGCGACCCTTAAGAAAGCGGCTGCAACAAGCGGGCGCCACTAAGGCTCGGCCAGCGCTACATTTAGCTCAAGCTAGACGGATTGGCCGGATTTAGTTTGCACCTACCTTGCAGCCTGTGCCTCTTTGCAAAGCAGGGAGAAAACAAAAGAGAGCAGCACCATGAAGGTCATTGCGGCGAGACCGCGAGTCGCTTTGAGGGCTGCCATGGCGGTGACAGTTTCAAGTGCAGTAAGCTGTTGTGGCTGGAGGTCCAAGTGATCGTTGAGGTCGAGACAGCTGGAGGTCCGTACACAGGTAAATAGAGTCACAAGGAAGGGCACTAAAAGGGTAAGATCTGTTTCAGGCTGTGGACCGGTGCTCGTGCGAAAGAGAACTGGGTCGCGAGAAATGGGCAGTCGGATGCCCACTTAGTAGCAGCGCTGCTGCTTATATACTGTGCCATGGTATGCCATTCCGAGCCTTCAAGTGCACCGGCATGCAATGCAAACCGAAAGCGCACGGCATCCTAAAGGGCGACTAACCCTTCGTAATCGGCCGGGCGACCTTCATCAGGACGGTAACCGACCAGTGCCCAGCACGGCCGGTCGGTCACACAAATGTGCAGCACACTTTCTGCGGCGGCGCACAAGGTATGGATGCCGGCTCCAAGGAATGATACCGGCAAGGGACTAAGCTTGCCGCCGTGCCTTGAAACATCTTCTCTGTCTAGGTTACATGCGACTCAGAAGACAAAATGCAACAACCTTACCATCTACTTCCTATGTATGCTTGGAAGCCATCCACTAGGCAAGTGCTGCTGGCCATGGCCGCTCACTGCTGTTGCAGCTGGGAAAGAAGCATTCGCTCAACCAGTTAGGGAATGCCAAATATGCAGGCCTTAATGCTAAGTTTTGCTTTAGAGCATCTAGAGCCTATGCCTCACACTGTTGCACTTCCCAGTTCCCACTACCCCTCGACATGCTCCTTGTCTCTTACATGCTTGCTGCTGCTGGCCTTGTCCCCATCACTGCTACTGCGGGTCAGCATGGAAGCACTGTTTTAAGTCCCTTTCCATTCCCCATCGGCTACTCTTACCCCCAGCCATCCCCCATGCCTTCACCTCTCCTCACCTGCCACATGCCTTTCCCAGCGTGTCCATCCTGCCTTCAAACGAAGCCACAAGAATTCTTCCAGACTCCAAGGAACGCTGTGATGTAGTTCTCCCGGCAGCAAGGCACTGCCATTTCTTTGCTGGGCTAAGCTGCCACAGTCGCCTACCATTAGCTACATCGACAGAGTGAAGGGTAAAGTTGATTGAGGCCCTGCAGAGTGCAAAGCACACACTTTCACTCTTTAAGAGTAGATTTTTTGCTAAAATGCTACCATAGTTCAGCATGGTAACAAAACCAAGTCAGCATCCCTACCAGAAAGAAGGCTGCAGCGCTGAACATACATCATGGCCTGCCTGCTGCTCCTGGTTGCTCCTGTCCTGCCATTTGTCCGCTTAAACTTCCCTGTTGTCCGTTCGTGCTGCTGCTTGCAAGCTGCTATTTTTCCACCCCTGTGACACGTGTGTGGCAAAGTTAGCGGCTGTTGCTTCCCTCAACACTCTTGGGCTGTTTGGCTGCTGATTAATGACTCTCAATGGCAAGCAAACAATGGTCAGCAGTGAGCATGTAAACCTGCAGATATTTACCCCAATGTTTTCTTACAGCTTAACCAGTTTGCTCATCAGCACCATGAGTAGCAACGCGGCTGACAGCTTTATTTGTTATAGGCCTACTGTATTGCCTGATTTGTAAGCATTGCTGCCCAAGACGGTGACCAGGCATAGATCTCTACATGGCAACATGGTACACCAAATGTCAGTTGCAGGTATATAGGCAATGGGCAGTTGTAAATTTGTGGAATATTGGGGCTTATGAAAGCTGTTGTCCACTTGGGAGCAAGTGCAGTGGGCCGTCCCTGGTGCCACCTGTATATATGTTGATAAGATCCTGCTCTGACCGACACTGTTCAGAATGGCTGTCCAGGGCGACCAGGAGAGCACCGAAAAAAGAAAGCGTGGGTTGAGGTGGGCTATGCAGCAATGCTTCTGCACAAGCACACTGGTGAGAGAAAATCTGCTAGCTTGATGTCTACTTCATAACAACCTGTTGCTTATGTAGTGTGCGCTGGTATGCATTTTCCAGCCATCAGCTGCTCGCAAAGCAATGCAAACCCGAGGCTCATGGCATTGTAAAGGACGGCTGACCCTTTGTAATCGGCCAGGCAAACTTCATCGGGGCCGGCTGGTGCTGAGCAGGTAGGCCGGTCGGTCACAACGCCTTGGCACACTCTTTCAGCGGCGACGCACAAGGTGGCCGGGCCGGTTCCAAGGAAATTATGGTCCCTGCAAATTGAGGGACTAACCCTGCCGCCATCGCTTCAGTTCAAATTTCTTGCAAGTCCCTAGGGTGCATGCGATTAAGAAAGCCAAAAGGCAAATGATTTGCCATCTCCATCTTCTAGTCTGTATGGCTTGGACGGCCACTACCCACAGTACTGCTGCTGCTGGCCGGCTGTTGCTGCTGCTGCTTGGAAAGAAGCAGTTGCATGCCCAACCCTTGTCTGTGCAGCACCAAGGCGTAATGCTTAAGGTTGCTTTAGGGCATCTTACCCCATGCTTCACCCAGCTGTCAGTTGCACACTTATCCATGCTGGCCTCGTCCCAATGTCCCCCCTCTGCTGCTGCATTTTACTACAGAAAGATGGGGCAAAGCCCTTTTTCCGTTTGCCAATCCATAACCCAGCCACCTCAGCCAAATCCCCAACCATTGCACATACCTCCATGCCTGGTCACCTGCCTCATTGACATGTTGTTCTCATCATCCCCATTTTGGCCTCCTTTCAAAAGTATTTAGAAGATGTCCCAAAGTACCCCAAGGCAATGTCTCATATCAATCTCTGCAGGGTAGCTGGCAAGGTACTGGCATCACAAGTGCTGAGCCAAGCCGCCACTGTTGCCAGCCATTAGTTGCATGGTCAAGGCCGTCAGGCGGTCCTGGAAGAGCACAAGGCACACGATACATTGGAACCTTGTCATATGACAGGCATAGCAGTCATTCTGTAGTGAGAGCAGTGGTGCTGTGATAAATTGAAGGGCTCAGGAAGGACCCTATGCTTGGCCAATGCTCTTGAATATTAGTAACAGGTTTCAGGATGGGTAAGATACCAGACTGAGCATAAGTACTGAAAACTTGGCAACAAGTTGAAGCTGCACAGCCATGCATCTTGCTGCTGTTGCTGGTTGTCCTGCCACTGATCTGCTCAAGCTGCCCTGCCGTCTATCCCTGCTGTTGCTGCTGCTGCATGCAAGCTGCTGCTCGTGTCGTCCGTGCTGTCCTTTGAAGCAGCTGCAGCATGGAGTGGCGTACAGATCTCCTGGGTGTGGGAGCTGGCTGGGCAGATAGCTTGCATCTTTGCAGATCAATTTGGCTGGATAGATACCTGCAGATCATGTTCTTTGCTATAAGGAAAGTTGTGGCCATACAGGGACTGGATTTTCATCCTATGGGCAATGAGTGTGGCTGGATGTATGAGAAGCGGGCAAAGACAATAAGAAGGTGCTTGCCTGGAGTGTGCATGCTGCAGTTCTTCTGTCCCATCTATGTTTCATCATAAAGCATAGGTTCAGGGTCAATGTCCGGCTGCTAAAGGTGTCCCAAGGCTGGAAATAGGCCTTGGTAGCTTACTTATTGATAACCCCTGTAACGGTCGCAAGAACGAGGCGTCAAAACGCGCTTGACGCTAGTACAGCGCCCCTGTACTACCACCACGACAGGGTTCAGCACCGTTACACTCGTCCCCCCCTAAGGCCAAGTCGCCCCGACTTGCGCCCTCACCGGGACTCGAACCAGCGACCACCCACTCACGGCCCCCCCTGCCGCACACACGGCCAGGAGTTCTGGACACTCACGGGGCTCGAACTTGCGACCTGCGGAAGCGTGCCCAAGACACACGCAACCAGTAGACCACTTCACTACTGCGTTGCGAACTTGGCTCCGAAACCAAGATGTAACGGTCGCAAGAACGAGGCGTCAAAACGCGCTTGACGCTAGTACAGCGCCCCTGTACTACTACCACGACAGGGTTCAGCACCGTTACAACCCCTCCTGGGAAGCACGGTTTCTCAGGCTGCAGGCACAACTGTACAACGCCTTGGCTTAATTCTATATACCTATAGATTCCCTATACATGCTGATATTAGCAGACCGGTGAAACATGCTGCTGCGAACAAATCGCTGCTGACGCAAAAGCCATGGACGCATCAGACATCTCACATTTCCACCATTACAGCTAAGGCATTGCGTAGATTACGGTTCTCGGTAGTAGCATAGCAACATCACAGTAGTATGAGGCACAAGGTACTATGCACAAGATATGCAGTATCATTTGAAATCCTGAACCCCTTCGGCAGAACCCACCTCAAGTCGGTTGAGTCGGTCGGTTCAATTGACTGGCCGAGAGCTGCCCTGGCATTTCTGCATATCAGACTGCCAGTGACTGCAGTCTGAAGGCAGTACTTGTGACGAGTCTAGCATAGATAGGTGAGACCGTGCACCTTCCTGCTGTCGACATGTCAGGCAAAACTTGTTTGTAGATCCCTCATTCCTCCTTCCCGCTCAAGTATGGCACCCACTGGCCTTACCATAAAATTGGAATTCGTTTTGCAAGACGCTTGCCGTGCCCGAGGTTCAGAGCTTCCTTGCCCAGGCGATACATACAATCGACAACAGTGTCGACTGCCCTCTTGCCAAACTTCTTGATGAGGCCATCGCCCAGCCACTGGACAAGACGCGCAGATACACCCTAGACTGGAAATCTACGACACGGAATGCTTTGGAATGTCACGCGCTGGCTGCTCTGATGAAGTTACTCCACTGGTTCATGAAAGAGCGCTCTTTGGCCCTGTACCACAGCGGGTGGCCCATCCTTTGGATTACTTTGATGGATATGACCACTGGCATACTGGAGACCCTGCTGATACATCTGGTGGACGCACCAGACTTCATTCTTCTCCGTGAGCAGTGCTGGCAGCAGTTGACAGAGCATGCAGGTATGGGGCTTGTACGCAAATGAGTTCATGAAATTGCTCCGAGTGCATGTTTGGGGCATGTAGACGGATGCATCATTGACCATGGCTATAGCATAATGTGCAGCCTACACATGCAGGTTGCTGAGTGCCACCTCCTTTGATGTTACTTGCTTGAAACAAGAGATTTCAAAGATGTTTGATGCAAAAAGGCACTGATTCTGCTCTCATTGCTGCCATATCTGAATCCAATGCTTCAGATCGTTTGCAGATGTCCCTGCATCCCTATCCGCATGGAGCAGCATAGGATGCCCTTGACCCAACATGCATCGGGAAATGGTCAGAAGACCAGTGATCATGCACTTTGCCCCGCTCACTTTCGGCCTGCTACCAATGGCTTTGTAACCTGCTGTTTGATTTTCCAGGCTGGGTGTGTGAGGCACCTGCAACCCTGCTGTGGTTGCTAGAGTGCAAGCCATCTAATAAATGGCTTGATGAGGCTGGTATCATCATAAACCTGTCTGCGCGGTTCCTATCAATTCCAGCAACGCTGAGTGCGGCCTTAGACAGCTGGATAGTGCCATGTATCAGTGACTTCGCATCTGCAGCACAGCAATACCTGCAGCATCTGGTCCCCAGCTCTCCTCCACCCCCATCTACCAGCACCGGCACCACCATGCGCTCGGCCTCCTCTTCCTCATCCCCACACCACCCTCAGCAGGAAGGCAGCACTCAGCACGACCTGATCATGAAGTGCCTTAGCTTCTTGCAGAAGGGCCTCCTATACATGATACAGGGTGGCCTGCCATCATGTGGCGGCACAGCAGTTGTCTGTACCACAAACATGGGTGCAGTCCTCAGCAACCCTGCAGTAGCAGAAGCAGCAGTAGGATTGTTGCTTGGCAGCTGCAGGCAGCTCAATAGCTCTACTGCTGCTGCCAGACAGACAAGCCAGCAGAAGGGGCAACAGCGGAAGGTGGGTGCTACGGCTGCTTCTGCTGCTGGAAGGTGGTGGCAGCAGCAGCAGATGCTGGAACTACCTAGGGCACATGAGCTGCTGGAGATAACTGGTGGGCACCAGCTGGTAACAGCTACCACTCATGTGATAAAAACCGCTACCCCTGCATGCAACCTGGCCGTGGCATGTGCCTCCCTGAACGCCATCTATGACTGCGCAGCAGAGGTAACAAGCTTCCTCTGCTGCTGTGGTGTCCCCTGCTAGTCTGGCTTTGGCACCCAGCAGGCCCCCCACCTCCTCAGCTGCTGGTATGGCGGTGCTGGTGGAAGCGCTGGGTGTACTGCTGGCAGAAGAAGCAGCATGGCAGCAGGCGCAGAGGACAGAGCAGCTGCAGAACCGCGGCTACTCCTTCGCAGTGGAAGGAGTCACCCTGGTGGTACAGGCCCTGTACAAAGCAGCCCGTGATGTATCGGCAGATGTCAAGCTGGAGTTTATAGCAGCCCATGGGAAGCTGCTGCTGGAGCTGCTGATTCAGGCGGGTAGGTGCTGCGCTGCCTATGAGGAGATGCAAGCCACTGGACTGTCCTATGGAACTGATGAGCCATTTCTTCAGATCATCAAGTTGTTGGTAGAGCTGCAAGGTAAGACTTTAATTGTTGTGCCACACTCTGTGTCAGAGGCAAATCTGGGATGATGCAGGAAGGAAAGTGCTTCGTATCTACTGACGCTGTCTTAACATTGTCACAACCTCTGCAAAAGTACATCGCCATCAATACAGTTGTTGGGGTTGTTGCTGGCTTCTTCCCTTTCCATACACCTAGCGGGAAAGCCTTTTGCTAATGCATGGAGTGTGCCACCGGGGTGCCCTTTATTGGGTGCTCGGCAAGGAGGGATGGGCCACTTCCCGATCCTTGCAGAGATAAGTGGTTTGCGTGATTTGGGGACATCTTTGCACAGAAATATCAGTGCACCTGTGCGCGCAGTCCACGCTTTCCACTGATCTACTGATCTGATATGCCAATGCTGCTTCGGAAGCAATGCTTACCTATGCCAGCTCCAGTATCGAGCTCCCTCACTGTGTACAACTTCCCAATGTACAGCCCTCTCATTGCTTATTGCATACTGAAGTCGTCATGTTGCTTACGATGATCATTCATGCAGTTTTGCCTGAGCAGTTCCACATGCCAGTGCTGGCTTATGCGTCCCCCCAGACCTTCTACACCTTAGTGGAGTTATGCTTGCGCGCTTTGATGAGAGCACAATGTGACGTCGGCCAGCTCCCCTTGACAGCCACAGCATGCGGGAAGATCAGCTGTTTGCTTGTTATTCCTGGTGCCCTTGGGGACCTTAACCCTTTACCGTCCGAGGGACATTTTTGTCCCCGAGCTGGAAACCGCAATTTCGGCCTGCCTGTGCGCCGGCGCAAGTTACGAAAGTGACTCAAGTTACGAGGAACATCGTTTGCATGCACCGCAAAGGCAGCGGAGCGTTCTTTGAGACGTTTCGTTCATTATATTCGGTCGATGTACTGATTCATCGCCAGAACGACTTTGCCATATGCTTCGACTTAGCAAGTTTTTCAGCTGGGGTATACTTCGGGGTGTCCAAAGAAGCTAATTGGAGCATGGGGAGCTTGCACCCAGTTCAGATACTTTCCATCTCGCCACAGTGGCTCTCTGCACCAGCGTTAACCCCCTTCACATTCACAGCTTGCATGGTCAGCTGGGGCAACGGACAGGGGTCAGAAAGGCAGGAATGTGGACCTCTGGTATGGTGCTTCAACATGCATCTGCCATAGCTATGCAGATGTATTATATATATGGAATGGCATGGGCTTGAATCTGCTCAATTTACCGGATTCTAAAGGGTTAAGGACCTTGGGCTCACTAGCTGCCACAAGGAGCGGCTGCCTGACTGCCAGCACGTGAAAGCTTATGTGTCTGCTATAGCTTCCTTGGCAAAGGCGTATGTCGTTTTGCTCCCTCTTCTAGCAGCGGCAGCAGAAGCAGCAGGGGGGGCAGGGGGAGGCTGGGTGGAATTGTTGCACAGCCAGCTGGAACGAATGCACCTGCTGTTGTGGGCTATAACACAAGATATCAACAAGGAATGGGTTCCTGCGCCCATTGCATCCACGTCAGCAGAAGTAGCAGCAGCTGGGGGGTTAGGACGGGGCACAGCAGCATCTGCAGCAGGGCCATGTACAGCATGGTGTATACGGGATCAGCCATTGGACGAGCAGAACAGAAGCATGCAGGCCTACCAGCTGGTGTGCCTGCTGCAGCTTGCAAAGGCTGCTCTGCTAGCTAAGCAACTGCTCTGTGGAGACAATACCGGCAGCAGCAGCAGCAGGGGCGGCACTCTAGGGCAGGGGTTGGGATCCCGGGGTGGTTTGGAGGGAAAGTTGAGGAGAGTTGCCGAGCAGCTCGGGTGGGGCTTATGGGCATGGCAGAGCAAGGTCACATCCTTTGCTGAAAAGGCACAGGAGACCAGCAGCAGGGTTCATGCTATACCTGCTGCTGCTGGCACTGGTGGTGGTATTATGGCTGCGTGCTCTTCCTCTGCTGTCGCTGCCAGCGATGCTGCTGGCAGCAGCAAGACTAGCTACAACTCTCTTGACAGCTATGGCAGCGGCGGAAGGGATGCAAGTAGTGCAGCTGCTGCTGCTGCTGCTGGTGCTAGCGGCAAGGGTGGCAGTGGGGTTGAGGGTGTTGGCATGGAGACGCTGGGCGCTACTCTTCTTCTTCTCGTTGCTGCTGCTACATCCGATGCTGCCAAGTCTGGCGCAGCAAAGGGCCAGAAGGCCAGCAGCGGCAGCAGCAGCAGCAAGAGTAGCGGCAGCAGCAAGGACTGCAACATTGCAAATGAAAGCAGCAGCAACCCGAGCACAACTGGCGGCAGCAAGCATGGCAGCACCTTAAGCAGCAAGGTTAGCACCTCCGGTGTGTCTTGCAGCAGCACCAGCAGGGAAAGTGTGCCCAAGCGCCTGGCTATGCTGCCTGAGCAGGGTCTGCCTGCTGGGGTAGTGAGCAAGCTGAGCCGCTTGACCGAAAGGGGCCCATCGGGGTTGCAAGGAGGGGAGGACTGGAAAGCTGCATTGGAGGAGGTGTGTGTGGAGCTGCTGGTTGAGGTACCCTCCCATGTTGGCTGCGCTAACCCTAGGTGCTGCAACCTGCAAGGGGCATCTGAGCTGGAGGTGTCTGGTAGCAAGTGTGGGCAGTGCAAGCAGGTGGCCTACTGCAGCAGGGAATGCCAGAAAGCGCACTGGCCGGTGCACAAGAGAGTGTGTGCGATCTGGAGGGAGGGGCAGCAAGGGCCTTACACATGCAGCAGGAGTTTGCAACGCAGTAGGGGGGGGGGAGCCGCAGCGGGAATGGCAGCAGCTGCATGGCAAAGTGAGACATCAGGCAGTGTAGCAAGGGCAGCAGGGAGCAGCAGCCATGCAAGAGAAGAGCAGAACACCTTGCAGCAGAAACAGCCTGATGATGTACGCTGTGCCCTTTTTTCAATGCAGATGCTTTGTGGTTGCCAGCTGCTATGGGCAGAGGGTGTGGTATGCTACGGCAAGTTAGGGCCCCCTGTCCTTAATCCACGCAGATGTCTCCATGACCTTGCATCCTTCTTTCTTTTTGCTGTGCTTGCACAGAGCAGCAGCCGGCCAGTGTTGGTGTAAATCCGCCTCTGCCGCTGGTCTTCCATGGCTGTGTGTAGGAGGTGGGTGGGTCATGGCATACAGGGTGCAACCATCATGTTCTTGTTTAATCTTCGACTGCATTTTCCCTTGCTTGCGCGGAGAATTTGTGGAGGAGTAAGGCTGAGCAGGCCTAAGGTCGTGATTATTTGGTTTGTTGAGGATTCTTTTTGGGCTTTGGGGCGATAGATACTTGTATAGTTGTCTTGTATTGGTAGTGTTTGGGTGTGGTAAAGATCGTATTGGAGCGGGAGGAGTCTGGGGGACTATGAAGTGTGTGTCTATATACTCTGGATTGTGGGGGAGGATATTCAACGTTTAAAGGTGTGCATCTGGGTGGCAGTAAATGGCAGTCAAGGTTTGGCCCAGCATCTGCGTGGTTGCTTGCATTCGCCAGCAGCTCGGCAAGATGTTGGGTGTCCTTGAAGCAGCTGCAAGCTGGAGCGGCGTCCGGATCTCCTGGGTGTATGGGTATGTGGGAGCCAGCTGGAAGCTTTGGCATCTTTGCAGACCAGCTTAGCCACGGGCAAGATCACAACCTGTATTACAACACAACCTGTTTTACAGCACATACTCTATCTGGTCTGCAGGTATCTAGCCAGTGCACTAGAGTATGTGCAGCTAGAGTATGTGCTGTAATACAGGTCGTGATCTTGCACGGCTCGATGTGCCACACCTTAAATGGTTGTTTGGTTGTTTGATCCAATGATATGAGCATTACGGCTGGCACGCTGTGGGGATATACGTAGATGTTGTGGCAGTAGGAAGAGGTGCATGCCTGGACTGGGCATGCTCAAATCTGCCTTGTCCCATCATCCCATACAAAGCCATGAGTTTACGGTCAATACCGGCCTGCACAAAGTGATCCTAGCCCGGAACTAGCCCTTGGTAGCTTACTTGCCATATGAGCTGAGCACTCCTGCCTGCCATGGGAATGAAGCACGGTTCACTCACAAGATGCCGGGGGAAAACTGTCGGTCCTATGCCTTGGCTTAAGTCTAGAAATGATTTAGATGCCTTTTACATGCTGATTTCAGCAGACTGGTGAAACACGCTGCTCCGAATAACTCCGCTGAGTGAGCCCGAGTGGCAGACGCCATTGGATCAGGTATCTCACTTTTCCGCCATTACAGCTGAGGACTTGCGTAGAATACGATTCATTGCATTAGCAGAGCAACATCACAGTGTATGACGCAGCTTAACACAAGATGTATTTGACTGCCAGTGCTGAACCCTTGGCTTGCCAAACCCACCCTGGCCCCTCTTGACGTTCAGTTGGTCTGCTTGGCTAAGTTGACTTGGCCGAGCTGCCCTGGACACCCCGCATATGAGAGTGCCGGTGACTGCAGGCTGACGGAAGTATTTGGTGTGAGCCTAGCATCGATGTATGAGACCTTGCCCTTTCTTGCTGTCGACATGTCAGCGAAAACTTGCTTTTAGAGCCCTTAATCCTCCTTCCCGCTCAAGTATGGCACCCACTGGACTTAAGATAAAATGGAAATCGTTCTGCAAGAGGCTTGCCTCGCCCGAGGTTCAGAGCTTGCTTGCCCAGGAGAAACCTACAGGCAACAATGCCCGCTTTCTCGCCAAGCTTATTGATGAGACCGTTGCCCAGCCACTGTGCAACAAGGGCGTAGACGCCCTGGATTGGAAATCCACCACACGGGATGCTGTGGAATGCTACGCACTGGCTCCTCTGATGAAGTTACTGCATTGGTTCATCAGACAGCGCTCTTTGGAGCTCTACCAAAGCTCCTGGGACAACCTTCGGCTCTGTTCGTTCCAACTGGCTAGTTCCATGCTGAAGACCCTGCAGAAGGATCTGGTGGACGTACCAGACTCCATTATGCTCCGGGATCAGTGTTGGCAGCAGTTGACAGAGCATCCAGGTATGATGGATCAGTATGCCCGCATGCAAATGTCTTCCTACTATGGCATACTTGCCGCAACTCACTGCAAAGATCAATGCATTGTCGACCATGGATACAGCAACACGTGCAGCTTGCACATGCATGTTGCTGCTCCCATATGCTTTTCACTTTAAGCTTGATTGGTGCAAAAAGGGAATGTTTCTGCTGTGAATGCTGCCATCATTACGTGTCCACTGCTTCATATGTTTGCTGCAGCTGCCCCTACATCTCTATTGGTATTTGGCAGCATGGGCTACTCTTGGCTTGACATGCATGGCGCAGTACTCAGCAGGATACTGACTCATGCACTTTGTCCCACTCACTGTTGGCCTGATACCAATGGCATTCTTGTTTTGCTACTTGCTCTGTGAGGCCCCTGCAAAGTTGCTGTGGTTGCTAAAGGGCAAACCATCTCAGCACTGGCTTGTTGAGGCTGAGGTCATCATAGAGCTGTCTGCACGCTTCCTATCACAACCAGCTCTCATAGGGCAGAGGGGTCATGGGGCCTTGGACAGCTGGCTATTGCCCTGCATCAGTGACTTTGCATCTGCAGCACAGCAATACCTGCAGTACCTGGTCCCGAGCTCTTCTCCACCCTCATCTACCAACACCAGCACCACCATGCGCTCCGTCTCCTCTTCCTCATCCTTAGAGTTCCCCTCCTCTACCTTGGCTACTTCTTCGGTCCCTTCTACAGCACCATTTCCCATACCCCCACACATGACAGTAAGGCAAGCAGACTCAGCAACAACGCAGCACCCTCCGCAAGAAGGCAGCAATCAGCACAAGTGGATCATGGAGCGCCTTAGCCTGTTGCAGCGCAGCCTGCTGTTCACAGTGCAGCGCCTGCCCCCACGTGGCCCGTATACCCCAAAGATGTATGCAGTTCTTAGGAGCCCTGCAGTAGCAGAAGCAGCAGTAGGATTGCTGCTTGGCAGCTGCAGGCTGTGGAATAGCCCTACTGCTGCTGCCGGGCAGACAAGGCAGCAGAAGCGGCAGCAACGGAAAAAGGGTGCTACTGCTGCTTCTGCTGCTGGGAGGTGGTGGCAGCAGCAGCAGATTCTGGAACTACCAAGGGCGCATGAACTGCTGGTACTTACCGGTGGGCACCATCTGGTAGCAGCTAGCGCTCCTGCGGTAATCCCCGCCAAGCCTGTGTGTTCGGTGAACGCGCCTCTTCCTGCAATTACTATGGCCCACCTAGCATGCACTGCGCTGAATGTCATCTATGACTACGCAGCAGAGGTAGCAACTTCCCCTGCTGCTGAGGGGTCCCCTGCTAGTGTGGCTTTGGCAACCAGTAGACCCCCTACCTCCTCGGGCGCTGGTATAGCGGTCCTGATGGAAGCGCTGGGTGTACTGCTGGCAGAAGAAGCAGCATGGCAGCAGGCGCAGAAGACAGACCAGCTGCAGAGCCGCCGATTATTCCTGGGAGGACTACTGATGACAATACGGGCCCTGTGTATGGCAGCCAGTGATGTATCGGAGAAGGTCAAGCTGGAGTTTATAGCAGCCCATGGGAGCCTGCTGCTGGAGGTGCTAATGCAGGCGGCAAGGTGCTGCGCTGCCTATGAGGAGATGCAAGCCACTGGTCTGTCCGTTGGCACTGGCGAACCATACCTTCAGATCATCAACTTGTTGGCAGAGCTGCAAGGTAAGACTTTGATTCTTGCCCCACACAACCATGTCTCGGGGAAGATCTGGGATCATGCAGCAAGGGCATTGCCGCGTGTACATCAAAACTGTCTTCACATTGTCGGATCTTCTGCAACATACCATCCACAATGCAATGTGCAGGGGTTGTTGCTAGCTTCTTCCCTTTCCGCGCAGCTAGGGGAAAAGCCTGTCGTTATTGCATGGAGAGTGTTTCCCTACAACAATTGAAAAAGCTTGTTGCTATTCCACGGAGAGTGCCACATTGGGCTCTTCCATAGTGGTGTTGTATATGGGGTGCTGGGAAGGGACTGATGGGCCAATTATCGATCCTTACAGGACTGATTTGCTTCACTGACATCGTTGCGTAAAGGTAGGAGTGCACATTCCAACTCACTGATCTAATGATCTGATATGCCAGTGGCGCCCCAAAAGTGCGCGTGGCTATGCCAGCTCTAGTATGGCCGCTCTCTCAGTGTGTATGACTCCCCAATACACCGCCTTCTCAATGGTTAATACGCATGTTGTCATGTTGCTTCTGGTGGTCTTTCACGCAGATCTGCCCGAGGAGTTCTCCACATCAATGCTGGATCATACATCCCCCAAGACCTTCTTCACCTTAATGGAGTTATGCTGCCGCGCTTTGTTGAGGGGGCAGTGTGCTGCGAGCCACCAGCTTGCCAATACAGCCACAGGATGCCTGAAGATCAGCTGTCTGCTTGTATGCCCGGGTGCCCTTGGCAAGAGCCGGCACAAGGAGTCACTGCCGGACTACAAGCATGTCAAAGCTTATGTGTCCGCTATAGCTTCCGTGGCAAAGGCGTATGTCGTTTTGCTCCCTCTTCTAGCAGCAGCAGCAGCAGCAGAATCAGCTTCAGGGGGAGTAGGGGAAGGCTGGGTGGACATGTTGCACAGCCAGCTGAGGCCAATGCAGCTCCTGTTGGGGACTATCAGACAGGACGTCAGCATTGGCTGGATTTCTGCACCTGCCGAGTTCAGCTTAGAGACAGCTGCAGGAGCAGCAGCTTGGGAGATAGGACATTCCACAGCAGCTTCTGCGGCAGTGCCACAGGCAGGGTATTGCCGTGTATTGAGTCAGCCACTAGATGAGCAGGACAAAACCATGCAGGCCTATCAGCTGGTGTGCCTGCTGCAGCTTGCAAGGGCTGCTCTCCTAGCTAAGCAGCTGCTCTGTGTGGACACCAGTAGCAGCAGCAGGGGTGGCACTTTGCTGCTGGGGTCAGGCTTACTAGATGGTTGGGAGGGGGGGTTGAGGAGAGTTGCTCAGGAGCTTGTGTGGGGCTTATGGGAATGGCACTTAAAGGTCATACTCTTTGCAGCCCAGGAAGCTCATGACAGCAGCGGTGGAATTCAAGCTAACCCTGCTGCTGCTGGCACTGGTGGTGGTGGTATGGGTGCATGTTCTTCATCTGCTGCTGCTACCGGCAGTGCTACCGGCAGCAGCGGGGAGAGTGTGCCCAAGCGCCTGGCTATGCTGCCTGAGCAGGGTCTGCCTGCTGGGGTGGTGAGCAAGCTTAGCCGATTGACCGGAGGGGGTCCATGGGGGGCACAAGGGGAGGAGGACTGGAAAGCTGTGTTGGAGGATGTGTGCGGCGAGCTGCTGGTTGAAGTACCCTCCCATGTGGGCTGCGCTAACCCTAGGTGCTGTAACCTGAAAGGGGAGTCTGAGCTGGAGGTGTCTTGTTATAAGTGTGCGCAGTGTAACCAGGTGGCCTACTGCAGCAGGGACTGCCAGATAGCGCACTGGCCAGTGCACAAGAAAGTGTGCAAGACCTGGAGGGAGGGGCAGCAGGAGCCTTAGACAGACAGCGGGAGTCTGCACCGCAGCATGAGGGGCAGTTGCAGCGGGAATTCCATCAGCTGCATGGCAAGGTGAAGAATCAGGCAGAGTAGCGCAAGAGCAGCAAAGAGCAGCAGCAATGTACTAGGAGCAGAAGCACCCTCTTGCAGCATAACACTCTGATGGTGAGGGATTTTCTTTGCTTGCCATGCGTTGTGGTTGCCAGCAGCTATGGCGGTCAGAAGGTGTGGTATGCTACAGCAAGGCCCCCATGTCCTTGATCTATGTGCATATGATTCCCACGACCTTGCGTCCTTTTTCTTTCTTTTTTTGCATGCACACAGTAGCAACCGCCCCAGCAGGTGTTGATGTAACTGCCGCTGCTTTATCCATGGCTGACTGTAGGGATAGGAGATGGGTGGGTCAAGGGATCAAAGTACAAACATTGTGTCCTTTGTTCACGCTTTAAATGCATTTGCACTTGCTTGCTTGTGCGGAGCGTTTCTGGAGCAGTACTGTTGAGCAGGGAGGTCTAGTAAGGTCGTGATAATGCTGATTTGTTTAGGATATACCGCTTCAGGCTTTTGAGGCGGTAGATACTGTACACTGGTATCATACTGGTGGTGTATGGGTGTGATAAAGATCGTATCATACGCTCTGGGAGCGGGTGGGACATTGGGGCACTCATGAAGTGCATGTCTATGTACTCTGGATGGACTGAGTGGGGGAGGAAGATACTACCAATTACCAATTAAATACCAATTACCAAATGGCCCCGTCAAAGCGGGGCGCCCGTGGGGGCAGCGCCACCCACAAGGAGCCAACTTAGGCTCCAACGGCATACACAATTTCATGTCCAAGCTCAAACAATGGCTGCCACCAGCCCACCCTAAATCCCTTGCTAGCCAATGTATGTCAGGCCAGCCCATTTCGACTTGCCATGCGCTGACCAGTTGACCCAGTCAACAGCAAGCCAAGCAGTTTTATGCCTTGCTCAGGTGCAAAATTGTGTAGATAGGTCGCTGCTTTTCCATGACCATACAAGTACTAGGGGTCCGGCAGCCAGACTAGCTGGCGAGAGAGTAAACCAAAACCCAGATTTTAGTAAGCTAGGCAAGGCAAGTTGCTGAGCCACAAAGATACTGACAAAATTGAACGGTCCATGCATCAATTGACTTTATTTCAAACTTTCAAACCGTGCCACACTAGAGGCATGACACACGGCCGGTAGCCGATGTGCATATAGGCTATTGACACAATGTACACACCGACCCAGTTAAAACACCAATTGCAGTAACGCAGGGCCTGGATGGTTCTATGGTCCTTCTTCATGCATAATGCAACACATGACCCTTGACTCAAGTTGCAGGCTTCCTCCTTCTGAAAACTGCAACCCCTAAGCCATTAGATCTCTGGGTCTACCACCCCCAGAAGACATGCCAACAAAGGAGATGATCCAATGTACAATTGTGTGCACGACCAACACACTACTAGCAGCACCGCACCACACTGTTGGCCCTGGGTCCGCTGCATGAGTGCGTGCAAACGCCATGTGCCTTGCTTGATATATTGGAAAAGACATGTCAACTGTACAAATACTGGGATCAAATGTATGTAGGCAGACATGACTTGGATATGTAACACACTGGCCTTCCAATCACTGAAGGGCTCCTCACACGTCTCCAACCTACTAGTCGTACTTTGCCAATGGTAATTGGCAATTACATGGCAGTCTATAAACCTGGTCACTGGAGGCCAGCTGCCAATCACCAACAGCGCCAAGAGCTATTATTACATTCCGTGATATGCCATAGCAAAAAATGCCACTATAGGGCCCGCACCTCAAGCTGTCACAAAGAACAGCGAGGTGGAACAGGATACGGGTTGTCTTCGCCAAGAGCTATGGTAGAGTATGGTACCTGCAGGTGCAGTTCTCTAGAACCCCTTGTTGCTAACCCACAGCGATAGCAGCAGCAGCAGCTTCCCTGTCCTGTAACTGCCTAATATTACACCCAACTCAGAACTCTCCCCTGCTTTGCGAGGAACTATATGCACTAATGTGCAGGTACAAAGATGGGGCACAGGTCCGCAACAGCTCCCACAAGACAGGTACCATCAAAGTTAAAAATCATTGGGCCACCCCTCCTGAGATCTACCACGCCCTACAAGACCTCATGCAAATTGACAAAGAGTGTTTTGCAAGTCCCCTCAACTATAATCCCAGGATGGCACATTACTGGAGCGTTCACGAAAGGGACCAAGAATTTGGAGCCAAGTGGGACACATACAAATACCAATGGACCGGAAGCAGCGTGCACAACCCTGAGTATGAAGATGAGGACCTCAACCAAGACATTGGAACAGCTATTGCTGCTGCACGCTACACAGACGAACCAGTATTTGGGGTCCACATCCTGCCTGCATGGTCTGACACCAACAGGACAGCTTACCTCCAGTGGCTCAAGGTGTACCCTGAAAACTGCAAGCACATGCTGCAGCTGCCGCGCCGGCATTTTCGATTCCAAAAACCCACGACATGGGAGCAAGGGGAAACCTACGCCGGCAGCCCTAGATGGGATGTCAATCTCATTGTCACCGGCAACAAGGCTGGGTTTGCCCAACATCTCCCCTACTGGGACGCATCATACATGGACAATGTATACGACACACTGCAGGAGGCAATAAACTCAACACTCCCAAATGGCTCAGAAATTAGGGATATCAGAACCTTGGTCCCCCACTCATGGACAGCTAGCCACTCCCACACAGCAACATCGGCTGACCCAGACAGCAATAGCGCACACTTGCACACACTAGGATATCCTAAAAGGGAGGACTACAAGAAGAGAAGGCACGACAGTGCTGCTAGATCAGACCCTCCCCCTATGGTTAATAGCCATCATGACACCCTCAACAACCTAGAAGCAGCATTTGCAAACATGCATGCCAACCCACCCCCTCTGAGGCACAACTGGACAGACTTTGCCTACACAGACGGCAGCTGCAGACAGCCAGGCGGCGACTGGCCAATAGGATCACCAGGCTTAGGTGCTGCTGTCTACATGCCAGCAAGCTGTAGCCTGGAGGACGACATTGAAATACCTATATTGCCTTGTGGCCCACAGTCAATGCACAACACCATCAACAGAGCAGAGCTCATTGGTATAATGGAGGCAATTAAACGGAAAGCATGCAACATTGCAACGGACAGCCTCACCTCCATGTTCCAGATCCGGAAGCAGCTGCGCCGTCCGCAAGACCAAACGGACCACCAACACAGCTCACTGCTCGAGGAAGCTGCTCGGATGATTGAGAACAGCAACGAAAAGGTCACACTGTACAAAGTGAAAGGGCACTCATGCTTGATGGGTAACGAGAAGGCAGACGAGATTGCAGTAGGTGTCGCTAAGGGGCACATACCAGAGGAGAGCTGCCATGAAGTAGCTGCCCCCAGCAACGACAGGGGAGCAAAGTACTGGCCATACAAAATCCACGTGAGGCCGAGTACAGGTTGCAAGATACGGCGCGCCCTGGGTGACCTCAAAGACTGCTTAAAGCTTACATGCCACAAACACTGCAAGCTTGGAATGGCCAACTGTGACACAATCTACTTCCAAAGCATGGCAAACATTCAGGAGCGATGCATGGGAACCCCCAGCAACGCTTTCATGACCTCAAGGAAGATAACGTACCAAGAGAGGAAGATAGCCCTGGCCTACAGGTACGGAGTTATGTGGACAAGGAAGCGAGCCTATAGATGTGGCTACGCTCCGGATAGCAGATGCACACTGTGCGGACAAGAAGATGGAGGCCATCACACCGCGTCGGGCTGTACAGCCCTCAAGAAGCAGTACATAAACCGACATAACAAGATCGGCCGTATCATAATGACAAGAGTCCTAAGAGGCAGACGAGGTGCATTTGTTGTCCAAATGGACCTGGGCTCGCAGCAGCGTTGCGAAAAAGACGGCCTAGAATACCGTCCCAGATGCCTGCCATGGCGCAAACTACCGGCAGGACTAAAGGATGCCATAGAAGCCTCCCAAGGAAACGTAAACAAGCGCCCAGATGGGCTGCTGTATAAACCGGCACGCGAAGAGCTACCCGCAGAGTTCTGGATAGTCGAGGTCAAGATATGCAGGGACACCGAACCAGATGCTACGCAGAACAGAGCAGAGGCCCAACATCAACAACTGATTGACAGCGTAAAGATAGTGATACCCAACGCTAAGATTCACTACATGCCCATACTCGTGGGAGTAACAGGAACCATCTATGATCGAACAGCATCGTTCCTCCGAGAGCTAGGAGTGCGTGACTCCAGCCTAAACCAATGCTTAGTCGACCTAAACCTAGAGGCCGTGCGGGCCTTACACGTTATCTACAGAGCCAAGAGGGCACAAGAGTGCAAGAAAGCACCCAGATACTCACGCCGAGCAGCAAGCTAACACAGGTAGGTGGGCGGAAGCCCACCCACCATAGGATCACATCCTACAAAATGGTAAGGGATCCGTGTAATCTTTACACCAAGGAACCCTTCCCACAATCCCACGCTGGAGAACAATACACGGTCTCCTCGCGTAGATCTCTCTCTCTCTCTCTCTCTCTCTCTCTCTCTCTCTCTCTCTCTCTCTCTCTCTCTCTCTCTCTCTCTCTCTCTCTCTCTCCCTGCTTTGCAGACACTTCATACCAAAGTGCTTGGCAGTGGCCGCTAGGAACGGGGGGAAACGAACCTTGCCATCGGCAGCCCACCTAACAGCCATCTGCATGATTGAACATCAAAGCATGATAACACATGCATGAGGCCTTTCTCAATATCACCAACATGAGATAGATCCCTGCACAGCCTTTGGACCGTGCAGCACCCGGCACATTACTCCAACCAGTTTGTTAGTGTGTGTTGAGAGTCAGGACGACCTATGCATGCAACCCCTAAGCCACCATCACTCCTGGCGTCTTTCTCATCATCTCCTCACAGCTAGCATGCAGCTTCTCCAGCAGTCTGCACACCTGCCACAGCAACACAGCACCATTCAGCAGATGCACCTTGGCACCCTCAGACAGGAGCTTGGCAGCTGACAAGCTACGGCCAAGGGACACCTGCCTCTCCAGGTCCATGTCTAAACCCTGACCTGAGCTGAAGCTGCTGTGACCAGGGTGACCAAAACCCCTGCTGCTGCTGCTGCCGGGGCTAGGGCTGGGAATGGTTGCAGATGCTAGAATAGTCTCCCTTGTTTGTTTCCTGAGCTCGGCTGCATCTTCTTTCTGTTCCTCCTGCTGCTGCTGCTGGTGGTGCTGGTGCTGGTGATTCTGTGTCTGGGTATATGCAGATTGCTGTGCTAGCAACTCGCCTGCATGCTGCTGCTGCTGCTGGACGTGGTGATGCTGTGTTTGCATTGGTACAGGTTGCTGTAAAAGCACCTCGCCAGAGTGTTGGTGGTGTTGCTGCTGTTGCTGCTGCTGCGGCTGGGACATAATGTCCTGGGGAAAGCGCTGCTGCTGCTGCTCCTGTGCATACTGCAACTGGTCTTGCTGTTGCTGTTGCTCTGCATGCTGCAAGTTGTCTTGCTGCTGCTGTTGCTCGGAGGTGATGTCCAGGGGGAGCTGCTGCTGCTGCTCTGCATGTTGCAGATGGTCCTGCTGCTCTGCACAAACAGCTACACTGGCTGCAGCAGCAGCAACAGACGCTGCATAAGGTTCCTCGCCTACGCACTGAGACGATGCAGCAGCAGCATGTATTCTGGAATATAGCTGTAGCGCAAGGTCTTCAAGCTTGGTAAGCTGCTGGCGAGGTGGAGGTGGACAGGGCCCTGCTTTCAGAGGCAAGCAAACGGAAAGCTCCTGCAGCGGAAGAAATACAACAGAGTCTCAGGTTTGGCACTCAGGTTCATAAGCCGTGCCAGATCATTGTATTTGTGTGTGTGACTCAGGAACCCAGTTCTCAATCCTCTCTTGTTTTTGGATGCACCTTTACCTGGCAAACCCTCTGCACACCACATGCATCTTGTTTAGCAAAAAAATGTGCCATCCATATCCGTTCAATAATCAGCAAAAAAAACTGGACACCGATATTGGAGGCCCGGAGCAAGGTACTTCATTGCATCTGGGGTTGCAGGTTGTCTCCCCTAAATGCTACTGAATTTGCTTATGATCCCAGCTTCAATAGCCCTAACAAATAAAGTCTACCTTGCCAAGCATCCGACACCCTCTCCCTGACATCTGAGCAACCCCTGTGCTTCCGTGCCAAATATTCAATTCCTCCAAAGGACTTATCCCCACCCCCCTCCTTCCCAACCTCTTCAAGTGGCAATTGCTGCAGTATGGACCCAAGCCTGGCCCGTCTAAGTGGCCAAAATTCCTGCTAAACCCCAAACATTTTTGCGCAACCCCAAACATTCCTGAGAACCCCAAATGCTCATCATAAACCTCAAAGAATCCAGCTAAACCTCAGATGATTTGGTTTAACCCCAGATTTTCCTGCTACAAAATCAACATTCCTGCTAAACCCCGAATGTTCCTGCTAAACCGCAAATGTTCCTGCTAAATCCCAATTGTTCCTGCTGAACCCAGCCCTCTCACCTGCAAAGCCTCCAACACCCGCTCCCTAAGATCTTGCAGCGCCCCTTGTCCCAGAATGACCTCCATGTCCTCCACCTCCTGACTGCTCACAGTGGAATGTAGCTCAACATAGTATTGGGTCACTAGTCGCAACAGATGCTGCAGCTGACTAAGGAGCTGCAAGCATGAAACATACAGTCAGAAATATTTTGAGTTGGGGCTGGACGACATAGGGCTCACGTGATTGGATGTGGCAATGCTTATATTGCCTGTGGTACGACATCAGTGGCATGAAACAGTCATGTCATAACTTGTGGAAGGAGACTAGATTGCCACAATTTGATACTACATTGCAAAGGTCAGAGCAATTGTCTCTGGATGTTTTGATGTACTTGCAAAGCCAGAAGCAAACAGCATTAATTGATGAGGGGTGGATTTCAAGATATAGCTTCTTAAACCTCATAAACATCATACAATGAGCATTAGGGCGCAAGGTGTTGGCACTCTTCCTGCAGACAAAGTTCCTGCACCAGCAAACATCAATAGAAAAGTGGTTTGAGGAAGGGTCCACTCCCGCCCCATTCCTCACTCTCTACATTCACCCTTCTCTCTCCCCCTCCCCCAGTTGAACCCTTTCCACCTTACCTTTCTGGCCTGCTAGCCCCCTGCTTCCTCTTTTTCCCCCGCCTGCCTCCCCTGGCCACTCCTCCCAGCTTCACCCTCCTCCCCCCTGCTCTCCCCCCCTGCTCCCCCGAATATCCATTACCACCCTTGAGCACCCCCACCCCCACCCATACCTGAGCTACAACTCCAGCAGAAAGGGGCCCTCTACCTGACAATGGATTCCCAAGGAACATCCTGCAGAAAGCACACCACACAGCCAGGATGGAATGTCTCTCCCTCTCTGCATCTAACATGTTGCCAAAGTAGATGGAAGCACTGGTTCGTATGGCTTGGCTGGTTTCGTAGGGCCAGTCTGTAATAAGTGTTACTGTGATAGCTTCAGAGTTCCGGAGTTGGCACATGCAGCTTACTAGTACAAGCACAGCACAGCGGGCTGATGCTTGTGTTACTTCACATTTCTGTTTGGAGAAAGGGGGGAGCCCCACAATCCTATTGGGGGGGGGGAACGCGGGGCCTAAATCAAAGGGGGGAGGGGGGTCTGGAGGGCCTTTTGGGCCCTTGTCACTAGTGACAAAAGCCTAAAACTGAAGGGGGGGTGGGGAATCCGCCAAAACCTGCGTCCCCCCCCTCCTTATAGGATTGTGGGGCTCCCCTTTCCAGTGCAGCATGAGTTTTGATAGGCCTTCAGTGTCATGGCCACAGCTCATAGCTCATAGCCTGCATAAAGTAACCATATTGCCATGAAAAGTCTTGAGCGTGCAAGTGTACGCTCAGCTGGGCAACGCAGTGTATTGACACAACTGCCCAAGCTGCCTTTTGCTTGTTATTCCCATGTCCTCTCATCAAGCAGTTCTCTGATTGGAGGAGTCCTCCACTTCCCCACCTTCCCCTCTGGTGCCCCGCCTCCACCGCCCCACCTGCTACTTCCACTGTGTGTTTGGTCGTTTCGATTTAGCAGCCCTTTTGCGGTTGCCGCACCTTAAATTCTTGTTTGTTTTTTCTTATCAGTGCCTCACTCTGCATTAGCTACGTGCATTTGACCCGGGACCTCCATTTCCTCTGTGCCCCCCCCCCTTCATCACCCTTGTAAGCCTGAACGGCTTGAGGCGCGGGGCCTACGGCGCTTTTTGCTATGGCATATCACAAAAAGTCCCAAAACCACAGCCCGCACACCCACCTGTGCCCACCCAGTCGCCCAAGGTATATCTCATGCCTTGATACAGCCACCATCACTGGTATGCTCTGCAGGCGACTCCAGATGGCTGCTTTATGTGAAGCCAACATCAACTCCTCATCGCTCCAACCACCACCACAAACCGCACTCTGCTGCAACGCAGGCGGCGGCACTAAAACCTGACTATGCTCTCTGCTTGAGGCATTCTCTGCTATCACTTCTGCTGCTGCTACTTCTTCTGCTGTTTCTGTTGTTCCAGATGCTTTGCCTTCTCCTGCTGTTGGCGTCACTGCTGCAGGTGACACCTGTAGTGACACTGGTGACCCGCATGCTTCTGGCTGTTTAATTTCCGTTGTTGAAAGCTCTACTGCATCCGCTTCTGCCTGATGTCCCTTCCGTTTCCTGAGCAGGCTCAGCAACCCTCCTCTGGCCGGCCCTGCCTGGGTTCTGCCGCTGCTGCTGCTGCTGTCTTTGCTACTGGCAGTTGTAGCATCACCACCACTGTACATGCATAGCCTCATCAGCTCATGGATGTCTTTCAAAGTGAGCCTGAAGGCGTGCACCACCTGCAGGAAACAAGTATAGAATCACTGAGCAGGACTAACAGGCCTAACCAGGAATAGCCAAATATGCATCGCAATGGGTTTTTGATTCATGGGATAGCAAAGCTTCTGAGGGTGCTTGCTAAGACATCCGCAGGCTTTCAGCATGCTGAAACACTGCAATGACTTTCAGTGGAGATAAACATGTTCTACGTTCCATTCCAATCTCCGTAGGTGAGATAACCCCTAAGTTATGAGCTGCTCAGCTGCCTGCATATATCCATGGTTGCACGAGGGTTGCTTGCTGCTTAGACCCTGATCCAGGAGTGGGAAGTTGTGGTGCTGGTTCAGTGCTATAATGGTCCATTTCTATGATGGCGAGTACTACATGACCCTTTAGGGCCTGAGTGCCCTTTACCTGCATGGTTGCTGTGACAGGTGCGAGGATGTGTTGCATGACCACCAGCAGCACAGCCCCTCCAATGATGCCAACCACCTTGGAAGTGGTGAACTGGTAGTACTCAAAGGTGGGGACCTCCAGGCGAGGGGTGTTCAGGAACACTGCAGGAAAGATATGCAGGTACAGCCAAGGATCATTATGATGTGGTTACATGCATGATGATGGAGTTCAAACTGGTGGATGATGTTCAGTGTTTCCTGCTTTTATGTGTTAGTGGCTTTGCCACCCCTGTGGTGCACTGTGGCACCGCACGCGTGCCAATGGGTTTGCCCACGTAAGATTTACACACAACTTCCCCCATTCGCAGCTGTGATGCCAGTGGAAAGACAATGGGAAGGGATGCGATATAAGCAAACCATATTGCTGTGACCTCTCTCAGATAAAAACACATGATTAAGGAACAGTGCAAGATGCCCATGCATGGTGGCTTGACAGAGAGCATGCCTTAAGAGCATAGTAAAGTCCAGCGGTGTCCGGAGGACATATCCGCATGCCTGACCTGTCTGTGTGCATAAGTTCCCCCAGAAGAGTACTACATAGAGCAAAGGTTATGCACAAGCTACTTAGAGCGAAGGTTGAACATAATTTAATGCCCCTGTTAGATCACAGTCCACAGCACACCTGCTACTAGCCACAAATTCATGATTTTGTCAAGGTATCCAGATTGCTGCATTCAGTTGCGCAAGTCTGACCAGAGGCATGTTATTTTCACTCCCGCCTCACCTACATATGCTGTGATGACTGTAAGCTGGAAAGCCACCTGGAATCTGGGGATTGCTTGATGCAGCATCAGGCATATTGCAGCGATGGCTGTCATTACCAGAGCCAGCTGCCACCAATGAGGGAGGGCCAGCAGCAGCCCACAAGCTAGCCAGCCCCCTACTGCTGTCCCAATGGCCCTTTGGATGGTGAAGGACATGGTTTCGCCAATTACTGGCTTGGACATGAGGCAAACACCCACGGCAGCGTACTGCAGCAATATGTAGATCAAATCCCGTAAGAGAGTAAGCACTAGGGCTTGGTCTAGGAATATTTGCTGATCTTGTTATGTATGAGAGACGCATGGCGAAGACCATTGCTTTATGGTGGAAAGCATGCGGGGTATCAGGGATATGCCGACTGCTACTCTAGATCAAATGGCTGCATGGGTTGAGAAGGGTGTGGCAGGGCAGGTCAAATGATCTCGGTTAGAGGTTGAAGGATACCTGCACACTTCCACAAGTGCATCAAATATCGCTGCTTGCACATGCTGTTCACTGGAAGGTGCACTGGTCAGAGGACTCTTACCAGATTACCAGGCTACCAACTAGCCCAAAGGGGCATACCTTAGAGCCATTGAAGGGCCAGAACCACCAACTCATGTTTTGATAGATAGCCAGTATGCAAAGGAATGACTACTCGTACAACTGTATGACTTCAGATAAGAAGCAGGCGCACCATGAAGCTGGAGAGGATGAATTGCTTCATGAGGAATGTTCTACCCTCTTGAGCAAAGAAGACGAAATACAAGATGGTCAAAACCAGCAGAGAGGCCACGGTGGGGGCAGCTTGCCCTGTGGCCATCTGTAGTCGCTCTGTGGGAGGCGCTGGTTTGGGCTTGATAACTGGCACCTTGGGCCGAACCAGCTGCGTATGTCTGTCATGATGGTTCATATCTTGGGCCATTTGTGTTCGATTCGAACTACTCTTAAATGCCGCTCTCTTAACAATCTAGCATGTCGAACGAGATGACACCGTCGTTGCACATTCCTATTGTAGAGTCTTACCATCAGGGTCTAGCCGCACTTAATCTTCATTATATGTCCATGCTATGCCCGGAAAATCGCCCTCTTGCAGTTTTTCAAGCGCACTGTCGACACTCCAGCATAACACCAGTACTGCCAACGGTCGGCAAACTCTGAGCTTGTAACGTAGTCCAACGTCCAGGGTTGCTTGCGTCTCTTATCCATAGCCCCCGGCTCCAGCATTTTTGGCCAACTTGAGTTCAACTCGGCCCTAGGACCGGACGGACGGACCCCTCTGCAGTGGACTCCTGAGCCCATGGTGCAGTGAACTGTACCCAAGTGTTGGCTGTGCCGTAAAAGCAATAAATAGCACCATGGTCCCTCGCGGCATCCGAGTCGCGTTGCGGGGGACCGCAGCTGCCTTCATTTTCACAAGTGTACCCCTAGCTCTTCAAGAGTATGGCGTCCATAAGGACCTTCAGACCTCGCTGATCTTCCGCTCACTCTTCTTGGTACGTTTGATAAGTCTGCCTAGACTTCCCCAGCCCTGCGATGACATCTTGCTTCTGCCATGATTCAGTTGGCTGGCTCGATCACCTTGGCCCTGCAAGTGCCTCTGGCTGGGCCCATGGGAATCTTCCTGACCATGATCACCTTCTGTAAGTGCACCATATTGACATGGCACATCAACGAACATGTACCACTTGCAAAGAAAGGGTTGCAACACATTGGTAAATCCCCCAACATGATGCAGGAGATAGCACAGGGGCACATGGGGTCTCATGCCTTTCTTGTGCAGTTCATTTGTTCATGCAGCGTGTTTTGTCGGTGTGTGTGGTTGCATTTGGAGTTGGTGTGTGGTTATAGTAGGTTGCACACCATATGGATTTTGTAAGGTGTGTATGGATGCCGTGATACCGCACCCAAAGAAAGTGTAAACTACCAGCCTGGTTGTTTACACTTTCTTTAAGTGCGGTATACTTGCTAGTCATTGACACACAGAGGGTCCTATTGAGTGTAAGCTTGCTCTGGTACTAAAACGCAGGGCATACCTTTCGAGGAGAGGTCATCCAAGCATAATAACAAACCAGACGACACCAAGCATGAACGGTCTATCATGAAGGGAAGTCCAGGAGTTGCAGCATGGTGTCCTGTTCCAAGTTCAGCCTAGTTTGATCTTAAGCTCCACAGCTGCACACTGATACGGCGTACAATCCCTGGTGCCCTTTGCTGCCTCCTGTGTAGTGGTGTTGACAAGCGGGTGGTTGGCATATGGCCTGTTCTTGGCATGCAGCCATCCAGCCTTCCTCACAGCAATGGTGATGCTGGTGGCGGTGATCATCTACTTTGGAGGCAATCTGCTAGGATTGGTGAGTCACAGGATGCCTTGTCCTTGAGAATATTATCATATTCATTTGTTTAAACCCGGACCACTGCATAGTCCTCTGACCCGTGCAGCACCCAAGCATGACTCCAACCAGTTCTTTACTGTGTTGAGGGTAACAGATTGAAAGAGATCGCGAGACAGACAGCTGCAAAATCCGAACCAGATCTAATGATGAAAGTATTCATTTGAGATGCACAATAGTCTCAATTTGTTCCACCTCGCTGTTCTTTGTGACAGCTTGAGGTGCGGGGCCTATGGCACTTATTGCTATGGCATATCATGAAATGTAATAATAATAGTCTCAATGCGCTGTTGCGATGTTGTGCTCCAGGATATGACTGTCAGTTCAGCATCTTGTGCTCCAGGATATGACTGTCAGTTCAGCATCTGAAACATTGGTGATGGGCTGGGGTGCCGTGTGGGGTGTACCAGCTGGACTTTACATACCCGACATTGCAACCTTGGTCTGTGACAAGCAAGCTTTACATCTTGTTTGCAGTGAAAGTTCTGGTGTCTGTGTTGCTAGATAAAGAAACCATGCAAATGCACGACGACCTTGTGAATGGACAGCTGCACTGCCCAACACGTAGTATATGAGCGATGTAACACCTGTAAAAATAAAGGCAAACCATTCCGCATAAGAGTCTGCCATTTCATGAAGCATGCACATATGTGTATAACAACAGACACAGCAGCCCTCTTATCTGGCTTCTTCCCCTGCCTCTATCCTGTGATCGCAGCCGATCTCCCTGTTCGCCATGTTCCCTGTGGTGTTTGTGATCTCCATGTACATCCTTCCACGTCTACCTGCTGCTGGACTCATTGGGGTGCCAGTGCTCACCACCATTGGTCTGTTCCTGGCAGTGGCTGCAATCATACTGCTACAGGTCTTCATTTTACCAGAGTTTGCCACGGATGAGGTGAGGGGGGGCATACTGTTTCATGATATGCCATAGCAAAAAGTGCCATACGCCCCGCACCTCAAAGGTATCACAGGAAAAGGCATGTGAGGGGCGTTAGCAAGTGCAGTAAGGAGGGCAACCTTTGACCATGGCTAGAGGGGGGGGGCACACAGCTTACAGGCGGTTGTAAGTACCATAACAACTTGTATGCGGTCTGAAGGGTGGGGTCAAAGGCCTCTGCGCCCTTTTGAAGCTTTCTTTCTTGCTGCACTGGTTGCGATGGTTCTGCCATAGCAGGGGGTTGGGAGTGCTTTTGCATGCCCAAAGTTGTCCTGTGCATCAGTTTTCTCTGCTTTCCGGCACTGGAATGTAAAGCTGCGTGTGCTTAAGAGGTAGGAACCATCAATGCTGACCTGCAACAAATGCTGTGCATGCTTAGTGTACAGGTTAGAATTGTAGCTATTGGATGCCCTTTGGTTGCCTGAGTGGCTCCTCACCAGGCCTTTCTTTCTTTGCATCTGCAGGTCTTGGTTTTGCACCAATGTGCCCTGGAAAAGCTTGCTGTGACAGCATGCAGGGTTCTGCACCTCCCTGCTGCCCCTACCCGCCAGCCAAACCCTTACGCCCTCACATTCAAGTGGCTACCGCCCACACTGCAGTCAACATACAGACCTACAGATCCTCAGATAGCCTTTGATATTATGAGGAAGCTAGTGGCTGAGGAGGAAAAGAGGGCTAGGCAAATGAATGGCAAGGCAGCAAACAGCAGCAGCAGCAATGGCACAGGCAGCGGGACGGGCAAAGAAGAGCAGGAGGCACGAAAACATGCTAAGCAAACACAGCAACAGCAGCAGCAGCAGCAGCAGGGCACACAGCATGACATAGGGTTGGTACAAAAGCTGCAACAGTTGCAGCAGCAAGACTTGCAAGGGCAGATGACACAGGAACAGGGGCTGCAGATACAGCAGCAGGAGCAGGCGGTTCAGCAAGTGAACCAGCAGCAGGGAGGAGGGCTTGCGGCCGCACAGCAGCAGCAGCAGCAGCAGTGTGTGGAGCACTGGCAGGAGCACGGAGGAGGGCTTGGGGCTATTCAGCAGCAGCAGCAGGTAGTTCAGCAACTGAACCAGCAGCAGGGAGGAGGGCTTGGGGCCATACAGCAGCAGCAGTCTGTGGAGCAGTGGCAGGAGCACCAGCGGGAGGTGGAGGCATGTAGCAGTGAGCTACAAGAGGTCTTGGAAGCAGCAACCGCTCGGATTATGGGCAGCCAGAACGAGTGGTACATAGGCCACATTGCCAAGCTCAGGTGGGTCCTCTACTGGGAAGCTGTGAGGGCTCTGCTGTGGGTACGTATGAAGCAGCATTATGTGCAATGACATGGCAGCATGATTGAGTACCAGCTGAGGTTGCTTGGACTCAGCATTGCGTTGGGATGTGAGTACAAACGAACAAACAAACATTTAAGGTGTGGCAACCGCAAAAAGGGATGCTAGGGCGAAACAACCAAACACACCATCGGATGGATTCCACACCACCAACCAGCACCAAAATGATCTGACTCCAAATCAATCACACTCCAGACCACCAGCCAACATCGACACCCAAGCATGAATGCAGCTAGAAGACTGCAACCAGTATACCCTGAGACTCTAAAGACCATGCAGTGCAGCTCCATGTGTCTGGCTGCTGTATTGCCTTTATTGTCGTGCTAGCTGGCTATAACAGCAGACATACTGGCATGCAACCTCCATGCTCGTCTTAGGAGCCAGGTTGTAGCATGCCATTGATTTGTTGACGCAACATGATTCAGAAAATGGAGGTAACAGTCCTGTCTTGCTGCAGGTTGATGGTGCCTCTACTTCTGCCCCTGGGCCCGTGCACCCACCGCCAACTGCCCCACTATGACCTTTACCTCCTGCGGTCTACTGCTAGGGCCTTGTGCAGCACAGTGAACCGACTGGACCTCTGCTCTGGTCAGAACCCAGCTGCAGTACCTTTACCACTGCTCCAGGAGCTGGTGGGTAGCAGAGGCTTTAAGTTGGCAGGAGCTGCACTGGTTGCTGCATTGCAGGTGGGTGACGCTTGGGGCCTAAATGTGGTCCTCCGAGGACTAATCTGATATGTAACCCACTGCTTTACAGATGATCATGCATAATGTATGAGGTATAAGGTAGAGCTGAAGAAATGGGAACATATGATGATTTGACAGGAAAGGAAAAAATGCAGCCACCTCAATAATTGAACGGGTGTTTCTGCCACTTGGCAGACATATCTATTAAAGGGACCCGATTTAAGTTTTCTGCCGCCAAGCATGAAGACTTTTGAGCTGCAGGAGTGCATAGCGTTCATCAGCAGAGTTGGGGATGCTGCGACGCGAAGCTGTGTGTCACTTGCTTTGCTAATGCTGACCTTGAGCCACCCAGAAGGTGCGTTCATGCTGGCTGCAAGACTTACACTTACTGCCGAACCTGCAGTTGGGAAGGTTCATGGTGACCCTATACTTCATTGGAGTGCAAGGAGCGTTATCGCATCTGCACCCTTGGCAACCTAGCATCTCCTCACTGCTTTGCTGCATGTGTCTGGTGCCCTGGTCCATGCACACAGGAAGCTGCTGCTTGCCTACCACTGAGGTACAAGGGCAATGCACAGCTGCCAGAGAGGACATATGTGTTGCAATTTGCGAAGGCAGCAAAGCAGCTAGCAGCCCACTGGCAACCAAGAATAGCTGCCGCAGCTGTCAAGTCTGATGGCAATGCCTCTGAAAGTCAGCAGGACCAGCAGGTGCCTGGGATTGTGCGAGCTCAGGGACGAGTGCGCGTGGGCTTGGTGCTACTGCAGTTGCATACAGCTGTACAGCAGCTGGATGAGCTTTTCGCTGCTTGTGATGCTGTGACGAAGCACGTGAGCCTGCGGCTGCAGCTAGGTGCTTTTGGTGTCACTGCATCAGCTCCTGGCAGCAAGGACGCGCAGCATGGGTTTGAGGGCTGTGGTAACAATATCGACAAGAAAGCAGCAAAGGAGGAGCGTATGGAAGATGTGGAGGTCGGCCAACAACAGAAAGACGCTGCTAGCTTAGCTCAGAAGGGTTATGGTGTCACTGACGCTGGCGACGGCAAGGAGCCCTACGAAGGGGTTGTCCGGGAATCTGCCACGTGTAGGAACAATGTATGGCAGCAACCGGACGTGTCCCTGAAGCGTTGTCTGTCCCGCGAGTACGCTGGCACGCTGACACCTGACACCGTTTAGACGCATGTGTGTTTGATTACTTTCAGAGCGATAGTGGTATGTCTGGTTTGTATTTCTTTGCAGTGCTTCTTGTTAATGGCTCGACAAGTGTAGTTGTGTTGAGTATGCCGTTGCATGAAGCTCGGAGTCACTCGTCAGCTTGTAGCACGGGCACTTTGAAGCAGTAGCTCCCACTATGCAAGTCGCGCAGCAAGACCGCTTAACCACTTACAGCTCGAATTTGGACTGTCCATCAATGCGGGAAAGGGCCACAGCTGGCACGTTGATTGCCATGGGGAGCCAACCAGCTGAGTGCGTGCATCGGTCTCCTCATTTTGTCTCAGCAGCAATACGAGACTCTGGCAGCCAATAGGCTTGCAACGAGGCCTAAACAGCATGCCTCCCCTAGCGAACCTGCCTCGGGATGTTCTCAAGTGGCTTTTGAGCTTAGACCTGTCTTACACGGTCAAGAATGTCAAGAGGTGCAAGAACTGCAGACACACAGCTTACCAGAATGCTGGAGGATGAACACTCCTGATAGTTGAATGATAAATGTAGGGACTTCTCGAACGGTTTCTTGTTTGCGGAGGTCCTGTCCCGGTACTACCCGTCGGACATCCAGATGCACTCCTTTGAGAACGTTATCAGCATAGAGCGCAAGAAGGCCAACTGGGCAGTCCTGGCGAAGCTTTTCAAGGTACTGTAGAGTCAAACATGGTCCAGACCATGGTTTAAAAAGTCCCATGCTGGACTGGCAGATGGTCTGATATGCCTCCCTGGGCCCTATCTTACAGAGACGCGATATTCCAGTGGACCAGCAGCTGATCGACGCAGTGATCAACGCGGAAGGTGAAGCAGCCAGCGAAGTACTCCAGACACTGTACACGTTCATTAACAGCGACGCTTACCGGTGAGCCTGGCAACTGCAGCTTAAAATGCCCCTTATTGTCCCTTCGCCTGGGCTCACTCACTCACTAAGAACAGACTGTATGCCTCTATATGGAAACTTTCATTGGATAGTTCTAGCAGCATTAAGCTTGAGGTCTCAAGCGGTTCTCCTAGATGCCGCTGGGTACTGCCACCCAGGAATCCAAAGTACACATCAGCAACGACTCTGGCCATGCAGCCATGTTTACAATTTCTGTGCCAACCACCTCGCAAGATATGCTTAGCATCATTAAACCATCTGCAATGCAGGACCTCTCTTGGCAACAATGACTATGCAGAGTCGCGCTCTGGGGGTGTCAGCCCAAACAGACAGCGCTCCTTTGGCAGGCAGAGGTCCGCAGCTGCAGACAGGTCGCCTTCACAAGCAGGTGCAGCAAGCAGCAGCCTCACAGGTTCGACCTCTGGCAACCTTTCCAGGAGCAGGCAGCAGTCCCTTGGCAGGTCCAGGTCCAATGGCAGGGATGCAGATAGGGGAGCATCAACCAGCGGTGCTGGCAACTACTATGGAGGTGGGAGTAGCAATCATAAGCACTGGTACTGAAACTAGAAAGCTTACAGCAGCAATGGCCATGGCATGTTGTCAGCTTCACTAACGGGGGTTAAGCAGTCGCAGTCCATTGCATACACATGCATTGACGCATGCAGGAGCCCCACTGCTTGCGCCAGATAATGGCTTCCAGGAGGACATCAAAGTCGCTCTATCACGAAGGACACAAACTGATGACAATGACTGTTGCCGTCTTGCTGAAGAGCCAGGCCGTGCATGTACTCCAGCCACCGATCCAGTGCTGGGCAAGCAATATTGTGGCACAAGGCCCTGCAGTTTGGAAGCTTGAGTTTGGTGCTTGCTTGACATTATGCTTTCATGCTGCTTTTTCCCTCTGCAGACCCATATGGTCATGGGAGCTCGCCAACCCCAGAGGTGAGCCTGTGGCTACGTGACAGAAGCTTACACACTTACACAAAGCACAGAGTCAGTCGTGAGATGCGTATGCCGTGCGGGTGATGAAATCACTCTGCACAGCCAGGCCTGGGATGAGTGCAAACTGCAGAATGAAATGCTTCCAGAACATGTTTTGCTGAGTATACCTGCTTAGAGTGGCAGCAGCTTGCAGCCGCAGGAGTTGCATTGCTGACACTCTTCTGCTTCTTTGTTCCAGCAGCAGCAGCAGCAAGTGTATCAGTACTGGCAGCAGATGATGGCCTACCAGCAGCAGCAGGAGCTCATGCAGCAGCAAGCAGCATATGGAAGGCAGCCAAAAACGCCCCGGAGCTCAATACTTGCAGGACCAGGAGCAGGAGGGCTCATGCCAGGTCCAGGAGATGGAGGCATGGGGTACATGGACCCAGCCTATGCAGCACAGATGCAGGCATATGGGATGTGCCAAGGAGGACCTATGTGGGGGTATCCAGGTACGTGGTGAACCATAGAGTTTTGATCATACAAATTGTCCCCTCCATTTAGGGTTGATTTGGATGCGTGGCTGTGGTGCTTGCTGCAGATTTTGTCTATGCATCAGGGCAGCAAGCATAGATTGCTGTCATCCGAATGCCTTTGACCTATGCAGTACTCAGTCTAAGCAGAAGCAGTGCCACTGTAGCTTGATGTTACCAGCATGTGCTTTGCATAAAGCACATATTCCCCTTACAGGTGGTTCTCCAGCAGGCTGCAGCAGCAGCAGTGGTGCTGGGGACTTGGCCTACAGCCGGAAGCCTCGGAATGTGGAGTACCAGCCGTACAGTCAGAAGGAGTTTGAGGATCGAAACTATGATGTCAAGAAAGCAGCAGGCTACTGGCAGCTAGGCAGGCTAGGGCCTGACCTGGAAACACAGGAGCTGCAGGCAAAGGTGAGCAGCATAAGGCAGCCAGGGACTACCACTTGCTGCATGTTTGTCGTGACATGAACATGCAATGTTGAATGCAGCTGCGGCGTTCTTTTCAACACTGCATGTGCTACGTCAGTCATCAGACAGTGTCAGCAGACTGGGAACAAAGGTCGATCGTTCATTCATTGCCAGATGGTGCCTCAGGCAGGGGTCCCAGTGTCATTGGGTAGTTGTTACTGCCACGAAGTCAGCTAAGCTTCACTCTTTGTCTTACACTGCTGGTTGCTTTCTGCAGCGGGAGCGCAATGAACGCGTCAAAGAGCTAGGGCGGCGTATCCAGGAAGCAAACCAGGAGCGGCAGGCGGCTGCTAAACCACCAGCACCTAAGGCCAAGCCAGCAAGCACCAGGGACAGGGCTACAGCATATGCCAAATCATCGATACCTAAACCAGAGCCAACAAAAAGCAAGGTCAGTATGGGGTAGGCTAGTGATAGAGGGCAGGGCTCTAGGCAGTTACAGTGGTGCTAGAGGTGCCACATCGTGCTCAAAATCAGCACCTTTGCTATGGTCAATTGGTATTATTTGTGCAGTTTAGCCAGCAGGACAGGAACTTTGAAGGGACTCAGGATAGGCTTCCTCACCATCTACTCAGCTGTACCTTCTTGATACGGTTACACAACAGCAAGAAACATCTCAGTTATGTAACCTTGGTCGTGTGCTTGCAGAGCTGGAACGGGAACACGGGGCTAACACGAAAGTCAGCAGCAGCAAGTGAAGTAGGCGCACTAGCAGCAGGTAGCAGTGGCAACAGCAGGCTGGATGAGCTCATGGCTCAGCACTTGGCAGATTCGTGTAAGGTGGAGGCCATCAGGCAGGAGCTGGTGGGAGCGGGCAGGCAGGCGGGTGGCAGCACCCACTAGCTAGGGAGCATTGGCTATGGTGTATAGTCTCCTCTTGTAGTTGTGTGGGCTGGCAGCAGAATGCTGCATGAGTGCTGGGTCACGGCGGTTACTTGGCTCTTGACGAACGGCTGCAAGATGTTCATAGCCAGTGGCAGTAGCATAGATGGCTAGCTGGCATGTGCAGCCTTTGCGCTGTGACGCAAGCTCTTGATGGCAGATGCATGCAGGGGGGATGGATGCCACGGATAGGCAGGCTTTTGTGCGAGCAGGCCTGCATGCTGTGGTCAAAGCATGTACTGTATCATGAGTTAGCCAGCACATAAAGCAGCTCCAGGGCTCTCACTATTTGTGCAGCCATTACTAATGATTAGTCTTGAATACAACGGGACAAATGGGTGATGTTTTGATGCTGATGAGCAATGTGCAGGATTTGCCATAGGGTTGAGACGTGTTTGGCAAAGGCTTTGGCTCAGTGTTGTTCTCAAGGCTTCGGGTTGTCACAACTCAAGGAAGGCATCCTGCTAGCTGCATGCGTACCTTACCTCAAACACGTGGGCAGCTAATGGGAACGGCAAGTATGTCACAGTCACACCTGAAAGTTGTGTGTGTTAACTACTAGGGCTGGGAATGGGACTGCAGTCAGTTCCGCCCTTCCCCTTACCTGAACATGCGCAGCAGTAGTGGCTTTGATGGTGCCTGGTTTGAGTTTGTGCCGTTGCACACTAAATGCCTTGCATGTATGAATTCATGCTGCTCGGGGGAACGGACTGATCTTGGCTCGGCTGATCTACCAGGGTACGTAGGCGGTAGGTATACAGTACTCATGTCTCCGTGGATACATGGTGTATGCTTGTCAACTTGCTGCGAATGATTTGAACTCTGAAGCCACCAAATTCGCTTCTCCATAGATGCATAGTTCACCATTCTCAGCGGCGGATGCACCGCTCTGGTCAAGTTGTGGTGTTGTATGCCATGACTTTGATTGCTTGGCCGCTGGCAGCCGCCACCAGACACTACTGCTGACCGATATGTGAAGTTGCCCGGTACCGACTGTCTGTTTTGTTGTGCTGCCATATACAGTGTTGTAGTGCCCCCAATGCATGTACATCTATCTGGGTACATACCAGTGTCAACCAAACTAACTCCGCAGCGGCGCGCGGGGCATTGACATCACTAGACACCTCAGTTCTTACAGCAGCCTCCATACAGTGGCCATCCTTGGAGTATGGACACAACACTGGCCGTTAGAAGGCCGTAGACGAACTACTGGCGGTAGCCACACAGGGCTGAGGCACTCTTTTTATTCAAACACAAAAAAACAAAAATTCAGTACGGTATGGCTGAGACTGCACAAGGCAGTGCCGCACAAGCAAGGCAGGTAGGCAGCTAAGTCTACTCTACCAAACACACTCGGGTCAAGCCCCATCTCCCTACTCAACGATGACATAATGAACTAGAAGCAACCCAGTGCTTTCCACTACCACAAACTGTCCAAAGGGCTTGATCATATCCAGGTATGCATGCCACAATATGGTGGCCCTGAGTCCCCTTTCATTCTTCCATCTGAAACCAAACAAGCCACAATCTCCTGCTGCCCCAAAGCGGCAGCCGATCAAGGCACTCTCAAGCAGCCCTGGCTTATACTGAGGGTCATAGGTACCCCGCCATACATGCCACACAATCAAAGGTATGCAACATGCATGAATGTGAAGAGTGGCTGTAGCAACTCTTGAGGCAGCGTGACTTCAAGTATGCCAGCACGGCTGCTGGATTGTCAACCAAACTCCTTGGTGCGAAGCAGACGCCACCAGCAAATAACAACTTGCCATCAACTCAGCAACTTAAAATCTTTCATGCTATTGCTGCCTCGCGCATGAGCTTCTGCCTTGCCCTCACTTTGTCCTAAGTTGCACAAAATAGATCAGCTACCCAATATGTGGCAATCCTGAGAGACAGCTCGATGTCCCCTCGCCTCAGGGATACACAGCAGACTCCCTCGTCAGAGCCTTTATTCTTCCAACTCGCCTGAGTCTATCTGTCATGGTAGCTCAACACTGTTAATAGAAATAATGATGGTGAGGCAGGCTCGGGCCCTGTGCAACGGTCGTCAACCAAAAAATACAGTAGCACACATACTTATGTATGTTTATGAAGCTATACCCCATGCAGGTCAACTGCTGCACTTACTGCTTGTGCTGGTTTAATAAGCTGACACTAACGAATAGTTTACCTCCCCCACCCTTGCTGAGCAGTACTAACTTGCAGATACTTGCCGCTTGCAAGCCAGGAAATTAATATCCCCACTTCGGGTTGGAGAACTTGGGCCTTGGAAATGATGTGCGCTGTCACATCATTGATAGAAACGACCACAGCGCGGCTCACTCCGCACTTAGCTCCCTTCGAACCAGGTTCAGTGGGGTAACTCCAGTTACTGGAGTTACACTGTAACCCCGCCTGATTAACTATGATGCCCTGCCATGGGTTATCCCGCAAGCTAGAAGAGCTTGCTGGGTTTTGGAGATGCACACACACCCAGAGGAGGTGAAACCCCAGGAGGTTGGCTCAGCCTTGCTGCCCTGGTCAGCTTCATTGCAGTGTACAGGTCACCGGGGCTGAAGTTCGGGGGTTGCTCCAGAACCCAGCCAAAGTTGTTCTGAGGCCAGTCCTCGGTCTTGATGCCGATGAAGTTGATGTTTGGACCAAAGTCATCTTCTGGCAGGAGGGAGTTGACCTTACCCCTGCAATGAAAAGCAGCAGGAGACCAGTCAATACATTATTATTCTTAATCCACCCTGCCTGGCCTCTTGTCGCCGGTGCACTACTACTACTACCAGTCAATACATGGAGACTTATTCATCCAGCGGCAAGTAGAGGTTTCAGGGTTTGGGGAATTTTGTTTGCAATCATATACACAAGGCTGTCCCGCAAGCATGTCAGCACATAGGGACTTACTGATCCAGCACTAGTAGAGGTGTCCAAGTTTGGAAAAATGTGGTTTGAGTTCATACAAACACAAGACTGCCCCACAAGCAGGACAATACATAGGGGCTCATCGCGCCAGCGGATGCAGGTTTAGCATTAAGGCAATTTGGTTCAGAGTTCATGTACACACAAGACCACCCACAAGCACGACAATCCATAGGCACTCAAAGATCCAGCAAGTACAGGTTCGAGCATAAAGGCAGTTTGGTTTGGGGTTTCAGTGGACATAAGAACTTCCCACACACAGGACAATAAAAACAGAAAAGGCGCACAAAGGTTTACCGTGTTAGCACATAACAGTGAGAACTCTGTGGCAGGACCTCGTCGCCAGTCACAACAGTCATTTCCATTGATCCTTATTCTAATCTCCAAGTTGATTACAGAGACGCTTATACAATCATGGTGGAACCAATCAGTCACAGACACGCAAGATGACAAGTCAGGGCCGCAAGCACCTCTCGAATGGACTGTATCTCTGAGCCAGGTCCACGTCATACACACTCACCGTGTATTCCAGAACGTGGAGAAGCTTGATGAGTGGTTGCCATTCAGTAGAGCATCTCCACTGCTGTCAAAGGCTCTGCTGCCAATGCCAAGATCAATGTTACTCCACAGCACAGAATATGGCTGTGCACGGTGGTGATCCATGTTGACATCCTGCATGATAAACAGAACACATGCATCTTCTTCATCCAGCTGCTCAGGAACTCAGGAATATGAGGGGGTCTGGCAAAATGGCTGCAGCAAAGGAGGGCTCCACCAATGATAATCACCATGCAACCCCGTGTAGTTGTATGCCGGACAGTGTGTGCTGCATGCGGTGCATGTTCGGCTGTGGCACTCCTGCCTAAGCCTCAAATGCCTAGGATTTAGCCTTGGCGCAGCCAGCGGCTGCTTCCTGCATTGCTATATTGGCACGAACATTGCCTACCATTCGGATTTTTGTCCCATGGTGGATGGACCGTAGGCTAAGCCCTCGCATTCTGCATGCGGTGCCGTGTTCAGCTTACTACAGTGTATCTATCTTCATGCTTTGTTTGCAGTCATGAAGGGTTCTAGATTCCTTCTTCATTGTCTGACAATGTCCACACCCAAACATTTGGAGCTAGGATATCCATACATATATCAAGCGGAATACACTACATGCTGACTTTTCACACCAGGCTTAGCCAGAGGGTTCTATTGTGCGAGGCCAGGCCGCTGGTCACAGTCAAGCCTTGTCTTTGACTCAGCACTGAGCGTCAAACCCCCTCACCTTGCCAGTACCATTGACAAAGGCAGTGTTCTGCTCGTAATAAGACACACTCAGATCATGGTACATCCGTTTGGTGATGTTGAAGTTCACAATGAGGTTGTCAGATCCACGCTCCAGCCAGATCCCACGGTGGCCGTTGTCATAGCCACGATCACCACTGGCCACCTCAAGACCTACCAAGGGGGTTCAGAATGTTTGCTTTAGCAGCCAGTAGTCGTATCCTCTATTGAATGGCTGTGGCATGGTCCTTTGCTTATCATGGGCTACATGCCTTATTGATTGGTTGTGGCATGGATAAACGTATAGCGGCAACAAGCCGGCAGTGAAAGATTGTGAGTGACACCAATAGAAGCAGCTTGTGAGCAGTGGCAGTGGTGGTGCAGCGACCTAAGCAGCAGGAGACAAAGAGCCAGATGAAGGGTCACCAGTAGCAGGAATTGGAGAGGCTTTATCCTAGCGCTAGCAGTAACAGCAACAGCAGCTGGTAGCAACAGCGACAGCTAGCAGCAGCGGCAGGGTAGCACACGGGGTAGCAGAAGAAGTAGCTGCTCAAAGTCAAGCAGTTGGCAGTGTCACAGCTGCAGCAGCATCATTTAGGACGTAAATCCTGCCAGTGGTTTGTTACATGGGACTCCTCCCTTGGCTGAAATATGCACATGGATATTCTCCCTTAGTTGCACATGTTTCCTAGATGTCTCCCTTTCCTGGCTTTGACAGGAACCATTATCTAGTGATGTGTGTTGCAAACGGATCATAAGCAAGCTGCTAACATCTGGTGTCCATCTCAGACCAAATCAAGGGCAAAGCAACTTGCAGAAGGCACAGAGTGGTAACTCCAGCAGCTATTCTAGGAACTGGGCATGTGCCCATATCATTTAGCCATGCTTAGTACTTACAGCTAAAGTGACATCTGCCCACACCTCACGCTGTCATAAACGGTAAGCAGCAAGCTGACAAAAAATCCGCCACAGCTACACCTTGACCTCATACGAAGCAATCTCTTATTACCTGATATAGTGCAGAAAGTCATTCCCCAGCTGTAGAAAGCACTGTCACTGTTGACAATCCGCACGTCCTTTACCCAGCTATGAGCAAGCTGGTTGAAGTGGATGGCATTGTAACCCGCCTCCTGCATTAGAAAACATTGATCACAACGGATCTCTGTAAGAGGTGGGGTAGAAGGTAGTGTAACCCCTTGAGCCTCGTGTTGGCTCCGGGTTTCCTTTTCTTCTTGTAACTCTCAAGTGTGTGTAGCAACAATAAGCCATGCAACAACGGAATCTCTTGACTGCTACTGCAGACTAAGGGCACAGCCCCTTAAATTCAGCAGGGTGCTATAACAAATTGCAGGGTTGGTATAAGACTGATAGTCGCTCAGATACAAGCATAAGTATGTTATTCTAGATCCAAGTCGCCTTGAAACCTAAAATCAGCAATAATTTCTCAATCAACCGATCCAATGAGCTACCACAGATGCCTGCAAACACTCAGCAAAGTCAGAGCCATACAGCAATCCCACACCGTTTTCCCCCAGAAGCTCCTTCACTTCACTCATTGCTGTCGTATATAGGCGTCAGAGATGGTTTAGGCATGCAGCTTATCAATTAAGTTACCTAGCAATAAAAGCTATGACCTGGCTCATCCCACTCCGCCCTCGACGTACCCTCAGATGTCCAGGGTAAGGTGTGAGGGGGAAGGCCACAGTGAGGGACTCCACCCCCGCCCCTGATGTCATGGGCCTGTAGGCATGCACCTCAGGAGTCCAGGCTAAGCTCACATTGGAGATCAAGGGCCTCTCCAACCTGCCACAGGGAATGAGAACTGTGTGAGAGTGTATTGGATGCAAGGGCAACTATTTGAGTGCATCCTGAGCTTTCCTGAGCTTCCTTAGAGTTCTTCTTTGCCTTTAAGCGGCTCTCCCCCTGCTCCCTCTTGTTCTAATGCGGCACCTACCCTCCCTGCTGAACTGCTGACGCCTACTGCCCTACCACAGCCCCAGGGTTGAATTCTCGAACCCCCTCCCAGTGCAGTATCTTGCCTCCGGCTACCAGCCACCACCCCCTCCCCCGCCTCGCAGCCCCCATGCAAGCTTTACCCAGTCTGTCCCGCTTACACACCAAACCCCCTTCCTCTTCCAGTACTGCTTCTTCCCTCATGCAAAAGTCTCACCTGCCGTCCATATGTCTCCATCAACCTCCCCTTCTCTCTGTAAACAGCCCAAGCCCCCTTCACATTACCTCTTTGGTCTCTACATGTGCTCAAACGCCTATTTCACGCCCTTCTCACTTCCCCTGCCTGCTCCCTCTCCTTGTAACCCATCATCCTGTCCTGTGTCCCTTCTCTGCTCCCTGCGAAACCCCACCGGCATTACCACATCCGGCCTACGCTACTCTGCCTTGGTAGTTTAGCATAATCTCAAACCCTGACCTTGCAGAGCTCATGTTCCCTCTCAGCACCCACCCCCTTCCAATGTCACTTGATATTCCTTCCAGTCCCGCTACCTCCCCCCTTTCTTCACGTCTACTGCATCCCCACCTCCACAAGCCCACCCGTATTTGTCCTCCCACAACCCCCCTCCCCCACCCATATTTGTCCTCCCACACCCCTCCCCCACCCGTATATGTCCTCCCACACCCCTCCCCCACCTGATCCAGTTGGTGCCCAGTGCTGTAATTCGCGACATATGCCTGATGAGCTGCCTGGTCCCCCTCACTCCCTGGCCACACCCCATGATGCCTCCATTCATATCTCTCGCCAGAGAGCAATCCATTGGGTCGTCCATGTTGATGCGCACCCACTGCCCAACAACCATGCCACTGGTTCTGGACACCTGCAACATTGAATCACATAACAGCAGTAGCATGCCTTAGCCTCTGCTCCTGCAGTCTGCAAGTGCTCACTTTACAGGGGGCGTGCTCAATGTACACGTGTTGACAGTCAAGAGCAGGGGGCGGGCGGGCGGGCGGGCGGGGAGAAAGGTCTTTTACAAACTCCATGCCGGAAGTTTTCTAAGAAGCCCACCAAGACCAACCACCCATATTTCAACCATCCTAAACCCTAGTCTTTAACCCTTGAATACCTCTTTGGATGGGTCAAACCCATCCAGTGTCATTACTGCTTGGAAAGCCGTGATTTACATAGCACAGAATTGACTGAGACTCACAAACAGACGGGGTAGCCCAGGTTTAGGGTGTAGGATAGGGCAGGGTTAGGCAGGGTCAACCCTGAATTCATCAGAAGCATCTGCGGTTAAAAGCTTCCCCATGCAGGCCCCAAGGGGCTCCAAACAACATGACCTTGAACTCCAATTCAAACCTTTTTTGAGAGCCAGTACTGCACCTAATCTAGGCACATCTGCGCCATTGATCATAGACCAGATTTCAATGCCATCCATGACGGCACCTGGCGCAGCCCCATTGGACCTTAAAAACATACTGCTAATTCCTGGACCGCACACTCTTCCAAAAGCATAGAAACCCACCTGTACCAAAGTGTCCCCCCTCTTTGCTGGTGCTGTAACATTTGTCAAGAAGGTCCTATCCCTGGCGATCGGATCCCAGCCCCAGAAGTTGATGAAGCCAGTGCTATGCGCCCAATCTGACACATTTTCTCCATTTCCTTGCTCATTCCAAGTGTTCCCCATGACCTCTGTCAAAGAGAAGGGGAAGTAGAGGATGGTGGCATCCTTCCCCGCCCCTCTTAGAACGATGCTTTTGCGTGTTTCAATCACTTTTGTGAGGCGGTAGATGCCTGGGGGGATGTAGAGAGCACCATTCACAACCTGCAACCAGCAGCAATTGCAGGGGGCTAGGTTCAGTGAACTTTAGTGATTCCGCTTTTGAAGCAAACCGTGACTATCGGCTATTCTGAAAGACCGTAACACGTGTCAACCATAAACATGTCGCTGGAATTCAGCTTACGTCTTTTTCAGACTGGTTATGTGAACCCACTGAATTTGCAGCAGGTCTTCCATGAACAGTGTGCCAGTGCATGCTCACAATGATTACTTTCTTTAAACTCAGCACAGAGCAAGTCCATCAGGTCAGTCATTACTGTGTAGTCAGCAACCATGTACAATTAGAATGCAACTATAAGCCGCTTCCGCTCCCCCTCCCCGCTGACCCCTTCAGAACCCACCGATGCATTTGCATAGGCCCTTAGGAAGGCATCTGTGTCATCAGTGATGTTGTCCCCCTTGGCTCCAAAGTCTCTCTTCAGATCCGCCACCTGCCGCACTGTTGGTAACGGAACATCTCCATTCATGTACCCAGCAAAGCTCCAGTCAGAGGGGAGCCTGTCTGACGGGTCCCACCTCTCACCAGCACAGCCCCAGTACACTGATGGAGCTGCAGTAACACAAACACACACGTAGTTGCGGTGAATATAGCTTGTGGATGCTCAAGCATGTATTGGTATTGTATTATCCACATGGCAATGAGCTGGCGGGTACCCAGTTCTTCTTCTTGCTCGTGAGACACAAGGGCAGAAGCTGGTTCTCGTCCCACGGAGCACCTCTCCTACCCCACACAGCCATACTCAGAACCAACATAAGTACTAGGCCCCAAACCATGTGCTGCAGCAAAGATCTGCTGAAATGAAATCACCTCTAAGCACTGGCCCGGCATGAGTTTACAAGGTGAAAGCTGCTATTCCATGAGACACTGCTGCTGAAGAGCCAGCAAAAGAGACAGGCTAAACCACTGCCACTGTGCGGTAAAACTGCAGCCAAGGAGCCACAACGGCCTCGTGCGCTCCTGGCAAGCACATCGAACTAGTCCCCTCTGCCCCAATTATCCCCACTTACTCTTGTAGCCTGCAGGACACAGAGGGCAGGTGCTGTTTCCCGTGCCCAAACAGCATCTCTGCCACCCAACACAGCCGTACCCAGGACCAGCATAGGTGCTAGGTTTCACCCTTGTATCAGCCAAAGGCAGGACCCCTAGCCTGTCCAGCCTCTGAGCACTGTACAAGTCTACTGGGTAAACCGGCTGGGTGGCGTTTTCATTGTACCAGTTGAGATTGGAAGCAAGGGTTGTGCTGTTGAGGTAGACATAGTTCATCAGGGGTGCATAAGTACCTCGAGGCGCAGCAACCTGTCACAAACATATGGGCAAGGGTAGTGACCTTATAGCCATCCCGTAGAGGCACGAAATAGAAGCCCCACACAGGTGGCAGCTCTTGCTTTCAAGTCAGTAATGCTAGGTCCACAGGTGGCATTCATATTCATAGCAGCCAAAGTGAGCAGGTGTGTAGGTGGTCAATAAAAGATGGCTCACAAGGGTTGCAGAAGTGCCCTGAGGTGCAACCACCGGCTCTGGGAAAGCTGCAATCTCTGTGCAGTGGAGCACGTTTACGTAGGTGCCAGCTTGCCAACTGGAAATGTAGCAAGTGGATAGGCATGCGCATGCAGGGGGCGGTCTAGGGTAGCTGTTCATGGAAACTAGATAGCAGTCTCTGCATGATTCGGGTCACTGGCGACCCCCCCAATCATGATATCTTGAGAGCATGATGACAAGCGGCATACACAGCAACGGGCTCCTGCAGATGTGTAAATTAATGTCCTACTTGTGGTTCCACTACTCTCTATGACTGGCAATTACCCCCTCCGCACCTTATTCAGTGTCTTCATGTTCCAAATAGTGTTGAAGGATGTTGCTTCTGCTGTGGTACCAATGCTTCCCCAAGGCCTACTGCCAAAGCCATGATCATTGTTGGATTGCAGCAGACCATAGGGTCCTCCAAACAGTGGATCTATGCTCAGATCAGTCCCAGAGCCTGCAAATGCAGAAGCATACCTCACTAAGTAGGCGTACTTCCTTTATTGTACGCCTCAAAAGTGTGTGTGCATAGATGTAACTATGTAACCAGAAGCATCATCTTTGTTGGAAGTTAGCAGTGCAGTGATAGACACAGAAAAGCTTAGAAACTACTTACACTAGATCATGCCTGTGAAGCAACATGCAATATACATACATGGAGGGCTTGGCATCCTCATGCAAAGGCAAAGAAACAAAGCCATTGTAATAGAGGATGCCACTTAAAGCAGTTACTTTGCAAGGCCCTCCAGACAATGGATGGTGTGCTCACACATATACCCGGATGCAAGACATCCAGCAGAGTCTCATGGTGCCCTTAGCCACAGGGAGTTGCAAGCAGGCTGCTTACTGACCAATAGCCTGGGCCATACATCTTCTGAACCTTGTACAGTCATAGCCGCCAGCTTTCTGGCATCTGCATTCTATTGTCATACATAAGCACCACCATGAATGTCCTCACCAGCACATGCTAAACATATTGACGCTGTTAGCGTTCACTACATGGCATCATGTCATGCCTTCCCGTAAAGCACTCTGCTCAGACCAAGTCATGTGTACTTACAGTTGACCACAACCGTCCCAGTCTGCACTCCTTGTATAGCGATGTCCCTCACAAACCGTGTTGACACCTTCACATTCCTCACCAACACATCTGCCCCATTCTTCAACCAAATACCCCAAGTTCCGGTATCCACGCCCCTTGCCCCCGCTCCAAGCTCCACATTGTCAATAGTACAGAAGAACCCGCCATCAAGAGTGATCCCCATGTCTGCATTGATGATGCTGACGTCTCTGATCCAGCAATGAGGCGTGTACCAAAGGTAGAGGGCATTGTTGCCGAGCTCTGAACCAATGCCACGGTAGGGAGAGACTGGGAATTCCAGGCTCAGGCTTTCAACCCCTACTTGGGTACGGCTCATACCTAATGACAAAGAGAACAGAGGCAACAGAAAGCGTAAGATGCTGTTTGTAGTATCAAGCTAAAAGGGTATTTAGGCATGTTGGTACGCCTTTACTAGCAGAGGTTTCAAAAGCTGAGAGGGCTTTCTATTCAGCAGTGTGGGCTATGCCAAATGTAGGGATTTTTACCAAGCTTAGCGACGATGCTACGGCAGGATGACACAGGGTACTCCAAGGCACGCATTGAACCCCTGCTTGGGAGCAATTCCTACCTAGGAGTAGACATGAAGATGTGGTTGTGAATAGCTATCAACCATGGGTAATGATTTGATGCATGGCTGGAACGTGGGGTCCAGGAGCCAATGCTTTTGCTTGTGCATCTCATTTTACACGCTGCAGCACACCATTCTTTGTTGTAAAATCATGCCGATTGTACTTGAGCAACCCCGCTCCTTTCTCTTCCTTGTGCCTGGCAGTGCCCCCTCTCAGTCATTCCCCGTGGCGTCCTCACTCCCCTTCAACAATATGGGCAACTGTTGATCGCCACAAGGTGCTGTTTCCACAGTTTTGGGATTGCTGGCCTCTGCAAATGCCTATACCATCGCCAGACTGACATCCCTCACCCACCACACTGCACCCATATTTTATAAGCTAGCATCACACCCCAGAACTCACCATCAAACCTGTGTAGTATGGGGCTGTATCTCGTAGACACATTGTACTGCAAGTTCCGATCCAACTTGATCCACCCCGGCCCCACCACTGATATCCTGCTGTTGAAGCTGAGCAGCTGTGGCTTGCTTCGGTATGACACATCCTCTGTGACTCTGTTGGACATGAGGTCTGTCACCAAACCGCCACTGGCAGGGTTGTCCAGTAAGAGCCGCACCCAAAGGCCAGGGGTTAGCAGGGTTGTGTCATCAACAGCCAGCACTGAGTCACCCCGGGTGGCATTCTACACGCATGGGTGCATGGTATTTCAGGTTGTAGGGTAAGGAGTTAGCCAGTGGGCGGCTAATTTAAGGCAAAATGACACAAGTTTTGACAAGATTTAACTTCTTGGGAGTCATACTCTGGGGTAGGTGGTCCTCACTAAGCAGGCCTACATCCTTAATTGTACGCCACGAATCTGACAATAAATACCATGAGCTCCTCCAGCAGGGGGCTGTGCAAGCAGTGGTTCCTGAGTGGTAAGGCTAGCATGAATCCTTTATGTTCTGGATCTCAGCTATTTTGCCAAGTCAGCAAGATGGGACTATGGACCCTATGCATTCAGGCTTGACATGGCCGTCATGACATAAGAGCATTGAGTTAAGCGCTGCCTACTTGAGAGAGGCAGAGTTGCTCACTTAGGTATATGCACTGCACACCTAGAAGACATTCAGCCACATAACCACCTGAAGCAAGTAGATAAGTCCATATGTCTCCCCAGTTCAACTTTGATTCTGGCCTGAACACCACACCGAGTCGAGTCACCTATTCATTAACTCCTGCTATCAGCGAACCTTACCTGTGTCACTTTGGCCAAGTACGTGGTCTCATCCACTCTGTTGGAACCACCAAAAGTAATGAAGCCTGGGCCATATGTCCAATCGCTGCTATTGCCATAAACATCCGTGAGGGACTTGGGAAATACAAAGCGTGTCGCTGTGCGGCCAGCTCCTGCAGACACAAATAAACAGCATGACATAGCGTTTTAGGGCTGCCTAGCAGCTGCGACTGTGAGTAGGGGCTATTCTGCTACATGAAGGCTTTCTGCCAAGCTTCTGCTGTAGACTAACTGGGCCTTTAGGTGGCATTATTGGCGTCTAACCACGGGGGGGGGGGGGGGGGTCTGATCATCCCCCCCCCCCTAGACGACTTGGGGGGTAAGGGGTAGGGGGGGTAGGGGAGGGGAGGGGGGTCCAGAGCGCCCCCACCCCCCTGGATGAGTAGCCCCCCCCCCCCCCCCCCCCCCGGGGTGTGTTTAAACGCCAAGAACGTTCCTTAGAGACCCAGAGCCAGCTAAACCACCACTGCCATCGTTGCTCTGCCGCCTTAAGACATCCGCCTAATATGGCCAGAACAAATCAAATCACAAGGTGTTTCCTGCTGACTCATCACATGTGGCTTAATGGCGATATTATGCGCAAAGTAGTGTCTTGCTTCACCGTGCCCGACCAGACAAAGATATTCCCCAGCCCAACTAGGGGAATGATCCACAGTAGTTCTCTCTCGAATCTCTCTGCAGTTCCATGGCACTATACACCACTGCTGGCTCACTGGCTTCCACAACAAGTTCCTTGGACTGTACTGCACACCCCATCCATCGATTATAGTATCACCTTTTTTCCTTACTGCACTCATTACATACGTTACCATGCAGCTTGGCACCAGCCACAGCCACTGCACCCCCTACCTCTGAGCACAATCCGCTTAGGGATCTCCAGCTTCTGAGTGATGATGTACTGCCCTGCTGGGATGTACATCACTCCATTCCTGACAGCTCTGATGGCAGCAAGGAAGGCCTCAGTGTCATCTGTTACACCATCACCTACTGCACCAAAGTCCTGTGGACGGCAAGCAAGGGGACGGATCAGAGAATGATGGCGCGTAGCCAGGAAGTCCTGGTCGGAGGCCAAGAGGGTGGCATTCCACTGTGCAAGCTTGGAAGTTGGGGACGTTGAGCTTCAAAGGCAGTAGAGATTGGGGTTGGTTAGGGGGGTAGCTGAACTCGCTTCCCCCACTAGATATCCAATCGAGCACTACATGAGACCCCACGCTTTCAAGCATGCGCTACCATCCCTAGATCAGCTGTAGTAGCTACTGGGTGTGCCTTGTCAGGTCCATGAAAAAGGTTGCAGGTCATGGTTCAGCAACTTGCCTAGCCTTAGGACATGCCCATGCTAGCTCCCACCTACCTGCACTGATGTTACCACTGGCTGTTTTGGTATATCAGCGGCCACCACCATCTGACCCAGAAAATACCTCACACTCAACAACCATGATAACCCAGGCCCTGCCTCCCAGAAGATTTCATGTTCTCAAACTGTAAATGGCTAAGGACCCTAGTAGCAGTGCAGGTACCTGCATCTGATACTATGTATTTCTTCCCTGAACCTGCCTCCCCTGCCATTGACCCAGCAAATTCCAAGTTCAACAGCCTCAATACCCCAGGCAGCGCCACGCACTCATCATACATGTCCTCAACCTGTAAGTCGCTGGGGAATCAAGCAGCAGTGCAATTCCTATGCTATGAACTTCTGCCGGCCCAGCCAGGTCCTTGGGTGCAAAATACGCTGCACACTGCCATCTCCACCTACCTGCACCGATGTGACGACTGGTAAGTTTGGTATCTCAGCCTCTCCTGCCATGTATCCAGCATAGCTCCAATCCATCAACCTCTGAGACCCCAGGCTCCCAGGCATATCAAACAGCTCCCCAGCACAGCCCCATAAGCTGCTGGGAATACCATAGGCTCCAGCAGGACACGCCGGGCAGGTGATGTTGGCTCCAACAATGCAGCAGATGCGGCCCGTCATGATGTCGCAGCCGTACCCGGGGCCAGAGGTGCCAGGTAATGGCTGGCTCTTAAGGCGTTGGTTGAGCTGGTCTCTTTGGAGGTCAATAGGCCAGGTGACTGTGTTATTGTTCTCGACAAGCCTGTATGCATATGCAGCAGCAGCATTAGGAGCAGATGAGTTCGGAACATGATATCCAAAATCAGAATATCATAAGGATCCAAGGTCTCATGTATGCACGGGCCTTTCATTCTTCCGTTGTAGGAAAAAATGTTTTGTCAATGCTGCTGAAATATATGCAAGCAGCAGAAAAGCTACATTTGACGCATGGAGCTTGAATTGTGTCTCGCACTCCTCCACTACACAGCATGGAACAAACTTCAGTCACTCACACGAAATTAAAAATGTTTGAGGCCCATCTAAATACAGGTAACTTACCAGTCCAGGGTGCTGGGGACGTTTGCTCCAAGCCTAGCCCCGATGAAGCTCATCCGAGGGCCATACATGTTGCGGGGCATGGAGAGTGGACCGTTGGCCTGCAGGATCCACATTACAGACGTTGTAGGGCCTAGCAGATCCAGACAACTGCCAAGCAGCTTCTGCTCGGAAACAGTTGTGTATAAGTGAAGCATTCCTGCTATAGGTATGGACGGTCTGCATTTGCAGGACTGTTTACGGGGTTCATCCAGAGATGTGATGAAGGAAGAGCTAGTGGATGCAGCACCCAGCAGCCCAACAATACATAGACATCATCACACATAACATCCTCAGGTCCTTGTACCCCCAAATGAGGCTTCAGTGCTGGATCAGAGCTCCGTCACCAATTCCTTCAGCCTCAGGCAAAACAGATACAGTGCTGCAGAATGACATCTGTAGTGTTGTGACGGGTGCTCCCCCCTTAGCTCTGCTCCACAACATCATAAATAATGAGCTTTGATACAAACTTCATCATTAAACAATGTGGATAAATGAATTATTCCTTCTCATTCTGGTTTAAACCCCATCCTGTTGGCAAGGTCATAAACTAGAGCAATTCCCAGTGCTGCAGAAGCCCGCCATCCACAGGTTTTTGTGATTGATCTCTTACCGCTGTGTTCCACAATGTCAGGAAGGATGAGCTTTTAGGAGCAGCTCCACTTGGGGCATAGGGTGCTCTCCCAGCACCAAACTGCACATTGCTGACCAGCAGGGCGTAGGGACCAGCGTACAGAGCCTGTACACTTAAGTCACTCCCAATTCCATTGGTGATGGCAGTGGTGGTCTGGAAAGCCTGCAGATCATGCAAAGAGTACAAGTGTGGTGGATCATCAACCTGCTAAACATGGTTAGTACAGGGCTGCCATAACCCATCATGAGCAGAGTAGAAGAAAGGATGACTACAGTGCATGCTGTGTTTGGCACAGATAGTGCACTTACTGTAAAGCGCCAATGTGCCTGCTTGGTCGACACCCCCACGGGCAGCAGTCCAGGGTGGTGTTATGAAGATGCATGCCATGGTGCTATCAAGCACTGAATGGCTCCAAGGGATGCCTGCTTGAGGGAGTTGGCAGCCTGGCAACCTAATCTGTCAAGAATAGATCAAAACCTATTGCAGCCACTCTATCGCTTCCTACCCAAAACTATCATGAAGTGTCATGTCAAAGGACCATCATACAGCAGCTGCTGCAGCAGTGAAAGGGGCAGGAAGTGCCTCTCGACTCTCGAGAGACATATTTGACACCTATTATACGAAGGCAAAAGGCTTTCGCACTACAAAATAGGGCCCATAGAAAATGTGTTACCTGCACACTGATGTCCTGTACACATGATGCACTCATGTTAAAGCTGGTGACCAAGACATCTGCTCCGTTCTTAGTCCATACGCCCCATGTGCAGTCCTTGCCAGTGGTGGTATTACGAGGTGCAGTAGTGGACATCACCAGGCCTTGCACAGTGAAGAAGAAAGAGCCATCCAGAACAACTCCCATGTCTGCAGCAAAAAGCCAGGGGACAATAGGTGGATTCAGGTAAGTTAGAAACCACACATTGGCAACCTAATTGTCTGCTTGTGTTGCCAATTCCTGAAGGTAAACGGGAGCTGTGCCATAGGCAGCAGCCAACCTTGGTAAGGGTCTTTACATGCCATGAACGGATGTCTGATGCCTTCACCAGTGATGGGGTGCTCTTTAACAGAACCCCACTGCTATACCCCAATAATACCAATGGCCAACTGTTCAATACTGCTACACATAGTGTCCTGCAGATCCACTGTATGTGCTGCCCATTGATGTGGACAGCACAAGGCTAACCCATTGCACCCCATGTGATGATTTCTGGATGCATTATCAGCAGTGCACACTCTCAGCATGCATGTGGGAGAGCATGGCCGGAATATGGTGCGAGAATCCCTCTAGACCTTGCAAGGGTGGTACAGAGCCGTGTATAGGCCGTTCAAAGTCTCAGAAACATTTCTGCTGTAGTTAATGACTGCGGCTTGGCCTCTTGACGCAATGCAGGGCAGCAGCGTGGTCATGATGATCACAACATACCTGCATTGATGATCCGCACATCGTTGACCCAGCTGTTTGGCGTCCACCAGAACTGCAGAGCATTCCAGCCCTGCTCCCTGTTCATCCCCTCATATCTAGACCAAGGGAACTCAATGGTCAAATGCTCTACTCCACATTGAGTGCGAGTGAAGCTGTCAATGGACACCAGCCGAGGGTTCCAGACGGTGCTAACATTGAAAGGGAGTGGACGCTGGAAGGCAACATAATCAGGCCCAATCTGCAAGAGGCAACAGCAGAAGAGGCAATGGAGTCAACAGAGAGGCTACGAGGCGGGGTTTCCTGAGCTCAGTCACCTCTCCCTCAACTAGCTATGGGCTGCGGGCTGGGACTGTAGAAGAGGCCATGCCCCTTGTCAAATTAGTCAACCAGCCTGGCTAGCTCTTCCTGGAGTCAACTAAAGGCTGCCAGCCCTTAGCTGCAAGCTGCTGTTGTCTTTGGTAGTGTTTCACAAAAGGCAAGGTTTAACTACCACAATGTGCAGGCGTATGTTTGTCCACCGAGCACACACAAAGGCACACAAAGACATCAGGTATGCCTACAAGGCAATTCTTTCACCCATGGGGCCCCAGTACAAGAGGGACCTGTGCTGCTTGACAAGCAGCATCCCTTTTCTGCTTACCTCCGTGATTCTCATGTGTGCCATCACCAAGTTGGCTCTATTTGCATGCCCAGCCTCGGGTGCAAACAGCCCACTGTGCATGTCAGCCGCCAAGCTGTTACTGCTGGGGTTGTCCATAACCAACCGCACCCAGCCGTTCATACTGAACATCATGGTGCTGGCCACATACAGCCTCCCACAACCCCTGCTGGCGTTTTGTGTGACTGTAGCCAGCACTGTACTGGCGTCCATACGGCCGTTCCCATTGAAGTTTATGAGAGCAGGTCCGTAGGTGTATTGGCTGTTTCCACTGGTCCATCTATTGCCTTGGATGGTGGTTAGAGAGCGGGTGAACCGCAGTCTGGTGGTGTCACGCCCCTCACCTGCATGGAGGCAAAGGGTTAAAACAATCCTGAGTGAACTTAATGACACTGTTCAAGTCAAACTGGTGGCACAGGCCTGGGCCTCACTTGCATGGAGACAAAGGTTTACAACAACTCTGAGTGAATATTCTGCATTTGTAATGACACTGTTCAAGTCAAACTGGTGGCACACGGCTGGGCCTCACTTGCATGGAGGCAAACATTTGTACACTATTCATACTACACTGGGCTTAGGTCAAAGAGGCTGATTGTACTGAGCATGCGCCTGCCAAAGAGACTGCACATATGCTGTGCAGCTGGAAGCAACACCCAAACACTTTCCTTCTTTGCTGAGGTGGGTTTGAATGTGAATCAAACTCTGCATGGATCAGTGGCTTTTCAGCAGAGGCTGGCAGAGAGGAATCTTTGCAGCGGTCCCAGAGAAGCATAGAGCTACATCTGGGTGATCCTCAAAAAGGCGAACTCGTGGAACATGCATGTTAAACGCATTCATGAGGATAACATCAAACTCCGCAAACTGGCCGGTCCTTTCGCAAGTGCTATTCTGACCATGTTTCAGGGCCAGTGGATCTTTCTTCACTCTGAGGAGTGGGACATTACCGTGCTACTTTAGTGCTGTAATGCCTGGTTCATCTCTACGATGGCGAGTACAACATGACATGACATTTCGACCATGTCAAGCAAGGGTGCCATCATCAAAGTCCAGCACGTGATGCCCAGCTAATACAGCGGGAATCCCTAAGCATCAGGTTCAATCAGGTAAAAAATTGTGTAGTGTTTGGCCAGAGTTGACAGAGCAGCCTCCTTGCTGCTGGCAGGACCTCAATGTTTTGTTTGTTCTCAATCAATTCTAGACATCAGATTCAATCTCGCAATCACCTTGCAGCACCACACGCTTTGGTATGTCCAGCCTCCTGGTGATGATGTATGTCCCATTGGGGATGAAGATTACCCCTTGGTCTTCCACAGCCATAATCGCTGCCTCCAAAGCTGCTGTGTCATCTGTGACTCCATCCCCCCTGGCACCAAAGACAGTCTTTAAGTTGCCTGTGGCGGGTAGGTCTGGTATGGGGAGCTCCCCAGCCATGTAGCCAGCATATGACCAATCAACAAGCCGGCCAGTTGTGGAGTTCCAGAGCTCCCCAGCACAGCCATATTGCCTGGATGGCCCTGCAGTCGACATAACAGGAAGGTGGTGGCTCAGATTGCTAATGCTACCAATATCTGGGAGTGCTTCATCAACGGGGTGGGGGGAGGGAAAGGTGCGGCTGTGGGGGGACCAGGCGCAAGTGGCCGAAGCACTAGAAAGATGAAGAAGAGGACCTCTGGTCATCAGCAGAACATTGGGCCTCATCATTGGGCCTCATCTCACCCCTACCAGCCGATGTCAGGGATGATATGATTGAGGGGTGCTGCACTCTCTTGCGTAAGGTGGGTGCCATTGCACTGCAGGTGGTCATATGTGCTTTTCTTATGTCACATAACACCAACCCACCGAGGGCATGCAGCTTGCTTGTGTGCAGCCTCGTAAAGTGCTACACCCAATCAACGCTTAATTGCAAGTGGGAGCCCCAACATTGAAGTCTCAGAGTGTGAAACTTGGTGATTTGGCTTCGATTATGCAAGCAAGAATGCTAATAGTGGGTGGCCAGGACCTCTTTGAGTGGCTATAGGTGATAGGTACGCCTGCTCTCAGTGTTTCAGGCCTCACTTGCTCAGCATTCTCCCTATCCCCTGAAAGGCTGGGATATCTGCCCTGCTTACTGAATGACACTGCTCCGCAGACTGGACAGCCATTGAAACCGGTTGTCAGGCAGCAAGGTGTACCATCTGACTGGCAAGCATACTGGCCTGTGGGCAAGAAAGAGCAGAAGGTGCACTCAGACAATCCGTTTGTGTTGCCAGATGCAGCACTTGGCAGGAGCAGCCAAGTCCAAGGGTTTGCATGTGAAGAAGTGCAGGCTCCTGCTACAACTCAGCCTTTTTGTAGAGGTGCATAAGGACTTGGAAGTTCTTTGGCATGGATGTGCGCACATCCACAACATCACCGCATGAGACTGCTCTTTATGTCTTAAGACGGATCAGTTGATTCAGACATTCACATAATGTCAGCGTGCATGGCCCCAGTTGACATATAAGGGATGCCTGGAGTATGTTAAGAGGCTACTGCCAGTCAAGAGTGTGTAGTCACCTGCTGGTGGTAGGCTTATGCAACTGCCGGATGCATCGCAGAAGGGCATCGCTGGCCGTGGTCCCGCGCACACACCCAGTCCTGCCAGAAGGACAGACAGTGTCAGCAGTTGTGGCATAAGTTCGGCTGCTCGAACTGGCGGAAGGAGGCATGTGCATGAGGAGAGCGGAACCTTACTTTGCGACTTGACCACGGAGACGAAACTGGTCGATCCAACAATAAGAGCTAATATAAAGGCCTGCATTTTGGCAGGCGGCATGCGACACTGTGACGGGATTGGAAGGTCGGTCCTATCCGGATGCAGATCCTCGTTGGTTGACCTTGCTGCCGGGGGTTATTTTAAGCCAGCAGCGGGGGATGCCGTAAGATTCAGCTCATGTCGGGATGATTAGATATTCGTTCTGGTAGCAGTGAGGGCGCTGCTGCTGGTCTCAGAGTGCATTTGACATTAGCGACAGAGACCCCCAAAGGGCCGTATATAGCATCGTTCAGGGACTTCGGCCTTGTCAAAAGTATTTGCTGCCTGCTTTTGTGAACATGGTCTTTGAAAGGGCTAGGACAGGCGATATGCCGCGGCAGGGGATAAGGATAGGTGGCTGGGGCCCACACTCCTACCGCTTCTGTTGGAGCCTATCAGAAAGACAGGACACCAGCTATTGTGGTCTTACTTCAACATACATTCATCTGGAAGGCACGGGCGGCATGAAGGCTGGGAAAGGGGCTGGTCAGAAAGAGTCAAGCCAAGTCTTGAAGACCTAACACCTTGGGAGTACCGCAGTGAGAAGTGAGAGCTGCACGGCGTGAGCAGTGAAGCACAGCCAAATCGGCAGCACGCACGAATGACGGAGGCCTCGTTATAACATCCGTGTTGATGTCGTAGTACAACTATCCGCACTTACCTGTCAGAGTGTTCTCCGGTGATGCATGGCTCCTACCGCTATGACAGCTCAGGAGATTCTGATCCTGTATGGTTCTCAAACAGGAAACGCTCAGGTTGGTCAAGTTAAGCCTCTCCACACCTATGTTGCCAGCACTATAGCCGACTTGTTTGTGCTGTTCGTAGGATGTCGCTGAGCGCATGGCACGGGAGGCCTCCCTAGTCCTTTTCTCTCCCCGGATCATGGCCATGGATGCCTATTCAGTCATGCAGCTACCCCAGGAACAGCTCGTCGTTTATGTGGCAGCAACTGCCGGACAGGTGGGTTATAATGGTCTGCTCAGGAAGGGTGTCCTACTGTTCGTGGAGGTCCAGCAGCCGCGAATGGGTGCATCCAATCGGTCAAAACAGCAGTGTAACGAGCAGTCAGCGGGTAAATGCTCGCCACAAGTGAGCTTTTTCTAATCGTCCATGTGCTTGGTCTGGCTTGTTAGCCTGAGCCAGGAGATTGTATGAGCCGCTGCCCATAGCCTTTCACAGGAGGTTGTTCCTCTGGACTATTAGCTGACAATGATCTGCCCGAACCCGCGTATGACAAATGATCTTGTTCTGGAACTAGTCTAATTTATGCTGCCACAGCAACCAGGCTAAGCTAGACTTATGTTTTCATGGTTCATGTTTCCCAGGGGGATCCTCCAGACAATATGAAAAGCTTCTGGAAGTTTCTCCTTCGCAAGAGCCTCCCAAGCAACTCACTGAGTAGCATGCGGTACGCAGTGTTTGGCCTGGGCGACTCAGGTTACATCAAGTACAATGTAAGGGGCCAGCTGCATGGATGCTTGCAGGCATGTCCCTATAAAGCAGAGCAACCTGGCATGCTTGGCTGCATTCATCATCCAATGAAACAGCCACATGGGCAGTTGCAAAAGATCATTAGCAGCAGTAGCAATAGATCATTGGCCCTGGCTGCTTTGGGATTTGATTTGTTCCATGTTTCTGCTACGACTGGTCACAGCAGCAGCAGCAGCAGCAGCAGGAGCAAGATCATTGAACTCCAGGTTGACGCTCAAAACATAGGCGTGCAACCAGCCCTTCATTATAGCATTAGGGCCAACAGGCTCTAGCTTGGGCATGCACTGGCCTTGGAGGGTGGGTACAGAGCTGAACTGCAGTACGGGGGGGACTTGGTAAAAGAAGAAATGAGGATGTTTGTTTTGTCATCCTTAACTTGATGATCGAATCTGCCAAGGAAGCCTCTGGATGTATGTTAGGGGCCCGCACATGGTGTATCAAGTAATTTTCCGGTCCATTTCAGTCTGGTGTAATAGGGTAAGTGCTCCCTGTAATCTTCACACCCAGGAACCATACAATCCCACGCTGGAGATCATCATACAGTTTCCTAGCATACGTTCCCTCCGTCTCCCTCATGTTCTCTCCCAGCCTGGCCTGGTTTTTCACTTGCAGGTGATGGCCAAGAAGTTAGACAGGCGTCTGGAGTCACTTGGAGCCACAGCAGTGATTGAGCGGGGCTTAGGGGATGATCAGGTGGGTGGCTTTGGAATATGGAATGTGTTAAGAGGGGTGCAGCCTTGCCATAAACAAGCCCTGGCAGGCTCCGCATAGGTAGACATGGGGTATGCTTTGGTAAATGGGGGCAGAACTAGCTTTTCTGCCATGCTTGACGTCTGTAAAAGGACGTATGTTGAATGAGAGATGAGACTAGAATATAAGCTGAGGTGAGGTACTGCCGATGCACATCTTCCGAGGCAGAGTGGCAGCTCAACAAGTGGAGATGTCAGTTGCGGGAATCTGCTGCTGCATGTTCTCAAAAGGGCCATTTCTAGCTGGCGGTCAACTAGGAGGCAATCTGAGAGGCATGAAGAGCATGCTGGTAGCTTGGCAGTTCATGGAGTTGCACGTTGGGCAAGTCTAAGCTCCTCTGATCTGACCTTTTAACAGTATCAACACCCTGGTTAGCATGCATCTGATACTCATATCAGAGTCGTGCTAAGTTTTCCACTTGACATCTCCTGCTGCCAATCCATAATGTGTGTGTTCCCTGATTTCAGAAACCAGAGTTACAAACATATGCAGTAATGTCCAGAAGGTATAAATCTGCCAACAGCCCAACCCAGTGGGCAGTGGGACTTATTACATCGTGTTCTGTTGTCCCCTACTGCTTGTTGTATTTCAATCTGCAGCACCCAGCTGGCTATGAAATCTGCTACAGGCCCAACTCAGTGGAACCAACCATGTTATGGCATGTTGCCCTTTGCCACATTGTATTGCAATGTGCAGCACCCAGCTGGTTATGAAGCTGCTTTGGACCCTTGGCTCACCCAACTGTGGCAAAAGCTACGAGAAGCATTCCCATTACCGCCTGGAGTACCTCTGGTAAGACAGATTGCGCTGCGCAGCTACTGTCTTGCCATTCTTTGCGCATGATTATTGGGCACGTCTTTGGCATCATTTTGGCTACTACCGTATCTTGGGTAGTAGAATCTTGGCAAATAGTATAACACCGCATGACATACCGTAGCAAGAGTGGCATGGGCCTCGCACCTCAAGCAGCGACAGACACAGTGGTGCGGAAAGTTATATGAGAGGTCTTCAGTATGCAGCGACAACATAAATGACAAGATATGCCGAAATATGAGGCCCCGCAGGTAGGATAGCTAACAGCAACACCCATTGTGAGAGCTGACCAAACCATCTGGTGGCTGCTCTAGCCATTGCACTGGTGCTGATTGTCGGTAAGATGTTCAGTTTTATAGTTACATACCTTGGTGGACCATTTTAAGTGGCAAAGGCCCTGCAGCGGAAGCTGCTACCTAAACAGCAAAGGAAATGCTCCGGGCATTCAAGCCTTGTGATTTGGCCCGCTGGATAGCGGGCCATTCAAGGCTTGTAAAAGAGAAGTTCTATTGAGGCGGGGTGGCTAGAAGCCATTTAAGCCTTGTGATTTGGCTGGCTGTCTAATGGTTCATTCAAGCCTTGTGATTTGGCCCGCTGTCTATTCCATACAGCGGGTGGCAGAAGAAGCAACTTTGCTGCAGGGCAGCCCAATTACATTGCCAATCATACAAACAAACAAAGAAAACTTTAAGGTGGGGCTGCACCAAAGCAGCTAGGTCGAAACGATCAGACAAACCGGGGTCAAACCCCAATTCCCTACTCAACGGAACAGGAAACACCACAGAAATGGCAAAAGGACCAACAGATAATCAGCAGCAATCTTCATCACCAACATTTTCAAGGACAGCGGCATTCGCGTCCGAGATCTACTCAGCATCGGCCTCCTGCTCTTTGAAACTGCTCTGTAAGGGGTTCTCAAACTGCCTGCTCCTATTGTCTCCAGTCATTGTGCATACCTTTGCACCGCCATTTTGTTATATGCAGCGCTGTGTCAGTGTGTCTGGAATAACCACAAGACTCTAAGCCCTGTGCTTCTTTCGGGTGTTCCTTCCATGCAGCCTGTATTAGATGAGACCACGCTGCTTCAACTGCCCGCTGCCAAGTATCAAGTCACCCTCCTCCCTTCCAACCACCACCAGCAGCAACTACAGCATCAACCCCTATCAGAGCTACAGCTACAGCAGGAGGCAGTGGCTGCAGCAGCAGGGTTTAGGGCTGTAGCAGCAGAAGCAGCTGGGATGTCTACTGCCACACAAACAGGTGAGCCGCACAAACAGGTGAATACAGGTAGCTGCTCTATGGCTGCCTCAAAGGTGCTCTCATAGCAGACTAATAAACTGGTCGGAGTCAGTGATGGGTGCTGCACATCTGGAGGGCTATGCAGTGATTAATCTCATAATGTCATTCAGACGCAGTCAACAAAATCTATTCAAGATCACATGCGATCAACAAGCACATCGCCCATTATCATGATCTACAGACCACACAGGTATTACCTTTATATGACATCATGTTTTGATACGCCCCAAACGATGACAGCATGAGGAGTGGGTGGGAGCAGATATGACCAGTCTAAAGTTTTAAGACGCCTTGGGAGAATAAGCGTTAAGCTAAGGGTTTTGTCATTGATATGAAAAACGACATGGGCAGTAACAATCTCGCCCATCATACCAAGGGGCATGTTTACAGTTCTCGCATGCCTTTTTTTGGCACGCCATTTTGTCTGCTGTGTTGTGCATTCAGGGACCCAGGCAAGCCGTCATAAGAATGAGAACTGAAAGCACTTGCTAATTGTATCCTATGGTGCAGCAGGTCCTGAGTTTGGTCCCTGGCAGCCCTTCATGGCTCCGTTACTCGGTAACACCCGTGTCACTTCAGCAGATCACTTTCAAGACACCCGCCACATTGTGCTGGGGCTTGAGGGTTCAGGGTTCAGCTACCTACCTGGAGACTTGCTGGCTATCTTCCCTAGGACACCAGAAGCAGCTGTGCAGGTGGGTGGGGGGAAGGGGAGGAGGAGGGGGAGAAGGAAGGGAAGGAAATGGGAGGGGATGGAGGGGAGGGGGAGGAGGGGAGGGGGAAGACAGGGAAGGAAAGGAGAGCCAGGGCAAGGTACCGGGGAGGGGGAGGAGGGGAAGGAACTGGGGAAGGGAGGGGGGAAGAGGGGTGCTGGAGGGAGGGGTTTAAGTTGCCAGGAGGTGGGAAACTGGAGGCTGGAGACCGAGGAAATGAGAGGGGGTCGGAAAAGAGGGTGTGTGTGGAGGAGGAGGAGGAGGAGGAGGAGGGGGGGGGAGGGAGAGTGGAGGGGAGGAGGAGGGGAGGAGGAAGGGAGAGGGGTTGAGACGGGGTAACCTGAAGGGGGAGGGGGAGAGGCAGGGTTCCGAGGTGGGGAGAAAGCAAGATGGAGGGGGCAGGAGAGCATGGGGGGCCTGAAGGAGCAGGGTGGAGAAGAGGAAGAGACAGGAGGCGGAGACGGAGGCATGGAGAGGGAGGGGGAAAGCGGGAGGAGGGCGGAGGGGGAGGAAGGGGGACAGGGGATGGGAGGGGGCCTGGGGGTGGGAGGGGTAGAGAGAGGGCGGAGGAGGAGGGGGAAGAGGGAGGGGAAGGGGACGAGGACACTGGAGGGGAAAAGGAGGAGGAGGGGAGGGGGAGAAGGAGGGGAAGAACGAGGAGGGGAGGAGGAGGAGGAAAGGAGAGGGAAGAGAGCGAGAGGTGGATGAATTGGGGGGGGGGGATGACAGGGAAGAAAGCAAGGGAGAGAAGGGGGGGGGGGGGAACAGGGAGGAGGGAAGAGAGGGGAGGAGGAGGGGGGACAGGGTAAGAGGGAGGTGGCGGAGAGTGGCAGGGGGAGGGGGAAAGTGGGGAAGGGGAAGGAGGAGGGGGCAGGGGGAGGAGGAGGGGGGAGGAGCGGGGGTAGGAGGGGGCAGGGGGAGGAGGGGTAGGAGGGGGGGGAGGAGAGGAGCGGGGAGGAGGAAAGAGTAGGAGGGGGGAGGGGGGAGGAGCGGGAGGAGGAGTCCGGAGAGATGGGGCCAGGAGCAGCGGGGAGAGAGGGGAGGGATAGGAGATGGGCAAAGGAGGAAGAGGAGAAAAGTAGGGCGGGCAGGAGGTGGGGGGAGGGGGTGAGAGGGACGGGAGGAAGGGGGGGGGGGATGGGCGCGGCTAGGGGAGGTGGGGGAGAGTGGCATGGCTAGGGGGGAAGTGGGGAGGGCAGGAAAGGAGGGGGGAGAGGGAGGAGGAGGGGGAGCAGAGGGAGGGGAGGGAAAGAGGGGGGGGAAGGACGAGGCTGGGGGGTTGGGGAGTTCAGGGGAAGATACGAGGAGTATATCTGAGGTGAGGAAAGAGAGGGTTCCAGGGCAGAAGAGAGGGGAAGGTGGAAAGAGTGAGGGGCAGGAGAGGGGAAGGGAAGGAGGGAGGTGGGGGCGGATAGAGATGCAGGGAGGGGAAAGGACAGGGGGGAAGAGTTGAAGGCCAGGAGAGGCTGGAACAACTTCTTCACCTCCATCCAGACCTTCTCCATAGTTATGTTTGTCCTAGTTACCTTCAAAATTGCCTTGTGGGCGGTAATGAAATAGGTCATAGGGATCAGCAGCAGCTAGTTGTGCTGTGCCTAAACGCAGAAGGCACATTTTACCAACGGGAGCATACATCGGACTATCCACCACAGGACAGTGTTACAAGCTGTTGTGCGTATACCTACTCTTTCATCACCATGTATGTATATACTCCATAAACACTATCTTCACAGAGGCCTTCTTCGTGAGTACTTTCATCCTGTGTACCGTTCAAAATCAATCGATTAAAATGCAAGACAAGACAAGCCAATGGCCAACAAACCTAGGCCATCAAAACAAAGGCTCCTGGTCGCAATCACGAAGCCATCGTTCAGTATTAATGAGGAAATGGTAAGGAATGCTGATGATGAGGAATTGCGCTCAGGGTTCAGCAGCAGCTTCTGCTATTGTGCTTTTCTGCTTGCTTTTTTGTTCCATCTTGCTGTTTGCATGGCAGTTTGAGGTGCGGGGCCTGTGGCGTTTTTGCTATGGCATATCACAAAGTGTAGTAATGATTATGCTTGCTGTGTGTGCTGCTCCTGCAGGAATTCTTGGCTCGCATGGGATGGGACAGAGATGCTGTTGTGGAAGTAAAGGCAGCTTCTGGTGCTGGAAGTGCCTCATTCAAAGCAAGGGTTAGGGCCATCGTGCAGGTGGGTGTTATTGCTGCTTATCTTACTCCCTGTTAACGCTCTAGAAGTGGGGAGGCTTTGAATGCTAATGTATATGTTCTGGTCTGTCTCAATCATTTTTACTGCTGCTCAGGTCTGCCCCTCCTCTACTTTCTGTAGGGGTAAGGATCCAATCTTCAAATATAATTTAGAATTCAGATAAGATCATGGTATTCGTATATATGCATGATATCCATGTAATCTGCAGAGCAGCACAGGCTCCACTCATGCAAATTTTTGTTTTCATACTAGGACCCACACCCATTCAGATAGTTTTCATGGGGCCCCCTGAACCATTTGGCGCTTATAACTACAGCACTGAGCTATAAGCACAAAATGTAGCTTCTCTCCATCGTCTTGTACTGCTTCTCATCTTGCTCCCTTCGCCACATTATATAGGGTGTACTGGATGTGCGTGGAGCCTCCCCCCGCCGTTTCCTCTTCCAAGTGCTGCAACACTTTGCCAGCACAGAGATGGAGAAGGAGCGCCTAGCGTACTTTGCAACAAGTGAAGGAAGGGATGACTTGTACAGGTAGGAGAGACTATGGACTTTGGCATAGGTTGTTTTGGCATAGGCAGTCTTGTGTTTTCTGTTTATGAATCGTGTTAGGCATATGTTGTCATGCATGCCAAAGACAATCCGTATTCTGTTCCACCCCGGTGTTCTCTGTGACGGCTTGAGGTGCCGGGCCCATATAATTCTGCGCAATGGCAGATCATGAATGTAATAACTTGAATTGCTAATGGGCTCTAGGCAACAGCTGCTGCTCTCCATGGGGAGTGAGTGAGTGAGGGAGTTGATGAAAAAGGCTCACCACTCTAGTCCCCAGCAAGAACAGACATCAAGCATCTGAGAACAGGACAGAACATCCAGTGGAGCTCTTGGGGACATATCATATCGACGTCCAAGATCAGAACAAGTGGGAACAAACCATGCTATTACTGACGAAGCCATGTCTCTTCTATGAGCTACTCAACCAGCCCAGCGTAGCTCCTCGTCTTTCTCTTCTTTTTCTTCTTTTTCTTGTACACTTCCCCGCAGCTATAGTTGCTCCTAGCACAGTGTCATCACTTTCTTAGCACGCGTATCAGCAAATCTTACCCACTACAGTGTGTGTGATCCTTCTTGTGTTTCAAATACAACCAAAAGGAGCATCGGAGCTTGTTTAAGGTGCTGCAAGATCTCCTTTCAGCCTCCCCACCCCTTGGGTGGATCCTCGAAGCTGGCCCACATTTGCAGCCCCGTTTCTTCTCCTTTGTTTTTTCCCCCCTGCGTGTGATCTTCCTTGGTTTCTTACCCACAATGCATTTGAGTAATGCATGATGTCCCATGTCTTCTTTACCCACCATATGTGATCTTCCCTGTGTTGCAGGTACAACCAAAAAGAGCATCGAAGCTTGTTAGAGGTCCTTCAAGATTTCCCTTCAGCCTCCCCTCCTCTTGAGTGGCTCCTAGAAGCTGCCCCACATCTGCAGCCGCGCTATTTCTCCTTAACCTCTTCTCCTTTGGCCCACCCAGGGCAGGCGCACGTGCTGGCAGCAGTGGTGCAGTACAAAACCCCAACCAACAGACCTAGGAAAGGCTTGGTTACTAACTGGCTGGCTGGCTTGCAACCGCCTGTGGAATCTGTAGCAGCAGTAGCAGCAGCAGGGGAAGGAGGTGGGGTGGGAGATGGGGATGGATTGGCAAAAGGAGCAGCAGCAGGAGGTGCAGGAATTGGGGAGGGAGAAAAGCCACTGGCAGGAGCAGGAGGGGCATGGTTGGGACGTGAGGACGGTCATTGCAAAGCAGCGATGGAAGACAGAACAGCAGCAGCGGCAACAGCAGGGGGTGGGAGCGGGGTAGGTGAGGTTCCCCATGTTCCTGTGTGGGTTGAGCCAGGGGCTTTGAGAATGCCAGCAGATCTGCAAGTGCCGTTGATTATGGTGGGGCCTGGGACTGGTGTGGCACCCTTTAGGTCTTTCTTATGGCAGCGGGCAGCCATTAATCAGCAGCAGCAAATGCAGACGCAGGAGCTCGGGGAGCAGCAGCAGTGGCAACAAGGTGCTGGTATGTACGCACAGCAGCATTCGCAGCAGCAGCAGTGGCCGGGACATGTATTGGGGAGTGAAGCTGATCATGGTAGCTCCAATGGCTTCTCGCAGCAGCAGCACCATCAGCAGCAGCAGCCTGGAGGTGCAGGGAACTTGCCTGGGAATCCTGCTGCTTGTTACTTGTTCTTTGGGTGCAGGGGTTCTCAGCAGGACTTCTACTATGCACAGGAGTGGCAGCAGCTGCAGCAGATGGGGGTGCTAGACCCAGAGCATGGGTTGGTCACTGCCTTTTCCAGGGAAAGGGACGTGGGAGATGGACAAGGAGACAAGGGGGTTGGTTCAGTGGGTGTGATAGCAGAGTTTGCTGCTGCTGGTGCTGGTGGCCGTGTAGAAGTTGGCAATGTGAACGGCACAAGCAGCAGCAGCAGCAAGAAGGTATATGTGACGCATAGAATACGGGAGTGTGGGGAATGGTTGTGGCCGTTGTTGTCGCAGAGAGGTGCCGTGGTTTATGTGTCTGGGTCCGCGGAGAAGATGCCTGCAGACGTGTTAGCTGCGTTGCAGGACGTGGTCACGGAGCATGGAAGGGTGGGTTCAGAAGCAGCAGCGCAATATGTGAGGCAGCTTGAGCTAAGGGGGAGGTATCTTGTCGAGGCTTGGTCATGAGGCAGTGCTGATCCGATTGGATGGTGTCTGAATGCAATATGGGTATTATGTTGGAGCCAGTTATGGATACGGATATGACATGGCAGTTGGGTCATCTTCTCTACCGGAAGGCATGTCTCCTGTGTCGATGATACAGTAGCCGCGATTAAGAGACATGCGGACTGCAGATTGCCCGACATGCGGTTTTGTTAATCGCATGATCTCCTTTCTCAAGTGGTACGAGTGACAAACTAAAGAGTGAGTGCGTCTCGTGGAGTCTTGGAATGCTTCCAAGAGTTCGTGCTGATGTATGTTAAACCGGATCTTCCTTTGTATGCTATTTGATTGTCTGATACGGGATGCCGGCGCGTGGTGTCTGAGTGTCACTCAACTGCTCCTGGACAATTGGCGTCGTGCCCGCCGTTAAGTCTGCACTTGCCTCTGGGACCGAGTGAGACTGTGGATGCGTGTGCACGTCCGTCAGGCCCAACTTTAGAGGAAGCAGCTTTGCCAGCATGAGCACAGACAAGGTGATTGTCAAGAACTGCACTGCTGCAATTCGCCAGCAGCCTGTGCAGGCCAAAGTAATGTGGGCTGAGGTTTCCTCTTCTGTCAACTTATGCCTCTGCAGGACGTCATTGGAACGCTGCAGGTATGCAAACTCTCCAGTCCGTCATACATCCCCGAGTCCCTGAAAGACCTGTTCCCCTCTACAGAGAAGCGTCTCAAAGCAACCATGATGGTAAAAAGCATCCTCCAGATCGGTTACGATTGCCCAGAGAGTACCGACAGCTACTATAGGGTCACTGTCACAACCAGGCAGCTTCTTTCGGAAAAGCCGCAGACCTTTGCTGTTCCCAGGAGCCCACATTGGCCAAACTACATCACTCGGTTTCTTGAGCAGAGGGGCAAAACCAAGGAAGAGATCCTGGGGGATGGGATGTTGTTGGTGGACGTGGCGGTTGTAGGCAAGGACTACAACATAGTGTATGTTGTGCCTCGGGACAAGAACATGCTGTTCCCCAATACCAGGCCACCTGAAATCCGTTCAGTGGTAGGAATAACCACGGGGAACTTTAACAGTACACTGTTCTGCAAGTACCTGCAGAAGGGGAGATGTCATGCCTGTGGTACGAGCCCTGTATCAGGCTCCAAGCTGCAGGCATGTAGCAGGTGCAAGAAGGGCTGGTACTGCAACAGGGACTGCCAAGCTGCTGACTGGCCACAGCACAAGGCAGTGTGCAAATTGCTCAAGGAGACGAAAGATGTTGCAGCTGACCTAAAGGAGAGAAACATGGGCAGCAGCAGCAGCATGGGTGCTTCATGAAGGAACAATGACAGGGTTGCCAGAAGCAGTGTTGTACTTATGTCATCGATGCTGTATCTTAACTACATGATTGGATTGCTCCACGTGATTGTTCCACCTCGCTGTATCTTGTGAAATCTTGAGGTGCGGGGCCTATGGCACTTTTTGCTATGGCATTATCATGAAATGTAATAATGATAATACCCAATACGATCCATTGTTATTATGTTAAACTGGTGGGGGCAGGGGCTGCTACTACCTGGTGGGGGCAGGGGCTGCTTTTATCGGAGGATACGTTGGAACAGGGTCGCGCATGGCTTTGAATTTTTAGTAGCTTCGTGCACCTCTTTGCTGTTGCTGTTTCTAGTCGTCCCAGGCCTGGTCCTACCATGTCATATGGATGATTATTTGCTAAGTGGATAATGTGTAGCCATTTGGCACTTTTTGGTTAAGCATATCATGAAATGTAGCTTCAACAAAGAATTCTTTCGGAAGGGGTTGCGGAGTATGCAGGCTCCTCTATTCCAGGCTTTGATGGTGCCACTTGCTTTGTTTCCAATGCCTCGATGCTGAAGGCCGTTTGTTTGGCTGCAAGTATTGTACTTAGGGGTGCAATGCAACATGGAAGTTCACAGGATACCCACCGTTAGATGTCAGGTAGATGTGATTGTTAGAGATTGCTTGCAGTCATATGGTGTATCATCGTGGTCTGGATGTTGAGGTTGGTTTGGTGCATTTTCGTGAGTTTCTTTACCATGTTCTACTTGGGCCCACCCAGGGCAGGGACTACAGGTGCAGCGGTAGTGCAGTAGAATACCCCAAGAAACAGACCTAAGGGCCCGTTACTAGTTGGCTGGCTGGGTCGGTTGCTATGCTGTTTTCTAATGCTGTCATGGACACGCAGTGGCTGGAACATGTATCGGCAACTGAGGCTGCTCAGTTTTAATTCAATTGCTTGTGGCAGCATGAGGAGAAGACTGGAGGTGCAGGGAAGTGTTCCAGGGCTCCTGCCGCTCATTGTTATTGGGCTGGCCTGACAGACAATGGCTGGCAAGGGATCTAGGGTGGGCTGGTGGCAGCGTTGTGTGAGTTTTGGACAGGAACTTGAGTATGCCGTTGGAGCCTAAGATGGCTCCTTGTGGGTGGCGCAGGTAATGTGCATGGGTCGTTAGTGACGTGAACAAGCAGCCCAAATGCAGCACTAGGTCCCAAGCAGCTAAAGGTTCCTGCTAAAGATGTGCAGTTCATTACAATGCCAGGCTGAGCTGATGAAGGCAGCTTGCAGAAGAGGGGCAGTCGGGCAGCTTAGCTGCTGGTTTTGTTTGATTATACTCTTGATGATGGATGGCACCAAAATGGATGGACAGCGGTGCTGATTATTTGATGCTAAGCTTGGAGGGGGTGGTAGGCATTGCCAGTAAGTGGCATTTGATATCTATGTTGTCTTCATTGAACATCTTACTGCTTGCAGGTTACACGACTGTGCCTCCTGTGATGAGTTGATGGGTGCTCCGTGTTGAAGCTGCATTGTGGGATGTCTTGAACATTCTGTTGTACCTTCGTTAGATATGTCAAATTAGAAGAGTCTTTTGGTAAGTAGCAAACTCTGTGACTTTCCTGACATTTGTACTGATGCATTCGGGATAAAAGTTTGCATTGTTTTGATAGTAGCTGTGTGCCCAATGGAGTTGCAAAAAGGGGAACTGAAAGGGGTTCCAGGGGGTGCAGGGAGCCTTGCAAAGAAAGTTGTTTTGAAAGGGGGTTGCAGGGGGAGTGCTGTATGTTGGATGCTGCCATGTGTTTGCAGCAGAAGATGATATATGCTCATTCTAACTCATCGTGTCATCCATCTTGCCACTGCAGTTCAATTAGCATGACTTTCATGTATGAGTGTCTGCTGCTATAGCCGCCTGCTTAGTTCCTGTGATTGATTGTAGTGAGGGCATTATATTTCCCATGGCAGTGACTGCCAAGGACGACCATGAATTCAAAGCAATGAACTATAGGTCAATGCTGCTGCTTCATGAGTGCTGTTGGTTCTGAGCCATGATTAAGTGCGCCAGTCCAGGCTGCATACTACCATGCTGAAAGTGCCACATGCAAGCTTGGCGCGTGCCTCTTTTCATGCCTGGATGGACATGCTGATTCAAAAGCTTAGAGGCACTTGTAGGTGAGCATCTGTTGGAAACGACATCCGGCACCTGTGCGATGACTGTAGAGGCCTGGTTTGCAGGGGTGCCCTTCAGCTGTCCAGGGGTGCAGTGCAGGGGTAGTCAGGAGAGTTGTGGTTCCTTAGGTGCCTTTGGGGAGTGCTACATCGAAACTGGTCCAGGAAGCGTTGCCCTTGATTGGGGTGATGCCTGCTCGAAACAGCTCGCCTTGCCTTGATCAAGAGCCCGAATACTGATGCATGGAATCCCAGCAGGACTACTTCTATATATGATGCAGAGGCGGCAGCACTTAGCTGCAGCAGATGTATGGACACAGAGCATGGATGGGCTAGTTTCTGACCTTCCCAGAAAAGGGATGTGGGCAAAGGGCAAGGAGACAAGGTGGTTAGTTGAAGGGGTGATAACAGACTCTGCTGCTGGTGGTGGTGGCGATGTAGAAGTTTGCTAGTCAGTGTGTATGGCAGGTTGCTATGATGTGAATGGCGAATTTTCTTTTTTCAAATGTAACATTCAAACCGTGAATGGCGGCGCAAGCAGCAGCAGGAGAAGCAATACCAATTACCAATTACCAAATGGCCCCGTCAAAGCGGGGCGCCGGTGGGGGCAGCGCCACCCACAAGGAGCCAACTTAGCCAACAATAGCAAGGAGTTATACGTGCCCTATGAGCATTCATTGGCTCCCATGGGATGCCCTTCTGTGCTAGTTCGTAATCTGGTACATGTGACGCACAGAGTGATTAAGGGAGTGTACCGCTGAATGAGTGGTTGTGGAATGCGGATGGTGGCACTTGCTGTCGCAGAGAGCTGCTGTTGTGTACGCGTCTGGGTCTGGAGAAGATGCCTGCAGAAGTTTTACTTAGCTGCGTTGCAGGACTACGTGATTAGGGAGCGTGAAAAGGTGGAGTCAGAAGCAGCAGCGCAGTATGGGTATCAAAGGATCTGACATGGCAGTAAGGTCACTTCTCGACCGCAGGGCATGTTTCTCATGTCGATGTCACTGCAGCCGAGATATGCAGAGATGCGAGTTGCAGCTTGCCTCTAATCTGGCAAGCGCTATACTCCTGTGGTGATACTGCAGTGTCCAGGAAGTGTCGTGAGTTACCACATTTAAAATCACAACTTCATCTCGGTCGCGGTCATGCGGTGTTTGTAAAATCGGTTCGACCTTTACGAGAATTCGATTGACTTGTACACGCCTTCCCTCGCTGGCTAACTGTTACTCAGTTACTCATGCACTTTTGCCTTGTGCCCGCCATTTATTATAATCAGCCCTTTGCTTCTGGGACGCAAGAGCTTGTGGATACGTGTGCACGTACCCTCAAGTATACGTTCATAGGAAGCAGCCAAAAAGCGTGACCACAGATAAGGTGACTGTCAAGAAATGCCCTGCTACAGATCGCCAGCAGCCTGTGCAGGTCAAACGACTAGCCAAGCAGAGCTAAGACTTCATCCTCTGTCAACATGTGTGTCTGCAGGACGTCATGGGAACGCTGCAGGTGCGCAACCTTGCCACTGCGTCATACATCCCGGAGTCTCTCAAAACCCTTTACCCCTCTACAGAGAAGCGCCTCAAAGCCGCCGAATATATAGAAAGCATCCTCCAGAACGTGTACAACTGCCCAGAAAGTGCCGACAGCTACTACCGGGCCACTGTCACAACCAAGCAGCTTGTCAGCAACAAGCCCCAAACCTTGGGGGTTGCTGGCAGCCCAGAGTGGCCAGACTACGCCATTCGATGTTTTGGGAGGAGGGGCAAGAGCAAGGAGGATATCCTGGCGGCTGGGAGGTTTCTGGTGGAGGTGCAGTTTGTAGGCAAGGACTACAACATACTGTATGTTGTGCCACGGGACAAGAGCATGCTGTTCCCTAATGCCAGGCCGCCTGTAATCCCTTCAGTTGCAGAAATAAGCCGGGCAGACTTTGAAAGTACGCTCCTCTGCAAGTACCTGCAGAAGGGAAAATGCCACAGCTGTGGTGCTAGACCTGCATCAGGCTCTAAGCTGCAGTCATGTAGCAGGTGCAAGAAGGGCTGCTACTGCAACAGGGACTGCCAAGCTGCTGACTGGCCACAGCACAAGGTAGTGTGCAAATTGCTCAAGGAGGTAAAGGATGCTGGAGCCGATATGTTGGCGAAACACTTGGCCAGCAGTAGCAGCAGCAGCAACAAGGGTGCTTCATGATGCAAAGATCTCATTCACGGGCCAACACAGCCATGCGGTGGGTAGTTGCCTGAAGCAATGATAGACTGATGTTGTAGACTCTACATCGGATGTACCAAAGATTGATGATCAGGGAAGAGGTGGGGCTGGAGTGAACATGGTAACAGTTGGTGCATGGCTTTGGATGGATAGTTGAGCTTTAAGTACATCTTTGCTGTTGCTGGCAGTAGTTCCCTCAGGGCTGCCAGGCCTACGGTGGTCTGCACCGTGTGCATATCAAAAGTGATTTGTGTGCATACTGTGAGTACTCTTTGGAAGGACTGAACTGTACCCATGTACACATGCTCCTCAATCTCGTATTTGGCCAAGTGTGTCCACTGACTGGTGATATTCCGGCATGCATGCATTTCAGTGAGTATGAGTCGTACTGGATTCTTGGGCGAACAGATGCTACAGCAGCTACAGCCACAGTTCACATTGTTGGGTTATTGGTTGGCATGTTCAGGCGCAAGGGCACATGCTCTTTTTGCCTGTGCACATTCCACGTGTCCTGGTTGGCGGGGGAAGCTACCAGAAGGTCTGCTTTGTTGTAATGTATGAAATTTCCAATTGTAATTTGTTGTTACAGATGACAGCATGCCAGTGGACCTTGGGGTATTTTAGCATTTAAATCAGTTGTTAAGAGAGACCACTGCACTGCCCTCTGGGCCGTGCAGCACCCAAGCATGACTCCAACCGGGTTTGTTAGTGTGGTGTGTTGAGTAAGAGCGAGTAATAGAGAGCTAGAGGGCTGCGAATTCGAGCGAGGCGGATACAAGTAGACCTGAGACCTTAAATCAGTTGTGTGTTGAGAATTTTGCACGCCATGGAGCTTGTTGGAAAACAGCGGAGCCTGGGGCATTGAGGATGCCAGCTGATCTGCAAGTGCCACTGATTTTGGTGGGCCCTGGCACTGGGGTAGCCCCCTTCGAGTCATTTCTTACGGCAGCGGGCAGCACTTACACAGCAACAGCAGATGGAGACGCAGACAGAGGAGCCAGCGGAGCAGCAGCAGTGCAGCAAGGTGCTGGTATGAACGCAGCAGCATTTGCAGCAGCAGCAGCAGCCGGGAGATGTATTGGGGAGTGAAGCTGATCAGTGTAGCTCCAACGGCTTGTCCCAGACACAGCAGCAGCACCACCACCACCAGCAGCAACAGCAACAGCACCAGACTGGAGCAGTGCAGGGAGGGAGTTCAGGGCTCCTGCTGCTTGTTGCATGTTCTTTGGATGTACGGGTTCAGGTTCCTAGCAGGACTTTTACTATGCACAGGAGTGGCAGCCCTACAGGGCAAACCCCCCTGCAGCAGATGGGGGTGCTAGACACAGAGCATGGGCTGGTTACTGCCTTTTCCAGGGACGGGGACTTGGGCAATGGACAAGGAGGCAAGGGGGTTGGTTCAGTGGGCTTGCTAGCAGAGTCTGCTGCTGCTGGTGGTGGTGGGAATGCTGTAGGAGTTGGCAATGGGAATAACATAAGCAGCAGCAAGAAGGTATATGTGACGCATAGTTTACGGGAGTGTGGTGTGTGGTTGTGGCCGTTGTTGTCAGTCGTAGAGAGGTGCTGTGGTGTATGTGTCTGGGTCCGCCGAGAAGATGCCTGCAGACGTGTTGGCTGCGTTGCAGGATCATGGCAGGGTGAATTCAGAAGCAGCAGCGTAGTATATGAGGCAGCTTGAGCTAAGGGGGAGGTATTGTGTCGAGGCATGGTCGGGAAGCAGTGCTGATCACCGGTTGGGTGGTGTTTGAATGCGCGATGGGTATCATGTTGGGCCAGTTTATATGGACAGGGATATGACATGCATTTGGGTCACCTCCTTGACTCCATCGCATATATGCGCTGGCGGTCACTGCTCGCTCTTGAGAGGATCCGGCATGCAGTCTTTGCCGTGCGATTCGTGAGTCTTTCTCCTCGTACTAGTGCTTTGGTAACCCAGTGGCGGTGTCAGGAGAGCAGAGGTACTAATAAAAGCCGAAGGAGAGTGCCATGCCGACTCAGCTGAGCTGAGTGGGCGTTGTTCATGATGCTTGGGAGGTCGAGGTGATGTGTGTCTGTAATATCGGGTTTTCCTTTACTATGATGTGTGATTGTCTGGTACATGCCAGCGCGTGATGACTGACTGTCATTATTGCACCCAACTGCCTCTGGACATTCGGCGTTGTGCTCGCCGTAATTCTTTGCTTCTGGGGCAGAGTGAAACTGTGCATACGTGTGCACGTCTCTCAGATCCAAATCTAGAAGGAGCAGCTTTGCCAGCATGAGTGCAGACAAGGTGATTGTTAAGAACTGCCCTGCTACAGATCGCTGGCAGCCGGTACAGGCCAAACGACTAAGTTACCGGGCTGAACCGCTGAAGTCTCCTCTTCTGTCAAATTCTGTCTCTGCAGGGCGCCATGGCAACGCTGCTGGTATGCGTGCTCCCCAGTCCGTCACTTATCCCCGAGTCCCTCCAAGACCTCTTCCCCTCTATAGAGAAGCGTCTCAAAGCAGCCGAAATGGTAGAAAACATCCTCCAGCTCGTGTATGATTGCCCAGAGAGCGCCGAGAGCTACTATAGGGTCACTTTCACAACCAAGCAGCTTACTTCCAAAAAGCCCCACGTCGGTGCTATTGCCAGGAGCCCCCATTGGCCAGACCACATCACTCAGTGCTTTGAGCAGAGCGGCAAAACCAAGGAAGAAATTCTGGCTGCTGGGATGTTGCTGGTTGAGGTAGAAGTTGTAGGCAAGGCATGCAACATACTGTATCTTGTGCCTCGGGACAAGAACATGCTGTTCCATGATGCCAAGGCACCCAAAGCCTTTTGTCTGGAAAACATATGCCCGGCAAATGTTGACGAAAGGCTGTTCTACAAGTACCTGCAGAAGGGGAGATGCCATGCATGTCTGAATAGCCCTGCAGCAGGCTCTAAGCTGCAGGCATGTAGCAGGTGCAAGAAGGGCTGCTACTGCAACAGGGACTGCCAAGCTGCGGATTGGCCAGAGCATAAGACAGTGTGCAAAGTGCTAAAGGAGACAAGCAGCTGACCAAGTTTTAGCAAAACATGGCCAGCAGCAGCAGCAGTAATGGTGCTTCGTGTCATTAACGTCAATGGTGTGACAAAGCCACAATGGGGTGACAAAGCCACTATGTGGCCAGTGAAGCAGGAAGCCTACTTAGCTTCACTACTTGCTTTGCTGGGAGGAAAAAGGGAATTCTTGTGTACATCGTCCTCGAATCCATCACCTGTATATAGGCTTCGGTTGTGACCCCTCGTGTACTCGCACAACCACTATTCTATTCTGTGGACTTCCACCACTGGGAAGTTAACCCACAGCCGGCGCCATGGCCGACTTCCCGCGACCGGCCGGCGGGGATGTCTCACTCCGTCGGGGCCCTAGAAGGGCCGACCGGCGGGGGCATCACTCCGTCGGGGACTTAGCCGCGTTCTTCTTAGTGACTAGCTGGAACCTTCCTACTTTCTTACATACTCAACTCCATCTCTCTTCATGGTACAGGATTGAGGCGTCCTGTTACATACCTCCCCCTTTAGCTATGATTGTCCTCAATCATGCCACTAGCAGGCTAGAAGGATCTTCTTTCTTAAGGTACAGGCCAATACTTAGTTCATTGATAACTTTTCTGGCAGTTACCCTTAGCACTGGGTTACAGGCTAAGACCTCTCTTGTGCGCGCACTTCATCATTCTTAGGGTGTGTATAAATCAATCATCATAGTCGTGTTTCTGCACTAAAGAACCGGGCCCTGGCCCAATAATGCATCAACTGCAGTATCAGATCCCCATTTTCACCAATAGCTTGCGGACAAGGGTCTCGAGGCCTCTCTTTTAGGGGTTTAAGAGACAAGGGCCGAATCCTCCTCAGCTACGAGTCGTCAACTGCATGACTACTTTGACCATTTTTTCACAGAGATGATCTGTATATTGTTCATAGTAAATGAGTATGTCTTTCCCTTCTTCCTTCATTCAGTCAGAATACGCTTGGCCTAAAGACGCATTTGACAACTTCATTACTTTTATTTCTTCATTCTTTACTTTGCCGTTTGCAAAGTAGCTCATTCCTACTCTTGAGTTGTTCAACAACTTCACTTCATGCTCATCATGCACTAATAGCTGCATACACATATATGCATACACTATACTTCCTAAACATACTTCCTAAACATGTTGGTCAAGTTCTCCTAAATGGCTGCATTCAGTCAAGCTAACATGTATAACACGTTTCCACTGTCTTATCATGCATTGGTCTCAGTAGATATTCCGTGGTAAAAATCAGACACATTCATACATTCCTCCCCCCTAGCTGCGATGTACATAGATGCAGGGCTGATAACGAAACATATAAGGCACTACCCTGTTGCAACATGCAAGCTATTAAGCATAGATGCAGCTAGGATAACAAATGATTTTATATCAAAGTAGCAATACACTGAGATTTTATCTGACATGGCTCTAACCAAGGGTTGAGTACCTCGTAGCGTAAAGAAGGTTAGGCTCACACGTTTCATGTACGTGCAGAGCAGTTTGAGCAAAACGTATGGCAGAAATTGCAGTTCTAGCATGACCTTTGTCATGAAGACTGCCTACTTCATAAAACATAAGCATACTCTGATGCTTTTGGCTTGATTTTTTAGGCATGAAGCCTGGAGAAACCATAGGCTGCTGGCAGATCCAGCATGCTTATACCATAACGTAACATAAGGTAGTTCAGAATAAAATGTAGTGTACGTACGAGGCATTGAGCAGTCTCATGTGATTGACATGTGCATTACTTGGCTGAACAGGGTCAGCTGTGCTGAGCTGTAGGCTACATGGACACCAGCTGACAATTGTTCATGAGCTGACAGATGACAGAAACATGCTGACCAAAGACGGCTGCATGTAAGCATTTAGCACTGGTATAGCCTGGGTTGAAGGACTGACAATATACCAGCTGTAGCAAACCAAGTGAGGCAAATGACAACCGCATGGTATGGTATATACAAGGTATAGGTACTGCTGAATGAAGAGCTAGCAAATGCTGGTGGGTACACCTACGTGACTAACATTGTAACCTGGTGTGGCCGTGTAGGACCATAAGAATCCAGAATGCATAAAGCAACTGGTAGGAAAACGTACATGTGGAAGTGTCTGCAGTGAAAACGACGTCCGTGCATGAAGGCGCTGCTGCAGAAAGTGGCTCTCTGCAGGACACTGAGGTGGCCAAGATAGCAGAGCAGGAGACACTTTGCAGCTTTCTTGATGGACGTAGGGCGCTCTCGACTGCTGTGAGCAGGCAGCGTAGACATCATAAGGCCTGCATTTCAGGAAGAAAAACTAGACTAGCTTCTAGATAGTTGGGCTGCCTTAGGTTAGCGCAGACTGAGCTAACGGCGGCGTGCGGTAAAACTGCGTGGGCTGAAGCATCTGAAAAGTCGTCTGAGCAAAGTCAGACAAGGGTACTGTGCATGGAATGCAAACGACGCTGTAATGCATGCACAGGCGTTAGAGTAGCAGGGCGAGTGGGCGTGGAACAGGCGCGGCGGAAGACTTGGCGTCCGAAACCATGTGAAGCAGGAAGCCTACTTAGCTTCACTACTTGCTTTGCTGGGAGGAAATAGGGAATTCTTGTGTACATCGTCCTCGAATCCATCACCTATATATAGGCTTCGGTTGTGACCCCTCGTGTACTCGCACAACCACTATTCTATTCTGTGGACTTCCACTACTGGGAAGTTAACCCACAGCCGGCGCCATGGCCGACTTCCCGCGACCGGCCGGCGGGGATGTCTCACTCCGTCGGGGCCCTAGAAGGGCCGACCGGCGGGGGCATCACTCCGTCGGGGACTTAGCCGCGTTCTTCTTAGTGACTAGCTGGAACCTTCCTACTTTCTTACATACTCAACTCCATCTCTCTTCATGGTACAGGATTGAGGCGTCCTGTTACAGCTAGCTTGATGAAGCAATGAGGGGCTCATGTTGTAGATGATGTATCTTAGTTAGTAAACGATCAGAAGAGGTTAGAACATGCTCACAAGGCGTCTAATGCCAGGGTGGTGGCCCTTTGTCAGTTCTGGTATGTCTTTCACTCCGCAGGAGCCCTGTCATGTCGCTCCTAGAACCTCGGCTATCTGTTTGTTGCATCACTTTACGCTGCTTTGATTGCCTGTACCAACATCCAGAACATGGTCACAGGTAGCGCATAGCTTTGGATCATGAGTAGCTTTGCGCACATTTTTGCTGTTGCTGGCTGTAGTCGCCCCAGGGCTGGTCCTACCATGTTCTGCACTGTGTGCATGTGAAGGTCAAATCTTTTCTTTCTGCAATCCATACTTTGGATGCTCTTTGGAAGCAGTGAACGAGTGCGCATGCTCCTGATGAATTTCACGCTGCAATGCTGCCAATTTATTTTGTTTACATGGTTATCAACGCTGAATGTCCCTTGTTCAGCTGAGAGGACTAGATGAGGGTATGGCACCTAGGAATTGTTTTTATAGGCCTATACACTACCCCCTTGTTTGGCTGAGAGGAGATGATATATGGTGCCAAGCGTTTACTGTTGAACGCTAGCCCCGACGCTTTGGGCTGAGCTGAGTTAATATGGCAATAATTATCTTGCAGCTGACCGAATGGCAAGGCCATGGGCCAGCAGCAGCAACATGGGTGCTTCCTCATGTGAATTGAAATGTGGGCGTCGAGACAACAGCCGAGGGGAGATGTAACTACATATCTACATATGTTTCTTTGCGTTCTTCACGGTATTTGTATGTGCATAATATGTTGCTTTTCCTGGTCAGCTGCAGGCATGTAGCGGGTGCAGGGAGCTTGCCCGGGTTTGCTGCTGCTTATTGCTTGTTCTTTGGGTGCGAAGGTCCTCAGCAGGACTTCTACGGTATTAGCCATATGAGCCTTCATTGGCTCCCAAGGAATGCCCTTCTGGGCTAGTTGGTAATCTGGCATTACGGACAGGATTGGCCGCAGGTTCAGCAGATGGGGGTGCTAGACACAGAGCAACGGCGGGGAGAGGGGCTGTAAGTTAGTTGTCACAGTGGGGTGATGGCAGGGCCTGCTGCTCTGCTGCTGCTGGTGGCAGTGTGGTTGTGGTTGATTTGGAGTCAACTCATTCTGGTGGCTTGTCTGATGAGGAAGTGGTTGAAGTTTTCTAGATGGTCATACTGCTTGGGTCAATACTTCTCATGTTTGGTGGTCTGGCATCCATCCACTGTCTTTGGATCCATTCAATGTCTTTGGAGGTCCCGACGGAAAGCAGGTGTTGCAGAGCAGAGAAGAAGTGGTGAAGAGGTTTGCTGAGCACTTTGCAGATGTGCTGAATTGCCCAACTACCTTAGACCCGCAGATGCAGCAGACCATTGAGGATCTAGTGCAGCAGGTTGAGCAAGGGAGGGGGGCTATGAAGCAGCCTGATAGTGCAGCAGAGTTGCCTACTCTTCAAGAGGTCATTGAAGCTGTGCAGGCATGCCGTAATGGGGCGTCTCCAGGTGTTGATGGTATTGGTGCACCTATGCTAAAGCTTAGTGGGACCATGGTTGAGTGGTTGCATCGAGTTATAGTTGCTGTGTGGCAATCGGGGTGTGCACCTGTTGAGTGGAAGAGGGCCTTGTTGGTAGCACTTTACAAGGGCAAGGGGGAGCGGAAGCTGACTGATAACTATAGGGGCATCAGTCTTTTGAGCATACCTGGCAAGGTTTATGTGCTAATCCTCCTATCAAGGATCAGTTCCCATGTGGATGCACAGCTGTTGGATAGCCAAAGTGCCTTCAGGAAGGGTAGGGGCCTCACGGATGCTCTGTTCACCATACGGCAAGTCATGTCGAGGTGTGTAGAGTTCAATGAACCTCTTTTTATGGCTTTTGTGGATCTGCGCAAGGCATATGACTCAGTTCCGAGGGAGTCGCTTTGGCAGATACTGCGTGTGTATGATGTGCATGCCAAGTTGGTGGAGCTGTTGGAAGACCTGCATAAGGGTACTCAGGCAGCTGTGCGGATGGGTGGGTCTATGTCTGAGTGGTTTGATGTGCGGGGTGGAGTGCGACAGGGCTGTGTGATATCTCCTTTGTTGTTCAACATATACATGGACTTTGTGGTGAAGCAGGCTTTGGCCCAGATGCCAGAGGGCTGTGGTGTGGAATTGGCATATCATGCTGATGGCAAACTACAGCGAAAGAAGTGGGGCAAGGGCTGTCTAGAAGTGCTGTCGGTCTTGCTGTATGCAGACGACATGGTGTTGATGAGCAACGATAGGGGAGAGCTTGCTACCATGCTGAAGGTGATGGACAGGGTTTCTGCTGGTATGGGCTTACGCATCAATGCCAGTAAAACAGAGATCATGGCCATCAAGCTGAAGCCAAAGGAGGGTAGAGTGGAGGTGGAGCAGGAGGCAGAAAAGGTGGTTATCAGCGAGGGGGTGGTGAAGGAGGTGTCACAGTTCAAGTACCTTGGCAGTGTGCTTGTAGCTGATGGCAAGTTGGATGTTGAGCTCAATAACATAACATAACATAACAAACATTTAAGGTGTGGCAACCGCCAAGGGCTGCTAGGTCGAACCGACCAAACACACCATCAGGAAGGGGAGGGCGTATGGCAGGTTTAACGCATTCAAGAAGCTGTGGGGATCTAAGTATCTATCTGTGTCTACCAAAGTCAAGTGCTATAGGGCATATGTGTTGCCTATTCTGTTGTTTGGGAGTGAGACGTGGGCCCTGTCAAAAGAGCAGTCACTTATGCTCGAGCGGGTGCACACTAGCTGTCTTAGGAGCATCCTTGGGGTCAAGCTTTCTGATCGGCACAGCAATGCACATGTCAGATCTGTATGTGGTATTGCATCTTTAGCCGCCATGATCACAACCAACAGGTTGAGGTGGCTAGGGCATGTGGGTCGCATGGAGGCTGGCAGGCTACCGCATATAGCTTTGTTTTCATCCCTGCATGGGGTGTCAACGAGGGGAAGGCGTGGCGCACCACCGCTGAGGTGGGAGAAGTGTGTGCTTAATGATCTGGGAGTGGTAGGTGTCTTTGAGGAGGATTGGGAGGGAAAATGTCATCTTAAGTGTGTTTGGAGGAAGATGCTTTGGGAATTCAGTCACCCAGGGCAAGAAAGCAGACCTTAGAGGGCTTCTGGGAGGAGGGGGCAGCAAGCTGCAGTGCAATATGCAGAGCACTACTCAGTACCTTTCCTAGAGCCAGCAGCAGATGCAGCAGCAGAAGGGGTCAACCTGAATTGGTGGGAGCCAACAGCAGCTCCCACAAGGGTTTTGCTTAATCCGGAGGGATCTCCTCCACCCATGTTTCCGTCAGTTTAGGGCTCCAGTTTGATTAGCCCTCTTGGTGTGCACGCCGTTGCATCTGGCTTCAACTCTGTGTTGCAGTGTTTTATGTGGCCTAAGTGGTTCACCTGTACGAGGGGTATCCATATGGTTGGCCGGCATGGGGTTGTGTGACTTCTGTTCATCAGCAGGGGTCGTGTGCTGCTTGGTCCTGAGTGACCCTTTTGGCATAGCTGGTTTTGCGTTTTGATTGATTGATTGAATGGCGCAGTGTCCCCTCGGTCCAATCCAGCAGCCGTTTGGCGGTTGCCACACCTTGATTGTTTTAATTTTTAAACTATGCAGGTAGTGTCCCCTTTTTGTTTGGATAATGCAGGAGAACCCAAGGGACACTAGGCAAAAGCATGAGCAGCCACTCTAGCAGCAGCATGAGGTTTCATTGTTATGTGACGCATAAACAAGCAACTGGGAGTGGGTGAGTAGTTGTGGCCATTATTGCGGCACTGCAGTAGAGGTGCGGTGGTATATGTGACTGGGCACGCCGAGGAGATGCGTGCAGATGTGCTAGAGTGCGAGTGCAGGACATGTCTTAACTAGGGAGAATCAGTAACTTAAGTAGGGAGAATCAGTGGAAGGGTGGATATCAACTTTTGAAAATTTGAGGCAGCGCTGTATGCCGAGGCAGCTTGAGCTAAGGGGGGAGGTATCATGTCGTGGGTTGGTGGTAAAGCAGTGCTGATAACCACTTGGATGATGTTTGAAAGGTATGCATACTACGGATCTGACGTGGCCGTGAGGCCATCACCTCTCGACCGCAGGCATGAGTTCACATGTCGGTGACACGGCAGCCGCGGCTACAACGAGATGTGATTCACAGCTTGCCCGTCCTGCAGCGCTAGTGCACCCTTTGCCGTGCGACTTTGAAAGTGAGCTAGCTCCAAGGGTCTGACGTGGAGTGCCCGTGGCAAGTGAGTGTCGTGCAGTCGAAACTCTTCAACAGGTCACGGTTACAATGTTTCTTCTAAATCGGTGCGACCCTTACGGATGTTTGATTGTCTGGTAGATGCCGGCGCTCGCTGCCTGACTGTCACTCAATTGCTCACGATTGCACTCTTGCGTTGTGCCCGTCGAAGGTCCTTTCACCTTCTGGTACACAGTGAGCTTGTGCCATAAGGGTGCACATGCCCTCAAACGAAAATTTAAGAGACCAGCTCAAAAGCGTGATTACAGATAAGGTGATTGTCAAGAAACGCCCACCCACAGATCGTCAGCAGCCTGTGCAGGCCAGACGACTAGAAAGCGGGGCTAACACTACCTTCTCTGTCAACCTATGGGTTTGCAGGACGCCATGGGAACGCTGCAGATGTGCAACCTCCAGGTGTGCAATCTTGCGGCTGCGTCATACATCCCAGAGTCCCTCAAAGATGTGTTCCCCTCTACAGGAAAACGTCTCAAAGCAGCTGCGATCGTGAAAAACTTCCTCCAGAACATGTATTACTGCCCAGAGAGTGCCGCCACCTACATTCGGGCCACTGTCACAACCAACCTGCTTCTTTCAGACAAGGCCCAGACCATGTCGGTTACCAGGAGCCCGGATTGGCCAGACTATGTCACTCGGTGTCTTGAGACGAGGGGCTATAGCAAGGAAGATATCCTGGCGGTTGGGGGGTTTCTGGTGGAGGTGGAGTTTGTAGGCAAGGACAACAACATCCTATATATTCTGCCTCAGGACAAGAACACGCTGTTCCCTAATGCCAGGCCACCTGAAGTTCCTCCAGTGGCAAGAATGAGCGGCTTTGCAGACTTTGACAGTAAGCTCTTCTGCAAGTACCTGCAGAAGGGGAAATGTCATGGCTGTGGTGCTAGGCCTGCACCAGGCTCTAAGCTGCAGGCATGTAGCAGGTGCAAGAAGGGCTGCTACTGCAACAGGGACTGCCAAGTTGCTGACTGGCCACAGCACAAGACAGTGTGCAAAGTGCTCAAGGAGGCGAAAGACGTGACCGCTGACCGGATGGCGAAGAAGATGGCCAGCAACAGCAGCATCAGCAGCAGCCAGGGTGTTGCATGATGTGACGTTACTGTGATGCTAATCAATATAGTGGGTTGCATCAAGCAATGATGGGCTGATCTTTGCAATGCTGTAATATCTTAGTTCAATGACCAGAGGAGATGCTTGCACGTGGTTGGACTTTGTGATCATTAAAATGCATGCATTGTAGTAACTAGTACTCTGCACATACCTTTGCTGAAACTGCTGCCATCTGTAGTGTGTGCAAACCCCAGCCAGGCAACCTGTCAGGTCAAGTTTGACCAACCTTGCGACATATCATCCGTGGTTTATGACAGGAGACATCCCTCAGCACGAGCTAGAGGCTGGCCATCCTGAGGGTATGCCTAGGTAGGTCCGGCACAAACTAGGCAGGTACTCCGAGGTATGCTATGGGAAGCAGCTAATGAGGTTCTGTACTGGGGGGCACCATCTTGCTACTGTAATAATAAGGAGGTGGGCTCGTCCCATGCTGCAAAGGCAGCATCATATCTTGGTTCCAGTGTTTTTGCACAGTGGTTGAGGTTGAGGACGAGGTTGAGGACGAGGTACATTTTTGATTGAGTTCCCGGCATACAATACAATCCGGGAGAAGTATGAAACTGTACTATTTGCACAGTTTGGTGGTTGTCAGGACGATTCTAGTACATGAAGCATAATACAGACAATGCGAGATTGTTCATGGATCAAGAGGCAAGTTTCCAAGTTGCAAGCGTTGTTTATGCATGCATGGAGTTCTGGGTCAGAATTAGACCTTTTAAATGAGGACCATGATCCTTACTTTGATTTGCGATTACCGGTATTCGGGGATGATTCGCAAGGCCGTGTTTATCATACTTTTTCTTCTGGACCAAGAGGTGACATTGCTGAGACAGTCACTCCTGATGGACCAGGTTCAAGCATTTCTGCCCATGGAATTTAGGTTGGCTCCATCCATACGAGCGCCCCTCGCTCTTGAGGGGCCATGATGTAAACGTAATTCAGGGCTGGCCCTAAGCACCATGTCCTGCAACATGCACATGTGGACTGGTTCTCTTGGCGGGAACCCAGCGGATTAGCTGCCCGGAGTGCTGAATCTGGTATGGGTAATTGTGTGCGCTACTGTGGTGCTAGGTCACTTCTGAGTGTCGCTACCAGGAAGGTGACATGGGGGACTGTTTGGGCAGTCATCATTGATAGGGAGCATAGCCAGGCATATGTATAGGATGCCATGGGGCTGGCTTGGACATCTTAGTTTGGGGCTTGGGTCAAGCCAGCCCGGTGATTGCATCGTTCCTGTTTCTGATCCTGTTTCTTTTGTCCTGCCTATCTGCGTTTTATTCTGAGGATGGTCCGTTGGGTTGGTCCTTTGCCTTGCACTAGACAGCTTGCCTAGGTGGCTCTGATAGGTTCTTTGGGGTCCCCACCTATCCTGTTGCATTAATATATTGTACGTGGTGCAGGCTGCATTGTGTGGTCGGCACATGGTAGTTTCTGTCCCATTTTGGAAATCGTTCCTGGCATCCTTCCTAGATGCTTATCGTGGCCTTGCGTGCATCTTGGCTCCATTGTTTGAAGATACTTACCCTGCCCAAGTAGTTATGGTGGCCACATGTGGTCCCCACCTACACTGTTGCATAGTCAGACCCTACAAAGGTGGTTTAAGTGGCCATGTGTGGTCCCCTCCTACACTGTTGCACAGACATATTCTGTTAGAGGGTTCATGTGGCTCTATGTGGTCCCCACCTACCCTGTTGCATAGCGAGACCCTGCCTAGGTGGTTCATGTGCGTGGCCCTGTGTGGTCCCCACCTACACCGTTGTTTAGAAACACCCTGCCTAGGTGGTCATAATGGCCCTGCGTGGTCTCCACCTACACTGTTGCTGATGTTAAGTTATGTGTCTACTGAATGCTGTTTTCCTATGATGCTAGTTACGTATTGCCCTGCCCCCTGCGTTACTGCATGCCTACACGGCACCATGGCTTTGTCACTGATGAGCTGTCACATGTGGTACTGACTCTGCCACCTGTGTTACTGGTCTGGTATGCTGCGACCGGTGTCGTTAAGCCTGCGGCAGTCTGCGTTATTGATGGGCTTTAACAGAAGCGGTTGTACTGATTTTGCCCCATGTGTTACTGCTATGTGTTGCATCCTGAGTTACTGAGCTTGCGGCAGCCTGTGTTGTTTATGTCCTGCAACCTGTGAGATTACTGTAAGCCTGCTACGACGTGTGTCACTGATGTGCTACGCTTTTAGTCCTGAATCTGCGTGCCACCTTGCTTTGTCCAAGTGGCGTTCCGCAATACATGCTTCTACAGATGGGTTGCAACTGGTGTTAGGAACCCAAGTTCCCATTGGACCCGTGTTACTGGTGTTGTGCTGCTGCGGCCTGTATTCTATGGCCGCATGTGTTGGAACTTTGTGCATTTGGAAGTGCTGCAACCCCTGAGTGTTTGGCCGTGCACAGTCGGTGCTTATGTGCAGATAGCTGGAATCGGTGATGTACTGGATGGCTTTATTGCTTGCTGAATCTGAGGCAACCTCTTGTCACTGGTGTGCCTGTTGAAGCCTGTGCTCCTAGTGTTGTGCGGTATTATCCCAGTTGCGGCAGCGGTAGTACCTTGTATGTCTTGTACTGCAGCCAGTTGGTACGCTGTCCTGTTCTGCAGCCTGTGTTCTTGCATGATCGTGTTGGTCTGTCTGATTCCCCATTGGGTGCCCCTGCAGGTATATTGCAGGGTTTTTCTTATTAGGCCACATGGCTTTGTGTGTGGCCCTGCCCTGATGCATGCTCATTTTGTGGGTATGATTGGCAGCACCCCTTGATGCAGGCTTTGCTCACCCTCCCTGCTTGCATATAGGTGTGTTTTGTGTGATTGTCTTTGATGGGGTTGAGATGGGTGATTTGTTTACCTGGATAAGGCCAGGTTGTGACTGCATGCATATGCTGCTGAAGGGAATCACTGCGTTTCTGAGCATCTGCATGCATGTAGCCCATCCTACCCAACCTCACACAGGACCAGTTCATGTGGTTGTATATGGTTCGTGGATCTAAGTACTGTTTGATTTAGTTGTTTCAGTAGTGTTAGTTTGTGGACCAGGTAGTAAAAGGAAGGTCTGGAAAGATGGAATTTCAGCCCTGCAGACCCAGTGACTTAGTGAACAAGCAAAGCGCTAGTCAATCTGGACTGGTTCTCTTGGAACCCAGCGGATTGGTTGCCCGGAGTGCGGAATCTGGTATGGGTAATTGTGTGCTGCTACTGTGGTGCTAGGCCGGTCACTTCGGAGTGTCGCTACCAGGAAGGTGACATGGGGGACTGCTTGGGCAGTCATCATTGATAGGGAGCATAGCCAGGCATATATATAGGATGCCATGGGGCTGGCTTGGACATGTTTGGGGCTTGTTTGAAGCCAGTCCGTGATTGCATCTATCCTGTTTCTTTTGCCCCTGCCCACCCTTCTCTGCTGCATGCGGCCATTAATTCTGCAATGGCCATGGTGTGGCCTGAAAGAGTTCCCACCGGTGATTCTCATTGAGAGGGAGTCAGTCCTGACAACGTTGGCTTAGTGGTGCATTGGTTGTCTGAGTGATCTGTCTGTTGTTTTTTAGTCTTCCATCTGATATGAGCTGTCCTTGTTGTTTGCTATGGGTGATTTGTTTACATGAATAAGGCCAGGTTGTGACTGCATGCATATGCTGCTGAAGGGAATCACTGTGTTTATGAGCATCTGCATGCATGTCGCCCATCATACCCAACCTCACACAGGACCAGTTCATGTGGTTATATATGTTTCGTGGATCTAAGTACTGTTTGATTTAGTTGTTTGAGTTGTCAGTTTGTGGACCAGGTAGTGAAAGGAATGGCACTTATTGCTATGGCATATCATGAAATGTAATGATAAAGAAAGGAATGTCTGGAAAGATGAAAGTTCCGCCCTGCGGACCCAGTGACTTAGTGAACAAGCGAAGGGCTAGTCAATCTGAAAAGACGACTGCGGGTGCATCAAGATGTTTTTTTGGCTCACTACAGCCGGGGGGAGGTCTTACACTATGTTTCTTTGTGTTCGTGTCCCAAAGCTGTGGAGTGATCTATCTCATATATGTTTCTTTGTATGTGTTCGTTGCCGGTATTCCTATGTTTAGGGTTTTGGGTCTTGGGTTTTGGTCAGCTGCAGGCATGTAGCAGGTGCAGGGAACTTGCATGGGGCTCCTGAATGCAGGGGTTCCCTGCAGGACTGGTTTATGCATACTACTTGGACGTGGCATCAGCTGCAGCAGATGGGGGTGTTTGATACAGAGCCTGGACTAGTTACTGCCTTTCAAGACGGAGGGGACTCTGGTAGTGGACGTGCACATCTGTGCACATAGGGGGCCGCTTGGCTCACTGATTGGGTGATAGCAGGGGCGGGCTGCTGCTGCTGGTGAGTGGTGGTGGTGGTGGTGGTGGTGGTGGTGGTGGTGGTGGTGGTGGTGGTGGTGGTGGTTGTGGTGGTGGCATTTTGCAGGAGTTGGCAATGGGACAGGCGTGATGAGGCAGCATAGGAGCCACAGTAACTGCAGCAAGAGGGTTAATGTGTGACAGATAGAGTGATGAATAAGGGAATGCATGAAGAGTGGTCATAGTGGGCAGCCATGCATTGTTGTCGCAGAGAGGCGCTAGCTGTGGTCCATGCTTGAGAATTTGATTTAGAACAGAATCTGGGTCCATGGAGGAGATGCCCGCAGACGTGTTGACTGCATGATTGCAGGGTGGACGTGGTTAGGGAGGAAGGATGGGTTCAGAAGCAGCAACGCAGTATATGAGGCAGTTTGAGCTGAGAGGGAGGTATCATGTCGAGGCTTGGTCGTAAAGCAGTGCTAATTACTGTTGGATTGTGACTTTCAGAATGCAGTGTGCATAATTGGATATACGATACACAACTGGAGGCCTCGCTCTGGACCATTTATGTCCCCACCATATTTGTTCCAGGGATTGCTCGCTATTTCCTGTGTTTCCTATTGTAATTACAAACATCGCCAAAACCAACACATCATCACCACTGATCCTAAACAAAAACAAACAAACAAACAAAATCCATTTCCTATTGTAGCATTGTCCCTGCTTTCCTTACCTGTCCCCACCACCAGACTGACGGCCCCTCTAATGTTCCGCCTATTGTATTGTATTGTATTGTTTTCGGCCTAATGTCCCCTCTCCAGCCGTCGGGGCAATGTCAGGGCTGCACGGCCTTGGGTGGGGTGCACAGTCATGGGCTCTGCCTGGCACTGGCCCCACTGGGCTTAGCCTCACTACGTGAGCATTCAGCCGGTTGTCCTGGACGGTGGAGGCCATGATCATGTCCTGCCCATGATCATGGAGGCCATGATCATGCCCTGCCCCCGAGCAAGGCATTAAACTGCTTGGCTTGCTGCTGACTGGGTCCACCGGTCGGCGCACGGCAAGTCGAAATGGGCTGGCCTGACATACATTGGCTAGCAAGGGATCCAGGGTGGGCTGGTGGGAGCCATTGCCAGGCTATATGCTTTGACAACCTGATGATTGGCCTCTTCAGACAGTTGTGCGATACGTTGTGTCCCGTGGTGCGCAGCAGCAGCTTGCCTATGCCGGGGGGGCCAGCTGTTGCTGGGCTGGGCCTATAGCACTCCATGCTTGTGGCCAGCCATTATGGTTGATGCACCTTTCTCTTTGATGCTATTTGTGGACTGGCATTGGAGGACTGCTGTGTCCTATCATCCGCACCTCGCTAGGAGCGTTGCCTTGACCTATCAGGGATTGATTCGGCCACATGCATTCCATGTTGGTTGGGTCTGGTTGCATATATCCCTCTATGGTTGAGTCCTTTGCATGGTTTTTGTACATCTCCAGCCCCTGGTAATCGTCACTGTTTGCCATGCCATTGCAACCGATGGAGGAGTGGGTGGTGTTCTTGATCATGGGCTCTGTCTCGATAGGAGCGTTGCCTTGACTTTGGAGGGATTTTGATTCGGCCACATTCCATGGTGGTTGGGTCTGGTTGCATACTATCCCTCTGTGGTCGAGTCCTTTGCATGGTTCTTGTACATCTCCAGCCCGTGGTATTCGTCATTGTTTGCCATGCCATTGCAACCGATGGAGGAGTGGGTGGTGTTCTTGATCATGGGCTCTGTCATGCCTGGATACATGTTTCGGCATCAGTACTGCTTGGGTTGGTGGTCTGGAAGCCATTGTGTTTGGATCCATCCGATGGTGTGTTTGAGTGGTCGGTTCGACCTAGCAGCCCTTTGCGGTTGCCACACCTTAAAATTTGTTATGTTATGTCATGTCATGTCCTGCACTTGATCAGGTCCTGCCCCTGATCTTGACCTGCCTTTTGCTTTTTCATTCCTGCATGCCCTCCCATTACCCACTACTTTAACACACCATCTTTCCTTCCTTTCCTGCAGTCCTATTGCCACCCTGGGGAGCTCTGTCCCTCGAGCCCGGGGTTTACTATCATTGCACGTCTAGTCACTGCCAGCCCACATTCCCCCTCTCCCCCCCCTTTTGTTTTTTTGCCTGCGCCAGCACCCGGGTGCCCCGTAGTGACTGTAACGGTTTGCCTGTAGTGTTCCTTTGCTTCCGCTGCAGGTATTTCCTTGCTTGCAGGTCCTCAACTCGGCCTTCCACCACCCCGCTAGCATCGTGCTTATCGCTGGAACCTTTCACTTACGTGGCTTCATACCCCCGTGCAGGTAACCCCAGCACTTTGAGCGTCAGCTCTTTATCAGCAGCAGCCTATTCAGCTTTTTCAGCACGCCTGCCAGCCATTTCAGCTCATCGATCAGCTCACAGGACAATGATAGGTGGCTGGGACATCACATGGGATGATGTACTTAGCTGGGTGTGGCTAAGCTTTTCACATTGGCGCAGTCGGTTAGCATCCCTGGCTGTCACAGGACAGACTCAGGTTCGATTCCTAGTTGTAACGGTACTTTCTGTCCAAACCATAGAGTTTGCCTCGAGATATGATCGGGATGAAAATTCCTGTGATCTACGATGTAATGTACTATCTGTTCTAACCTAGATACTCAAACACAAGATCTAGGTTTGGGGTGGTGGTCGCAACCTGCTTTGTTCGCTGCACCCTGCTTAATTTGTTCCAGCACTGCATGACAGACCCTGATTTTCATGTCGCATCACTCTCCCCTGCTTTGATTCCCTGTACCCAATCTCCGAAGGCAGTTGAGTGAGAGTGAGGTCATTTCTCACTCGAGCCCGCATGTTTCTAATGTCCATGAGGCACAGCCACTATACAGGCACGCGATTTGCAGCTTGACCGGTGTGCAGTCCTCGGGCCTTCTCCTGAGAGGCACACTTTCCTACTTTCGGTGACAGCAGTGTCCAGTTGAGTGTCCTGAGTTGGAATGTAAGTCTTTGTCAGATCCAAGGAGTCGAAGTAATGTTTCCTCTAAGTCGGGCCGCGACCCTTCATACGGAGTTCCACTGTCTGGTACATGCCGGCGTTAGTCTCTGTCTGACTGTCACTCATTTGCTCATGCACTTTTCCGTGGTGCCCGTTCTTGCGACACAGTGAACATATTGATAAGCGTGCATTTACCCTCGAATCTCAGTATACAGACCCCAGCGAAAAGCGTGATCACAGATAAGGTAATTGTCAGAAATGCCCTGCTACAGATTGCCCAGCTGCCTGTGGAGGGCAAACGACTGGGCAAGCGGGGCCAAGACTGCATTATCTGTCACAAGTTGACAACTTGTGTGTTTGCAGAACGCCATGGGATTGCTGCAGGTGTGCAACCTTGCCGCTGCGTCATACATCCCCGAATCCCTCAAAGATATGTTCCCCTCAACAGAACAACGTCTCAAAGCAGCCAAAAGGGTAGAAAACTTGCTCCAGAACGCATACAACTGCCCAGAGAGTGCCGACAGCTACTATCGGGCCACAGTCACGACCAGGAAGCTTGTTTCAGACAAGGTCCAGATCTTGCCGATTACCAGGAGCTCAGATTGTCCAGACTACGTCACTCGATATTTTGAGGAGAGGGATACCAGCAAGGAAGATTTCCTGGCGTATGGGATGATTTTGGTGGAGGTGGAGTTTGTAGGCAAGGGCTACAACATACTGTATGTTGTGCCTCGGGACAAGTACATGCTGTTTCCTAATGCCAGGCCACCTGCATTTCCGTCCTTCAGTGGCAGTAAGCCACAGGGGAGATTTTGACAATAAGCTCTTCTGCAAGTACCTGCAGAAGGGAACATGCCACAGCTGTGGGGCTAGCCCTGGAACAGGATCTAAGCTGCAGGCATGTAGCAGGTGCAAGCAGGGCTGCTACTGCAACAGGGACTGCCAAGCTGCGGACTGGCCACAACACAAGCAAGTGTGCAAGTTTCTCCAGGAAAAATAAAGACAAGGGGTCTGACCTAATGGAGAGATACATGGCCAGCAGCAGCAGCAGCAATGGTGCTTCCTGATGTGTGTACTGATATCGTTTGAGCGGGGCAATGAAGCCATGTGGGTTGCCTGAAGCAATGCTAGATTGATGTTGTAAATGCCGTATTTTCAGTCTTAATGAAAGGAGAGGTTAAAACATGGTCCCAGTTAGCGCATGGCTTTGAGTTATCAGTAGCTCTGCGCACACCTTTGCTGTCGCCAGATGTAGTAACCACAGGGGCTGGTTCTACCATAGTCTACACCACTCATGTGTATGTGACACAGCGATTGCTTTGCGAGTACGGGAAGATCATGGAGTACTCTGCGGATGTACAATAGACTGAGTAGGCTCCTCATTGCTTGGCCAAGGCTGCCAGTGACCTGTGCAATTTATGCTACGCATTTCAATATGAGTCGTACTGGTTCGTACATACGGATCCAACAGCCGCTATGGCCACAGTGCACATTTTTGTGTTCCCTTCGTGGGCATGGCATTTGATACCAGTATACAGACGCAAGGGCAGAGGCTGTGCACTTTCTCGGTGTTGTGCTTGGCGTTCTAAGCTATCAGGAGGTCTGTTATGTTGTCATGTATGCCAAACTTTCATATGTGTAGTTTGTACAGATTATGTATACGTATGTGTGACAAAACCAGTCGGCCTGACAGTGGCAGACTCGTTTATCTCACATGCGTATCTGTAGTCTGTACTTGATTGTGAATGAGATTGAGCAGTGTATCAAAGCCCTGGGCGAGTCCAATAAGTTCGACTCTGAGCCAATCCAGTTGTCTGCAGGGGCCGTCGTCCTGCTAGCAATGTGACATTGCAGTGTGCATGGGCATACTTCTCTGCAATGCGGCGGTAGCTTGCTTTATGAGATAGGTTACAGGTTTTTGATGGCGTACTGCTAGGAAGCACAAACCCAACATCTTTGCAATGCGGCGGTAGCTTGCTTTGCTTGGCGCCAGTAAATACCGTCACTACTATCACATGTTTCCAGGTATTCTCTCAGATACAGGTTGACTCCAAGCAAATATAGCTAATCTAGTGCTATTGCAAAGCAGTGTTGACATGGCGACTATTGACTTGTGCAAAAGTGAACCTGCCAGAATCAATGTTGAAAAGCAACCGGTGTTTGCTGCTTTGCAACCAGGGCTCCAGCTGCTTGTATGCATGCCCCTTTGGCTTGGCATACTCCTCACGTATGAGGTAGCTTGGGGCTGTCTCCCCTTGGCTTACAATGGTGGGGTTCTGTGATTGCTGTTGCATGCTTGATTTCAGTGAGGGTTTCACTTTCTGCTGCTCCTGATATGGGTGCATTGAATCAAGGAAGGCCCACTGGTTGCTGGATATGGTATGAATGTGGGGCATGGGAATGCATGTCGTGCTACTGGGGTGGCTGGTTTGATTGCCAAGCCGGCCTTCGTGCATGCCGGTTGCAAAATTGATGATGTGTGGGTGTGCAAGCCTGCACTGTGCAATTCACTGTGCGCCACGACCTGCTGCTCTGCAAGGGTCCTGTTTGTTATTTATAAGTTCAATACTTGTTTGTTTGTTTGTTTGTTTTGAAATAGAAAGTGACATTACAATCGCAGGGTACTGCATGGCACTTCGGCACTCGGCCGGCATGCACCCGACCATCACCCGGAGTTACAACTCCAATTCAGAAGGCCAATGCCGAACGCCGGATGCTGCCATATTGAAACGATAGATGCCGTTTCCCTCAAGCTAAGGGGCCGGTTTCCTCGTGTGTAACTCGCGAAGGGATCAGTGCTCTTTGCACCGGCAAACCACTGGGTGTCCTTATTGCAGGCTCTGCGCCATCGGGGGGATTTCAACCTGAGTCAACCCTGCCCATCAGTATTCATTACAAAGTGAATCCGACATGATGGCATGACGAGCCTCTCCGCATGCATGCACACTTGGAAGGCGGCACTTTCAGCCGCGCCAACTGAGGGCAGCGACGAACAGCCACATCTGCACGTGCTAAACCTAATTGTGATGCAGACAGAAGGCCATGGTGTTCCTAGCGTTCTTGGACCTCACTACTGAAGACGGTCTGGGCATATTGCCAGGCTCTTTTGTGGCCATAATCCATGACAGAAGCGAACGGCTTCGAGCAGCAGGGATGGTAAAGAGCCTCATACTGCACGTTTACGCTGTCACTGCCCTTTCTGATGTCTCAGATAGGTTCTACCGGACCAACGTAACAACCAAGGTGCTTACTGTCTAAGAAGGCTCAGCCCTGCCAGCTCTCAAGAAAACCAACTTGGCCTCCATACATTTCTCAGACCATAGAAATGAGTGACTTCAGCGGTGCCGAGCTCCTCGACAGCAAGAAGATTCTGCTGGAATGCCATACCGCAGACAAAAATCACAGTCTTGTCTACATCCTGCCATCTGACAAGGGTGCGCTGTTTCCAGACTGCGAGCCAATCCCACATGTTCAGCTGGGGAAGATGGCACAGCGTGAGTTTTCTATGGATACCTACTGCAAGTACCTGCAGGTTGGCATGTGCCACCACTGCAGTGCTAGCCCTGCACCAGGCTCTAAGCTGCAGGCATGTAGCAGGTGCAAGAAGGGCTGCTACTGCAACAGGGACTGCCAAGCTGCTGACTGGCCAGAGCATAAGACAGTATGCATATTGTTTCAGGAGGAAAGAGAAGCCGCTGCAAGAGAGAGAAGCTCTGGCAGCAGCCAAGTAGCCAACTAGCTCTGGCAGCAGCCACTGACTCTTGAAGCAGCCAACCAGCAGCTAGCAGCAGCAGGAGCAGGGCGCCACGCTGCAGCAGCAGGGCTGGAATGTTCAAGAAGGAAAGAGAATTCAAAGACCAACTCACCGTTTGCAGCAGCGCTTAGCACTTTAGCAGTAGCAGCAGCAGCAGGGTGTCACAGCAGAGCCAGTCTTCCCAAGCAAGCTGAGCCACGGTGGATGTAGCAGTATTAAGGGCATTAAAAGGGGGTAGCTCAACATGTGTCGGAGGAGTGGGTGCGGAGCTGCTGCCGCCAGGCTTATTCATGGGGGGGCTGCGTAAGTGCTCTGCTGGACCTCATTACTCTTGGTTGTATCTTACTTCTGTTGTTACCCCGCATGCATCTCAGTTTGCTTCTCTAGAACGCCCTGAGAGGCTCAGATGTGTTTCCACATCGGTGAAATTAGCGGCTACAGGTGCAGGGCATGATGCGCTGTTGCTCTTGGGTAGATGCAGGGCAGGTAGTGATGGGTAAATGCTCATGAGGCATTTCCATTGTGACTGACATGCTTGCCCGTGCCCCTTGGTCCTGCCACCTTGCCTTGCATGGTCTCTAGCAGTGCAGGGAGGGTTGCATGCTCTGGTACTAGGGTAATGAGCAGTAGCTTGAGTCAGCAGTAGGGTGTACGAACTGCTGCAATACTGCTCACAGCTTGTGTAAACATTAACCAATAGGCCCAGCAGAACGAAACAATGGTTGCTTTTGCTGCTTGATTGTGGCTGAAGACGACAATTGACTGGGTCGCTACGGTTGTTCAGATGCATGTTAATGTGTGACTGTTTGTTCTGGTGTTTTGTTGCATACCAGGGTGGTAATTGGGAGCTAAGAAATGGCGGGGGCACACGGTCAGTCAGAGATATCACGGCTAGTATGTGTCGTGAGTTGAGTTACTCTTCATCAGCAAATGGGTGAGCAAATGGGCGAGAAGGCGCCATGTGCTGTATTGACTAGGCGCAGACAATGGGCGCAGGCAATGGGCAGCGGCTATGTGCTTGGGCTGCACATTATATCTGCAGTTCAGGGTAGTGGCCACGTTAAGTTAGGGATATGGTGCCTTTGCGCGCCGCACTGTCCTTGCAAACCACCCTGCCAGAGTTTGGGTATAGTCTCACCGTTTTCAGCAGCGCTAGTCTCTCCAAGAAAGCTGTGACACGATGGATGTAGCAGTATTGAGGGCCTTAACAGGGGGTAGCTCAGCATGTGTCAGAGCAGTGGCTGCGGAGCTGCTGGTGCCAGGTTTATTCGGGGGGGGGGGGGCTGCGTATTTGCTCTGCTGGACCTCACTACTCTTGGTTGTATCTCACTTCTGTTGTTACCCCGCATGCATCTCAGTTTGCCTCTCTAGAAGGCCCTGAGAGGTGTTTCCACATAAGTGAAATTAGCGGCTACAGGTGCATGGCATGATGCGCTGTTGCTCTTGGGTAAATGCAGGGCAGGTAGTGATGGGTAAATGCTCATGAGGCATTTCCATTGTGAATGACATGCTTGCCAGTGCCCCTTGGTCCTGCCACCTTGCCTTCAGCATGGTCTCTAGCAGTGCAGGGAGGGCTGCATGCTCTGGTACTAGGGTAATGAGCAGTAGCTTGAGTCAGCAGTAGGGTGTACGAACTGCTGCAATACTGCTCACAGCTTGTGTAAACAGTAACCAATAGGCCCAGCAGAGCGAAACAATGGTTGCTCGTGCTGCTTGATTGTGGCTGAAGACGACAATTGACTGGGCCGCTACGGTTGTTCAGATGCATGTTAATGTGTGACTGTTTGTTCTGGTGTTTTGTTGCATACCAGGGTGGTAATTGGGAGCTAAGAAATGGCGGGGGCACACGGTCAGTCAGAGATATCACGGCTAGTATGTGCCGTGAGTTGAGTTACTCTTCATCAGCAAATGGGTGAGCAAATGGGCGAGAAGGCGCCATGTGCTGTATTGACTAGGCGCAGACAATGGGCGCAGGCAATGGGCAGCGGCTATGTGCTTGGGCTGCACATTATATCTGCAGTTCAGGGTAGTGGCAACGTTAAGTTAGGGATATGGTGCCTTTGCGCGCCGCACTGTCCTTGCAAACCACCCTGCCAGAGTTTGGGTATAGTTTTACCTTTTTCCTTACGGGGTGCCAAGACTCTATCCGATGTGGTGGTTCTCATTGTTGGAGAACAAGCCCTGCCCTTCATTGGTCCGCACGCACAGCAGGCCAGTTTGCCTGATACTTGAGCCTTGCTGGGCATGCTGCAATGGGCATGGTGCTCACTTTGAATATGGGTTGCAGCATTATGATCTTGGATAGTTTTGCGTGGGAGACAACCGGTATCCAAAGTGAGGGAAGCAGTTTGCTGCAATTAGCATCGTGTTGAGCAGTAGTGTCCTGTTTTTGGAACAGTGCTACCTGAGAAGTGGGTGTTATTTGCTTCCACATTGTTACAGGATTCTAACCTACTTCATTCTGCCTTGGTGATCGTATCATGAGTAGCTTCAGTGTCAAGGGGTTCAAAGGCGGCATGTATTCATCAGGGCGGGCTTGTATTCTGGGACAGCTTGCTGCATATACCAGTATGCATGTTTGGATACCTAGGATTATGGGGTGACATGTTGGGAGCCCCGCAGCAGCAGCGCAGGAGCTGCGTTCTATCCCTTGGCAGTGCCAAGCCCAAGACCAGCAGCTGCAGCAGTGACTGCAGGCCAGTTCAGATGCAGCCACAGCAACAAGATCACAACAGCAGCAGCAAAAGCAGCTGCTGCAATCAAGATCTTAACAACAGTAGCAGCAGCAGGAGCAGCAGCATGGGCAGCAAAGCGAACAAGGGGGGTGTTGCTGCAGCACTTGCGGCAAGCAAGCGCTGAACAGCAGGAGCAGTAGAGGCCATCGATCGATGGGCTGCCATGCCACTTGCAAACATGTGCAGCTGGTACATGGAGCGGCAATGGTGTTTACTGATGCTTTCCCCTGGTGAGTGGCCATGCTGAGAATGCCTTATGACTTTATCAGGGTATAACGTCTGCATTCACTTGGCACATGAAGCTACCATCCATGTCTTATGATGTTACTTGAGTCCCTTTGTTTGGGAGACAGCAATGCAGACTACAAGAAGTTGCCCAGCCAAGAGAGCAGGTCTGGCAGCAGCATTATGGCATGACGCCGGCGACATGGCAGCTGCCTGTTAATTCAACGCCACTACATACGTGCTACTGCCTTTTCCAGCCTTTGCTGCAATATAGCAAGACTGTGCAACACCTACTTGTGCATGATCCTGCTAGAAGCTTGCCCATGCAGGTGGTAATCATTCTCATTTGTTCACAGGGTTGGGTTTGGTGCATGCCTCTTGAGGATGGGGTTGGGGGAGGCGGAGATAACGTATTAGGCAATAAGGATTAGCTTCTAAATAGCACATGGGTGCTGGCAGAAAAGGTTGTAATACAGAGTTGTTTTTCTAGGCCAATGGAGGTTCTAAGTTATCTGTGATGGTACTACCCGTATCCGATCAAGGGCAGACTGAAGCTGGAGCTGCTTGCACTAGGGGTGCACCAGCTGATTTTCTTCTTGGTGTAAACTTTACATTCTTCCCTATGCACTTCCCAGGACTTGCAGGGATGCCGCGCATACATAGTAATGCTTGTGCAGGATGGAATGTAGTGTAGTGTAGATTGGAGATATGCCGCTTCTAGGATGCCTCCCACCTACATCATGCAGCCTGGATGCAATTCTTTCTCTTGGCTATATGAACTTTTTTTGGCACTAGATGTCACAGTGGTTGCAATGCACGCATCATGCAGTCTTAATCCTCTGTGATATGCACCTTGCTGACTGCTTTGATTGCTGGTGTTGCTGCTGCTTTTTCTGACAGGGTTTTGGGATGAGGCGCTTGTAACCTGGAGCGACATGCGACAAGCAAAGTGTCTTCGCCAAGGACAGCAGCTGAATGACAGTGCACCGGTTGACAAGTAAAAGTGGCGGAGCGACTACCCCCTGTCCTTGGGACGTACCGTGCATACAGTACAATGCATAATCGTTCGACGTGAGCTGCTGTACGCATAGCTAGGTTAAGGACCTTGCAGGTAACCGCCCAAAGTGGACACTCCTCCGCCGCAGGAATGAGTGAGGTGCTGGTGATAGAGTGGGGGGCTTAGGGTCTTGTTGGCGCCGGTACACACTGATGTCCGTTTGCTGGCCAGCCTTTTGCAGCGCAGCTAGCAAGGGTGCCATCGTTAGCCGGTTTCACATAGCAGAGGACATAGGCTTCTCACCTGTGACAGGAGCTTTACCTGCTGCTTGGTGCCATGGCACTCTGACCGCAAAGATAACAGGGCATGCAAAACGCTGTTTGCAGCACATGCTAAGCTATCAATCAAAGCATCAAAGCCGCATTGAAATAAGGACGAACCAAAAGAACTGCTATACCAGGTACTGCGAGAGCCCATGCACACCGCCGCGGCAGGCTGGTGGTTGGGCTTGCTTTCATTCCTAGATTACCCACTACCTTGTGAAACAGGTGTGGCACCGAACTTCGGAGGCGGTTGCCAGGGGGTTCGCCGGGGCCGGGGCCAAGGTTACTCGGCAGCCTCCGCCGCAACTGCAGCTGATAAGGGAAGGTAAGTGACCAGCCTGACAGCATTAGTGGTCGGTTGTTTACATAAGAGCTATGAATGGGATTATCTCAAAGGGCTGTACAGTTTGCGCTAGACAACTGCGGCCGGGATCACGCACTTTTATCTGTCGAGAGGTGAGAGCAGAGCAGATGCAGGGGCCGCTTGCATTATCCGTTGCTGTTATGCGATACTAGCGCTTTGCATCCAAAGCCCGCAGGTGCTTGCAGAGTACAGGCTTTGCGTAATCCAGAGAGCCACTGCTTAAGCGCTCTCTTGCTTTCTGCTAGCAATGGCAAGACGAAACTTGGCAACCACCAGTGCTGTACCAGTACACCTGCTTCTCAGGTTGGCTTCGTCCCACAGACTAACATGATATGCCAGATGCTGTGACATACATACAGTACAGACATGAACGAACACTTTGCAAGCAGCTTGAAGCTTAAGCTTCATTTGCAAATGCTTTGCAGCCACTGCAAGAAACAACTACTCGTTGACAGCTATGTGACCTGACCTGCCACTTTGACCTCTTGCTCAAAACACATACAGGCATCAATTGGGCAGCAGAGCTATATGACAATATGTGCATGCACTGCACAACCTATGACAGATTTGAAGGACTTGGGATTGCTTGCCATAGGACACCAACCACTGTTTATCACCACCAGCAGCAGCACAACACTTGGAGCAGCAGTGCTATCATGCAGCAGCAATCTGAACAAAAGACAGCAACAGTGTTAACCACTAAACCCTCCACCATTGTCCTATGCAGGCTCAAGCTGCAACTGATTGCAACCAAGCAGAAGCAGAACCAAAACTACCAACACGGTCCCAGCCCAATTGCAGCACCACCACCACCAGCTTTGACCATCACCTCTAAGCATCAAGCTACACCCAAGCAGCAGTGCCTCACACTACAGTGAAGCATACCCCAAGCAGCTTCACCTGTACTGCTTTGGGGGCCAGCCCCCTTCTACACCACCCTCAGCCCTACTTGCAGCAATCACCCGGTACGTGCCCTTGAGGCTGCTCACATCCCTGCTGATCCTATCAGCAGTGTTTACCTCAAAGAAGGCTGCTGTGAGCATGGCAATGTAGCCCTCCATGGTGCGCACCCTGCTGTTAGCCCGCAACCTCCTGTGGAAAGCTGCCACTGTGTTCCCAATTGCATGCTCCACCACTTTGTGCATGTCACTGCTATAGGGAGGCAGCCGAGCACGAGTGCGCTTGGTAACACCAGCAGGTTCCAGCAAGCCAGACTCCAAGGCACTGATGTGGTGCCTGGCATTGTCAAAGGACCAAATGGGCTTATAGCCAGTCCTAAAAATGGCTGGGTTCTTGTTCACCACCTCCTGTACCGCTGGGTAGAAGGCATTGTTGATCATGCTGACAAACTCAGCCTCTCCTACTGCTGCTGCAGGTTTTCCAGCTTTGGTCTGTGCAGCAAGCAAGATCAGAGGAAGATGCATCAGTATGAGACAGCCAGTCCCCCTTCCAGAAGAGATTCGTGCTAGAATTGTGGTTGCATTGGGTCCATACAGCATCAGGGATACATATGCTAAGAGTGATACTCATATATATTTCTTTGCTATCAACTGTGAAGGTGGTCACCAACATTGCTATTTGATTACAAGTAATGGCATGCACAAGAGAATGAAGAGGGTGCACAGCAAAGGACTGAATGCTCTGGTATGTAGGATTTGTAGTCCCATGCACGAGAGTCACAGGCTTCGCCCCCCGAGTCAGCATGAAATCAAACTATATGATCTGTTAAAACACAGGGAGGAATACAGATCTGCAGGGCTATACATTGCATGTGCTGAGAGCAAGGTGTTGAAAGGGAAGTTTGGGGCAGTTGATGTTTGGTTGATTGGTGGGAGTGAAATTGGTGGTCGGCGGCCAATGCTAGAGCTACAGGTTGATGGGGAGGGACATACGGGCAGGGTGGAGACTAGGAATGATGACTTGTATGATCAAGTTCAGAGAGATGAGCTGCATAACTATGAGGCAGTGTCTAATAAAGGTATTGCTGTAGTCAGGCTTCATTACAAAGACAACTCTGATTGCTGGCATGCTACTATCCAGCAGGCATGGCAGCAGCAGCAGCAACAAGCAGCCCATCCCTTGGTCGCCTTCTCTCCTGCCTTTAACAGAAGAGGAATGGATGCGAGACAGTATGCTGCAATATGTGAAGACTGACAGGCCCTAGCGGAGCACTGCTTGGCTCTGGTGCAACGCTACACTGCATGAGGTAAGCATCTAATGCTCAAGGCGCTGCATATGAAATCCCCCTGCACTTACCATGAAGACCAAGGGCTTCCCTGTGGTCCCTGTTACTATGGCAATAGCCACAGCCCCCTCCAGAGCATTCACACATATGTAGAATGCAATTGTCTGTGTCTTGCGCTTGCCGATCTTCAGTCTGGCATCCTCCAGCACATAGGTACCCCCGCTGACTTGTCTCCCACCCAGTGTACCCCTGTAGCCCTTTGGCGCCACCACCACCTTTGCCCCATCTGTGTAGAAGACCCTCTTGAACCAATCATCTGATCGTTGCAGGTACCAGAGAGCTGCTTTCACCCTCTCCATCTTCTGCTCATCTGTCAACTGCTTTCTGAACTCCACAGGCCTAGACTGCATGCCAGTGGGGTCAGCTTGGCACATGTGCCGGTACAGGGTTTCAGGACTGCACTCACATTTCTGCTGTATACGCTTCAGAGCAGCTGATCTTTCTAATGCATCCTTGATGCTGCTGAAGGGTAGCTGCCGGCCCCCAGATTTGAAGCCCTTCTGAAATATCTTGGCTGCTTTCAGGGCCTCACTGCTATCAACTTTCCTGCTGCTGGACCTATCACGTGAGGCATTTGCTACGTTCCCAAACTGGTCAAATCTCACTCCCCAGTTGAATATGTATTCACGGAGGTGGGAAATGTTGTGGTCAGTGCCAACCTTGTCCACAAAGAAGAAGATGGCCTGGTCCAAGTCACCATCAGCCATCTGATATGCTGCTGCTGCTGCCTTCCGCAGGTATTCAGTTGAGTACGGAAGTACCATGCTGATATCTACGTACAACAAGAGTGATGGAGCTAATGGGCTAGTGCTGGCAGTAGGCCGGGTTGTAGTGTACAAGCACTGCCAGTCTCAGTCAAGCTGCTTGCCCTGAGGAGCAGCTGCTAGGAGTTTATGTTGTTGGATGCCAATGTCTGCAAGGGGTGGGGTCTGAGAGTCCTTTTTGTAAAGTGGCAATTGAGAAAAAGCAGTGTCTGCAGGCTGCCTGCAAGGTAATAAGCTAAGGTCGCAATTGACAGCGTTGGCCAGTCTGGGGAGAAGCCGTGCGTCTGGGAGAGTGTTAATCAGTCAGGGACGTTGAGCCGTCCGAGACCGGCCTGACAGGCGGCCAGGCGTCAGCAACGTTTAGCAGCGGCTGCCAGCCTAGCGACCGAATTCTATTGGACTGTGCTAGCATACGTGCAGCTCCTGTGGTAATGCACCCAACGGTACATGTACTGCTGTCTTTGCTGTCTGCCGCTGCAAGATCATTGACAGCAAAGCCGGCCGCCTTCACCGGTTGACAAGTAAAAGTGGCGGAGCGACTACCCCCTGTCCTTGGGACGTACCGTGCATACAGTACAATGCATAATCGTTCGACGTGAGCTGCTGTACGCATAGCTAGGTTAAGGACCTTGCAGGTAACCGCCCAAAGTGGACACTCCTCCGCCGCAGGAATGAGTGAGGTGCTGGTGATAGAGTGGGGGGCTTAGGGTCTTGTTGGCGCCGGTACACACTGATGTCCGTTTGCTGGCCAGCCTTTTGCAGCGCAGCTAGCAAGGGTGCCATCGTTAGCCGGTTTCACATAGCAGAGGACATAGGCTTCTCACCTGTGACAGGAGCTTTACCTGCTGCTTGGTGCCATGGCACTCTGACCGCAAAGATAACAGGGCATGCAAAACGCTGTTTGCAGCACATGCTAAGCTATCAATCAAAGCATCAAAGCCGCATTGAAATAAGGACGAACCAAAAGAACTGCTATACCAGGTACTGCGAGAGCCCATGCACACCGCCGCGGCAGGCTGGTGGTTGGGCTTGCTTTCATTCCTAGATTACCCACTACCTTGTGAAACAGGTGTGGCACCGAACTTCGGAGGCGGTTGCCAGGGGGTTCGCCGGGGCCGGGGCCAAGGTTACTCGGCAGCCTCCGCCGCAACTGCAGCTGATAAGGGAAGGTAAGTGACCAGCCTGACAGCATTAGTGGTCGGTTGTTTACATAAGAGCTATGAATGGGATTATCTCAAAGGGCTGTACAGTTTGCGCTAGACAACTGCGGCCGGGATCACGCACTTTTATCTGTCGAGAGGTGGTGCTTGCGTTGGTGTAAATGCAATGGCACAGTACACTTGCAAGACTCATTCAGGCAGCGGTGTGTCCCGCACAGGCTGATGCGAGGTCATGGTGGGTTACAGAGAAGGAAATGCATGCGGCGCATCCACAGTGTTACAGGGAAGTGTGATCCCTGGAAGGCCCGCAGCTATGTATGTATACCAGCAGCAGCAAGCATGCATATATGCTGGTACATGTACAGTGCTCTATCCGCACATGCACATCCCGCTTTTACCCTCTGCTGCTGGATGATCGTTTCTGTGTCCTATTCATGTGCAAGGGTGTAGCTCCTTGGGTAAGCTTGTGCATGGGCGTGGTTCTGCCCAAGTCATGCCTACCTGTGGTCCTCTGAGGCATACAGCCTGCTGGGGACAGAGAGGGTCAAGGCTCATCATTAGCTCATCATTTCATGCTTGTCCGCAAGGGTGTCACCTAGTGGCTGGTAGTTTTCATGCTGTAGCTGGTATGAGTAAAACTTGTCTGTATGGCAGACAGACGCTACAGCGGCTGCGGCTGCGCCCTTTTTGGTTGTTGGTGAGCATTGCAGTGAGTTGATATGCGTGTGCAAGGGCACATGCTCTTAGTGGTCTGTGCACAATCCTTCTGTCCTGATCGGTTTGTGAAGCTACCAGGGGGTCTGCTATGAATGTATGCAGCTTGCATTCATGATTGTTTTATTCGTGCAGATTACAGCCGAAATGCATGTGAGACAAATCGGCCTGCCAGTGGCAGGCTGGCTTGTCTCACAGGCGTATCTGTAACCTGTATGCATGAAGTATAGCTGTCTATGGAGTGGAAGTCCCTGGGCAAGGCCTTGGACTTTGGGTCGACCCTAACTTGTGCACAGGCAGCCAACCTGCAAGCATTGTGACTTTACAGCATGTCTATTGGTAATACAGAGGATTCTGCTACTGTGGCAGTACTTGGGGAGTCTTGCTTGGAGGGAACATGTTTCTTAAGCATTCTGCTGAATGCAAATGCCGGCATCTTCTTTGAACGTCCTGTTTTGGGGACAGTGCTACTTGAAGTGGGTGTTGCATGAGGCCAATTATCTATTACTCATGTTACAGGTCCTTACCTACTTCTGCATAAAGTGTCGGATCCAGTGCAAATCTCCAGTCTGATGGCCCGGTCAGGCATGGTTTGAGGTTGTGTACGTATGACATTTGCTGTCTCAATGTTCAGCATTGCATGAGTATATCAAAACACATGAATGTTGCACACATGCATGTTTCAATCCTAGGATGTGGGGTGGCATGTAGTGCACATCTTCCTATGTGTTTGCATGTTCTTGATGATTTGGATACCCCTTGAGCCTCGGGTTGGTTCCGGGTTTTCTCTCTTTTCAATGTAGCTTTCAAACCGTGATCCGGAAACAGTTTTTTGCCGTCCCTGGAGCTTGTTGGCGTGAAGCATACCGCTCCATTGGAGGGTATTGGCACTAGCTGCTGTTGACTAGCTTCGACCAACGGTAGCTGTGGGCCGTGAGTTTGTAACCCCACCTTCGGCACCGGGCGTGACCCAGGGGTCACTCCGGCCACACTTCAGTGAGGCCAACGCCCCCAAAGAGTGAAGCCGGACGCAATAAGCTGCCACATATATAGTAGCAGACTGGGCTGTCAACCTATAGACTGTATGGCAGCGACGGATCAACTAATGAGCCGGTTTTGTCGTGTGTGTTTCGCGAACTTTGGTCAATGCTTTTTAGGTTAGAAGCATTGGCTGTCCTCTTTTGAATCATCTGCGCCATCGGGACCATAATTGATCTGACCCCTAGTGGAACTCATTATCCGTTAGGACTCCTTGAAAAGGTGAACTACACAATATGATAGCATGGGCGAGCATCTTCTTGCATGCCCGGGTTGATGGGAAGGTAGGGCCGGCTTTCCAGAGCAGTATTGGTGTGAAACAGGGGGACCCGCTCTCGCCGCTGCTGTTTGGTTTGTTCATTGATGAGCTTGAAGATTTTGTGAGGCAACGTTTGCCAAATAGTGGTGCGCAGGTGGGTCCTTCTAAGTGTCAGCTGCTTCTGTATGCGGATGATGTGGTGTTGTTTGCAGAGACAGCTGTGGAACTGCAGTCTCAACTAGATGCCCTGAAAGAGTTTTGTGACCTAAAGCACATGACAGTCAATGTTCAGAAAACACAGATATTGTCTTGCAGGTCCCGGGACGCAGTAGGTTGCTCATGGCAGTATGCAGGGGAGGCCATTGAGGTTGTCAGTACCTTCAAGTATTTGGGTATCACTGTGGAATCTGATCGTGGTTTTAAAGGTGCTGTGGATGTTATGAGGTGTGCTGCAACCAAAGCTATGTGGAGTGTGGTACGCCAGACTCAGGAACGGGACATCCAGCAGATTGCTTTACGGGTACTGTTGTTCAAATCGATGGTTCTTCCAGTTATGTCATATGGGTGTGAAATATGGTCTTTGCCCTTTCTCAAGTCAAACTTGCCATTGGGTAATCCACTCCAGAAGGTCCAGAACATGTTCTTGAGACAAGTTAGTGGGACTTGGTTGAGGAAGTCGGTATCTCAACGACTGTTGCATGAGGAGATGGGGTGCATGCCTGTATCATTTACGTGGGTTAAAATGGCTTGTGGCTTTTGGAATAGGTTAGTAGCTCAGACATCTGCGCCTATGCTACGTGCAGCGTTTACAGAGAACCTCGAGTTGTCGATTGTTGCTGGACATGGATAAGACATGGACGGCTGTGGTCTGCTGAGATGATGAAGTGTCTTAAAGATGTTGTTCCGGATTATGCTGAGAAGGTAACTTCTCTTGTGCTGAACAGGTCAGTAACAGAAATTGAGCGTGTAGACACAGAAGTTGTCCTAGGCACTTGGGGTAGTAAGTGGACTGCTTGTTGGTGTGACCTTCCAGAGGATCCTAGGGTTGCATCCTCGGATCAGGTATCGTATGCGACCTATTATACGTGGATGGCTGAGTGTGTTTCACAGCCTGCTAGGTATGTTGATCATGATCGTTGTATAAATCCAGAGCATCTTGCTGATCTCATGAGGTTTAGAGTGGGATCTCACTGGCTGAGTGTTGTGACTGGACGTTGGGCTGATGGTGGTACTGTGAGGGCACAGAGGTATTGTAGGAGATGCATGGCATATACCGTTGAGGATGAAAAGCATTTCATGCTGGAATGCCCTGCCTACCAGGAAATCAGATCGGAGTTTGGTGAGTTGTTTGATTACTGTGAAGGTGATTTAAGGAAGCTTATGTGTCATCCAAAGCAGCATATGTTGGCGAAGCTGGTACATAAAATGCGTGTCTTCAGATATGAAGATACTGAGTGGGTGTTTGATCTGCAGCTTGACAGATTTGAATCGAGTGAAGATGAAAGTTGTGGTGATGTTTCTAGTGATGAGTGTGAGAACGAATTAGTTGAAGTTGATGATATTAGTCAGTTTGGTTTTTTGGAAGCCCCTTGAGCCTCGTGTTGGCTCCGGGTTTTTCTTTTTTCAAATGTAACATTCAAACCGTGTCACTAGGCGCCATTTGCAGCTTGTACCAATGGGCCAACTGAGGGCACGAGAAACAACCACATATCCAGTGATAAACCTAATAGTAAGCTCTTGTGCTGCAGACAGAAGGCCATGGCGCGCCTAGCGCAGTTGTGGGACCTCAGTGTCAAAGACGGTCTTGCCAAGGGCCTTGTACCAGCATCTCTTCTGGACCACATCCATACCGCAAGCGAGTGGCTTCGAGCAGCAGAGCTGGTAAAGGGCCTGCTACTTCAGGTGTACACTACCGCCGCTCTTCCTGCTGCATCAGGTGCCAGCTTCTACCAGCTCCATCTAACAACCAAGGGCCTAGGGTCGAAGAAGCCTGGGGCTTGCCCGCTACAAGTACACTCAACCTGGCCACCGTCCATCTGCTGGGTCGTGGAGCAGAGTGGCCTCAGCAATGTTGAGCTCCTGGACAGCAAGAAGATGATGCTGGAGTGCCATCTTGCAGACAAGAATCTCAGTCTAGTCTACATACTGCCATTTGACTGTCGTGCGCTGTTTCCAAACGGCGAGCGGGTCCAACAGTTTCATATGGGGAAGGTAGAGAAGCCGGAGAGTGACATCACTACAGCATACTGCAAGTACCTGAAGGTTGGCATGTGCCACCATTGCCGTGCTAGCCCTGCACCAGGCTCTAAGCTGCAGGCATGCAGCAGGTGCAAGAAGGGCTGCTACTGCAACAGGGACTGCCAAGCTGCTGACTGGCCAGAGCACAAGACAGTGTGCAAGCTGCCCAAGGGGCTAAAGAAGAGGCTGCAAGAGCTGCTGCTCTTGCAGCAGCCAACCAGCGGCAAGCAGCAGCAGGAGCAGGGCGCCGCCACTACGCTGCAGCAGCAGGGGGGCGGCTAATCTGCTCTGAGGAAGCTACGCCATTGTGAAGGCAACAGTAACTGAGGTTGAAATGGGTGGAATATTGCATATGTATGGCATGCTGCCAGGTTCATGCATGAACTTGGGGTGTGCTGGCAGTCAGGCTAGCTGCTACCTACTCTTATTGGTGCCCGGTACCTGTAACCGCATGCGTCTCTTTTTCCTCTTTGTAGGACTTGTATGTTGTGGTGCACCTTGCTGTTGATTGGCTGCTTCAGGTACAGCACATATATCTGGTGCATGCATACGATCCCCTGCTAGTATTGCCTACTATGCCAAGTGGTAACGGTTATTTGCTGATGTCCAGTGTGGCTGAGATCACTTCGCAGAGGCTGCTTGGTCGTGCCACCTTTCCTTGCATGATTCTAATAATGAAGACAGCCGGTTGCATGCGCTGAGTGCATGGGATAGCAAGCAGTTTCATGCTGAGGTTGGCAGTAAGGTTTAGAATCTGCGGGCCATCCTACCAGATTACCAACTATTAGCCCAAAAGCAGCTTGCACCATCATGTTAAACTCATCAGTCGACGGGCTGAGCAGCAGTAAGAGATCGATTACTTGTGCTGCTTAGTTGTCTTGGTGCTAGGAAATGGAATGCTTGCCTGAGCCAGTGAAGCTGTGCAGTTGCATGCTAGCCTGGTGTTGTCCCCAGTGTTTTCATATTGCATGCTGGCCAGTGCTTGATTGCCAAGCTGGGGTTTGTGGGTTCATCATAGTTCAGACAAGATGCTGTAGTGTAGTGATGTCGCATGGCTAGCAGGATGGCCACCTTTCCAATCATTGTTGGCACTTCCATTCCGTAGCGCGGCAGTGAGGCCTTAGTTATCGCACTATGAACACTCGCATGCGGGCCTGGAGGCTTCCTTTGTTTTGTTCCATGGCAGCGCTGTTTGGTTTCGTTTCCACCGAGGCTCACTTAGAAAACTGATTGCCTCCAAGCAAAGTACACAGAATATTGCTACCATAGGACTACTCTATCTTGGGTAGCCTTTTGCTCGGAGGCAACCTGTATCCTAAGTGAGCAGCATTCTGCTGCAAATGGCATCGTGTTCAAAGCCGAGTATCATTATTCTCTTTTGGGGACAGTGCTCCCTGAGAAGTGCCGCGTGTCAGTTTAGTACGGAGCGCACTCGTTAAATGTCACTATCCTACTGCTGCCTTACTGATCATGTCATGTGTATCTTTGGTCCGCAGGGGTCAGCCATGGACGCAGGGTAGTGCATGGATATGTGCTGTCTCATCATCAGCATTGCATGAGTATTTCGAGACACTTTGCACATATATGCATGTCTGGACACTTGGGATCACTCCGTAGCATAAGTTCGATCCATCGATAAATGATTGCGCTGTCTGTCATGTGCGCGATCTAGCCATTATGCCTGCATGGATGTAGTCTACAGAAGCCTCCGTGTGTGCTCACCGTGCGGCCGCTGCTTGCCTGTCTTCTATCGCAGTACCCCACTAGACCCTGGAAGGCGCCAAGGGCTCGTGCTCCAGCTGCAGCAGCCCTGCTCCCATTCTGCGCGAAACTACTGAACGGTAAGGACTCAGAGAGCCTGCTTCCAGCGGTGTACAGCTATGATATGGGTGCTTCACGCAACAGTACCCATGTACCTTGGGGGCTGCTAAGAGGAGACGTGTATAGCTCTATCACCCAGTCCTTACAAACAGCAACACCCAAACAGCACCCAGAGACTTGGAAAAAGTATTGCCACCAACAGCAGACCAGCCAGGGGCCAGCGCTTCAGTATCTTAAAGGATATGTGATACCGTGCATAAATGAAGATCATGGGGCATAGATGTGCCAACATTCAGGCATAACGAACAGTCCCCTGGACCCATACGACAACAGCTACCATTGATAACAGCCCATACATGACCTTAGCAGCCCCCTGCAGTACCTTTAGCGGACTCAGGACGGTCCGGTTATCATGTAGCGTCTACCTGGTAGAATCTGGTGAGTTAAACCTCAAGGGCACACCACCGAACTCACTCGCGCTGAGCAGCAACAGCTCAGTCAAGCATACCCACCCCTGTTTGGGGACTTTTCTTATGCCACCGAGTGGATGCATGCATGTGCAATGGAGTCTATGTGCAGTGTTATCCTCAATGGTTTGCAATCAAATTTAATATACATTTGCAGGTTCCAAAACATGCAATCATGGATAAATGTGGGGACATCTATTGCCCTTGGATGAGTGTGCATTTCCTTCTAGAGCTTGCTGGCATGAAGCGTACCCGTATTGGATCTCTCCAATCCATGGGTCGGGTGGGTGGGTTGTACTGGCAGAGTCCAGTGTTGACAAGCTTTGACCAGGCAGCATTGTTTGAGTACTAGTGGTCACCCGCACCATCAATTGCAGTTGCTGACATGGCAGCTGGCAAGATTCTGTAAACTCACCTCCAAAGAAGAGAACTACGTATGCAGAGAAGGTCGAAAACTCACATGCAGGATGACAGCAAATGTGGTCATGGTATAGTATGTTTCCTAAGTGAGCAGCTTTGTGGCATTGTATTTGCGCAATAGCGTCCTAGTTTTGGGCCGGCTACAAGCGTGTAGCAGGTGCAAGAAGGGCTGATTCTGCAACAGGGACTGCCAAGCTGCTGACCGGCCACAGCATAAGACAGTGTGCAGATTGTTTCAGGAGGCGAATTTGTGTTGCAGCTAACCATATGACCAAAATGGGCAGGAGCAGCAATGATGGTGTTTCTTTAGATGCAAGGCTTTTATTGAAGGCTTTGACGGATCACTAGTAGACACTCGATCAAGTGCTAGCCGTGACATTTTTGCTGTTGGTTACCGGATGTAGTGGCCAAGGGTTGGGCCTACGATGGGCTGCACCGTGTGCATGCATGGGGAACAATAATTGCTTTGTACATGCTGTGGTTAATTGTTGGAAGCGGTGAACGAGCCCAATGTTTGGATGCCTTTCGCTTTGTTTCCAATGCATGCTTTCCTCAGATTGAAGCTGCAGGCATGTAATAGCTGCATGGACCTTGCCTGGGTATCCTGCTGCTTGTTACTAGTCAGTGTTCTTTGGATGCATGGGTTCACAGCAGGACTTCTGTGATGGACAGTCATACTCCAGCCACAGCAGCAGATAGGGGTGTTAGATACAGTGCATGGATGGGCTAGTTACTGCCTTTTTCAGACAAAAAGGGACTGCACCAGTAGACATGCCCATGGGGCGATTGGCTCAATTGGGTGATAGCAGAGGCTGCTGGTGGTGCTGGTGGGGGTGATGCAGCAGTTGGCAATGGGACAGGGGTAATGAAGCAGCAGCTGTAGTAGCCGTGCAGTGCAGAAAGAAGAAGGCGGTGTAGTGGTGGGTGGTTGTGACCCATCTTGTTGCAGATATTTGCGGGCGAGTGAGCCGTATGTGTCTGGGTCCGCTGCTCAGGAGACTGTGCCTGCAGAAGTGCTGGCGCCGTTGCAGGATGTAGAGAGCATGGGAAGGCGGATTGCAAAGCAGCAGCGCAGCATGTGCGGAGTTAATACTTAGTCAATACATGAGGCAGCTCGAGCTGAAGGGGAAGAATCATGTCGAGGGTTGGTTGTAGAGCAATGAAGGAGTGAGCACTGGTTTGATTGTGGTTTCAATGCAGTTTGGATATGATACAGCAGGTATGTTAGGTCATTTTATTGCCGGTAAGCATATTGCTATATATGCTGATGACACAGTCTCAGCTGCCATCAAGTATACAGACATGCGTGCCTGCCATACCCGGCAGCCTTCTCCACATTTTGTAGTGGTAGCTTGGCCGTCGCGGTCCAGTTGAGTTCATCAGTAATCATTTGAGTGAGTGTTGTGGAATTGTTGTGGGGTGGTACCTAAGTGATTACGATTCGAACCCCGATGCGGGCGGGGTTTTCGAAGGGTCATGCCGTACGCGGTATGATCGGGTCAAAGTGTGGGTTCGCCCATGTTGCCGGCCCGAGGAATGACACTTAATCAATGTGTCGAATGCACCTCAGGTCCTTCGCAGGCAAACACACACACACACACACGATTACGATTACATCATGGCCCCTCAAAGGGGGCGCCCGTACGGAGCCAACCTAGGCTCCATGGGCAGAAATACTGGAACCTGGTCCATCAGAAGTGAATTGCTTACTTGTGTATGAATCCGTTATGTGATGTTATGATCATAGTTATTGGCTGTTAAAAAAGGAAATAAGTTTTACCCGAGGATGCTAAAGGCAACAGGAGATGGTGTTGCAGGGACCTGATCGGTCAAGTTTCTAGGCCAATCTCAGCAGCAGCAGCGGCCTCAGCCGGCAGCAACTAAGGGTGCGTCTTAGTGATAGTCACACTAATATTAACGGGGGAGCAACGGACGTGAGGTTGCCTGGGGCAATGATGGGCTGATGGGCGGGGTCGGTAGATGCTCTAGATCAAGTTGAACTAAGACCAAGAAGCAAGGAGTAAGAACATGGTCACAGTTAGTTGCTCATGGCTTTGGATCAGTTCGGTCGGTCTGGGCCACTGGTAGCCCGAGTTGAGGCTGTCTAGGACCAACAGCGGCCTGTGAGCTCGGAAGCAGGTATAATGGCTATTTCAACGGTAGCTGCAGGTTGAGTTTGAAACGGCCACTTAGGCACTCGGTGACACTCATTCACTCACTTCAAAGTCATTCACGCCAGGTGAGGTATGAGGAGCGCAGTATACATGGTAGACTGTTTCTGCATCATGGTATCACCGTCATGTCAACGACACATCAGCTAATGAGCCGGTTTTGCCATGTGTGTTTTTCAAACTAAACTCTGTTCAGTGCTTAGTTCTCCGCGCAAGGCGCTGGCCGTCCTCAATTAAAGCATCTGCGCCGTCGGTACAAGAATTCCAGCCTTAGCGGAACTCATTGCCCATTAGTACGCCTTGAAAAGGTGAATAGAACTTGATGGCGTGACGAGCATCTCCGCAGACATGCACACTTGGAAGGCCGCAGTTTCAGCTCCATGGGCCAGCTGAGGGCAGCAATGAACAACCACATCTGCACGTTAACCTGATAGTAAGCTCCTCTGCTGCAGATAGAAGGCCATGGGGCTCATAACGTTGTGGGACCTCACTGTCAAAGAGGGTATCGCCCTTTCGCCAGCATCTCTTCTGGACATCATCCGAAGCAGAAGCGAAAGGCTTCGAGCAGCAGAGCTGGTAAAGGGTTTCATAGGGCAGGTATATGTTGCTCGTCCTGGTGGCTTAGACAGCTTCTACCGGCTCAACCTGACAACCAAGGGCCTAAGCTCTAAGAAGTCTGGGGCTTGCCAGCTCTTACGTATATCAACTTGGCCATCGTACATCAGTTGCGTCGTGGAGCAGAGGGGCCTCAGCAATACGGACCTCCTGGACAGCAAGAAGATCTTGCTGGAATGCCACCTCGCAGACAAAGATTACAGTGTAGTCTACATACTTCCATATGACTGCTCTGCGCTGTTCCCAGTAGGCGAGCTAGTCCAACACGTGTATGTAGGGGACGACATAGAGCAGGAGTTCGACATGACAGCATACTGCAAGTACCTCAAGGTCGGGAAGTGCCACCACTGCCGTGCTAGCCCTGCTCCAGGCTCCAAGCTGCAGGCATGTAGCAGGTGCAAGAAGGGCTGCTACTGCAACAGGGACTGCCAAGCTGCTGACTGGCCAGAGCATAAGACAGTGTGCAAAATGCTCAAAGGGCTAAGAGAAGCTGCTGCAAAAGCTGCAGCTCTCAGTGCAGATCTTGCAGCAGCCAAGCCTTGCAGCAGACAACCAGCGGCTAGCAGCAGCAGGAGCAGGGCGCCGCCACCACGCTGCAGCAGCAGGGGGGTCTGCTAGTCTCTCTGAGGAAGCTACGCTGCCTTGTGAATGCAACAGTAATGGAGGTTGAAATGGGTTCAATATTGCATGTGTATGGCATGCTGCCAGGTTTATGCATGAAGTAGGGTTGTGCTGGCAGTCACTCTGCTATTTATTCTTATCGGTGGATCTGTACTCCGCATGCGTCTCTTTTTCCCTCTCTGTAAGGCTCGTATGCGAAAGGCTTGTATGCTGTTGCGGTTTGCTGTCCATTGGCTGCTTCAGGTATAGCACATAATACATCTGGTGCATGCATACGGCGCTCTTGCTAGTGTATATTGCCTACTATGCCAGGTGGTAATGGATACATTAGCTGATGTCCATTGTGGCTCAGATGACTTGCCAGCGGCTGCTTGGTCATGCCACCCTCCCTCGCTTGCATGATCTCCAGTAATCAAGGGGCAGTTTGCCTGAGGCGATTGCCTGAGTCAGAACGGACGTGCAGATGCATGCTAGCGTGGTGTTGTTCCCAGTGCATGCAGGTTTATACTGTGTGATCGAAGCTGGAAATTGAGATCTCATAGTTCAGATGAGATGCTGTAATGTGGCATGGCGGTCAGGATGGCCGCCATATACGCATTGTTGTCACTTCACATTGAATGTGGCAGTGGCGCCAGTTAGTTTCTTACTGTCACATGTCGGCGGCCACTGTGAGTTCCATGGCAGCATTGTTCGGTTTCAATTGCGCTGCTCAGAGCTCATTTATGACACTGGTTGTCTCCAAGCAAACCTGCACCAGAGTGTTGCTACCGTAGCATTACTCTCTCTTAAGCTATTTTCTTGGAAGCAACCACTATCCTAAGTGAGCAGCATTCTGCTGCAAATGACATCGTGCTTGAGCAGTATGTGCCATCCTGTTTCTGGGCCAGTGCTACATACCAGAGAAGTGCGTGTAACATGAGCGCACTTGTTAGATGGCTTTTCCTACTCTGCCTTAGTGATCCCATCATGTGTATCTTTGGTCCGCAGGGGTGTGCATAGTGGATATGCGGTGCTGTTTCAACAGCATTGCATGAGTATGCTGAGACACTTGTTGCTTATGAATGCATGTATGGATACCCATGATGCATGTATGTGAAATGGATGGTGCAGTTCTTCCTTGATCGTTTGCAGTCAAGCTGTCTTTCTATCTGTTGACTAGCTTTGACAAGGCAGCATCGTGTGACTAATGGTCACCCACAACATTGCAGTTGCTGACATGGTACCAGCTGGCAATACTCTGTAGATACACCTGCAGAGAAGAGGGCTACACAGAGGAGGAGACTCACCTGCAGGAGAACAGCAATATGGCAGGATATAGTCGCTTCCTTAAGTGAGCAGCGTTCTGGCATTGTTTGTGCAGTAGCGTCCTAGTGTTGGGCCGGCTACAGGCATTGGCAGTCACTCTGCTACTCAGATCTTATTGGTACTACCTATAACTCGCATGCGTCTCTTTTACCCTATCTGGAAGGCTTGCGTGTTCTTGCACCTGGCTGTTGATAAGTGGCTGCTTCAGACTCTGCTGTGCGTACATCTGGTGGGCATGCCTACTATGCTTTTGCTAGTATAGTTGCTTGCCTGCTATAATATGTGATGATGGATTTTTAGCTGATGTCCATTGTGGTTGAGATAACTGCCAGGGGCTGCTTGGTTAAGCCATCTTTCCTAGCATGATTTAACTAATCAAGGCAGGGTTGCAGGCGCTGAGGGCTTGGGATAGCAAGCAGTTTCACGCCGAAAGTGGCAGCATGGTTAACAAACTGAGGGCCACTACCCTGCTTCTCAGGATGGGCATCAGTCACTCAAACTCATAAATCAATGGGCTGAGCAGAGTGAGAGGTTGCTTGGCCATGCTGTCTTGTTGTTGGCCAAGAGAACAATTACATGAGCCAGAATGGCCGTGCAGATGCATGCTAGTCTGATGCTGTTTCTTGAGTACTTTTATGTTGCATGCAGGCTGGTATTCATTGAAGCTGGGATTTCCGAGCTCAGAGATGCTGTGATCTCGCATTGCTAGCAGGGGCGTAGGCATTTTTTGGCACTTTCATTCAGTGTGGCACTGACAGCAGTAGATATCATACTTTGAAATTTATCCTATGTGGACCTGTCGCCAATCACTGTGATTTCCATGGCGGCACTGCTTGGTTAATTGTTTGCGCTGCTGCTCAGTACACTGGTTGCCTCCAAGCAGCACTACGCAATATGTTGCTACTGCAGCACCGTCTTGGGTACTAGTTCTGCTTGGAGGGAACCTGTATCCGGATAAGTGAGCAGCATTAGCTGAAGTAGGCATCGTGTTTGAGCAGTAGCGTCCTTTTTAGGGGTCAGTGTTACCTGAAGTGGGTGTTATATCAGTGGTCTTGAATGTTAAGTGTCTCTATCATGTTTTGCCTTAAGTGTGTAATGTTTACAACCGATGGGTTTTTCTGGTACGCAGGGCTCAGGCATGAATTCAGGGTGTGCGTGGATATGTGCTTTCCCGACAGCATTGCATGAGTGTGTCGAGACACTTCTTACATATTTATACATGTGTGGACACCCACCATGCATGTGGATTGAAATGTGCAGTTCTTTCTGATTGTTTGCAGTGATGTGTTTTATCTGTTTCCATTTTGAGAAAGGAGTGTTCTCAAAATGCAAACATTGATAGATGCAGGGGCATTTGAGGACATATAATGGATGGATGAATGTGCAGTCCCTGGATCTTATTGGCATGATGCATAGTTACCAGTAACGGCCCTCTCTGCTCCATGAGTGGGTGGGGATGGGGTGAGGGGCGGGGGGTTGGCAGCTCCAGTGTTGACTAGCTTGGACCGTGCAGCATGGTTTGAATACTGGTCACCCACAACATTGCAATTGCTGAAATGGCACCTGGCAATGATCGATATGTATATTCACCTGCAGAGGGAGAGACAGAACCACGGCGAGCATGGGGGAATTTCACATTCAGGGTGACAGCAAGATTTCTATGATATGTTTGGTTCCCCAAGTGAGCAGCATTCTGCTGCAGTGGCATTGTGTTTGAGCAGTAGTGAGCGTCCTGTTTTGGGCGGGAGAGTGCTACTTCAAGTGGGGTTATATACGGTTTAGGCCGCTTGTATGAGGGTTTAGGGTTTAGGCCGGTTGTATGCGGTCGCTTGTAACATCATGTTGATGAGTTTGGCCGCATGGTGTATGATGCCCATGGAGCCTAGTTTGGCTCCGTCACAGGCGCCCCCTTTGTGGGGCCACTTTGTAATAATTTGTAAAATCTGTTGTAACAGGTCCTTACCTACTTCTGTATTCTATTACAAGTATAGTATGTATAGTTTTGGTCTGATGGCGTCATCACACATGGATTGAGGGTGTACAGGACCATATTTTTTAAGATTTGCAGGGCATTTGCTGTCACAACAGCATTAGTGCATGAGCAGATCGGGACACATAACGTACCATGAGTATCTCATGCACGTCGTCTGAATACCTAGGATGTGGAGTGGCATGTGCACAGTGGCATGTGCACCTCTTCCTCCTTTGGCAAAATTTTGACAGCTACTCTAGCTCTTTATTAGCGGATCTCAAGCCGATGCATCGGTGCACTGCCCAATGGCGATGGCCCACGTTAGTTGCTGCATGGGCTCTACTGTAGCAAGAGCAATAGTGGCAGTCTGTCTAGGATCAACAGCTGCTTACTGAAGTGTGAGAGACACTTTCAGCTGTGGGCTTCCACTCAGCACCGGACTGGGGAAATTCAAGTGTTCAACGGTGGCACTTGACCAGGTCACTCACAACACTCCGCACTGAGTGACGTCACCGTGCCCTCGAGCCATTCCACAATTAGAAGGCCAATGTCCTCAGAGAGCGAAGGAAACGCATTCTGCTGCCGTGCAGTACAATAGATATTGTTTCCCCCAGCTAACGAGGTTTAACTCCTCGTGTGTGTTCCGCCAGACGATCAATGTGTTTTCCGCCCAAAGCAGTGGCTACCCTTTGATTGAAGCCTCTGCGCCATCGGGACCAGAATCCAAACCTCAGAGGGATTCCCTGCCCATCAGTTCTCCTTGCAAAGGTAAATAGATGACATGACGAGCCTCCCCGCATACTATGCATGCAAGGCATTACTTGAAATGCGGCAGGCTCAACTATTCATGGCCTAGTCAGCTGAGGGTAGTGATGAGGTGCCAGATGTATGAACGTCATAAACCTGATAGTAATCTCATTTGCTGCAGCCAGAAGGCCATGGAGACGAAAAACGTGCTCTTCAGGGTGTGGGACCTCACTGTCAAAGAGGGTCTCGGCACTTTGCCAGAATCTTTCCATTGTGCGCATATCCATGGCACAAGGGAACGGAATCGAGCAGCAGAACTGGTAGAGGAGCTCCTTGAGAACGTTTACTACCTTGATGTCTCAGACCGCTTCTACCGGACAGCCATAACAACCGAGGGGCTAGTGGGTACGAGCCAGGTCACAGGTCAGCTCCTAAGAGAATCAACTTGGCCACCACACATCCTTCAGCTCATGGAAATGAATGGGCGCAGCAATGCAGAGCTCCTGGACAGCAAGAAGATTCTGCTGGAGTGCCATATCGCAGACCGCAACCTTAGTATAGCCTACATCCTGCCATCTGACAGGGGCGCGCTGTTCTCAGAGGGCGCACCAGCCAAACAGATTCGTCTGGGGGAGAACATACATCATGTGTACTCCCAAGATATATACTGCAAGTACCTGCAGGTTGGTATTTGCCACCACTGCAGTGCCAGGCCTGCACCAGGCTCAAAGCTGCAGGTATGTAGCAGGTGCAAGAAGGGCTGCTACTGCAACAGGGAGTGCCAAGCTGCAGACTGGCCAAAGCATAGAACAGTGTGCTTTTTGTTCAAGGGCGAAAGAGAATCTGCAGCGCTTGTTGCAGCCACTATCGCAGCAGCCAAGCAGCAGCAAGCAGCAGCAGGAGCAGAGCCAGCGCTGCAACCATGCAGCAGCAGTGCGGGGGGTGCTATCCTCGCTGAGGAAGCTGCGCCACCATGAATGCAGCAGTAATGCAGGTCTAAATGGGTGGAATGTTGCATGCGTCCGTGAGCTGCTACTAGGGTTAAGCATGAGCCATAGGGACGTGCTGGCAGTCACTTGGCTACCCAGTTAATCAGTATAGTTTCCACTGGAGGAGAAAAAGCAATGCATGGTGCTTATAGGTATGCACCATGCATTGCTTTAACTCCTCTCTGGAAGGGTCGTATGTTGTTGCACTTTGCTCTTAAATGGCGGTTTCAGGTGCATTGCCTAAGGCATTCACTCTGGCATGCTACTGCGTACTATTATGACAGGTAGTAATGGATACTACGGGTATGTGGAAGTCGAGTATTGTGCCCGTGAGGTGCTTGGCAACAGAGCTGCTTGGCCGCGCCACCTTAGTCCTTGCCTGATCTCCAACAATTGAGGCAGGTTAGCCTGTGCAGAGTACTTGGTGTAGCAAGCAGTTACATGCGTGTGTTAGCATTAAGGTTTACATCCTGCGCCCCTCCGTGACCCATCCTAAAACTTGGCATCAGTCGATGGGCTGAGCAGAATAGGACATTAATTGTGCGCGCTGTCTTGTTGTTGGCAAATAGAACGTGCTGTCTCTTTTGTTGGCACGGAACGATGGCATGAGCCAGAAACCCCGTAGGGTGCAGATGCATGCTAGCCTGGCATTGTTATGTCAATTAGCCTGGCCTTGCAGTGTTTTGCATATTGCATGCAGGCTGGTATTCGATTGAAGCAGTTTTGGCATGCACGCTGGTATATGATTGAAGCACTGGAAACTGAGATTTCATTGTACAGAGATGCTGTAAAGTTGCAGGGCTAGCAGGATGGCCACTTATCTAGGCATTGTTGGCACTTTCCATCGATGCTGCTGATGGTGCCAGTTTCCTACTTTGATTACCATCACGTGTTGCTACTGTGAGCTCCATGGCAGCGCTGTTGAATATCATTGGCGCTGCTGCTCACTTAGGGTACTGGTTGAGTGACTGCAAGCAAGACATATTACAGAAGATGTTGCTACTGTAGCACTACTCTTGGGTAGTCTTGCTTTGCAGGAACCTGGATCGTAAGTGAGACATACATTGGCTAGCAAGGGATCCAGGGTGGACTGGTGGCAGCCATTGGGCTATATGCTTTGAGAACCTGAAGATTAGCCTCTTCAGACAGCTGTCCGATACCTTGTGTCCCGTGATGCGCAGCAGCAGCTTCCCTCTACAGGGGGGTCAGCTGCTGCTGCAGCCTCTGCTTGCACTCAATAGGAGCATTGCCTTTTGAGGGATTGATTCGGCCACAGTTATTCCATTTCGGTTGGGTCTGGTTGCAAATATCCCTCTGTGGTTGAGACCTTTGCATGGTTCTGTACATCTCCAGCCCGTGGTAATCGTCATTGTTCACTCAGTTTGCCATGCCATTGCAGCCGATGGAGGAGTGGTTGGTGTCCTTGATCATGGGCCTGTTTTGTAGGAGCGTTGCTTTGACTTTTGAGGGATTGATTCGGCGATTTTGTGTTGGTTGGGTTGGCGCATCCTGCATGTGTACGGGGTACACACAAAGCTGATAGAGTTGCTGATGGACTTGCATACTGGCACACAGGCTGCTGTTAGGATGGGTGGTGTGGTGTCTGAGTGGTTTGATGTGCATGGCGGGGTGCGGCAGGGATGTGTCATTGCTCCCTTGCTGTTCAACATCTACATGGACTTTGTGGTTCGGCAGGCAATGGCTCAGATGCCGGAGGGATGTGGGGTGAAGCTAGCCTATCATGCAGATGGGAAACTTGAGCGTGATGGGTGTGGTAGTGGTGGGTGTGTGGAGCTGTTGTCTGTTCTGCTGTATGCAGATGATATGGTGTTGCTAAGTCCCAGCAGGGAGGAGTTGGTGGTCATGCTGCAGGTGATGGACAAGGTTGCTGCTAGTCTTGGGTTGCGCATCAATGCAAGCAAGACTGAGATCCTGTCCATTGACAAGGATTGGAAGGAGGGGGATGTGCCAGTGCAGCAAGGACCAGAGGTGGTTATCAGTGAGGGTGTGGTAAAAGAGGTGTCACAGTTCAAGTACTTGGGAAGTGTGCTTGTGACTGATGGCAGGTTGGATGTGGAGTTGAATATCAGGAGGGGTAAGGCTGTGGGGAGGTTTAAGCAGTTTGAAAAGATGTGGGGTACCAAGCATCTGTCATTGGCTACGAAGGTGAAGTGTTACAAGGCATATGTGTTGCCAATTCTGCTGTTCGGGAGTGAGTGTTGGTCCCTGACCAAAGTGCAATCGCAAAAGCTTGAGCGGGTGCACTCTAGCTGCCTTAGGAGCATCCTGGGGGTCAGGCTGTCAGATCGGCACACCAATGAGCATATCAGGAAATCATGTGGGGTAGCCACCTTGTCAGCATACATCACAGCAAATAGGCTGAGGTGGCTGGGGCATGTGGGCCGCATGGAGGAGGGCAGGTTGCCGCATATTGCGTTGTTCTCTTCATTACATGGTGACATGACGAGGCCAGTGGGTAGGCCTCGCCATACCTGGGAGAAATGCGTGTGTGCTGATCTGAAGGTGCTTGGTCAAGATGAGGGGAGCTGGGAGGCTTCATGTCAGATTAAGAGTGCTTGGAGGAAGAGGTTGTGGGATCTTACGCACCCTTGGGAAAGCCAACGGTTAGTGAGGTGTAGAAGGCGCACTAAGCAAGCTATTGATAAGCATGTGGAGCGCTATGTGGTGCCTTTCAGTGGCTGGGAGGATGGTGGTTCACCAGTACCTAGGTGGTGGGAGCCACCTCCAGCCCCTACTAGGGTGGTGCTTGATCCTGCTGCCTCCCCGCCACCCATGTGTGATGGAAGTGGAGCAGGTTTTGGGTTTTAGTGGTGGTGTTTGTTTCCCCTTGGTGTGCACGCCGTTGCATCTAGCCTCAGCTTGTGTGTGGCAAATCCACCATCGGTTGTGTGGCTTCGTGATTGTGATCAGGAGCCTTGTGTTTGTGGCCTAGGTTTGTTTGGCCATTGGCATTGCTGGTCTTGCGTTTTGATTGATTGATTGATTGGGTTGGGTTGCATACATCCCTCTGTGGTTGACTAGTGAGTCCTTTGTAATTATTATTATTACATTTCATGATATGCCTTTGTAAGTCCTTTGCATGGTTCTCGTACATCTCCAGCCCGTGGTAAGCGTCATTGTTTGTCATGCCATTGCAACCGATGGAGGAGTGGGTGGTGTTCTGGATCATGGGCTCTGTCGTCTTGGCTGGTTACATGTGTCAGTATCGGTGCTGCATGGTTGGTGGTCTGGAAGCCATTGTGTTTGGATCCATCCGATGTTGTGTTTGGTCGCTTCGACCTCGCAGCCCTTTGCGGTTGCCACACCTTGATTGTTTGTTATGTTATACCTGCGCCATCAGGGGGGTATACATTGGCCGCAGGTGCTGTTGACTAGCTTTGACCACGGGCAGCCAATTAGATCAAATGGTGGTCCGACCAGCAACATTATTTGAGATTTCTTGGTTGCCGTTGCTTGGTGGTATTGCAGCTGGCAACAGTCTGTGAATTCAGCTGCACGGGTGCCGGCAATATGGCCATGATCTATTTCACTGTTACTGTTAGGCAATAACATGCATCGGTTACAACTAGAAAACTCTGCCCTGTCTGTCTAGGATCAACAGCGTCGTGTCGACTCGGAGAGGAAGTATAGGGCTCACTTTGGCAGCTGCAGGCTGGAAACGCTTTGAGACGCCCACTTCGGCACTTTGCCAACCATCGTGACCCGGGGTGTAATGATATATGGGGCAATTCCGCTGCGCCCGTTGCATCCCGGGTTCCCTTTTCGCCCAAGAAGGCCTATGCCACTTGACAATTGGTCTCGGAGCCATGTTAGTGCAGTTGGTAGGATAGACCACTGCAGATCCTGAGGTTGCGGGTTCGACTCCCATTTGGCGCAACCCAGCGTTCCCCCGTGGCCTAGTGGTTAAGGCGCACGGCGTGCAGGCTGAGGTGGCCTAGAGGTCGTGGGATCGATCCCCACCAGTGACATGCGATTTGGGAAATCTGCCTAAAACAGGGGAGCGTGTACGTACTTGTGCCCTGCGCGGGGCGGGAGCAGTGGCCGTCGATAACGTCCTGAAGCCGGTTCCACAACATCCTTTGGAACCAGAACTGGACTTCAAAAGAGGCCTCTGGAACCGATATTTTCCAGGGGGCCATGCCATGTCGATGCGCAGCATCGACCCAGGCAGGAGGCGGGGGTCCAGGGGGGAGGAACAGCCCCCCTGGTGGGGTCTGGGGCGAAGCCCCAGGAGCCAGCGATAATTCCCACTTATAACCATCAATTGTACAATGGAATTTGCTATTCTTCCACTCAGAGGGTTATCATACATTTAGTAAGAAACTTGCTGGAACCAGCATGTGACATGTTGGCCAGAGGGTGGCCCAGGGCTGGAACCAGGAACTGACATGTTTGGCATCGCTGGAACCGTGGAACTGGGCACAATTTGCCCTGGAACCGGAACCTGGAACCGGCTTCAGGACGGTACGTCGAGGACGCCGGCCCTTGTAGGGGGGCAGAGTGTAATGATATATGGGGCAATTCCGCTGCGCCCGTTGCATCCCGGGTTCCCTTTTCGCCCAAGAAGGCCTATGCCACTTGACACGGGGTCACTTCGCCCACTTTTCAGAAGGCCCCTCGAAACTGAAGCGGGAACGCACTGGACTGCCAACATAAATGGTAACACAGTTGCTCTGTAAACTCGTATAGCAGCCACACATCAGCTAACGAGCCGGTGTTGCCCTGTGCGTTCAGTCCGCGATGTGATCAAGCTTTTGCCGTTAAAAGCAGTGGCTGTCCTCTATTGAACCTTCTGCACCATCGGGACCAGACTTCGAGCCTTAGCTGAACTCAGTACTCATCAGTACTCCTTACAAAGGTGAACAGGACATGATGGCATGACGAGCTTCTCTACATGCACACTTGGAACTAGGCGCCAATTTCCGTTAGTACGGCATGGGCCAGCTACTACGCCCGAACAACCACATCTGCACGTGATAAAACTAATAATAAGCTCGTGTGCTGCAGACTGAAGGCCATGGTCCTAAAACACGTGCAGTTGTGGGACCTCACTGTGAAGGACGGTCTCGGCCAAGTATCAGCATCTCTTCTGGAACATATCCATGGCACAGGCGAACGGCATCGAGCAGAAGAGCTGGTAAAGGGCCTCCTACGTCAAGTTTACACTGTCGCCGCTCTTCCCGGTGTCTCAGATACTAGCTTCTACCAGCTCCACCTAACAAGCAAGGGCCTAGGGTCTAAGAAGGCTGGGGCTTGCCCGCTGCTAGGAGACACAACTTGGCCAGAGTGGACCTGCTGGGCCGTGGAGCAGAGTGGCCTCAGCAATGCCGAGCTCCTGGACAGCAAGAAGATCTTGCTGGAATGCCACCTCGCAGACAAGAATCTCAGCCTAATCTACATACTGCCACCTGACTGCCGTGCTCTGTTTCCACACGGTGATCCAGTCCAACAGGTTCATATGGGGAAGCCGGAGAAGCCGGAAATCCACATCAGTACACCATACTGCAAGTACCTGCAGGTTGGCCTGTGCCACCACTGCCGTGCTAGCCCTGCAGCAGGCTCGAAGCTGCAGGCATGTGGCAGGTGCAAGAAGGGCTGCTACTGCAACAGGGACTGCCAAGCTGCTGACTGGCCAGAGCATAAGACAGTGTGCAAAATGCTCAAGGGGCTGAGAGAAGCTGCTGCGGCAAGAGCTGCAGAGCATGCAGCAGCCAACCTGCGGCTAGCAGCAGCAGGAGCAGCGGGGGTGCCGCCACGCTGCAGCAGCATGGGGGCTTGTAGTGTCTTCGAGGAAGCTGCGCCACCGTGAATGCAAGAGTAATGGAGGTCTTAATGGGTGGAACCTTGCATGTGTGTGAGCTGCTGCCAGGTTTATGCATGAGGTAGGGTTGTGTTGGCAGTCACTCTGCTGCTGCCCAGTCTCATTGGTAGTATCTATAACCCTTATGCCTCTTATGTCCCCTCCCTGGAAGGCTTGTATGTTGTTGCACCCTTTTGGTGCTGCTTCAGATGCAGTGCACCTAGAATTATCTGGTGCATGCATACATGCCGCTCTTGCTAGTATTGCAAGCTATGTCAGGTGGTAATGGATACTTAGCTGATGTCCATTGTGGCTCAAATCACTGGCCAGCGGCTGCTTGGTCATGCCACCTTTCCTTGCATGATCTCCAATAACCAAGACAGGGTTGCATGCGCTTGGGATAGCAAGCAGTTTCATGCTGAAGTTGGCAGTAAGGTTTACTACCTGGGGGCCATCCTGCTACGCAACTTGCAGCCATTGTATTGTTGTATACTCATCAATCGACGGGCTGAGCAGAGTAAGAGATTGGTTTCTTGTGCTGTCTTGTTTTTGGCATAGAGAATGACTGCCTGAGCCAGCTAGCGGACGTGCAGATGCATGCTAGGCTGGAGTTGTCCCCAGTGTTTTCGCATGTTACAGGCAGGCTGGCATTTGATGTAAGCTAGGATTTCAGTGCTTCCAGCCAATAAAAACTACACCCGATAGAGAATGCCGTAGCACTACTCTATCTTGGGTAATCTTGCTTGGAGGCAACCAGTATCCTAAGTGACTGTGCAGCATTCTGCTGCAAACGACATTGTGTTCAAGCAAGTACCATCCTGTTTTTGAAACAGTGCTACCTGAGAAGTGCGTGTTAGATGAACGCACTTGTTGAATGACTTTATCTTGCTATTGCCTTGGTGGTCTCATCATGTGTGTCTTTGGTGGTCTGCAGGGGTTAGGCATGGATTCAGGGTGTGCTTGGATATGTGCTTTCCCAACAGCATTGCATGAGTGTGTCAAGACACTTGTTTCATATGAATGCATGTTTGGATACACAGGATGCATGTGGTGTAAAGTTCTTCCTCAATCGTTTGCGGTCAAGTGTTTTATCTGTTTGCATGTTCCAAAACATGCAAACATTGATCAATGTGGGTCCTTTTCTTGGCCTTGGATAAATGTGCAGTCCTTGGAGCTTGTTAGCATGAAGCATACCAGTATTGGATCTCTTTGCTCCATTGGAAGGGGGTGGGGTGGCAGAGTCCAGTGTTGACTAAGTTTGACCAGGAAGCATTGTTTAGTAGTGGCCACCCTCAACATTCCAGTAGGTGAAATGGCAGCTGGCAGATTCACCTGCAGAGAGAGGAAACTACGCAGAGAGGGGGGGGAGTTCATTCTGTAGATTCACCTGCAGGGTGACAGCAATACATGTAGCCATGCTTAGAGTTGGTCTCCTAAATGAGCACTAGCGTTCTGCAACTGGCCCTGTGTGGCCCTGTTTTGGGGACAGTGGTTCTTGAAATGGTTGGTATATGAAGCCGCGTGTTACAGGTCCTTACTACTTCTGCATTGTATGGTAAGTGTGTTTTCTCAGTGTGATGGCAGGGGCCAGGGATGTACTGGTGTGCAGGACCATTTTGCAGGGCATTTGCAGCTGTCTCAATAACATTGCATCAGCATGTCGGAACACGTAACATATTGTAACGTTTGAGTACTAGTTAGGATGTGGAGTGAGATGTGCACCTCATTCTCCTCTGGATTTTCTGCAGTTGCCAATGGGGTACCGCGGGGGTAATTGGCAGCTCCAGTATTGACTAGCTTTGACCAGGCAGCATTGTATGTTTGAATAGTCACTGTAACCTTGCAGTTGGCCAAATTGCAGCTGGCAACACTGTAGATATAAGCTGCAGGATGCCGACAGCGAAAATGGCCATAATGTTCTCATTTTAGGCGGTCAAACATGGTACGACAATATGACGGTGTGAGGAACTCTGCCTGTGTGGTTCTAGCACTTGTTACAGAGTGGTAGCAGGTGATGCCAACGGGTGGAAGTACTAGGTAACAGCAGGGTAGTGGCAACTAGTTGACAGCTAGCCGGAGTGTTACTAAGCGGAGCTCAAGCGGCATCGGTGCACCGGCACGGCTGCGGAGTCATTCGGAGCCGGTCGGGATCCAGGACGTGCCTGTCCGTACTGTGACGAAACTTAAAGCAGGACTTAGGCTGTAAATGAAACTTACGGGTTTCAGATACACCCCACGATTTGTCCAGAACGCGTCACACCCATGTGTTTGGTTACAAGTAGTACTTGTACTCACGGAACACATGTAATAGATGACATTGGTCCGCGCCGGAAACCGTACCGTTCATCTATGCTACCCGCTCTAGTCAGCACAACCACAGCGGTCTCAGCCCTGTTCTACAAGTTAGAGTCTCTCAACTTATAAACCATGCACTACTTTTTAGCATCGAAAAACTACATGTTGCCGCCTGCACGCGCGACTACATGCGTGCAACAAATTCTATCTGCATCCAGCATCACTGCCACAATCATTAAAACAACGGGTCACTCTGCCCATGAAGCACCAATCCAAGGTAAAGCACCATAACCAATGGGACATTCGCCCTCAGATATCATCACGCATGTCAGGCAACATCTGACCTTAGCCGGTTAGCCTTTAACATTTCTCTTATCGTCATTCACCATTCATGTTAGATATATCAAGCATGTCAGGCTAGCTACATTCGCGGTACTGCAGTCAAATCCCATAAGCAGCAGCAACCTCGCAAGACACAAGAGCACCCAAGCACTGCCCTGACACAGGCATGCTCCACCTGAATGATATATCTCAGCACTGTAATGGATAACCACGACCAGATACATACACCAACTCAGTGCGTGGTTAGATAATGTGGTCATTATGAGGTCATCACCACAAACCTGCACAACTCACATCAGTAACCGCTTTGACTGCCACATGCATGCTGACATGACACAAAGTCATGACTACAGGCAATACCTCCTGCGCCACCATGTATGATCAATTCTGAGAACTTACAGTCCAGCTGGTACAGCATGATCAATCAATCAATCAATCAAACCGCAAGACCAGCAATGCCAATGGCCAAACAAACCTAGGCCACAAACACAAGGCTCCTGATCACAATCACGAAGCCACACAACCGATGGTGGATTTGCCACACACAAGCTGAGGCTAGATGCAACGGCGTGCACACCAAGGGGAAACAAACACCACCACTAAAACCCAAAACCTGCTCCACTTCCATCACACATGGGTGGCGGGGAGGCAGCAGGATCCAGCACCACCCTAGTAGGGGCTGGAGGTGGCTCCCACCACCTAGGTACTGGTGAACCACCATCCTCCCAGCCACTGAAAGGCACCACATAGCGCTCCACATGCTTATCAAATAGCTTGCTTAGTGCGCCTTCTACACCTCACTAACCGTTGGCTTTCCCAAGGGTGCGTAAGATCCCACAACCTCTTCCTCCAAGCACTCTTAATCTGACATGAAGCCTCCCAGCTCCCCTCATCTTGACCAAGCACCTTCAGATCTGCACACACGCATTTCTCCCAGGTATGGCGAGGCCTACCCACTGGCCTCGTCATGTCACCATGTAATGAAGAGAACAACGCAATATGCGGCAACCTGCCCTCCTCCATGCGGCCCACATGCCCCAGCCACCTCAGCCTATTTGCTGTGATGTATGCTGACAAGGTGGCTACCCCACATGATTTCCTGATATGCTCATTGGTGTGCCGATCTGACAGCCTGACCCCCAGGATGCTCCTAAGGCAGCTAGAGTGCACCCGCTCAAGCTTTTGCGATTGCACTTTGGTCAGGGACCAACACTCACTCCCGAACAGCAGAATTGGCAACACATATGCCTTGTAACACTTCACCTTCGTAGCCAATGACAGATGCTTGGTACCCCACATCTTTTCAAACTGCTTAAACCTCCCCACAGCCTTACCCCTCCTGATATTCAACTCCACATCCAACCTGCCATCAGTCACAAGCACACTTCCCAAGTACTTGAACTGTGACACCTCTTTTACCACACCCTCACTGATAACCACCTCTGGTCCTTGCTGCACTGGCACATCCCCCTCCTTCCAATCCTTGTCAATGGACAGGATCTCAGTCTTGCTTGCATTGATGCGCAACCCAAGACTAGCAGCAACCTTGTCCATCACCTGCAGCATGACCACCAACTCCTCCCTGCTGGGACTTAGCAACACCATATCATCTGCATACAGCAGAACAGACAACAGCTCCACACACCCACCACTACCACACCCATCACGCTCAAGTTTCCCATCTGCATGATAGGCTAGCTTCACCCCACATCCCTCCGGCATCTGAGCCATTGCCTGCCGAACCACAAAGTCCATGTAGATGTTGAACAGCAAGGGAGCAATGACACATCCCTGCCGCACCCCGCCATGCACATCAAACCACTCAGACACCACACCACCCATCCTAACAGCAGCCTGTGTGCCAGTATGCAAGTCCATCAGCAACTCTATCAGCTTTGTGTGTACCCCGTACACATGCAGGATGCGCCATAGCGTGTCTCGCGGTACAGAATCATATGCCTTACGCAAATCCACAAAAGCCATGAATAGAGGCTGATCGAATGCTACAGACTTAGAGATGACCTGGCGTGATCATACAGCATGATCGCTCTTAAAATAGCAGCCCACCCTCTTGCAATCTCTGCCTACCGCCTGTAACAGCCACATTGGTCCGTACTAACAACAGAATCTGTCACTTTGCAGCAGAGACTAAACAATCCATTGCACCCTTGATAGTATGAGCTACTTGACTGCAACCCCTCGGACCTCAGTCATCAAACCTTTCTGGATGGTGAATGTCAGCACAATGACAGAAGCCCTTTACACGGCTGCCGCATGAAATTCTACCGCCACCGTGCTGACACTCACCAGCAAGGTCCACTGGGACAGATAGAGGTCTCCCATACTTTGGGAATGGACCTGCTGCAGCAAGATTTCCACATGTAAAGGTGCTACAAATACGATTCCATGCAGGAGGAGGTACCTCAACAACATGCATCAGCAGCACTTCACCTAAGCTGACACTTCCAGTCTCAGCTCTTCATTTATCCTTCATGTTAGATACAATCAAACAAGGAGGTATGACCCCATAGCCACAATAGCACAGTTAAGCAAATGCTATGAACTGCAATGAGACGCTCCTAACCACTAATATCCCCTACCGCAAGGGTCTGATATAAACATGCCTAGCTGATCAAGTGCATGCAGGCTAACATGCTACCCTGCTCCTGCACAACCCAAAGGCACAGTGGCATAGAAACCTGGACAGGTCATGAAATACACAACCAAAAAAAAGGATCAGCACAGCAATTCCGTCCCTGCTGCCGCTGATGCTACTGGTTAGTGTTGCCAGCTCCTTGATTAAACCATGCGCCTTTATTCCGCTCTTCCCAGACGTTCAGGCCACCATTTCCCTCCAAGCCCCTGCCAACCCTGGTCCCGTCTTTTCAGCAGAAGCCCGTGCTGCCTGCATTGGTGCAACAGCTTTGAGTGCCACATCCTGAACACCATTTTGATACCCTTGTGGGTGTGTCCTAGCATCTACTGAACCAGCCACCAGTTCTGGCAAACAAGCACGTTAATATGAAGCGGCCCCTCCTCTGCAGCTGCATTGCCAAGTCACATATCCTTCGCCGCACCTGGACTAGCTATGCTAATGCTCACAATAGAAAACTCTCCAGTAAAGACCTTCCCAAACCTTCAGGGCCACACTAGCGCACCCAAACTTCACCCAAACCCCAGCATTTAGCCTGCTTTCTTCAACCCTACCATATCAACACCTCGCTGGCATGGGCTTGGCAAAGCATCAAGCCCTGTCGCTGGGCCGCCTGACTGCCTGCTTGCACCAAGTTATCCTTTTCCCAAGCACCACATATCTCCTCCATCCCTGCATATACAGGGCTGGATGCAAGTCACATATGGGCTGTATGACCGTCTGCCCTTCGGTGAAACAAGGACGGACGATACTACAGCTCATATATGACTTGCATCCTGACCCGCAGGGCTCCCTCATGCCTGGACTGGGAGAAGACTTAAACGAGGACACCTGCAGTACTCCGGCCACCACCACGACCCGCTGCTGCTGCTATCTGATAGCAGCAAAAAACAGATGCTGCTTCTGCTGCCGCCCATCCTTCTGGTGAGGGAGCAATAAAACCAAGCAGCACTGTCCAGGCCACGTGCACAGAGGTAGGTGTGTGCTGAGTTCCCACTCCCACGCTCCACTTGCTGCACAGGCCAACATTGAGCTCCCATTGATCCGTCCTTGACTGGTCACAGTCGCTGCTGCTGCTGATGGAGGCTCCGTTGCTGCTGCTACTGCTTTCCCCCCACTGGTACTGTACTGCTATTGCTCCTTGAACGGATGGTAGCCTGCTCTCATACTGCTGCTGTTACCAGTCCTGGGAAGGGCCACTACCATGAAGCTCAGCAACAACCTTCCCAACCATGCCCCACTGTTGCCACCTCCCACATGTTGGCGCTGCTGATACAGCAGCAGCAGCACTTCCTGCTACTGCTCCCTCCAGTTCTGTGCTACTGCTACAGCCCGACAGCACATGCCGCCGCTGCTACTGCGACTGCTGTCCTACCAGTCCTGAAACCTGTTCATCTGTGCATGTGCCTCCGTTAGCTCCTTAGCCACCTTCTTTCTCCGGTAGAAGATGGGGCAGTCCCTGTTGGTGCACAGCACGTCCTGGTGAAGGCTGCCTTGACACCGCTGACACTGACTCCATAACCCACCTGCAGCAGCAACAAAAACAAATTTCATCATTTTGGGATCATATCATTACTTTCATGATACGCCATAGCAAAAGGTGACAGGACTAAATTCATACATTGTTGTTATATGTTCATTGTTATCACTATTGTTGTTGGTGTTGGTGTTGTATTTACTCCCTTTTACTGGGATAAAGGAAGGCATGTAGAATAACCCTTGGACTGGAATTTGATCACCACCAGCCACAGTGCAGCAGTGGGTAGCACGACGGCACCTGAAAAGCAGTGGAAGACTACACACGGTGTGGGAAAGCTAATGGCACAGCAGAGAGCAAGAGGGTGGGAAGGTAAAAGACAGTACATTTTGTTGAAGGCTGCCTTGGCACTGCTGACACTGACTCCACAACCCACCTGGAGCAGCAACAAAAACGGATCCCTTTATAATGGGCGATAAGGAGGCATGTAGAATAACCCCACGACTGGGATTTATTAGAAATCGGCAACGGTGCGGCAGTGGGTAGCACAACGACAACTGAAAAGCAGTCGAACACTATACACGGTGTGGGAAAAAGCAATGGCAAAGCAGAGAATAAGAGTGTGGCAAGGTAAAGGACTGGACATCAAGGTCAAGACTGCCTTGGCACCTCTGACACTGACTCCACAACCCACCTGCAGCTGCAGCCAAAACACATACACTGTTTAATTATAGCTTATTCATTGACTATTCATTAACACTCGTTAAAAAACATTAATCTTAAAACTTGAAAATGTTTCAACAATCCACACCAGCCACAGTGCCGCAGAGGGCAGCACGACAACTCAAAAGCCTTCGTAATTTGCGCACGGTAGGGTAGGAGCAACGGAATAACAGGAGACATTTAAACCCCACATCAGCCACAGTGCAGTAGGGGGCCGCAGTACACAAAACGGCTTAAAGAAGAGGCCCATGCAATATACAAGGGTAGGGTGAAGGTGAACCACAGATGGGTAGAATGAGACATAGACCACTATATATTGGTAGAAGGACAGGTTATTGTTGCCGGGTACTACAGGTATGATTTGGTCAGGTGTGTGACAGACTTCTGCCTGGGTGCTGGGGGTGTGGGTTGTGTCCCAACACGTCCTCCCCCTCCCCCCCTCCCCCCCTCCCCCTCCCCCCCACCCCCCCTCCCCAGATGAGCACCCGCCCCATACTGTGAGCAATCACCCCCAGGATTCCACATGCAACACTTCAGCCTGGCCCTGCCATGTCTCCTAGAAAGGTATTCCTCCCATGACCATTCTAGTCCACACAGCATGCTGGACCTGTCTTGGTAGATGATGGAATTGTGCTTTGCGTGCTTGGCACAGCATAATGAAGCCACAGCCTGCTATTCCAAGCAGCACTTACACGTGAGGCTTCTCCTATCCATTCGTCCATCACCCTAGGTCGCATGAAGAGCTACCTTGCATCAGGAACAAAGCAACAACTACATGGTGGTAATAATCCGCGGCTCTCCTCCCCCTCCCCTTCCCTCTCACCAAAGTCCCGTTCTAGCTGGTTGACTGCTGCCAGGCTAGTCTAGGTTTTAGGTTTAGGGTTCCCTCCCCGTTTCTCCTTCCCTCTCACCAAAGTCCCGCTCTAGCTGGTTGACTGCTGCCAGGCTTTTGCTGTAGATCTCTGCCTCCTTGTGCTGGCAGTGGCTGCACAGAGTGGAGCTGCCCCCCTCTTTCAAGGGTGCTCTGCAGGACATGCAGGTCAGCTTCACCTTGGCAAAGCGCATGATGCCGCCTGCTGCACTGCTGGGGGTGGCAACAGTGATGCTGCGTGTGTGATCACCTGCAACAGTCACAGCATTCAAGGGTTGTTATCAAAATTCCATTGCAGGACCTAATTGTAGCCAAAGCACCAAAGGCCCTGCACCTCAAGCTGTCATCATACTGGTTCTACTATTGCTGGGGGTGGCAACAATGATGCTGCGCGTGTGGTCACCTGTTACAATCACACCATTCATTAAATTAAGTATCAGATTCCGCTAGAAGCTCTGCTTGTAGCCAAAGTACCAAGGCAATGCACCTCAAGCTGTCTCCGGTACCAAATGGGCCGCAGCTCTCATATGGTCACCTGCAACAGTCACAGCATTTAAAGCCTGTTGTCACATGCCATGAGATATGCCCTGGCAGACCAGCCAAAGGTCCCACACCTCGAGCTGTCCTATGTTAGCAGGGAGGGAGAGGGGAAGAAGGGGTTGAGGGAACACCCATCCCAGGAGCAACCCCTGGGCTGCCCCAAACCAAAAGGGAGGGGGGGGGAGCTGGACGGGGGAAGGCAGAGGGAAAGGGGGGCAGACGGGGGGGGGGGGGGGGGGGAGGGGGGGGGGGGCGGGAGATGGGGGCAAGGCATCCCAGCAGCACCCACCTGACAGCAGCTCCTTCACATTCTTCATTATCGGCTGAAATATCCGTAGCAACGGCTGGCTGAGCTGGTGGTCCAGGTAGTGCTGCACATCAATGGGCAAGTTGTGCTCCAGGGCATAGATGGGGTCCTCTGCCTTCTCATAAGCCTTAGCACCCTTGGCTGCCTTGATGATCACAAAGGGCACGCGGTCACCAATGTTGGGTGCGGTGGCAGGGTCCCGCTTACGCATCTTCTCGGCGAGCTCCACATGGGCGCTCCTCACCTTGTAATCCTCTGCTTCTTGTGCCAGGGCCTGCAAGGGTGGAATTCCAATGAGATCAAGTTGGCACTTGCAGTCTGGACCCATTATATATATCATTACATTAAATGATATGCCATAGCGAAAAGTGCCTTAGCCCCCGCACCTCAACATGTCACAAAAACCAGCGAGCTGGAACATCATACGGGTTGTCTTCGGCATGCAATCACAAGTGATGACAAGATATGCCTAGACATGAGGCTTCCTATACAGTTGTAAAGCAGATTGTTGTAAACCTCTGCTTCTTGGGCCTGCAAGTAAGTAAAGTAATCAAGAGGTTGACAGCATGCCACTGAGTCCGGCGAGGATACCAGGTGGGCTCCCATGCTCCCAGGCTACAAGACTATCCACTAGGCAACCCACTTTTGGTAAGGAAGCACAATGGCCTAATAAGTTGGCTTTGGGCAGTCAGCCCCCATTCTATAGCGATGGAGTGCAGTATATAAAGCAAAATCCTACTTTTTATCTCCACCAGAAGGTGTGCTTCAACTGGTGATTGTGCTAAGTCAACATGCCTTTCCATGAGCATGAGCATGGAATGCAGTCCAAGCTGTGGCTTTCTTAGCTACTGTATTGCAAGCTAGCTTGCATAACAGGCACCTGGTTTCTAAAAAGACACAGAAGCACCCCCAGACACCTTGCCCAAATTACAACCCCAGGGACATGCCCCCCCCCCACCAGAAAGCCTTTAGCTGACAGAACTCCTGCACGTGGCTAGCACGTCTAACATTCATGCATACAGGATAGCTGCTTCATCGACGGTCCCAAAAATATCAAACAGTCCAAACAGCGCAGTATGTCCTTTAGGATGTAAAATCATGTCTCCTTTGTTCGACTCTTACGGTCCAAGCCAATGGTGCACAAGTTAATCACCACCAGCATGCGCATGTCCACTTTGTTGTCCAGCAGGTCGAGAAGCACCAGCCAAAACCTCTCCCAAACTGACAACCCTAACTGAGGAGATCCCCCCTTGTCGGAAAACCTGCAGCTGACCAACTCCTGCAAGAAAGTCCTGCAGTTCTGGAGCACTCTGTTAAGTCAACGGCCCTGTACACATCAAACCCTACCGCTTGCAATCACATCCTCGAACATTAGCCACGTACCTTTGTCACCACCAGCATGCTCATGTCCACTTTGTTGTTCAGCAGGTCCTTGATGACACTCTTCACATACTCCACTGCCCCCACCTCATCCTTATCAATCAGGATCTTGTCCAGAACAGTAGCCACCAGGGTCCTCACCAGCTCACAGTTGTCACGGCGCACAGTCTCAATACCCTTGCAAGCACAAAGAGACACAGCAGGATAGGACTAGTTACCCACACATTATGCATGTACAGCTAAGGAGCATAAGTGATGAGTTTAGGAGCAAAGCACATGCAAAAGGCACCAGCTGACAGCTGTCACATCCGAGTGTCTCAGTATTCTGGCAAAGCACAAAGAGCATGTAGAAGGGAAGGGTCAGAAACGCACACGTCACCCGTAGATGACCTCTAATGATCAGTGGTTGAGAATAGCAGGGAAGCATGTGCGAAGGCACAGTAGCCACCAGTGTCTCCATCTGCGCAGAGTTGTCATGGCGAGCTGTCTCAATAGCCTGGCAAGTACAAAGCTGTGCAGGCATTAGTGATGACAAGCGCAAAATGTGACCTGCGGGGCTCTCTCCTACGGTTGGGCGGACTGTCTGGCATCGGCATTAAACTTTTACAAAGAGCATGCAGTAGCAAAGGCCAAGATAGGCACACAAAGACCCATATACTTCTAAGGAACGTCAGTAAGGAGCTCAACAGCAAAAGTAGGTGCAAAAGGCACTGCAATACTCCGCACTTGGCAACAGATAATGCAGGGCAGTCACACTAGGGGCGCTCCCAAGGACGACTTTCTCAAGACTTCACATCAATACCGGGGGGGGGGGGGGCACTTGTGCTATGACATTTCATGCAATGAAAAATTATAACAAAGATGTATGAGGTAGATCAATGCACAGCTTTCAGGCCGTGCAGCCCCCGCCACATGACTCCAACCAGTTTGTACACCAGTGTGTTGAGAGAGACCGATACTGAGACCTAAGATGACGGGAGCGACAATGATAACAATGATATGCAGGGCACACCATACGGGCAAGTAAGCATGCATCGGCTTAGACATTCATTTCAAGAATAGCACCAGTACTTATGAGATCAGGCAGAGCCCTCCTGAGCTACCACCAAGCACATGAAGCTCTAGCTTCCAAGGCCTCCATCAACATCTCGAACCTCCCATGTATCTGCTCTATGCTTCTCTCACCTTGCTGTCCATCTTGTCCCACTTATCCGGCCTTGTCCACAGCAAGCCAGCGTACCGCTTCTTGTTCATGAGCAGGTAGGGGCAATACACCTTCTCAAACTCCAGCTTTACCGGCCTCGGGAACTTAGTGCTGATCAGCTCTGCTGCTTGCTGCCCTAGCTGCATCGCCTCAGCAATGTCATTCACCTGCACAACGGACATCACCATTTACTTATGCTACTGTGAAGTGAGGAAGCAAACTGGTCCTCAAAGCAGAAATGAACGTGTTCGGGAGATCAGCAAGACCCGGCAGTGCTTTTGACATGCCATTGTAGCAAAGGCTGCAACAATTCCTTGTCCACTCTGTGGACACCTCTTTCTCGGAAAGGCAACTGCTGAGCCAAAGAGCAGACAATGCCTGAACACATGGCAAGCAGGTATAGAAGTCCAGACCATCAGACCAACGTTTTAAGCAGTGCACTCCCCATATTGGGTCATGACCACCTGTTTGCCGATTAACAGCAAGCTTTTCCAGTCAAGACATCAGGGATACTTGCCACGGTGCTCCAACAGTCAACACAACCCAAAATACAAACTCTCACCTTGAAGTTCACCATCACTGAGTCTGTATCACCATAGATGACTTCACAGTCATGCTTGAAGCCCTTGGCTATGCAGAACTCCTGCTGCACCCAGCTCCGTGTGCACTCAATCATCTGCCGCCCATATGACGTCACAGCAGCACTGATGGCCAGGCAGGGCATCTTGCCAACAGTAGCACCTGCATCGCAAAGAATGCAGTGGGAAGGTGACCTCTCACCCATACAAACCCATATTGATGCTATGAAAAAAAACCGGTTGCAACATACTTGACCCAGAAGACTCATTCCCAGCCAGGCATTCGGCTCATACGTACATAATTCACAGTCAGTGCAACAGAAGAGTCCCAAATGTGTATGGCCGACCCATTCTTGATACATGTAGTTGAGGACAAGTAAGCAAGCTTTCCACACTGCCATGCACCCGCCGCAGCCACCTGGCCGCTACAGATTACATGCTACCATGGTCTAGAAATCTCATAAAAAGGGCATCTACACTGTAAGTGATGCCATGAAGGATCCCTCAGCTACAGGGGCTTATGAAAAGAACCACATTAACGTACGCTCCATCTAATGCCTCAACAATACCACTTGCTCTCACTTTGCCCATGATGGCCAATTACCGCATTGGCCCCCTACCTGTGAAGCCATACACACTGTTGGCTGACACCTTCAACGCCAGCTGCCTGCCATCCAGCACAGCCCTCTTGAAGGGGTCTGTCTCCTTCTTCAAGTCAGTCTTAGCCCTGCATGCCAATACACCTTTATCATTTCAGAACAAATACAACGTAAAGTATACAGGCCAAGCCAGAAGCCTGTAGTGTGCAAATAAGTCCCAGGAGCCCAGGGCAACGCTGGATAGTGTTTATAAACGCATTGGATCCATACAGATGACCAAATATTCAGATTGACCCCCAAGATTTACCAAGTCACCTCCACCGCCTCAAAAACTGCAAGGGTTCCCTGTCGAGCCAGCCGTCACCAGGCCCCCATTCCCTCAAGCTGCCAACCATTGTAAGCATGGTCAGCAAAACCCCCTCCCTCACCTCTTCCTCGCCGCCAACAGCTCCTCCAAGATCTCCGGCAGGATGCCCTTCACTGCGCCAGTCCTCACAAAGGTATCTCCCGTGGGGCTCTTCTCAATCAGCTCAGGAGGTATGCTGGGAATCTCCTCAGGGCGGACCAGGGTGGTGTAGCACAAGTTGTGTGCCATCATGATGCTTGGGTACAGACTGGCAAAGTCAAGGGTTGCAACGGGCATCTTGTAGAAACCTGGGTTGACATAAGCACGCCGTAGCAAAGTAGTTTCATCAGCAATAATCAAAACCATGGGCCCTTGGCCGGAATCAGGCACCTGCACAACGTCAACCTAACTACTGAAAGTACAAGCTCTTATGGCACCTTAGCAGGGACAATCAAGAGCACAGTTGCTCACCTTGACAAACATGTCAGGCAGAGCCACGGCCTAAACAATCTAGTCGCATATGATAACTTCCATTCTTTATTTTGGACAACAGATTATTTGCTACAGAAAGCACACTCCAAGCTGGGCATGTTAAGAAATCAAACCGATAACACACAGCAACATGGTAAAGGGGCCAGCTCTACTCACCCATCTTAGGCTCCAGCACAGTGGCTCCCTCATAGCCCACCCCCTCCTCCTTGCTCACACCAGCATTGCCCTTAGGTTTGAATGTTGGGACAATGAAGCCCCGCTCACGTGCTTTTCTCAACAGCTGGCTGAACACCTTGATGGACTGACCCCTGTGTGCAAGCAAAATGCACACTTAGCCATGCATTTCCTATGGGTAATTGATGAAGGCTTTGCCAACACATATCCAGGACCTTACCACTAATACTTCAGTCTCAAGGCCTGCAGTGTACCAGGCATCTAAAGTTGGGTAAGCAGAATCTGGCCAATGCACATAATATGGCCTTGTTGATAATCACGGCAACCTTGATGCCTGCAAAGATAAGTGGCTGATGGCTGATCCCGTAACTGCAGAAAGAAAGATGGCCTGAGTACACAGCTAGGGCAGCAACTGCAAGCCTGCTGGAATTCCAAACCCTAGGCACTTGCAGCTTAGGCTGTAGTGCCACAGCCGAACACACACTGTTCTACTCGGCACAGCACATGCATACTACAGTTCTACATGTAATTCAGTTGGCCCATGCCCATCCCGCCTACCTAGTCAGCAAGTAGCTTGCAGGCACCCCTGTCACCCTGCCCATCTCTATGTGGTGCATGTACATCACCTTGTGTATATGTTTTGCAGTATATACAGGTTGCAAATCACACCAGCCCATCCACAAGCCGCTGCAGCTTGCCTGTGCTCCCCTTTACCATGTCTGGCTCAATGCCCAGGTGACAGTACATCATCGAAGCATCGCCATACCCTTAACCTGCGCCTCAAAGCCCCCTGCCCTCCCACTTACCTAGTCAGCAAGTAGCTTGCCGGCACCTCGGTCACCCTGGCCACCTCTATGTGGCTGTACATGTACATCAGCTTGCGCATATGTTTCGCAGTATATACATGGTTGCAATTTACACCAGCCTGCCATGAGCCGCTGCTGCTTACCTAGTCAGCAGGTAGCTTGCAGGCACCCCGGTCACCCTAGCCATCTCAATGTGGTTGTACATGTACATGAGCTTGTCCATGAGCCGCTGTGGGAGGTACGCATCCTTCAAGCAGTACACTGCCAGGCGGCGCCGCGTCTCCTCATTGCCTGCTTGCAAGTCAGAGATGGCGCTGTGGTGCACATCCTCCTTCTGCTCCCCCAAAAAGTGGGCAGACACCTGTCAAGGGATACCGCAAGCAATGAGAGAACTTTTGTAGCTATGCGCAAAAAGCTTGGCCCTATAGGGTAAGTAGCACACGTCTCCAATTAACCAGGATCAGGTTCCCTGCTAAAAGACAGATCGGTTTGCCTCCGCTCCTCCTCCCACCGCCAACTACTGGCTCCTGTCCTGCCTTGACTTGCAGCACAGCACTCCCTCTTCCTTGCCTTGAACCCTTCTTCCCAGTCCTCTCCTGTAAAGGAAAACGGCTTTCACCGCACAAGTCTGCTACCACCCTCCTTTTCCCTGGTCTGGGGCCCGCTACATAAACATCACAGCCCCATGCATCTTACTCCTGATGAAGAGATCCCTACCCACTTCAGGGCTACTCCGCTTTCCTACCACGGCATCACCTGGGAAATTCCTTTTCCGACCGCACCCCAAAGTTCACCCCTCCTACTGCCCTCCACCAACCCACCTTCTACAACGCACCCCTCTCCTACACTCCTACTCTTTGCGTTGCCCCTTAGTGCTGCACCTGCAGCAGTGTTCATTTACTCATTTGCCTGCTCACCTTTCCATGTTTTCAGCGTTGGCTGTTCATTCCCTTTCAATCCATCCCCTTTCCACTTCCCCCTCACCAAACCCTCCTTTTTCCCTCCTACACCCCTTCTATCCTCCCTACTTCAGACCTTTGGCAAACCTAGTGAATGGTAGGTGTAGGACCATTATGTTAACCCTGTGCAGACTGGTTCAACTGATTCCCTTATAGCCTTCCCTCTATTAACCCTGACCAACCGCTACCTGCTCCTCGGTATCCTGCCCTAATGTAATAAACCCCTCTGGCTACTGCTACTGCCCAACCTACCGCATTCAAGCTGTAGCTGCTCAGCTTGTGATCCCTCTGTAGTGCCATGTACACATCAAACTGCACACGCCCGTCAATGGTGAGATCCTTGTACTCGTGCGTGCCATAGGCCTTGCTGCTGAATTGGGTGTCCCGCATCTTTACTCGGCTGCAAGGCAGGCAGCGTGGTAGAATAAGCAGGAGTGGCACACTTAGGTCATTGTCAAGTGAAGGGTTCCACTGCCTTCAAGATTAAAAGCATGCTGCAGCTACAAGGGGAAACTAGAAAATGCAAGCATGCAGATGAACCCTCAAAGGTTACAGCACAGCAGAAAGATGAACCAGGTAAGAATGGTCCTGTTCAGTTATTTACATGCCATAGCGTAGGTAGCATGGGTCCCGCACCAAAAGCTGTCCCAAAAGCAGGCAGGTGAATAAACCTCCTACCAATGTTATATAACCGTGGAGAAGCTGTGCCAAGCCGCCACAGACAGCAGCCACATCCCAGAACCACTTAGCCAGGACTGCAGCCAAGATTCAACTCAACATCTAGGCTAAGCAACGATCGACAAAGACATCTGCTAGGATAAACTGCATCATCAGGCTCCGATTATACACAAAGCCACACGGTGCTACCCTCCCCATAGTTGCAGCTCATGTCACATCTGCTGCACACATCACCTAGAGTGTCTACTTAGAACAAACAAGACACTGCAACGTGCTTGTAAAAGGGTCCCGACGATTCACAGCTACACCCCGTTGCACCACAAACGGCATAACATCAAGAAACAAAATAGGCTTATTACATTGAGGGTAACCACAAGCAAGGTCTGCTTGTCTGGCTTCTCACCTGTGCCTTATCCGCCCCCATTGGTGTGCTTCTTGACTGATACCCAGGGCCTGTATCCGCTCATAGACGTACGGCAGATCAAAATTCATGATGTTGTACCCAGTAATGACATCTGGATCTGACTCCAGCATCAGTGCTTGCCAGCGCTTCAGCAGCTCTCTCTCATCAGTAAAAGACATCACCTGTCAGAAGACAGCGATAATACTTTTCATAATTTTTCTTATACTTCTCTATGTTCGGCATGGGCAAAAGATAGCATTCAACAGGGCGCTTGCCTTGTGTAGTTCCTCTTGCTATTGTCCTTCTGCAGGTGCTCCTTTCATGTTTACCCTGAATCACCATAGACATGATGATGATGGATATACGTAGGCAAAGGGGTTCACAAAACTCTCGATGACATCGATGCTGTTGGCAATCCCATGCAAATGATATCCACAATCGCTGTTGCTATCAGCACTGAGCAGCGTAGTCACTAAAACCCCACATGTCACCCTTGCATGGACCTGCCACCTGTGCTTGGCCAAGCCAGCAAAGAATGCCAACCCGCCCCCCCTCACCTCTGCCCTCACAATAGCAGCACATGTCCCCAAGGTCCCCTGCCACCAGCCACTTGTGCTTGGAAAAGCCAGCAAAGATTGCCACCACCCCCTCTCACCTCTGCCCCCACAATAGCAGCACATGTCCCCAAGGTCATCACATTCTTCACCCGAGGTGTGCTCTCCCCCAGCACTGTCACCAAGCTTGCTATCTGAATCACCGGGTCTTGCTGTGGTTCAGGGAAGTGACCTTTGCGCCCAGCACACTCAATGTCAAACGACAGGATGCGCAATGGGGCTATCCGAGACCACTCGCCTGCAGGAAAAAGCGCAGATGAATCATTAACAAACAAACAAACTGAAAAACAGCTGCTAGGTCGGACCAACCAAAAACAACATCGGACCAGACCGACCAACCACGCCATTAACAATTTCAGGAGACGAGAAATGCCGTATGCTGGCTTTCTTACATGCAAGCTCATGTATCCTAGCTGCAATGTGCTGTTCGAAGGCAACATTGGCACCGTACAAGTGGAAGCTAATTGGATAACCGTAGCCCAGGAGGAAATGCATTGTATTTGCTTCCCGCAGTCCAAATGGATGAGGCTGCAATCAAAAGACGGCCTCTACATGGTCCTTGATTAGGGAGCCCAAACCATTACAGCGGCATACAAAGAGAGAGACCCCTACCTTCTGCTGGATGGGCAATTAGATCATTCCATCTGCAGTGCGCCTCTATCTGGCAGTACGAGGTGCATGTGCCCTCTTGCACCTTCCACTTGCCCGCCCCAATCTCCACCCAGCTGCCACCACCCATCTTGGTGTCGATCATAAACCGCAGGGCATATAGCACATTGCTCTCAAAGGTGTCCAAGCGTACGTATGAGCCTGCCACTGTCATGCCATCTTCTAGAGCACCTGGAGTTTTAGAGATTGAAGTGCAGTTCGAGTTCTCAACAAAACTCGTTGGGAGACACGTCCAGTGCTAAAATTCTCTCGTCAAGCGCACCTGCAGTGCATTATATATCACAGCACTAACATGCAACTTTATGCTTGCTTTACCAACTTCCTGTTCAGCTGCTGTGTAACTCTATGCAGTGTGCTCTATATACTGTCATGCCCTATTTTAGAGCACCTGGGGTTTAGAGATCCAAATGCAGAGCAGCTTGTCGACAGAGATTTGTGGGGGACCCATCGAGTGCTACGATAATATCTTCAAGCACACCTGCCGTGCATTGTTTATAACAGCACTAACATGCAACTGTATGCTTACTTTACAAAATACATGGCCAGCTACTGCGCAAAGCACCTCTATTCACTTACATTATGCTTTTCTGCAGTTGTTGCTTGCAACAGCTGTGCTTGTGCTTGTTTCACGACATCAATAGTACTATTGTTTCTATGCACCTGGCGAGACGCTTGCAGCCTACCTCTGGCGGGTGTCACTAGGGTGGGTAGGGCCATGTTGACGCGTAGGAAGGTCCTGCTCCTGCCATGCTGGTACTGCCACAGGGACGCCTTCTGCTCTGGGGTGACAGACAGCACAGGCACGATGCCCAAGCCTGAGGACTTGTCCTTTACACGAGGGTGGTTCTGCACGCAACAGCGCAACGGCAAAGAAATCCAGCTTTGGGGCTTTACTGATGTTAGCTCAAGACGGTTTGCCTCTCCAGCAACCTCTTGCGTAGCTCCTCATACAAAAGGCAACCACATCCTAGATCATGCATCCTGCAGATAGCAGAAGCCAGCAGAGCAGGGCCAGGATCATACCATTATGCCAAGGGGGCCGCCTCTCTGGATGCAGACCTTGAACATGCTGCACAACGTACTGCATACTCTGCCCTGGCATCTTATCACCGCTTGCTCAGCTGCTATAGGAACGGGCACTATATGCACCCAACTGCTCCTCCTGTAAGACCAGGTACTCACTGCTAATACGTTCTTGAACTCCTGGAAATGCTCAGGGCCCCAATCTTCTGGGCAGCTGCAGTAGAAGTAGGGCTCAAAGCCATGCACAAAGAGACAGACACTGTTTCCTGCATGACAAACAGCAACACGAGCAGCGTTACAGTCACCACTGCCGGCGTCCTTTTTGCCACACTTGCCATCCTTTCAAAAGACCTAGGTGCTGAATGAATTGCTTATCAGCAAGCTAGCCATCTGCAATATCAGGATTGACAAGCCTGAACACATAAGGTGCATAATACTGGGGCATAGACGCCAAGGTCATTTGTTTTACAGCTGCATATATGGCCCAATGCACTCTTGCATCACATTGCAACCACATCACTGCACCATCTTTTTATTGCCATCTAGATCGTATGGCAGAGCTTGCCAATATAACTCTCTGCACTTCGGCTTGCAATACTCGCCATCGATCCTCAACCATCTGACTCATTACGCTACTAGAGATGTCTGCATGGCCCATTTTGCCATGAGAATTGTGCTGGACGCTCCAATAGTGGCCAATGAGATCAGCCTTGACCAGCATGACTCCTATAAACTATGTCTTTTTCACTTGGCTTTGTTTAGCTGCAACCAAAGGAGGAGGTAAGGACAGACTCACCAGCATCGTTTACCCCATACAAGCGGACTACTGGCACCTGCAATGCATCTGTATGCAGGACGTCTTTTCGTGGCTTTGTGATGCAGTAGTCCACCTCCAGCTGCTGGAACACTGCGGGAAGAATAGCAAGTGCAGCACATAGTTGCAGCTGTTTAGCAATAGCAGTCATGCAGCACTTTGGCTTCTATAGCTGATGTGGCAATCAGTAATCAGGCATGAGAGTTGGCTTCTAGGCATCATCTCTGCAAGTCATATCCGTAACAACAAAGTGGACAGCATGCCCAGGTACAGTCGTAGGGAAGAGCTTCAGTCACCTATGAACGCCACTGGGCCAAAAGGTTTGCTGGGCATGTTGCATGGATGTGCTTGGAAGTTTACGCTGCTCCAGAGGGATAGAACTGGCTTATATCCTGCCCATCCTACGTACCTAGGGCGTTCTGCTCTGGGTTCAGGGATGCAACAGCTGGGCGTGTCCAGTTGCGCCCCGCATCACCAAGCTCTGGGTCTGGCTCGTCCAAGTCATCAGGCATGTAGGTATCCGCTACCTCATCTATTGGCTCATCCAGTAGCAGCTCATCATCGAGCAGATCGTTGAAGTCGTCATTTGGACCCTGCTTGCTGCCTGGGGGCCCACCCTGCTGTGCTGCAACCCGCTTGCCCCCGTCCATGGGTTAGCAGCAACCACCCCAATGTCCTAGCCGTCCAGACAGCTGCTGATATGCTGAGAAGCGTGCAGAACGAGCGTGGAGTCCTCTTGAAACTGTCTTTCGCAGTTGAGCGCGGTATGAACTTGATTTTCAAACAGGCCGATACCAGGTCACAAGGGGCATGGAGCAGCTGCTACTGTTGGTAGGATTTTATATGAGCCAGAAATTATATGATGTCAGCGATGCGGCCTTGGAGTTGCCCAACCTTGTTCGCGGTATGGCCCACTGTCACTCACAGCATGCGCAAGCTGTCCGTAAGCATAGCATAAAGCTTCAGCTGTGGGCTGCGGATAATGGTAGGCCCCATGTAAAAGGAACACTTGACGGTCTTGGCCCCCACCCTTTTTGGTTTGCGGTCACTTGGAACACCGTCATTTGAACGCGACCTGCCAAGCTAAACCTGAACCCACTTCTCGTTCAAATAAGGGCCCTGCCTGCGTCCAAATGTAGCTTAGGGGCCCTATCCAGGCTGGATAACCTGCAGTTCCCTCAGCAACATCATGGCCTACCTCTTCCGTCCTGGTGACGTCTGACATGTCTTTCTTGAGTCCCTTTTGCTGGCTATTTAGCTTATCTAGGATGGTCTACAGGCCTCATTTTGGGCATTGATCTGGCTGTTGCTTTCCGAATACCTGCGACTGAGATCCTCATGCTCAGCCCGCTTTGGCAGATGGCAGATGTTATTGGCAAACCGAAAGTTGTCTAGATCCGGATATGTCAAAGGCCCTCAAACATAAGTGGCTGCAAGCATATCAACAAGAGAAGGAGCGCGAGACAGAGAACGGCGCGAAGCCCGCTCTAGCATCCCAAGCAAGCAAGGGCACATCTGTGAAGGCAGCTGGAGAAGCGTGCCCACCGACGCCAAACGCGGTAGGAAAGCTGCTCATTCGTCACACAGGGGCTGTCATTCAAGGCTCTGTTGCCAGTTACAAACACCATGCATGCAAGCTCAGATAGTGATCCAATCCTTAATATGAACCTTTTCTATTGCAGGCTCCTGCAGAAGTTGCTGGAGGTATGTAAGGCTTGCGCCTGAGGCTGGTAGCCACGAGCACAGTAGTATCAGTGTGTGCAACAGCAGCTGCACACAGATCAGAGCTCGCAGCTTGATAGCGGATGGGATGGGGCTTGAGGGAGCTATGAGTAGTCAAGCAGCTTGTCCATGACAACAGCCTTCCTGATGTGACACCTTGGACTGCCAAGAGGAGTTGAAATACTTGCTTTTGCAAATCCTGAAAGTGGCTTAGCCAGTAATCCATGCGACTAGAAAGGATGTTTTAAGGTTGTGCCATTCTGGAGGTCTTACTGGCAATGCTACTCACAGGCTCAATCATAGCGTGCAGATGTATTACAAACACTTGTATGCAGCATGCTGCAGCCATCAATACACTAGCTGCATGTGCTGTGACACGACTCTCTAACTCCGGCCTGATCTGCGGCTGTCTCCTCTGCTGTCCTCAGATAAGAGCACAGCCCCACCTACTTCAGCCAGCCAGCCTCCAGCAGCTACAGGTACAGCCAAACTTCACGGAGCAAGTGCTACAGCAGCAACAGCAGCAGCTGCAGGGGATGCAGGAGCACAAGCAGCAGCCGCCAGGCCTGGCTCAGGTGGCGCTGCTGCCTCTGGGGCCAAGACAGCAGTAGCAGCTCCTGCTGGACCTCCCTCTGTCACAGGATTTGGCTCCGCCTCTGAAGCAGCGCTCACAGGACCACCCGCCGCACCACCAGCAGCAGGAAAAGCAGCAGCGGCAGCAGCAGCAGGGGCAGTAGCAGCAGGGGGTACAACCACTGCACCACCTGCTACAGCAGCAACAGCAGCAGGAGAGGCAAGCAAGACCCAGGACGCCCCAGCAGCAGCCACGAATGCAAGTGCACCCGCAGCATCTGCTAGCGTCACTCAACCTCATGCTGGTCAAGCAGCAGCAGCTGGAGCTCCGCATGGGTCGCAACAACCATCAGCAGCAGACCACGCCCTCCCCACTACCATTACCATTGCTCCCCATGCTCCCAGCAGTCACAGCCAGCCACCCGCTACTACCCCAGCAGCAGCTTCTCAGCACTTGCCGCTCCACCCTCCAGCTGCTATAGACCCCAATCATGTAAACCATGCAAGCCACGGACCCCACCATGCACATCCCCATGCGCACCCTCCCAGCACGACACCTACATCTGCAGGCCATGGGCTGCTGGGGGCTGCTGCTGGGGGGGCCACTGTGGGGCGCACAAGGAGCACTGGTGGTGCTGGGGTGTTTGGGGGGTTACTGGACCATGCCATCACGTTGCAGGCGGCACCAGCATCTGCTTCTAGGGCTGCAGGAGGGGGAGCTCACAAAGCAGGTGAGGGAGTGTTCTCTTTTTAGGTCTTTAGGGTGCGTGCAAGATAAAGACAGAGGCTCAAGTGCAGAACTGCTGGGGAGAGCGGGGGCCTGCACTGCAATCGTGTGTGAGAATGGCAGAAGGTTGCAGGGCGCAGGGTGTCTGTATGAAGAAGCATAAGATACAGATACCTTGCACATGACACCTGCGAATGATGGGAACTCAAAAGTGTATCAGCCAAGCTTGGTTGACTGCACAACATCAGAGGGGCAGCAAATTAGGAATGTCAAGTAATCACATAATGTGTTGTGCCATAGCAATCTGCCATAGGCCCCTCACCTCCAGCGGTCACATAGACGAGGAGGCGATGTGAACTATAGCGCATGCGCATGATAACCCAGGGCGCTTTTTGGCTCAGTGCTGCGCTGAGACCAGGCACATTCCCTTACTGTAATAAGCACCCCCACAGTGCTAGCAATATGAAATATAAGCACCCCCACAGTGCTAGTAATATGCCATTTCATGATATGCCCTAGCCAAAATACCATAGGTCCCGCATTCCCGTGCTAGAGTTGAGTGGCTGTAAAGGGTGCTGCACTTGCTTTTATGATTTGAACATGGCAACGTCGGCTTTTCAGATGTCTGCTGTTCTGCTACAAGTGGCCGAAATCGTAGGCGTGAAGCATTAGTCATAGGCATGCCTGCTGCTATACTCCAGGTACTGCTCATGTTGCTGGAGGCCCAGGCACCCGGCCCCCCTTGGCTGCACACAGACAGAAGGCGGGAGGGGAACACGCTGGGGAGGGAGCTGCGGGCAAGGATAAGGTATGCTCTCTGGGCAAAGGAGTTTTCCTGGGGTTTCCTGGCATATGGTGCTGAGTAGATTGGTAATGTGCGGTAGAAATAGGACGCAGGGTGGATCTGGTAGCAATTCAACTTGATGGTTACAATTGGCCCAAGGCAGCACCAGTGGGAGCATTACGACCTAGTACCTTTCTCTCTCTGCCATTCTGGCTTGTTTGCCCCATTCCTCTGGAATGCAGCTAGGGTGAATGGAGGCTAGCATGGGAACGAGCTTCAGCAAGAGGAAGGGGTACCGGTAGTGCTATTCACTACCATGTTTCCATTGGTTGTGACGCCTAGAGTTTGTACAGCGTTCGCCACCAGCCTTCGTAAAAGGCCCATTAATGTTGTGGCATACATGACACCTTGGGGTGTCCTGAAACGTCACCTTCTTCCACCCTAGCCTGGTTAGTACTGTGCTACTGTTGTCATCATGGGGGACCCTCAGTTATTGCCATGTCAGTAGCAGTTCTCATATCCTTATAGCTATCAGTATTGGCAGGGACCAAGAACGTATATTGGATTGGCACAGCAGCGGGGTCTCTAAAGCAGGAATGCTTTTCTGTCTGGCTGGGTTCATACAGCTAATAAAGAAGATGTGCTGCTGTGGCCGAATCCGTGTGGGAGCACCCTACAGTTCTGCCTGCATATGAGTTGGAACTAGGGCTGATTCATTTTCATGTTTGTGCCCACTCATAAGACAATGAATGCGTCAGGCGGCGCTGTGTGATTCTGTCAAACCATGTGCTGCTTGGGAATCTAGTCTTCAGGCCTGACTGGTTTTTTGGCTGTTTAGCATAGGTGGCCCTGCAGTTGTATGTCACGGAGTGGTTGATCAAATGAAGTGACGGCGAGCGTTACCCCGGCGTGGGTTTTTACGAGGAGGCAGTACTAGCAGATCTTGGTTGATTGAGTAGTCGATTAATTGACCAGAAAGTGGATTGTGCTGGTTGCAGGGTGATGCTCCTGTTGGGAGGGCAGCCAGCAAGGAAACAAAGCAGGTTGGGGAGAAGCGAGGCTCTGCAGGCGGGGCAGGTGATACCAGCCCATCCACAGGACCAGCAGCAACAGGTGGCGGAGCAACAGCAACAGCAGCAACGGCAGCAGCAGATGAGGTTACAGGGGAGGCAGCAGATGGGGCTGGGTCAGGGCCAGGGCATCAACGTTCGAAGCATGGTCAAGCAAGAGGAGCAGCAGGTCCCGAGCACAAGCAGCAGTTATTGAAAGGGGCTCGAGCTGGTGCAGCGGGGGGTCCTGGTGGGGAGCTTAGGCAACAGCAAGCAACTGCAGGTCACCAGCAGCAGCAACAGCAACAGCAGAATGCAGGCAAGGGGGAAGCAAGAGCTCAGCTGCCTCCTCGTGGGTTGCTTTCTGGCACCAAAGCTGGAGAACACAAGCAGCAGCAGCATCAGGGGAGAGCAGAAGGTGCTGGGAAGCCTGGGAAAGAGGAAGTGGCAGCTGGAGCGGAGCATAGAGGGGCTGTTGAATTGAGACAAGAGGGGAAGGGAGGAGTAAAGCCAAGCCATGCAGCTGGCCTAGGCGCTGCTGGGAGTGGTGGGGCTGCTGGCAATAGCATGGCAGGGCAGAGTGGGCAAGGCAGGGGTTCCAGTACAGCGATGGCAGCGGTAGCGGCAGCAGGCTCAGGAGCAGCAGGGGTGCCTGGGAAGCAGTCTGTAGGGCTGGGCAGCAGCACCAAAGGAAAGCCCTTGGTGAAGCAGCTGGAGGTGGCTGATGCAGCTGCTAAGCAGCAAGTTGATGGAAAGGGTGGGCCAGCAGGTGAGAGGGTTTTTGGTTTCTGGCCTGACTTTTGTTTTGGAGGCGGGCCTGTAGAGCCATTGGATGGAGAATCCAGGCATCTAGTTGCGATAGCATATTGCATATTTACGGCATATTCAGTGCATGTACAGCACTTAGCTGTCTAAGTCTAGTTGTCTGGTTGCCTGACTGTTCCGGCTCTTGTTGTCTTAGCTCTTAGTCTCTAAGTCTCAACACACACTAACAGACTGGTAGGAGTCATGTGGCAGCTGCTGCAAGGTCCGGGGGCTGCTCAGTGTTCTCTTCCGAACAACCAACTGCATGTTTTTGCAACCAGTCTGAGCTGGGGCGACCTCTGATTGTCATGGGTGTGGTGATTTCATGCGGATGCTGCCTGATAGGCCAGGACAGGCGTAGCATGAGCCACATGGAAGGATATCCATAGGTGGTTGCATTTAGTGATGGCAATATGGCAATAGTAGCGAGATTGGGCCCATAGTTGCATAGCTTCTATGTGAACACCAGGGGTTATGGCAGTGGCAAGTATATTAACATGCGTTCTCGCACTGGGCAACACATCCATGCTTGAGGGGCACATGCACACACTGTGGGTCATAGCTGTATCAATGTTCTATCTGAAACACATAGGTTGTCACTTTGACTCATCGTCTTCTGATGTGTGATCCTCCTTTTGTTTGCTGCAGGGATCAAACGTTCTGCGGACGATGCTGCAGCCCAGGGGCAAAGGAGCAAAGTGGTTGAAGCAAGCGAGGCAGATAGAGAATCAAAGCGAGCCAAGGTGCAGCACGGGGGCAGCAGTGTTTCACTAAAGCCTGTCAGACCTACAGGAGTGAAACCTGTGCTGGACAAAGAAGGATGGGGTGAAGGGGTGGGAGGTGATGGCACGGGAGGGGGCAAAGCCGGTGGAATGCAGCAGCAGGAGGGAGCTAAAAGGCAGCTAGGGACGAGCAGTAGCTTTAAGGAGCAGCGGCAGGTACCTGCGGGTAGTGTACAAGGGGATAAAGGGAAATCAGCAGCTGCAGTACTGCAGCAATCGCAGCAGCAGCTGGTGCTGGTGCAGGAGCAGCGGCCAGTGGTGCCCCCAGGGATGGTAGAATGTTATGTGGAGGCAAAGGAGGGCTGGCGGACAGGCAGCGAGTACATTGACCTGCGGCTGGTGGCTGGATGGTTGGATCTGTGGAAGCGACTTCAGCAGCTCTTCCCTGCAGGGTGCCTGCCGGATAGAATGAAGGCCAAGCTGGTCTACATGGATGGCGCAGGGGATTGGCTAGTAGTTGCGCCGGACCAGAGGTGGTCTACGTTTAGCAGGACTGCTGCAAGGGTCGTGGTTTGCAGCATTTACTCATAACCTGAGGGTTTCAAATGCGTGTGGTTGTACAGACCGGTATGATGCCGGAGGTTGTTGGGGAAGCCTGACTCGATTATGAGTACTTATAGGAATGGAATTATACCTGTCAAATAGGTTAATTACCGGATACCATTTCGCGCTGGGGAGATGAAGAAGGCAACAATAAAACCGGGTCACCAACATGCTGCCAGTGTCCCAGGGCAAGCACACTTTGTGTCCAGCCCAGGTAATGCTAAGCATCATTTTCTGTGGCTGACGTGTAGTGTAGCATGTGATGGTTGTCGAGGAAGCTCGCGGTCGCGGGAACATGCGCAAAACTACCGAAAGGCACTCAGACATCTCACCTGAGTCACGGAAAAACATTTGGTTTTGAGGCCCTATAGTATGGCCCTTGTGAGCCCAAGCGCCATGCTTCATGAGCCTATTTGGTTACTCCTTTGAGTAGTTATTTGCATCAGTTCTGCAGACACCAAATGAAAGGCCATGTCCGGAACCCGCGCAAAGCGTAGTGTCCGCTATCGTCCAGTTGGACTTTTCTTAGTGGCTTCAAGGACCGTTTTTACACGATACGAATGGTTCATTGCACCTTACTTCATCCAGACGTGCCCAATTGTCTGGCTCTGAGTAGCTGGTAGGATCTGCTTGACAGCCTCGTGTCAGCGCTTCAATGCTCACCTAGTGGCCACCTGCATGGTCGTTAGAGGATTATGAGGGCATGGATACGGCATGGTGTGGTGGCCAAGGTACAATGAGCAATGACCCTGCAAGGTTGGCAGGTAGTAACACATGGCTGGCAGCTCCAAGGGCACCTGCAGATCAGCAGCATGGTGCAGCAAACTTGGCGAGCCCTGGCTCAGATGAAGTTGCTTATGAAGGTAAGCCTGACATCCAGGACCCAAGGAACCTGTGCCAATGACTCATCAGCAATGTTACCTTGCACCCCACCCCTACCTTGCATCCCACTCCTACTTTGCATCCCACTCTTACTTCCCAACCCGCTCTACCTCCCATCCCACCCTTACCTTGCATACCACCCCTACCTTGCACCAGCCCTAACTACTTACCCTACTTCCTCAGCTGTTGTAGTCAGGTGTAAATCAAGTTTAGGATACCTGTCCCACTTCTCATAGCGAGCTTGGTCAGCGAAGCTCTATCAACAGATCTTGATCATAAGATTGGGAATGTCAGCACCGAGAGAGCAGCAGTATGTAATGCTGTCACTAGCATTCTGCTGAAGTTGGCATGGAAGTATTCCTGTGACCTTTGGAACCCTTCCTTGCAACCTCACCAGCTCAATTAGATGGAATATCAATAGAATATTTTCAATATTTCTTCAAACTCTTTACTGATGCATGCAGGGGGTCCAACTTCCCGCAAAAGGAAACGACAAGCAAATGGCGGCAATCCTGGCCAGTCTCAAGAAGCAACCCGTCTCAAGAACCTGACGAAAGGGAAGCAATGCTCGAAATGTGGGAAGGTGCATGGCAATGCAAAGAAGGGTACATGTGGTAACCTCCTCCAAGATGGAAGCAAGTAAGTTACCACCCACTCCTGCATCAGCAGTACAGCTGCTGAGACCGGTACAGCAGCTTGCTTTGGGTGTGGTTGGGCTTTAGGTTTTAAAGGTTTAAGGATGCATCTGGATGTGTCTAGATGTGCCCCAAAGTGTGTGGAACGGAGTGGACGATTCTGGAGGATGCATTTGCATCCCAATGGTAGGCGTGCAAGTGTACTTATACAGAACGGCCCCTCCCTCAACCCCACGCAGAAGGGCGTTCCAATCCCTCTTGGCGTAGTTCTCTCTTCTCCAAATGGCAGCAAGTGAGTATTCCGGTTTTCCTGTGCAGGGAGCATGAGCCCTGCATTAGGAGCATAAGCCCTGCATTAGGAGCATAAGCCCTGCATTAGGAGCATAAGCCCTGCATTAGGAGCATAAGCCCTATTAGAAGCTTAACCAGCCGCAATATTGCACTTCCCCCAAATGCATGGGATGATGTCATGGGGCGCATTCCTGCAGCGGCGGGTGGGGGGTTTGTTTTCTTTCACTTGTTTCTGGAGCTGGTTCAGGCCTTGTGGGAAACATAGCAAGTGTAGAGCAAGTAGTTTGTTTTTTCTTTCTTTTGTAATCTTACAGTTTTTTCTATTTTTATATAGTACCACTACAGCTTGCGCTTATGCCGGAGGAATGTACTTGGTTGGTTGGTCACTGACTGGTTGTTGGCGGGGATCCAGTAAGGGATCATAAAGAGTTTGAGTTAGTCCCTATTGCAGGACAGTTGCATCAAGTCGGCAAAGGCATGCTTGATGTGTGCAATAAAACAGACCGTTGGTTGGTTGGTCACTGACTGGTTGTTGGCGGGAATTTAGTAAGATATCATAACGAGTTTGAGTTAGCCCCTATTGCAGGACAGTTGCATCAACTCGGCAAAGGCATGCTTGATGTGTGCAATAAAACAGACCGTTGGTTGGTTGGTCACTGACTGGTTGTTGGCGGGAATTTAGTAAGATATCATAACGAGTTTGAGTTAGCCCCTATTGCAGGACAGTCGCATCAACTCGGCAAAGGCATGCTTGATGTGTGCAATAAAACAGACCGGTCAATTTATTGTTGTGCAGCATCAAACTAATGGGCTCCATGCATCTTCGTTCACTTTCTCATGTTTAGCTTCATCCTCATGAAACATAAGGACCTAACCTAAGGACCTATCCTAAGCACAGGACCTAACCTGTGCAACCTGTGCATAATTATGTCCTGTGCTTAGGTTAGAAAGAGAAGTATCGGGGTGGCCCAAACCCTATGCTTAGCTCTTGGGCAGTAACTGTATGTATAAAGATTTAGCATGTAAGATTTGGCTACGGGCTGGATTCTGAGCTGGAGTGAACGCGAGGCTGGTGTCTAGCGGTTAGCGTCGAAAGGCACAGGAGTTGAGCTACGGGACTCTTTAGTACGGTTGGGAGGGGTCCCTGGGGCATTCTGCATTACTCAACACATGAATATGTCCTGTGCCTGTGATGGCATCAGTTCAACACCCACAGGGGTTACAAGTGTGACATGCATGCATTGCAGGTGTGACTATGTGTTTGAGGTCCTTTCCAAGCCGCTACCACAAGGGCCAGCTAAAGAAGATAATGATGCAGTTTCACTCAAGCTTGCGCAGCGGAAGTTCACCAAGCTTTGCACCGAGGTGAGAGGGTTAGGTGGCACCATTCCGCCATGCAGTGCCGATGTATGAATCTCAGCAGCTGGAGAAAGCAGACTGAAGCTCGATTTTGCCACAGGTTGCAGCTGAACGTAGACTCCAGCTGGTCGTAGGAGCTTATGTCGGTCAGGGTCCTACTGTAGAAGCTAGCATGGTCTGATTTGCTGGCAAGGAAGCTTGCTAGTGATCGTGCTATGGATGCTTTTGCAGTGCCATGCGAGCCGTAGGGGTTCTGTGGGGAAAGTGGGGGTGGGGGTGAGGAGGAGTGTTGGGTCCCCAAACGGCCGACACAGTAGGCGCACAGAAGTCCTCTTCTGCTCACGAGCAATGCACCATTGTGAAAAGGCAAGTCCAGGCGTAGAAAGCTGTGGCATGTGTATACTCCTCCTGGCTGTCCCAATCACATTATGTCCATTTCTGTCAGGGAATTCTGGAGGTGCCCTGCCATCATACCATCCTAGGGAGTTTTGCATGATATTGTGGATGCTCTTTGCCCTGTGCAGGCGGCTGCCTATGCTCAAAGCATGGGTCTTTCAGTTGCTGTTCTGGCTACAGGTGTTGTGACCAGCGGCATTGCACCCACCCAGCCTGCAGCAACGGTTCCAGGGGAGCTGTTTGTTAGAACCAGGTATGTTTCCTGTAGGGCTTGTACATGGGCAGCCCCTTGACGTATGGCTTTTTGAAGGTTTCCTGTATGGCTTTTTAAAGGTTGCCTGGGCTGAAAAATGTGTTTTTGTTCGGTTGGCTTGGAGGGATATATGGTGGTCAGCAGTGGCCGAGTCCATCCTTTGCTGTAGTTTCACTTTGACGTTATCCATTCGGCCCTCAGTCAAGAGTCTTGGCATGCAGTACTGATCTCCTGCCACTGAGGTCGACTTGCGGTTTGCCACTCATTGTAGAATGGTCATGTTTATTCTTTTGGCTGTAAAATGAGAGGTGACCATTCCTGTCTGGAATTTGGGATAGTGCAGGCAGTATGAATCTGCTTACACTTGTAAAGAAAACATTAAGGTACCAGGGACAAGTCACAGTGAGTATACTGCGTGTAGTGTTTGCTCATGTACAGTGTGCAGCATATAGTTTGCAAAGATACCACCTGCATGCTTGGGGTTCCTTGTTTATGCTTCCCCCTGTGCGTTGGCCAAAGAATGTTCCTAGCTTCCACTAGTATGCCATACACAGGTTAAAAAGTGCAGAACCATTGTGCCTTTCACCAGTCACCATAAGTCAATCACCTGATCACTGTTAACAATTGCTCTTCACTGCTCCTGTATCACCTTGGCTGTCCTGCGGGTACATGGGCATTGCTTGTGGCTTGAGTGCCTCTCCTTAGTGCTTCTATGAACAACAAGGGACATTGCGAGTGCCAAGCCATAAAGATACAGGCGCTAGCAGGGCCTAGTGGTCGTATCTGGATGCCTCTTCAGAAGCCGGCAGCGATTGTGCCTTTTCTTGGTGCTGCTGTGCTTTGCAGCAAGTACCTGGCTGGGTACAATCACCCCTAGGCAGACAACAGGGCAGTCAAAGCGTCAAAACTATATCAGCTTATCTTGGTGCTGCTATGCTTTGCAGTAAGTACCTGGCTGGGTACAATCACCCCTAGGCAGACAACAGGGCAGTCAAAGCGTCAAAACTATATCAACTTTTTGTGGTGGTGCTGTGCTTTGCAGTAAGCACCTGGCTGAGCACAATCACCGGCTTGTGGTCCTGAAGTATGGCACAGGAGGAGCGGCTAAACTCATGACAGAACAATGGGAGGTGCTGGAATATCTCACGCAGCGAGTACACTCAAATGTCACAGGCAGGCAGGTGCAGGTAAGCAAGGGAGGGGGGGCAAGCAAGGGAGGGGGTAAGCAAGGGAGGGGCCAAGCAAGGGAGGGGGGTAAGCAAGGGAGGGGGCCAAGCAAGGGAGGGGGGGCAAGCAAGGGAGGGGGTAAGCAAGGGAGGGGCCAAGCAAGGGAGGGGGGTAAGCAAGGGAGGGGGGTAAGCAAGGGAGGGGGGCAAGCAAGGGAGGGGGGTAAGCAATGGAGGGGGGCAAGCAATGGAGGGGGGCAAGCAAGGGAGGGGGCCAAGCAAGGGAGGGGGGTAAGCAAGGGAGGGGGGCAAGCAAGGGAGGGGGGTAAGCAAGGGAGGGGGCCAAGCAAGGGAGGGGGGCAAGCTCACTGGGTTCAGTGCAACCCTTTTGCTAAGCTAGTTAAGGTGCACCGCCGTCAACAAGGACTCTGTTAAGACAGGATAGTGGTTGGTTAGGAGGCTGGTGCATCCCAGTCTCAATGGTATGAAGATCCAATCTTTCCATTGCATGGTGTCCATAAAACTAGGTCATCAACATGGCAGAGCATTGGGAGGTGCTGGAGTACCTCACGCAGCAAGTACAATTTAAAAACTCTGCTAGTGCTAGCCAGTGGATGATTTGGGCCCTGTAATCAAGGCCATAAGTCCGGAAGTCCTCCTCCATAGTTTTCCTCAAAATCTTTTGCAGTCACTTGATACCAATCCTGGATCGAACCTTAGCTGATCTGAAGGAGCACATGTCCATTTGACGGAAGTCTGCCGAAAGGATAGGAGAAAAATGATAACATATCAACAATGATATGCGAAGGGACAAAGGTTGTGGGTTTGGCAGGCCCTGAAAAACGCCATGTCTTTTTTCCAAACTGTGCATGGAAATTCAAATAGCCATTCCTCCTTCAATTTGCGTATATTGAGGCTGGAAATAGCCATGCCTACCTCATCTGTACATAGACTGTCATAGCCATGCCTGCTTCGATCTGGACATTGAGACTGGAAATAGCCATGCCAATATCATTGTGTGCATAGACTGGAAAGAGCCATGCCTTTCTTTTACAATGTGGCATTGATGCTGGAAACAGCCAAGCCTTCTTTCAAAATGTGGCATTGAGGCTGGAAACAGCCATGCCTTCTTCAATCTGCATTGAGACTGCAAATAAGCATGCCTTCTTCATTCTGTGCATTGGGGCTGAATAGCCATGCCTCTTTCAATCTGTGCATCAAGACTGGAAGTGGCGATGCCTTCTTATGTGTATTGATAAATTCTGTTGTTCCTGTTTGTGCAGGAGGAGGTCATCGCTGCGCCAACACATGCTACTAGTTCTGGAACCAGGCCCCTCTCTGCGGGGGCGGGAGCAGGTGCTGGGGAATACGCGCAGGCAGCAGCTACCTTAGCCGGATCTACGCCCACTGCTGCTACTGCTGCTGCTGCTGCTGGCACTACGAGTCGTACTTCGGGTCGTGTTCCTGGTCGTGGTGCTGCTAGTCCTAGTGGTGGTGCTGCTGTTACTGGTCGTGCTACCGGTCATCCTGCTGTTGCTGCTGCTTCTGATGCCGCTGGCGGAGCTGCGGTAGGTAGAATTGATTTTGATGAGATGGACATTGAGATATCATGGCCTTTGTCGCCTGCTGTACAAGCTGTGCCTGCTAGGGGTTCATCTGGTGCAGTGCAAGGTGGTGGTAGTGGGGAATCAAGTTTTGGGGGTGGAAGGAGCAGGTCAGCAGGCGGTCCTACGTCACCTGCTAGTGCACAAGGTCGGGCGGAAGGGCGGGCGGGGGGTGGGCCTACGTCACCTGCTGGTGCACAAGGGCGGGCGGGGGGTGGGCCTACGTCACCTGCTGGTGCACAAGGGCGGGCGGGGGGTGGGCCTACGTCACCTGCTGGTGCACAAGGGCGGGCGGGGGGTGGGCCTACGTCACCTGCTGGTGCACAAGGGCGGGCGGGGGGTGGGCCTACGTCACCTGCTGGTGCACAAGGGCGGGCGGGGGGTGGGCCTACGTCACCTGCTGGTGCACAAGGGTGGGAGCTTGGGGTGGGAATAGATGAGCTTGTAATGAGTCCTTTGGGCAGTGGTGGAGCAGCAGGGGCAGCAGGAGGAGGAGGGCTATCAGTTAGGGGTGTAGTGCAGGCAGGAGCTGCAGTTGGTGGTAGAGGAGGAGCAGCAGCAGGGGCAGCAGCAGGAGGAGGATGTTCTCCTGAAGGAGCTCTAGCAATTAGGGGAGTTGTGCATTCAGGAGCAGGAGCAGCAGCAGGGGGAGGAGGAGGAGAAGGAGGAATGAGGATCATGGAGCTGGAAGGGGGTGGAGCTGCTGGTGGTGGCCTGAGAGCAGAAGCAGCAGGGGCAGCAGGAGAAGCTCCTCCTGTGGGAGGGCTGCCAATAAGGGGAGTAACACAAGCAGGAGCTGCAGCGGCTAGTAGAGGAGCAGTAGTAGGAGTTGGAGGAGCAGTAGCAGCAGGGGCAGGAGGAGGAGCTTCTCCTGAAAGAGCAGTAGCAATGTGGGGGGTAGTGCAGGCAGGGGCTGCTGCTGCTTACAGCGGAAGAGCAGAAGCAGCAGCAGCAGCAGCGACAGCAGAAGAAGGAGCGCTACCGATCAGGGATGTAGTGCAAGCAGGAGCAGCAGCCGCTGGTGAAAGAGGATCAGAACCAGCAGCAGCAGGAGGACAACGAGGGGGAGCAGTATTACAGAGCAGTGGGGGTGTAGCGCTGTCAGGAGCTGCAGTTTCACCTGCTGGTGGTGTGAGGCCTGGAGCAGGGGTTCCTGGAGCAGGGGTTCCTGCAGACGCAGCAGTAGCACAAGCAGCTGTAGCATTGCTCTCCATGTCCTCGCCCAGGACTGATGGGAGCCTAGCAACAGTAGCAGCCAGGCCGCTAGCAGCAGCAACAGGAGGAGGAGGAGGAGTCGCTTCACCTCGGACAAGAGCAGCAGCAGCACCTGCAGCTGCTAGTGGTGGTGTTGGGGTTGAGTTGTGTACACTGGGAGGTAGCAGAGGTTTTGGGGAAGCAAATGCTGCCAGTCCTAGTGGAGTGGTGGGTGGTATACCAGAAGCAGTGCAGGAGTGGGGACCGCCAGCCGTCGCATTGCTGGGTAGGAGCCACCCACAGGATGTGGCGCTCGATGCAAGTGGATCAGTGTTGGGCCAGCAGCTCGCAGTGCAGGGGTTTGGAGGTGATGGGGGTGGTGGTCAGGGTCAATTCAGCGCTGCTGCTGCGCATTGGTCTGGCGCTACAGCAGATGCGGCGAGGGAGGGTGCTCCTGGGGTGGGTAGAGGTGGGCAGTGGCAGGGTTCTGGGGGTGTCGGTTCTGGGCAGCTTGGTAATGCTGTGCCTCGGTCTGAGCTAACAGCAGATGCTGGGAGGCAGGGGGTGGCTTGGGCAGCTGCAGGTGAGCAGTGGCAGGGCCAGCCTCCAATGGGTGGTCATGGGCAGGTTGGCGCTGTCGCGCTTCGGTCTGGGATAACAGAGAGGCAGGGGGCTCCTTGGGTGGGTACAGGTGGCCAGTGGCAGGGCCATCCTCCTAGGGGTGGTGAACACGCTGGTGAGCGTGGTTACGGGACCGGTGATGGGATCGGTGCCGAAGCTGGTGACGGGTACCGTCCCATGGGTGGTCAACATGCTGGTGAGGGTGGTTATAGGGCCGGTGACGGGACCGGTGAGATAGCAGGTGACGGTGGTGGTTGGGAGGAAGACGATGACGACGGAAGCTATAGCATCGCGAGCACTGAAGACGAAGGCGGCGGTGCTGCTGCTGTAGTGGGCAGCAGGGGAGGGGAGGATGCAGTTGAAAGCAGACCAGTAACTGTAGCAGCAACAAATGGGCTGCAAGGTGCTACGGGGAGGCTCTTATCTTCTGCAGCTGCGGCTGGTGCTTTTGCTGCAGAAGGTGGTAGTAGAGGTAGCTCAGGGCCAATGGTAGGTCCTGGCTCTCAGCAGGGTTACAACCGGGTGCAGATGGATGGGAGCTTTGTGGCACTGCCACAGCAGCAACAGCAGCAGCAGCAACATCAACAACATCAGCAGCAGCAGCAGAGCCCCTTATTTAGCCTGGACTCTCCCTGCTCGACTTCAAGGGGTGTGGCTCAAGGGGCATCCATGCAGCAGCCACATGTGCAGGGGCCGGGACAACGAGAGGAGGGGTGGAGACCACAGGAGCAGGTGCGCCAGCAGCAGCAGCAGCAGCAGGGGCCAGAGGGGGGGCAGCAGCAGCAGCAGATGTTTGGGCAGGTGCCTTTGCAGGAGTACATGCTAGCCCTTGCGTCTCAGACAGCGACCGTCCAGCATAACCAGCAACAACTAGCCGGTTTCATGCAACGTCCTCAAGGCATTGTTGCAGAAAGTCAACAGCGGCAGCAGGCGCATGACCAGCACCAGGAGCAGCAGCAGCAACAGGGGGTGGATCAACAGCAGCAGCAGCAGCAGCAGCAGCAGCAGCAGCTAGGGGCAACACATCCGTCACATGTTGTTGAACACCAACACCAGCAGCAGCCCCTGGATCCTTCGCTGGACTCACAGCAGCTCCAGCAGCAGCCGCGGCACTTGCAGCCACCGCAATTCCTTCCCCAACAATCCCAGCAGCAGCAGCAGCCTAGCTTTGCAGCTGGAACCCGGCAGGTGCAACAGCAGCAACACCAGCAGCAGCAGCAGGTGCAGGTGGGAGTCCAGCAGGCAGCTCTTAGACAGCAGCAGATGGATCCCAACCAACATGCATTACTGCAGGGGCTGGCTAATCAGAGCTCGAACCAACAGCCGCACCAAAACCAGCAGCAGCAGCAGTTTTGGATGCAGGCAACAGGGCAAGCACAGCAGCAGGATGAAGGAGATCAAGCAGATGGCAGCATGCGGCATGATGGACGGGGACCCACGCAGCAGCAGCAGCAGCAGCAGAATGCAGGATCCAAGCATCAGCAAGAGCACCTACAGCAGCAGGGGCAATACATGCTGCAGCAGCGGCCATCGGTGCAGCAGCAACGGCAGCAGCCACCGCAGCAGGGGCAGTACATGGTGCAGCAGCAGGCGCTACCGCAGCAGCAGCATGAACAAGGGCAGCAGCGGCCACATCGTGAACAGCAGCAGGAGAGGTACATGGTACAGCAGCAACCACCGTTGTTGCAGCAGCAGCAGCACGAGCAGAATGGCAGGGGCAGTACATGGCAGACCCAGCAGGTAGGAGCATTGAGTAATCGACCGGGAAGTTTTGACATGTTGCCGCCAGATCCAGTCATCCATGCTATAGCAGCTCTTGGAGGGCCCACCACAAGCAGTGTCGATCATGTACAGCACCAGGCACCAGCGCCGCTCCCACAACAACAGCAACAGCCTCCTGTGGTTGGAAATAATCAGAACGACCAGCAGCAGCCGCAGCTGAGGCAGCAAGGTCCTATGACTGGAAATATCCACCACCACCAGCAGCAGCAGCCTCAGCAGCGAACTGGAGGAAATAGCCACCACCTGTTGCTGGAGCAGCAGCAGCAGCTGAGGCAGCAGCCTCCTCCTGGCGGAAACGGCCACCAGCAGCAGCAGCAGCAAATTTGCAGGAGTAATCACGAGCAGCAGGAGCAGGAGCAGTCCCTGCCACCTCCTCTTGGGGTATATGGCCACGAGCAGCACCACCGCCACCAGCAGCGGCAACAGCAGCTTCCCAACGGACCAGACCAGCAGCACCACATACCATTACAGCAGCAGCAACACCAAGGGGCTGGTCAGGCAAGCTTGCAGTTACATGGGGCAGGCGAACTGCCTCGCAGGAGGAGTTCAGGGGAAGCAGGTGCCTTCAGGCCGTACAGATCTCCACAGGCAGCTGCTGTTGCTGCCCCTCTGGCAGGGCTGCTGTCCAGCAGCAACTATTCAGCGTTACCAGGGTATCTGAACCGACCATTGGGAAATCTAGGGGTGGCGTTGGGTGGTGCTGCTGTTGGCGCCCCTGCTGCTGGCAACGCTTTTGCACCTGGTCAGGGACAGCAGTATGGTAAAAGCCAAGGGGCTGGCTTTGGGGTTGGGGTAGGAATGCAAGGCACTGCTCCTCTTCCTCCTGCTAGTGCTGTCAGTGGTGGTGGTATTGGTGGTGCTCTTAGGGGTGCTGCAGGGGTTCATCAGGGTTCACATGCGCACCAGCAAAGTGTGTTAGGAGCTGCTGTGGGGATGAGCCCGGGTCAGAGGAACTTTTTAGCGCCCAAGCAGCAGCATCTGATGGCGGCTTTGATGCGGCAGATCGGTTGTGAGGCTTACTTAGATGCGCTGGTTAGGGAGGAGATGGATTTGGAGACATTGCAGCTTTGCACGGAGGCGGATTTGCAGGAGATGGGGATTCCGTTGGGGCCAAGGAAGGCCATCATGGCCGCTGTCCGGCAGCTGCAAGCTGCTGGGTGATTTATCGTCAGGAAATGTGTCATAGAGAGCCGACGGTTTGTAGTTGCTTCGTTGTCGCTCAGGGTATAGAGCGACATCTTAGTGGTGGATCCACCCGTTTCAACATTCTGTGGGAGTGGGGCCGCAAGGCCTGGTAGTCAATAATGAGTACGATTGGATGGTGATAAATCGTTGCAGGATACTTGCAGCTCTTGCAGGCATCGATCAGCTGTGAACGAATTCGATCACATGTATCAGTTCTGCGGATACTGAACTTGGAGGGCGACCTTGCACAAGCAGTCCGTTCGTGTGACACGATAGTACATAGAGCATTCAGCCTCCTTGGTATTGTGCCTATTAATTGCCACGCCCCAAGTAAACCAGCACTCACGGGCTCGGGAGTGGTCCGGCGACCGACTCGATCACCGCCGGGGGCCGCATGCAGGGGCATCAGCAACCCCCTGAACCACATGTCGAAACTACTCAAGGAGGTCCAGACCAAATGTAATGGAATCATTTGCCCTTCCGTGTTTGTCCTGCACTCCATTCATCCAAAACTGAACGTGACATGGCGACCGACGTCGACCACCCATCGCGCAACCGTAACTACTCATTAAGTCAAAAGCAGTACCCAAGACAGCAAAGAACTGTGTACAATTTGCAAACAGCATATGTGGCATCTACACACAAAAAACCGTACAATCATGGCAGGCTGACCAATCCTGAGCTACTAACACATGCTGCCCATACAAAGACCGTAAACAGGCAACATTAGCAGCCGGCAGGTGGCCTGCCGATAAACGGGCCAGAAGGCACTGAAGGGTCACTCAACAAACAAACAAACAAATTCCACTCAGATCAGCAAACTAACTGCTTACTTGATGTGAGGGAACCAAGCAATCAGCATTCCATGAAATTTGAGGGATGGCACCCGGTTTTGCATCCCAGTAGTACGCAAACCGAAAAATCCGTCATCCCGCATCCCTGGTTTGTCATCCCGGGTTTGAGTGTTTATGCATCCCAGAAATTCTCATCCCAGTCATCCCGCATCCCGCGGTTTGTCATCTCGCCAGTTTGCAACGACCTTGGTTTGCAACCCATTATGCAAACCGACTTCTGCAAACGGTGCTGCCGGCAGCGGGCGTTATGTATTCACAACCTAAACAGGTACGGCGGGCAAGCACAAGTAAGGCATGTGCATGCAAGTACCTAGGTTAGGCTGTGAAGACAGCTGCCTAGGTTGTACAATTGCCATTAGCATCCTTGTTGCTATCTTGGATACTGGCTGTAAAAGGAGCAGTACCGAGATGAAAGGGCATTCATTGAGGGGGCCACCGCCATAGCTTCATGTGTATTTACATGTACCCATTAATGCACTGTGCAATGCTAAACAGACACCACACATGCTGGAAAACACCCTGCATTGTGACCAATAGGACCAAGGCTCGCAACATGCAGCCAACCACCCGCCTTAGCTGGTGTGTCAAGGTTTAGTCAAGGTACCAACAGCTGCCAGGTAAGACCCGGTTACCTGGCCAGAGGTTTTCATACCATGCATGGCACACCCTTAGGCAACGTCTTGTGTGCCACTACCCCACAATAAGCCACCTAAAGGGTGCTGTGGGTGTGAGAGCAACCATGAACCAAGCCAGAGGTCTTAAACCCTCCCACAACCCACCCCTACCCCACCTAAGGGGTTTAAGACCTCTGACCATAACTAAAGTGCACAATCCATGGGTATGCATGATGCCTGGTGGCCTGGTATTAGCTTGTAGCACCATGAAAGCATTCTCTGTTCCACCAAAGCCAAGCCCTTCCAAGATGAACACCACACCTCTCCCGCACCGTACCCAACCACACCCCAAAACCAAAGGCCTGCAGTCACCCTTGCCTTAGGCTTGGGAACTACCCCCATCAGCCTGTCATGACCCCTTTCTAGTCCCGTCATGACCCTTGCAGCAAAGACTCCAACCCCAAAATTGCCACAAACAATACCCTATAACTATCCCCGGCTGCAATCTAGGCGGAGCAAAAATGAAAAGACCCATCACCAACAGTCAATGACCTGTATAACCCTACCCATGTATCAGCAAGACATTGCAAGACGAGCTCCCGCCCTCCCTCATGCACTATCCTTCGCCGTGCGACAAAGTTGGGCCATGTCTTTCAAGGAAGCAGTAGTCTAACTGGGTCATTTTGACGAACTGATATTCAGAACCTACTGTACATGGTCGTCAGTTTGGATGTTGCAAGTTTATGCCATTGTATGACCTTTGTATATGGTTGCCAAGAGTCATTTCAGATCTTGCATGCTGCCCAAAGGGCCCCTTACATGTATCTACACACGGGCAGGACAGTAGGCATGATAACACCGGAAAGGCTTGCTCTGCTGTACCACAACTACACCCAAGTACTCGCCACCAGGCAGGAGATTGTTGCGAAGCTACAACCACGCTCGTTTCCAGAGGATCCTCCTCCTCCTTCCGGAAGTAGCTGCATTGTTGCGGCGTTACAAAGAGGGAACACCCATACCTGGCACCAAGCGAAAAGTAAATCTAAAAAATCACTGGGCAACCCCTCCAGGAGTGTACCAGATGCTGCAAGACGCCATCCCTCAGCTAAGTCAAGAAAGGTTTGCTAGCCCTCTCAACTATCACCCGGGCATGACAAAGTATTGGAGTGCCTTTGAGAGAGATCAGCTTTTTGGAGCAATGCATGATGCGTACAAGTGCCGCTGGACAGGTCACTCAGTAGCCAATCCAGAATACGACTCTAAAGAGATGTACAAGGCTGTGTCTTGGGCGGTCCACTCAGCAGAGAACACTGGAACTCCCAGTGTCACAGTATTTGTGCTTCCTGCATGGACCGAGGGCAGCAACACGGCGTACATGAAATGGGTTCGCAAAATGCCCCACACATGCAAACTACTGGCCACTATCCCAAGGCGTAGCTTCAAGTTCATCCAGCAGCCACAAGCGACGACGGTGGGATTACCACCCGAGGACACAGGCCACCCCAAATGGGACATAAATATCCTCCTTGTAGCCAACAACAGGGGGTTTGAGACTTTGACCAATGGGGATGCAGCAGGCATGGCTAAACAGCTCAAGCAAAAATTGATTCAAGCAGTTAATGAGCATGCTCACCCAAGTGAATTGCTCACCTGGGCAAGACTAGGTCATCACTGGCCTGATGGTCCCAGTGAGGAGTCAAGCCCTGGAGACGAATCTGAAAACGAAGAAGAGATGGACACCACTATCTACAGACCACCAGCCAAGGTGCTGGCTTCCCCAAGTGATGCAGGCACAGCAGCCCTAACCTTGAATAACAGCTTGGCTCATCTCTTGCAGACAGCCTCGGAACAGCTCCAGCTCAACCAGCTCCTCCCACTAAAGTACGATTGGCGAAGCATGGTGTACACCGATGGCAGCCAACGTAAGACAGACATAGGGCCAAACGGCAGACAGACGGTCCAACTTGGGTCTGGCATTTATGTCCCAGCAAAGATAGACACTGAGGAAGGGCAGTGCATAGGGATCCAATCAACAGCACCCACAAGGCACAATACGCCATACCGGGCAGAATTGGTGGGTATCCTAGGTGCCCTGCAGCAAGGATACTCAAGCATTATGACAGACAGTGTCAATTCAGTGCATGCAATTCGAGCTGTTATGTACTACCCAGCTCAGGTCCGGTATCACCGACACAAACATTTGCTTGAATTAATAAAAACAGCAATCATGACATTGGAGGGAGAGGTGCAGCTGATCAAGGTCCGGGGGCATGCAGGCATCCCCGGCAATGAATTTGCAGACGACATTGCTACAGCTGTGGCAACTACGGGGCGGGCAGACATGGATATGTCTCACGTTGAAAGTAACCACAGGCCGTACCAAGCATGGCCTATGCAGAAGGTTTGGGAGGAGGATGAAAACAGCGCCACTGGCCTGAGAGAGAGATGGCAGCAAGTGGAAAACCTAGAAGATGCACTCACCAACAGAGTGCAAGTAAAGGAGCTGAGACTTGGGACAGCCAAGACAGATACAATTTACTATCAAGCCATGAAAAGAACGCTGACAGACATGGCCAGGCCATACATTGACAGTTGGACGACCATTGCAGGGGTGACAGAAGGAATGAAAAACACAAGGATAAAATATCTGACAGGCCAACTTCCCACGGCAAAAAACCTCAAGAGGTACAAGAAAAGGAAGAGTGACACATGCCCCTGCTGCAACAAGCATCCAGATAGTGGACACCATGCAGTCGCGTGGTGCCCCGGAATCATGCCCATGGTGCAAGACAAGCACAACACAGCAGTGCGCATCATCACCAAGGCTATCGCGAGTGGCGACCGTGGGGCTGATAGCATTGTTTATAACGACGGTGGCAACGCTGCCAAATGGGCACGTTCAGGAGCAGCGCACCTGCACAAGACAGTCGGTAACATCCCGGCCGATCTGCTATCCAAAGCACAGCTGAAAGCAGCCGGCTCTCGGCCCGACATTGTCCTATATCGACGCAAGTCGGTTAGACGGACCCCAGAGGGTCAATGGATGACATCTCAGGCTCAAATTACGCTTATTGAGGTCAAGTACACAAGGGACACTGACCCCAGCAGGACACACCAAGATCCATATCAACAGCATGAGAATTTATATCAGATACTGCGACAAAGGCACCCCTCAGCCATTATAGAAAGGAAGCCCATCATTTTGGGAGTTGCAGGAGCAGTATATGCAGAAGCTACGGTGAGGCAGTTGGAGTCCCTTGGAGTGAAAGGGAACAGGCCTGTTACGAAGCTGCATACACAAATTGCAAAGGCATGCCATTCAAAGTCTCCATGAGATCTGGAAAGCACGACAGGAGCGTATCAGGAAGAAGCAGGTCAATCCGTCTAGTCAAAACAGGGCCCCGGTGGAGGGGCATTTCAATCTGGGTGGGGGGGTGAGCCTTGGGTGGGGGGTTGGGGGGGACGAGAGGGATCAGGGCGGGGGAGCTAGGAGGGCACAGAAGCGTGGAGAAGGGTAGGGCAGGCGAGGCCACCCCTTCTGGGAGGATATGGTGTAGGAACTGAAAAGTGAGGTGGATGGGCTGGAGGTTGTGATTTGAAGAGCCAGGACATAGTGGTCGTGTTCAGGAGGCGGGTGCCCTCACTGTAGTAAGCCTACTTCCTTAACTGTACGCCGCTCATGGTGGAGCGAGCGTAGATGTAACAATGTAACAATGTAACAATGTATCTACACACACAGTTTTCAGACATTCGATAGTGTGATTCTTACCGACTAAGGCATGCATGCAGCCTGATGCCTTAAGTGGTAGCCAATATACAACATGTTGAGGTGGTGGGAGCAACCAAATTGTAGTTTTTGAGTTCTGGCGGGTTTGCCCAAGGTGTGTGGTAGTAAGTCGTGCCGCACCGCTTGGTCTTGCATGTCTGCATTTTGCTTCATATGTTCTGCATTCATGCAGGCTGCCTCCAGACCAAGAGTGAATGATAAGGGATTGCATGTTTGCATGCCTGCTAACATGTCCGTGACGCCTGACACACACCACAGTGCTGCATGGTGTGGGTCTTTAGATAGGTTGTTATTCTGGTTTCTTGCAAGGAAGTGTATTTTAGGATTTCATACCTCTTGACAATTTGCTAGAAGGTTGTGTGTGTGTGTGTGTGTGTGTGTGTGTGTGTGTGTGTGTGTGTGTGTGTGTGTGTGTGTGTGTGTGAATCTTACATTGGCAAACCCATCGGCACGCGTGCGGTGCCACAGTTCACCACAGGGGTGGCAAAGCCACTAACACAGATAGAACCAAGAAAAACTGAACACCATCCACCAGTTGGAACTCCATGATCATACATGTCCAAGCAGATACAATGATGCAGAATACTGGCCCTGGAAAAGTGCACACACAATTTTTATTTTTTAATTTTTTTTTTGGTTTTTGATTTTTTGGGGTACATCCAGCAAACAAACAGCAACGCAACAGCATATGTACCAGAATTTTGTATACAACTTAATGCCAAAAATACTCTCACCCAGATGTGGAGAATCACAGAGCAGCAGCAATTCCAGAACTATCACAGACTATTAACAGTACCAATTACCAATTACCAAATGTGTATAGCGGAGTCAAATAGGGTGCGGCACAAATCTAGATTTGTAGCATTCTATTGCATGTTGATGTGCCAGTGTTTTTTAGCAATTTCCAAATGGCCATGTCACAGCAGGGTGTTGGTGCGGGCAGCGCCACCCACAAGGAGCCAACTATCATTATGCGCCTCTGAAGTGAATTTAGAATTGAAGCATTGATGGCATGCATGCATGCGGCATGCCATCTGGTGTTAATGCATGCATCAGAGGTGGTTCATGTATGTATGGTCGATAGGAGGGGTATCGATAGATGATGGGTCTCTGGCCGGCTGGGTAATGGCCGAGTCACTTTTAATCTTCTTCGGTCATGACATACATATGCACTGCATCTGACCGTGCGGCCCTCTGCCACAGTAGCAAATTCTGTGCATGTATGTATGCCTGACTGCCCATGTCTTAGCGGCATCAGTCTGCATTATGATCAACCTAACTGAAACTGTTCCCCGGATATGGTAGACAGACATGCGGTCCAGACTTAGCTGCCCTCTGCTTCCGCCCATATTTGCATCCCTGAGTACAGTTTTGTAGTCCGGGTACGATTTGTGCATCCCGGGTGCGGTTTTACATCCCGAGCTGCTTGCCAGTCATCCCTGGTGCTTGCAAATCATCCCAAGTCAAATCTGTCATCCCGCATCCCGGGCGCCGGTTTGTCATCCCCGGTTTAAACCGGGCTCGGTTTGCAGGCGCATAGCTCCGCGTGCATCCCAGCGCCCTCGTGCCATCCCTCAACATGAAATATATAATCAATCACTACAACCATCAAACAATTCAAATGAGCATGCAGCTCAAACAGAAGACAGTAATGCCACCTCTTAAAACGGCAACTCCATGCCAACAAATTAAAATTGGGGCACACGGCAACATACATCTATTAGACCGAGCATGACACCATGTCCTGAGAGTCCAAGCAGCCACTACCAGATTACAAGATTACCAACTAGTCCAGAACGGCATCCCTTGAGTGCGAGCCAATGAAGGCTCATAGGGCCAAACACACCAACACATGACCACAGATCCAGATACAACTCAGCATAGACAAACAAACAAACAAACATTTAAGGTGCGGCATAGAGCACTCAGGCAGATATGATATGATCTTCCTCATATTTACTCTAACTCCCATGGAGTGTATTCTAAGCCGAATGGTCATCCCAAGGCAAGCTTGCAAGTGCAAAAACTCACACCCACGCATGTGCAGATTTCTGGCACGTATAGGTGGTCCTCACTAAGTAGGCCTCACTTCCTTAATTGTACGCCACAAATGCTGTGTGCGTAGATGTAACCTGGCACGTACTTGCCTGAAAATGCAGGCCTGCCATGCTCCTGCAGCACTTCAACTTGTGGCTGTGCACCGCTCACTTGTCAGCAGACTAGAGGACAACATACAAACAAAGATTAAAGCTGCGGCAACCGCAAGAGGGCTGCTAGATCACAACGACCAAACACACCATCGGATGGATCCAAAAACAATGAATTCCAAACCACCAATCATAATTTATGTAGTACTATGAATCAAGGGCTACTTCAACTGTTTATCTCATGTGGCCTTCCACCCTGCTCTCCTAGTGAGAAACAGACTCCTCAAAAGTGTTTATTGTACGAGAGTCCTCAAAAGTGTTTATAGTATGCAGAGTAGCTGCCATGGGAGCCAGAACCACCTCTGATAGGGGACTGCAGGAGCACTATGCAAGACCATGTACTACCAAAAGGCAGTTGGTACAGCATAGCGAGCACGCAGTTGACTACTTGCTATGCCACAGGTAGGTGGGCGGAAGCCCACCCACCATAGGATCACATCCTAAAGAATGGTAAGGGCTCCGTGTAATCTTTACACCAAGGAACCCTTCCCACAATCCCACGCTGGAGAACAATACACGGTCTCCTCGCGTAGATCTCTCTCTCTCTCTCTCACTACTTGGTATGCAACATGGCAGGAGGTGTGAAGCCTTTAAATCAACCTTCAATCCCCTAAACCCTCAAACCCCCTAAACCCTGAATTCCCCTAAACCCTAAAAGCCCCTAAACCCTGAAGCAACATCAAAGCGAGCTATAGATATGGCTCAGATGCCACAAGCACCGGATATGGCAGCCTCAGATCAAAAACCACCATGTTTATTTGATGCTATTGGCAGCACGGGCATCAATTTGACCAGTAAAGCAGGCCACTGAAATCAACCAAGCAAGCTAATTTAATGTAGCTCAAAACACGCAACAAGCTCGGCGGTGTCAGTGCATAAAATCTTGGCTTCCGTACCCATGCACAGGGCAGATCTCAGGATCCTAGGTAGACTGAGAACACAACCATTCAGGTAAGCTATCCTACACTCCAAGGCATGCAATGAACACTCTATCAAGCATGGGCTCCTATCAAGTGGCAGAAGCGGGGGGGGGATTCGGCCCCCGACCCCCGACCCCCACCCCCCACCCCGCCCCAGACCCCCCCCCCGAACCCCCCCCCCACCCCCCCAGGGTATGCACGTCCATCTGATGCGGATGGAGCAAAGCCCAGCATGCAAAAGAAGCCCATAGTTTCCCCGTCCAACTGACTATCAAATACACACGGCATTAAAGCTGCCACAAGCTCACAAAGACTTCCACCCTGCAAGAGCCATCGTGAAGCTTCTGTCCACCCCTTTACTCCAACTGTTATTCCACATGTTGTTGAGTCAGCAGGTGCTTGGCAAGGGAACGAATGTAACAAGACAGGTGCACAATCAACATGACTCAACAGACTGGCATGTAGCAAGATCAGAGATGTGCCTGACCTTCCTCACATAACATCATCCGGTCTCAGGTCTACTTGTATCCGCCTTGCTCGAATTCGCAGCCCTCTATCTCTCTATTACTCGCTCTTACTCAGCACACCACACTAAAAAACCCGGTTGGAGTCATGCTTGGGTGCTGCACAGCCCAGAGGGCAGTGCAGTGGTCTCTCTTAACATAACATTATCATCCCAAATCTTGTTGAGTGAGCGGGGCCCCTGCAACAGGGCATCCATCCTTGTGCAGGCTGTACCAGATGACTAACACATTGTACTCAAATGCTTACGAAAACATGCATTTCGGCTCTCAGTACCGGCTTCTCTCAACACACACTAACAAACTGGTTGGAGTCATGTGGCAGGTGCTGCACGGCCCGGAAGCTGTGCAGTGAGTTATCTCATACATCCCGAGCAAGGCAGGGCCTGTCAAAGCAATGCCACCCTGTCAAGCGACTATGACGCCGTTATCACGCAGGATTGTCCTTGCCTTTTAGGAAGAAGAAGAGCTACGCCGAGCTGGTTGGGCTACTGCAGGGGGCAAACACCACCGCTGCAGTCCCAGCCCGCGTAAGTTAAGGGAGAGGCAACTGAGGCTAGGGTGCCTAGCCTCGCCTAGCCTCGTGTCCCCTACCGTTGCCTTTAAGGTATCCAGCCTCATTATTGGACTGCTCATGGTTCCTGTCCAACCAACGTCAAGTCAGAATCTGTCATGGGACTGCGACGCCATTGTCCCGCAGGAATGTCCTTGCTTCTGGGGTATCCAGCCTCATTATCGTTCCCCCTGTGTCACACTGCTCCGACTCCCCTCCAAGGATGAGACCCACCAAGTGCCTTTGGCCAGCACTGTCAAATATGAAGGCAGGACCACCACTGTCACCTGCAGCAAAAAAAAATTGTTTTAGGATTTAGGGTTTGTGTTTCAGGGTTTAGGGTTTTAGGATGCAGAAGGACCACCACTGTCACCTGCAGCCAAGGAGATACTTGGTTTAGGGTTTAGGACTTGTGTTTTAGGGTTTAGGGTTTTAGGATGTAGAAGGACCAACACTGTCACTTAAAGCCAAGGATATTCTGCTCCAATTGCTCAATCGCTATTCCACTCAAAAGCCACAAATTCAAAACATATTTAATAACAATTAGAGGAGCTGCAAACATGGGCTGGTGCTGATAGCATGCGGCTAAGCCTATTGTGGCAGTGCAGATACTGCTGACCTCGATAGCGCCACAAAGCAGCCGCCACCCACACCCCACCTCATCCCAACCCCACCACACACAACCTCATTCCTTCCCCCCTCCCCCATCTCCATTCGCCCCCCCCCCCCCCCCTGCTGCTTTTGCAGTCTTGCAGCGAGCCCCGGATGCAGCCACTCACCTAAGCAAGACCCTCCAAACCCCTCGACCCCCTCAACCCTAAAAACCCTTGAACCGTCAGTGCTGCAGGGCAACTTGCACGCAACCACCCACCAGCGCAGCACAGAGGTGGGCCTTCAACCAGCCCCTCTAAACCCCCCAAAACCCCTAAACCCGCAGTGCTGCAGGACAACCTGTATAGAGCCACTCACCTAAGCAGGCTTGCTTTGCGTTTGTGCCGGAGGAGCCGCCATTGCCAAAGCGTACCCCAGTGGTGCCCTGCAGGCCCCCAAAGGGTGAAGTCACAAAGTGCCTGTTGCCGGTGTTCTCTGCCTTGGCTGCAGCATCAGCCACTGTTCTGCCGTAGCCCACTAAGGTGAAGCTTGGGCTGCCACCAGCTGCAGAAAGAGATAGGATACGCATAGAAAAGCATGGGGCAGACTCAGTTAGTGGGCCAAGTAAAGCTTATGTAGAGAGAGAGTAGCTGGACTCGGAATTGACACACAGCCAAAGCGGCTGTGTTGAATACCTTGTGCTCAACTATGTCATGGCCAGTTTTTGATGCATTCGTGTGGTGTTTCTGCAAGTCTCAGCAGTCGCTGACCATGTGTTCCTTCTCCATCCGCCTTAACACCCACAGGCAGCTCTTCTTCCTTCAAGGTTTTGTAATTGCTACTGGGTTGGCGGGTTCACTTACTTTTGTGACAATAAAAGACTTCTGAAGAAGGAGTGCTGCTGCAACATGAGGATGAGACATGCAGCATTGCTTTGCAGACTGTGGGGTTTAGAAGGAATCAAGGGGGGCGGAGTACAAGCCATGGCAACCTAATGATTGAACCAGTAAGCTGCACTGTGGCAGGCGTTGGACCTTGGACCTTGGGAGAGCATGTACTGCAATTCCTACCTTCTGCTATAAGGCGAGTTACTAGCCCTTCAGCTGGCAACGCTATTACTGATGCACTTGGACTCGATGAAAGCTTCACAACCCCAATATCTTTCGAAATGACCCAACTGCCCCTGCCGTCGTTGGTCTCCCTAGACTCATCCGGGAGCGAGTCGAAGCCTTCGATGGTATGGAAGCTGCGCCCAGTGTTGGATCCAGCTTGAGGCTCACAGGAAACTACGGCACTTGCGTCGGTTGAAGCTAATAGCTGGTCGAGGCAGTGGCCGACTGTCAAAACAGTGGAAGGGCCTACTAAGACGCCGCTGCAGTAGGGCGGGCTAATGACTAGGTTTCCCGCAGACTTGAACCTCATCAACGCGCAGACACCGTTGAATTGGTTGGCTGAGTTTTGTTCACCGCCAACTATGAGCAGACGTCCCAGACGGGCTGCTCGTGCGCAAGGCGGTTGGGCTGCAAGAAGCAAGAGGAGCAAAGCAAACTGGCATGCTAATGCACTAGAGTACATACTGCGACTCATTTCAGTGCAGACGTCAGGCATTGCTTGCTTGTGAGACGGTATGATGCTGTCAGTGTGCTTGTCAAAAGAAGGGCGTTACTCACAGCGGTTGGACTGTCGTCCTTGCTTGCGCCCCCGCAAGCCTGCCCCTACACAGGAATATGGTAGAGGTTAGACTGCTTGTAGTGGCAGCATCATTCACGCCTGAAGCTCCCGCATCAGGGGTTGCAGCTGGGGGCAGAAGCCGTACTGCGTCCAAGGTGACAATCGTACTGCTCGTACGTGAGTCAGGGCGCCGGCTGTGCATCGAGTGGCCAGAAGGAGCACGTTCCGGGGTCCAAGGCTCAGCAGGTGGAGATGAAGGTAAGTAGCGGCTGGTAGGTAGCGGCTTCTACCGGCAACTTCGAGCACGTGCATCTAAGCGCGATGCGCTGGAGATGCATGCTGCCAGGAAGAGGCTACCAGAACATCAAGCCGCCTGTCCACTCACAGCAGCACATGATAGCTGCATGCATATTAATCTGGTTCAGTAAGATGTGTTCTTATGTGCATCCTGAGGTAGCCATGTCGGAAGTAAGGAACCGTTCCAGATCAACATTTCTCTCACCGTGGTGTGGAAGCTTTTCTTGATGCTATTTGAACGAGGAAGATCACAGCACTTACGGCTAGTTTCTAGGTTCGTATGATTGATGGTCAGCAGCTATTACTCGTGGTCGATGCAGTACTTCTGCCAGGCTTGCCCGCGGCTCCAGTCAAAGAACCCGCACACGCCACACTCGTAATACCCAGGGGAGCGAGCCACTTGCCCTTGACAGAATGCATGTGCCATAACGCTGAGCAGGAGGCGCAAGTCTGTTATAACCGACACCAGCTCGAGCAGCAATGGCTGGGCGGCCATACTCCGGCGGCCGAAAGCATAGTGTGATGCAGGTGCCTCAGTGCCCGCTTCATCAGCAAGTCATTGCTCAGCATATGTGCCTGCTTGCTCCGGCATTTCTGTTACCAGATTACCAACTAGCCCAGAAGCTGAAGGCTCATAGGGTGTTCTGCATCTGGATGGAGCCACCATATGCAATATCCACTCACAGGTTGGCAGCTGTACGGTAGCCCTTTGCGGTTGCCACACCTTAAATGTTTTGTTGTTGTTGTTGTAGTGCAGCTCGCTCCTAGCATGCTCCCTCCATATTGTGAGAATGTACGGTCACTCTTCCGGACGGCGGTGAATTAGCATACAGCCGCACCACAATAACAAGAGAACAAACATGCCGCAGACATCGGACGGGCAGGTGCATTGAGAGCCGAAGCAGCTGATCCAAAAGCCAGCCGCAGGCACAAGCAGCAATGGCGACATGAGCAATGCCCATGAACACGTAAGGGCAGGACGATGCAGCAACCACCTGTGCACTGTCTATCTCACTGCCAAACCTGAACCAACTAATGTGCAATCCACAAAAATGAAAGCAGATCCAGCACTAGCAAGAGGCAGCAGCAGCAGCCAATACCATATGCCATATGTAACAACCCAGCAACCCACCCACCTCAGGTGCAGCAACCCAGCAACTACACAATCTAAGAAGAAGCTTGCAGACATCTAACAGACATCCGGGTCACAGGCGACCACAGTCACAGTTAGTGCTGTAACTGGCAGCTGATGCAGGAAAAGAGATGTCTGCCGCCGCCGCAGCCGCAGCAGCAGTAAGGCAGCCGGTAGCACTCTGCTTACTGTCACATAGCACATTCAATGTAGGTGGTTTGAGGGTGTAACTTCAGTGATGCTGCTTCCATTTGAGCGCACGCAGCAGCAGCAGCAGCAGCAGCAGCAACTGTTCTCAGCATCAGCAACATCAGCAGCAGCAACAACTGTTCTCAGCAGCACCAGCACCAGCAGCAGCAGCAGCAGCAGCAACAGCAACAGTTCTCAGCAGCAGCAACATCAGCAGCAGCAGCAGCAACAGTTCTCAGCAGCAGCAACATCAACAGCACCAGCAGCAGCAGCAGCAAGTGTTCTCAGCAGCAGCAACATCATCAGCAGCAGCAGCAGCAGCAGCAACTGTTCTGACAGCAGCAAGATCGATCAGCAGCACCAGCAGCAGCAGCTGCTGTTCTCAGCTGCAGCAGCAACTGTTCTCAGCAGCAGCAGCAGCAGCAGCAACTGTTCTTATCAGCAGCAACATCAGCAGCAGCAACATCATCATCAGCAGCAGCAGCAGCAGCAAGAATGTTTTCAATACAGCAAAACCTGCCATGGTACTCGTCTGGCAAATGTCTGGGGACAACTGCACCTGGCAAAAGAACACGGTTGATTTCTACATGAAGTTGTTTGGGGTTTGGCTTCGGTTTAGAGGTTTTGGCAGTAGCAGCTCCTTTCCCAGCACCTCCATCAAGACCAGCAGCAGCAAGAACGGAATAGATTGTTACACCATGCAATAGTATTACCAATCCAACCTGCAGCTGGAAACACACGCCCCCCTTCCCCCCCCCCCCCCCCCCCCACACACTCTGCACGCTGCACAGCCAAAAGGCTACGAAAATACACAATGTAGTGCAATTGACATGCCCCTCCCTGCCTCACCTAAATCAAAGCAATGCCCCTTCCAAGGTGGTGCTCATTCGTAGCTTGCTATGCGCAGCTTGACACAGTGCACAGAGACCAGAGTGCCTGCCAAAGTTACAGAGACCAGAGTGCCTGCCAAAGTTACAGAGACCAGAGTGCCTGCCAAAGTTACAGAGACCAGAGTGCCTGCCAAAGTTACAGAGACCAGAGTGCCTGCCAAAGTGCAGGACAAAGTGGAGGGGTTATGAGTCGAAGAGGGTGCCCAGGGCAGGGGACAGGGAGGGAGGGGGATATGAAGGGGAGCAAGGTGGGCAAACGAATGAACTGCAGGGAGACTGGAGAGCCGGGGGAAGGTTGGACAGTGGGGGAGAGGAGAGAGGGGAGAGGAGGTGAGGGCGAGGCAGGGCCAAAGAGGACAGGGAAAGACGGAAGCAGAGGACGGGAAAAGGATGGGTAAGGGGTTAGGGGCACAGAGGGAGGACAGAGGGAGGGGTCGGGGGGAGGCGCGGGAAACTGGGCAGGGGGGGAGGGGAGTGCATGAGATGGAGAATCAGCACAGCCGCAAGTTGGAAGGGGATGTTAGCGGGGCAGGGAGTGAGGAAAAGGGACACTTGGGGAGGAGGAGGGGGGGAGTTGGGAATGGGGCAAGGCAGGCCAAGAGGATGGGGCATTGGGTGTTGGGGGTTTCAATTTCTTGGAACAAGCACCAACACTAAAGCTTGCAATGAGGTTCAAACCGTGCATTGACGGCTTACTCAAGTGACCCCGCATACTAGTGCACCCGCCTGCCGTCCATGCAGGTCATACATATGATGCTTCGGGGTTGACTACCTTTGCAACAATCTCTACAACTTGCAATGTAACAATGTTGTCTGCCAACTTGTCTAAATAGTTATGTGTGCCCTAGTCTTATCAAGGGAGCTGAACATACAACACATACCCCTCTGGCAAGCGAGCATCAATCATGTAGTGCTATAGAGCCACCCAATCCAGTACCATCGCCACTTCCACTGCTGCTGCTGATGGTATGGTAGGGGTTAGGTTGTGGTGCAGGAGCTGTGGGAATAAGGTGCCAGCACTTAATTGGGGCTGCTGCTGCTGCCGTGGGTGATGTATAGAAGCAAGGCTCTCGTGATAGCACACACCCCGCGCGAGATAGCTGCTGGGTCCAGATGGGGAAGGGAGGGGTTGTGGAAGAAGACCAATGCAGAAGGTGCAGACGGAACGCTATGTGCAGTGCCAGCACAGCAGCAGACAGCAGAAAAAATCATTGTTAGATCAGCTTCAGAAATCCACCAGCTTGTTGTGGTGGGGCTCTTGACCTTAAGCTTAACCCAAAACTCTACAGAGGCTCTGCAATTGGGTTACAGCTAGTGATTGCTAATGATATCAAATGGAGAAGGCAAACGACTGTAGAAGAAGAGTGTTTCAGCAGCTCCACAGAGTATTGAGGTGCAGCACACACAGCAGCAGGTACTTCACGTGCTGAAAGCATTAAGGGTCGAAAGGGGTGGGGTGGAATGTCGTATAATGCACGAAGGGTGAACTCCTTTGCATAAACTCGGCCCAGACCGATTTAAGCAGTCAATGGCACAATTTGGGTCTATCCAACCAGGTTTCCATAGACTCTAACCTGCAAGATCGTGTTACAGGGACACATGCATCATCCCATTTGTGGCTGCATCAGCTGCAGACTTACCTGCTCCTGTGATCAGCTGCTGACCCCCAGGCAGGAGCTTTACAACTAGCACATTGGAGCTATGGAACCAGAGCATCCGAAGATTTGCTGCATACTGATTATGGATGTTGTAACATGATATTATGATATCACCATATCCAAAGTGCCATACGCTGTGCCCCAGCTTTTTGTGAGATCAGCAAAGAACACTTAGTCCTCCAGAACTGTTGCGAATAGTTGCTGTCTGGGATATCACCTGCTAAAACTCTTATCAAGGTGGAGACACAGGTTGTGAAATCTACTGGAGCTGTTGTTAAGCATTTTGACCTTGAAGGTGGCAATGCAGCATTTGTATCCTGTTGGACTAGTTGGGACTTGCTTGGAGGACTGGCTTGTACGGGCCGGGCTAGCCCGGCACTCTGCATCTCGTTGTCCCCAGCGATACTCTGAAGATGCTGCCACTCATTACAGAGGCCAAGCAGTGCACCTTATGCAAGCACATGCTGCTGTGTTTCTGCTTAGCACCGAAAGTCGTACTGCATGCCCTGTACTGCAGACGGAGTTACGCATCAATTACTCAGACCCAGCGTACTTGAAGAAGAGCCGTTAGGCCAATTCCCGTTAGCTTGTCGTTTCTCTCCATTTTATCCATAAGACCTCGCTTAGGGCGCCCGTGCATGGTGACTGGGAGATAGTTGCCAAGGCCTTGGACAGATCATGCCCGTTGCTCGGCAGAAATAATCGCACATGACAAGCTACTGAACCTGCGATGCTTGCAAGCGGTCTAATCTAGATATGTCGTACTCTACTTCATACCACTTGCCTCCCGGACACGCTGCCTCCAGAGGCGGGGGCGACCAGGTCCTAAAGAAACTGGGCCGTTCGCTTTCTGTGCTGGAAACCAAGTCCTTCACCAAGCTCAGGGACGTCCAAAGACTCATACAGGATGTGAAGCTAGACATTGCGATGACGCTGGCTGGGCCTTTCAGCGCGAATGACTCTGGTTGTGCTTGTGCGCCTGAGCTCCTGCCCCTTATGGTCTCACTGAAAATCCCAGCAAACCTCATGCGGTATTTGGAGGTGGCACATCGTGCTGGCTACCGTGCAACACCTTCAACTTCATCTGAAGCTGAGACAGCTGCCAGTGCAATAAGAGCAGGAGGTGGATGGGAAGCAGGAGTAGAGCTCATGAGGGGCATCCTGACGACCTGCATAAAGTACCACAGCACGGCTCACGTTAATGATTGCGTGGCAATGGTGGCACAACTACAGCCTGCAGACACTGCGGAGGAGCCAGGTAAGCTTGATATGGCCAAACCCCGCATCAGTATGCCCATAACGTATCCAGCTGGCATTGCCCCTGTCATACACTCAGCTTGGCACCGACTCTTGGGACAGCAACCAAACACATACACCTTATAAAATCAGCGAATCCTTTGCGAATGGATGACGATGCAATTTGACAGCTTGTCTTAGTGGCAGATTGCTTCATGGCAGATCGCGACTTCCCCGTCCAAAGGGCTTTAGCTTCGCTTGCTTGGTTTTTTACTTGAGTCTTAAAAGTGGATTATGGCCCCGGTGTGTGGCCGTTTCGATCGAGCTGCCTTTTGCACAGCCAATCTTTCTGTTTTATCCCAAGGATCACATAGACAGCAGAAATCCATCACCTAGCAGCTTCACTTTTTATTTTCCACCTCAGCCCCTCTACCAATCTGTAGTATAGGAGCCTGTCATGAATTATCAAGACCTTGCAATGATTACATTGTGTCTGTCAAGCAGGCAGCAACACATTCCTGCTGATGCTGCTCCTTTCGTTACTTTCCCACAGAGTTTTATCGTCAGGTCCGGCACGTCTGCAAGAAGCTCACAGCCGAGTCTACTAAATGCAAGCACCTCCACTTCACAGCTAGCGTGGCCCTGCAAGCCTGGACTCTCTACGATGCAGCTATCTCCAAGCTCTACCCTGACAACCCTCCTTGGGCCTGCCTAAGTGGCCTTTACTTAGCCGGGCTTTATAAGCCGCTCCTGCTCCACTCAGCCGTCATCCCAGAAGCCATATCCTCCTATATGATGGGTGCGCTCTCAGGGGCCCGGGGTGTGCTTGTGGCCTCGTGTGATATCTGCTGGGATGCTTTCCCCTGCTCCTCCCACTTATCGCTGCCTTCCCGCTCACCCAACACGGAGTTCCGGGGCTTGCTGGCTTCTCTCGAGCAGCAGCAGCAGCAAGAGTGTTTTGAGGTCTTCAGGAGCAGCAACGTCCAGTGGTTCCTCTGGAACAGTCTCTTGGATGGAGTGCACTATGTGCATGGCAAGCTAGGGGGCAGGTCCCGGGCTCTAGGCTGCGAACTGCCGGGATTAGCTGGAACAGCAGTAGCTAGCAAACTAGGCCCATCACAGGAGCTAGATCTGTCCTCAAATGATCTTGTCAGCCTCCTCTTTAAATTGCTTCTGCACAGCCTTCTTGGGTGTTACCTTGTGCTGCCTTCGGGGGACTTTATAGCAGGGCTATCGGCATACCATGCAGCAGCGGATGGGCATGGAGGTTGTCACAGCAGCAGACATGCAGGGCATGATAATACTGGCAATATCATCAGCAAGTGGGATGTTGGCCATGGCCCTAGTAGCAACACCAGCAGTCATGCCACCATAAACAGCAAGAGCAGCAGGAGCAACAACAGCCTCCATGCCACCAGAAGCGATGGCGGGATGAGCACGAGCAAAGGGGGCATGAGCTGCAACGGCGGCAGCGGCATGAATAGCAGCGGCAGTAGCAGCGGCGGCCGCGGCGGTGGCAGTAGCAGCAGTGGTAACAGCTGCGGCAGGAGCAGCAGCGGCGGTGGTGGTAGCAGCGGCGGTGGCGGGAACAGGGGCGGCGGCTGGAGCAGCAGCGGCGGCGGAGAGAGCAGCAGTGGCAGCAGCAGCAACAGCAGCAGCGGCAGCAGCGGCGGCAGTGGCAGTGGCGGGAACAGGGGCGCATGTGGCCTTGGAATGAGCAGCAGTCATCAGGGATGGGGAGAGATGGGCTGCTGTGTGGGCACAACCAGCAGCAGCAAGGAGATAGGGGAACAAGAGAAGCGCAGGGTTGTGAACTCAGCCCTTGGAGATGGTAAACATCTTGTAGCAAATCCTTTGCAAATTGCTGGCTGCCTGTGGCTCCTTAGGGATCTTCCTGCTAGCTTTGCGAACAGAGATAACGGGATAAAGGACACCTTGCAAAGCAGGGATAGGAGCAGCAGCAGCACCAAGAGCTGGAGGGGGGAGGCATCATGCTCTGCAGCTTCGAGCAGTGGTACGGTGCCAGCTGCAGATCTACACACTAGAGATGCAGCTACCCGTATGCAGCATGGCAGGGCGTCACCGGCGTCACGGGGTTGGCAGAGTGGGAAGCAGCAGCAGCAACAACAGCAGCAGCAGCAAGAGCGGCAGCGGTCTAATGCCTCAGGGTGGCAGCCACCAGCAATCACTTTGGAGCAGCTGCAGCTGGTTGTGCATACACTGCTGCTGATATGGCCGCGGGGTGGGACAAGCAGAAAAAGGTTGAAGGCAGGGGAAGCCACAGCGAGGGCAGCAGCAGCAGGGGTGGCTACAGCAGCAGCGGCCACAGCGAGGGCAGCAGCAGCAGGGGCAGGGGCAGCAGCAGCAGGGGTGGCCACAGCAGCAGCAGCAGCAGCAGCGGCCACAGCAGGGGCAGGAGCAGCAGGGGCAGCAGCAGCAGCAGGGGTGGTGACAGCAGGGGCAAGAGCAGCAGGGGCAGCAGCAGCGGGGGCAGGAGCAGCAGGGGCAGCAGCAGCGGTAGTGGCAGCGGCAGCAGGAGGGCTCGCAGTGGGGCCAACAGGAGTGGCATTGAAGGAAACAGGAGCAGGAGAACTGGCAGCAGCAGCAGCAGGAGCGGAGAAATCACCCATATGGGCAGCAGCAGCAGCAGAAGTGACAGTAACAGCAGCTGAAGCAATGACCACTACGAGAGAAGAAGGGCCATGTTGGCTTGACGAGGCAGATGCATTTCTGGGAGTGCCTCACGCAAGTCTTTGCCATGTTTACCTGCTGCTGCTAGCTACGTTACTGCAGCAGGCCCCAGCTGAGGCCAAGTACCAGCTCATGAAACAGCAGGAAGGGAATCTGCTGCTGCAGCTGATGTACAGGGTGCTGCTGGACGGGGATGGGGCAGGCCAGGGGGATGGAAGTGGCCCATTCCTACGGCTTTCGAAGCAGCGATGGTCAGCCATTGCTCGGAGGCTTCAGGAGTGGTGCTTCGTAGATGAGGCTCCAGCTGAGGGTACCCAATGCTCTGCTTTTGGTGGTAGTGCTTTAAGCAATGTGCAGTTGGTACTAATGGTGCTGCAAGGCCTGCTGTTTGTGGTGGACCCTTGGAAGATGAGGCAATGCAGCAGTCTCTGAAGGAAGTATGCGTACTGGGGGAGCTGACTGAAGGTGAGGTACAGTAGGGACTTAAACCCTAAAACCTAAGCTAGTGGAGCTGACTGAATGAGCTGTTTGAGCACGGCCTTAAACCCTAAACCCTAAATTAGTGAATTGACTGAAGGTGAGGTACAGTAGGGACTTAAACCCTAAACCCTAAGCTAGTGGAGCTGACTGAATGAGCTGTTTGAGCACGGCCTTAAACCCTAAACCCTAAATTAGTGAATTGACTGAAGGTGAGGTGCAGTAACTTAGTAAGGCCTGCTATCACTGTCGAAAGGGGGCCATATGCTAATGACCAATCAGCTACTTGGTTGTCAAACATGCAGTGTTTTCTTGCTAGCGTATTGCAAGGCATATGGGTTGATGTTTATATATATGGACTAGGGTCTTCATAAGTTACGTTGTGTGGGCAGGCATTTGGAAGGTCTATCAGGTGCACTAAGGCTTGTAAAGGCAATGTCATGGCAGAAGTGGTTATTATTACGCACCTCAAGAAATTCTGAAAGCAGCAAGGTTGAAGAATATACGAAATGTCTTCAATATGCAGCCCGAAATCATGACGCAACATGCCTAGACATTTGCCTTCAAATATCCATGTTAACTGTCAGTCTTGGCAGTCCATATGGTATATGAATAATTTACTATGAATAATTTACACAATAATTTTCATTATTAAAGTATGAATAATTTACACAATAGCATGCCGACTCCTTGGAAACTCTTCATTATCCACCTTGACTTCCATATCAAGAACAGTGATCAATTCTGTGGAAAGCATTGATACTGCTTGGCAGCCTGCAAAGTATGCAAAGGTATTGTACAGAGAAAGATGCATGTTTTTATGCAGTACAAATGCAAATGTATGTCCCCGATTGTACACAGCCTTCCTTCCCCATCCGCTCTGCTCCTAAGCACACGCTGTGCTATGGACAGTGCAGGTCGGATGTAAGTCGGATGTGATGGCCGCATGACTCATATGTCTTTCGCACTCTTTTGCAATGCAGAAAATGATTCACTGCTTTTCCCTATGGCAGTCATCCCCTGGGGTCAGATGGACTTAGTAGCAGCCAGCCCAGCAGACCCATTGATGTTTGTTATCTTGGAGATAATCCTGCGGAGCCACAGCAGCAATCCAGGTGTTCCCCTGCAAGCCCTGCACCTCATAGGCATAAACACCCTCCTTAATAGCCAGACACGAATGATTGCAACAGTAAGTAGCAGCTGGTCCAGCGCTTTACCGCTGGTTGGTGCCCTGGTTAGTGGCAGCAAGTCGCTCAGGAGCGGTGACTGGGACAAATTCTCCTTGGGCAGGGCATTGCAGCTAATGGTGGGGGCAGTGCGACAGACCTTGGTCCTGCTGTCTGCCATTGCACAGTATCTGCGGTTGGGCTCCAGCAGCATCGCACCCCAGCAGGAGCAGCAGCAGCAGCAGCACCTGATGGTTCAAACCATGTGCTGGGCTCTCATGGCCTGTATGCTAAGCGTTGTAGATGTAGTGCTGGAGCTGACGCAGCTGGCAGTACAAGTAGCTCGGCAGCTGCTGTGCTGGGAGGAGGTGAAGGAGCAGTTTTTAGCAGCAGGGAGCTATGACCCGGAGCTATTGGAATGGTATCTGACAGCAGTTGGTGAGGCTGCTGCTGCCAAGGGTGGCAGTGCCACAGGTGCTGGGGCTGAAATCTGGGAATGCAGGAAATCAGCCCAAGCAGCTAGTACCATTGTGGTCAGCTTGCTGGATGTGTTTGGCCTCCAGAGATTGATGAAGTGGAGAGCTGCCATTGAAGGAATCTCACATGCAGATGCTGTATGCAATGTGCCGTCCTTTGATCTGCTGTGTCTTGCGGTTTCATGTGAGCTGTGTGGTGGTAAGACTCTTACTGATGAGTCTAGGGAGCAGTGGCCCTTGCTTCAGACTGTCACTGCTGCCATGTTTGTTATATTAGGGGATATAGCTGCCCCCATCGTGCCCTTCCCTAAGACCCTCCTGGACAGGTCTTATGAGCTGCTGCAGAGCCCTTGGCTTGGTTCTGGTTCCCTGCTGGTTGGGTTGGTGCAGAGTGCTGAGGGTGGAGCTGGTGGACATAGTGTTGCGCTGCTAATTAGCAGGAGCATAGTTGAGTGTATGGGAGTGTGTTCAGCTCGTGGCTGTTGCAACAACCCCAGGTGTATGAACCTGGGTGGTGTTAGTGAGATGGGGTTGGTGGTGGGTAGAGGGGGGGCCAGGGGGGTGTGCAGTGGTTGCAGGGAGGTGTGCTACTGCAGCAGGGAATATCAGGAGGCGGCATGGGAAGTGCATAAGAACTGGTGCTCACGGGGTATCAGCGGAGTTCACCAGTAGGGCTTGATGCAAAAGGTTTCTGACTTGACACGCTGACAGTCTAGCGAGCCTATCTTGACTGGGCTTAAATGCTGGTGTTTGTTTATGCATAGGCATGCCAGAAGCTTACCTGTTGAAAAGTTTTGAGATTGCAAGAAATTAATCACCTCATGGCGGTGGGCGGTCCTGGCCGTGTTGGTTGCTTGTGGAAAGGAAATTTCTTTATAATTTCGTTGCCGTTCAAACGTTAAGTGAGATAAGCGGATGGAGGACTTTCAGCAGCTATAACGTTCATATTCCGCCTCAGAGGGGAGGTCGGTAACACCGTGTAGAACCCCAATAACCTGGGTGACACCCTGTTGGCACCTGCGCTAAGCCCCCGGTCCCATACTAGGCCCATTTCCATGGCTCCAGAACTCGTCTTAGTGTTGGAATCCAACCTAAAGACCTATGGCCTCACTCTGTACTTGGCGGATTGGCCAGAGATGGATGTCTGGCGTATCGCGCCTTGTGAATGTGCTCGTTTCGGCAGTGTCTTTCAAGGGGTCAAGTGAAGGGTGGAAAAGGGAGCCCTTCATTCTGCCCATACTTTATACATCCTACAAGCAATCTGTGTGTAAAGTTTTAGCTTGATCTTCGATGATCTTGATTACCTTCTAAGCCACCGATGTCTCCAAGAGCCAACCTGAGCTGCGTAGCAGCACGTACATGACCTGGATAGCTCTCGGAGCTGGCTGTGAAACCACATTTAATTAGGAGTTCACTGGACTGGACATACCTCAAACTATTCCAACCTTCAGGAGAGCCAAAACTACCTGAGGTTGATGCAGTGGGCCCCAATAAGCAACTGGCAAGCACAGCAGGCCAACACAAGCAATCGTTTCAGCGTCATGCATCCTATATTTAACATATTCATCCCACGGCTGCATCCTCATTTTGCTGCTGCTGCTCTGTACCTCTCCTTGTTGCCATCCTTCCAAACCATTTCAAGACACCGCCTTTCGCAACAGCCCCATCAGCAGCAATATTCTAACCTTCCTTAGCCAAGCCCATTATCCTATTTAACCCACCAGTAAACAAAAAATGCCCTCCTTGGATGCAACATTTGCTGCTCGTCCCACAATACCACTCCCACCACCCTGGCTGCCCCCAAGAGTTCCTGCCCTTGCTTCGTAAGATTTGCAATGTGACCTGTTTTTGCCCTTCTTCTGGTTATATGTTTGCCCGGGCATCCATTAGACCCGCGGGACAGCAAGGAAAAGGTCAGAAATCCGGTTGGTACTCGTGACGTCTGCAGCATGGCTACGCAAGAGCCTAAGGCTTTTTCAAGAACGCATCTTAATAGGCAAGAACAGGCAGGATCAACCCGTCTGATGCATGTGCACAGCCTTATCTCCTTGAAATACACAACGAGGCTCCTTCGACCCCGTTACAGACTTCCTCGTCAGGCTCTCAGCAAGGTGCACTTATCGGCAGGTCAAGTCCCTCGGGTAGTGTTTTTGGAATAAAATCCAGCGGATATACTGCAGTCAAGTACATGGATAGCTGCGGTTTGAGCCCCTAACTACCGCAAACGGTGGTATATCAAAAAAAGCCTTAGGCTTGGACAGCCTTGAAAAGCCCCATTGTGAGACCTTAACCACTCCTTACAAGTGCTTGTCATGCACTAAGCAACAGAGAGGGTCACATACCCATACCAGACCCTTTGGAGGGGTCCTTGCCTTCCATGCAGCTATGCGGAGCCTGCATTGGTGATCTTGACGCAAGGCTTTGGAGTTCGTCACCCCGACGCACTCCAGAGCCTGGACCAGAACCCTGGGTGAGAAGTGCCTGTTACCGACCTGTTACAGGCTCCTTCGACCCCTCTGTTCCGCCTGCTGGCCAGGTTAGGATGGCCGATGTGAGCTTCGCCACTCAGGCTACCTTTCTAGTTGCGCTTGAAGCTCTCCAAGTAGGGCCGGGCAGGGTTGTTGGGCAAGTTGGTGTGTCTGAGCAGTTAGTTGGCCGGCACCCGGGCCTCCAGGGCGGGAGAGACAGAGAAAGAGATAGAACTACGCATGCAGTGAAGGGAGTGGGCCGCTACCTTATATAGATAGGCCCACTACCATTCAGAGCCCAGAACAGATAAGCTGGTGGCTCCAGCCACCACCAAGCCCCCTCCCCCATCAGCCAGCGCGCGCGGGTGCGTGCACGATGACCACAGGCGTTGGCCGCCCCCTGTGACCGCTCCCCACCAGAGAGGATACCGTCCATTCACTAATGCTGTAAATGGCCCAACAGGCTAGCTAGCAACCAAATCCTAACCATCCAGGAGCTCGGGCATAATCGTATTTATTGTCCCTTTAATAGCCTAGTACGTAGGACTAGACTGCATTACTGACGAGCTTGTTACATGCCCCCTGCCCCATGATCAGTTAGCATCTTCACCTCTCCAGTCTCACTGCTTGCCTGCACTAGCCTCTGCTTCATACACCACCACTCTCTTATCAAAGCTGCAGCTGGCCAGCCTGTTGCTCTCCGGGTCGTAGTGGATGTCTCGTACATTGATCTTGTGGTGGCCAGACAGCTTCATCACAGGCTTGCCAGAACCTACATGATAAACCATAATGCTGGCAGCAGCTGCACCTGAAGAGCAGGAACGGCAGCAGCAGCAGCAGCAGCAGAACCAGTGAGTATTCTGATCAGTACGGCCAGACGTCTGGGTTTGGAGTGAGGAGGGGAAGTCAGGAACAGCAGCAGCAGCAGCAACACTGCAGAGCAGCATCAGGAGTGGTGGGACAAACACGTGCTTTGCTTAGTAGCCTTTGGTGGAAGGGCGTGCAGAACCTACATTATAAACCATAATGCTGGCTGGGTCTTTTTATGGCAGCAGCAGCAACAACAGCAGAACCAATGAGTCTCGTAAGTGCCTTGCAGCTAGCAGCAGATGGGGGCAGAAAAGATGTGCAAATGCCCTGCCAGTGTAAACAGCATATGGCTGGATCAGGACAATGCAACATGAAGATGAAGTCAAAACCCCCAACCAAAAACCCTAGAACCCCCTCCACAACTTGCATTTAATCAACACATCCCCATGCCTCCTTACTTGCATATATGTAGAAGGGGTCTCTGTGCCAGCATATGGCTGGGTTATGGAATTGTCCCTCAGGTAGTCCATACATCACACGCAACTGACTCCAATCAGATGTCCTGAGGATTAACAGCCGAGGACTATCAGTGGCCACTAGGAGGTACCTGAGCAGATAGCATATGTGACAGAGAGAGACCTTAGACAGTTTTGGGCTAGAAGGCACGATGCATGGGGACTTTGTGTAGCCACTAGGAAATACCTGTGGTGTTTCCTGTTCCGTTGAGTAGGGATATGGGGTTTGACCCCGGTGTGTTTGGTTCGATCTAGCTGCCTTGGTGCAGCCACACCTTAAACTTTTGTTTGCTTGTTACTTTACCTGGGATAACAGCAGAACACAAACAGCTACCTAAGACGTTTCTGGGCTAGAAGGCACAATGCTTGGGGCCTCGGAGGTTGGGTACAGGTAAAAAATAGGGGAGAGTGATGCGACTGGGGACTGTCAGTGGCCACGAGCAGGTACCTGAGATAACAGCAGAACGCAAATGGATAATGCTTAACCAAAACTTAGCAAGGATGGCGGAACTAAAAGACATGATGCACTGATGCAAGAATGGAAAGTAGATTGCCACTAGCAGGTACCTGGGGCAGAGGAGGACCTTCGCTTAACCTATGTTTGTGCCATGAGTAAACCAACCGACCCAAAGCAAGCAAACCTGCCTTTGGACACATTTGGTACTTCCTTCCTCCTTCCCCTTCGTTCCCCCTCTCGTCCACCCCTTTTCCTCCGCCAATCCCTCCCCTTCCCTTCCCCCTTGCCATCCCCCCTTCCCCTTTGCCAGCCCCCCCTCCCCTCCCAGGGGTTCAGGGCCTAACATTGAAGCCAAAGCCCTGGTACAGGCCAGAATAACAACATAAAGCAAAGTCTCACTAGACTAGCTGTCCGTGCTGTGAGTGATCTGCCAACCCAGGCCCAATGCCCATAGCATGCAAACCTGTCCCCTGACCCGTCCTTCCCCGCCCCCCCAACTTCTTCCCCCTGGTCCCCCAAGTCCCCCTGTTTCCCCTCCCCCTTCCGCCCCTTCCTCCTCCCCCCCATCTCCCCTCCCCCCATTCCCCCTCTCTATCCTTCACCAATGATATTATTATGTGGCCTTTGTGCTGTGCCATTTTGGCTACTGACCTGCACCATAGTTTCAATACCCCTAAATCTACACCATAAACTCTCCTGCACACTCAGGCTCACCTGCCGCAGTAGGACAGAGAGCTTAGGGCTGCTGGGTTTTGCCTATAAGGTCTTAGCAGCCTAACCCCAAACCCTAGGGCACCCCCACGCTCACCTGCCGCAGTGTGATAGTGCCATCTTCATAGCACTGTAAGACACATATTCATCACCTGTGCCATTCAAGTTGATGGGGGGCAGGGCCTGCAAAAAACAAACAGACAAACAAACACAGATGTAAACTGAAAGCACATGTTTCAGTTCTATAGCACTCTTGGCTTCCTGTTGGTGACCCACCCCTCCTATTCCCTTCCCCGCCCCTCCTCGGCCCATTCCCTCCCTTTCCCCACTCCGTCCAAACCCCCTAACCCTTCCCCATCCCACACTCTTACCTCCCCTTCCACCCCCTGCCCTCCCCTTTCTCCCATGCAATCCCTTCGCCCACTTCTTCCTCCCTTCTTCAACCCTCCCTTCCCCTCTTCAACCCCCCCCCTTCCCCCACTCTTTTCCCCCCTTCTTTAACCCTCCATTCCCCTCTACCACGCCCCCCCCCCTCCTTACTCCACTCTTTCCTCCCCTCTAATCACCCTCCCCGTGGGCTGCCTCTCTATCCCTGTCCATTCATTCCTGCCCCCCTCTCTGCTTCCCGAACATTCCACACTTCCCCTCCCCATCTCCCCTGTCTCCTCCACCTTGCTTTCCTACCACTATCCCACCATCCATTACCCCAACCTCGGCCCCCCTTTCTGATCCCCTTCTATCCCCCCCCCCCTTCTGCACTGCCAGCTATATCTTTCCCCCTGGATCCCCTTGGCATTAGTTATGGCAGGCCCCATAAACGCAGGGACAGAATTTTCGTCCCCAACTCCATGTCACCCTCACCTCAGTCTCCCCCCCACCCCTCTCCCCTCTGCACTGCCAGCTATTTCTTTCCCCCTGGATCCCCTTATAAAAATTCAACCCCCAACTTTATCTCACCATCACCTCAGTCTAGCACCCACCCCTTTCCCCTCCTGCTCTTTCTCCCTCATAAGTCCACCCCAACCCCCAACCCCCTGGCACCTTGCTTGCATCCCTGCCTGTACAATACACACCAGCAAGCCTCTTACTCCAGCAGAGTAACCCCCTCAACACTTTCGTCAACCCTTCCCCTCACTTTATCCCCCTCTCCCATTTTTTCTTCCTACACCCCCTCCTCAGCAGAACAAACCCCCCTATCCGCCCCTACCCCCCCGTCTCACCTCAAATAATCCCCCTCACCTACTATTTTATCCCCTCCGTTCCCGTCCTCCCTCCCCTCAATTTCATATCCCGTCTCCATCTCTTTCCTCCCACACCCCTCTCTATCAGACGATCCGCTCCAGCCGCTCCCCCCCCCCTCTCGCCCCTCAAATCCCCCCCCCCCTTCTGCCACTTCCTTTTCTCACACCCCCTCTCCAGCAGAAGAAGCCCCTCCACCTGCCCCCCCTCCCACCCTCCCTTAGATCATCCCACTCTCCTACCTCTCCTTCCCACATTTGTCTCACCTCACGAGTCATCGCTAAACCCTAAACCCAAAACCATAAAGGAGAATATCTCACCTCACAAGTTGTCCCATCAAAGCACTGTATGGTGTTCATGCCTCGTACAGCAGCCAACAACAGGCACCCATTTGTACTGCCTCCTTGGTGCCGGGCACTCCAAGTGCTCGTAGTGCCACAGCTGCTACCACTCGCATCCGAGCTGTTCAGGCCTTGCCCTGTGGCTTCTGCTGCTGCTGCTGTGGGTTCTGCTTGAGGAATGAAGATGGCATCTTGAACATTGTTGGTGTAGGGGACCTGGGTAGCAACCATGCACGCAACATGACTTGGTAAATGTACGCAAAATGACAAAACAACAAAACAAAACGATGACAGTATCCAAAAAATGATAGTATTACATAAAATTTTATTATGACACCGTAGTAACAACAATGGATATACATTTATTCTTTCATGCACGATGCACACTAAGGGGTCAGAACTCCACCAGAGGTGGATCTCAAGCAGCTCGCAGCACCAAGGAGAATACCTATATGACGAAATGTTATAGATTCAATCCTGAATCTTTGAGAAAGGGAATCGACCAAGGGCTCACTGGTGCCAGCTGATACAAGAGAGCAATTCCGCCCCTGCTCTTTTCAACCTGATGCCATCAAAAAGGCATATGTCCCTCGTTGCGATAGTTGCTCACTGTCGTCACTTTTTGAGTCAGGTGGATGCATATACTTTTTGTGTATGTTGCCACGGGCTGGGCTACACTTTGCTTGAGCCCCTCTGGGCCGGTGCATAAGGTAATTTGTCCCAAATGCCTTGACCCGGGAGTGGTACCCAATTAGATCCAACCTACCTGTTTGACGGTTGCAAGTGACAAGCCAGGAGCAGCAGCGTTAACGCCCTCCCCTTGAGCATCCCTGCCTGCTGCTGCTGCTCCTGATCTTAATGTTACTGCTGCCCCTTCCCCTTTGCCTAGTCTCATGAGAGTCATGTTATGGTCAAATGATGCAGTAGCAATGAAGGTACCACATGGACTCCACTGAGCTCTTACTACATACTTGATGTGGGGCTGAGCACTACATAGCACTACACCTGAAAGCAGGAGAAAGAACAACATGCTGGTATAAGTTATGGCGAATTAGCTTAGTGGTTGAAAGGGGTGGGTAGGGGAAGCAGGTAAGAGTGTAGCGGGGAAAGGAGGGGTGGCAGAGGACAAAAGGGGGACAAGGGGGCTGGAGGGTAAAAGAGGGGTGACGGACCAAGAGGGGGAAACAGAGTGGGAAAAAAGGGAAAGGGGAGTACCCGGGGGCAGGGAGAAGGGGTGGTGGGATAAAGAACGAACAGATGGAAGGCAGAGAGGAAGGGATGGGAAAGGATGGGAAGGGGCGATGGAAAGAGGGCAATGGATGGCAGGCGTAGAAGAAGGGGCAGGCGTGGGGCGAGGGCAAGGACGGGCAGGGGGAGAAGGGGCACGGTGGGAAGGAGCAAAGATCTGTTGCAAGAAGGTAAGGAAAGCTGTTTGTATCCATCAGCATATAAGCACCATGTGGTTGAACTGCCCCTGCCTGAATCATCACCCAGTATGGCAACCCTATATCCATCATGCTGCTCATTCATAGCATGTTACAAGGTACTCAGCTTTATGAGAAGACCTCTTACTGAAATCATGGTTGTTTGTCAGTTTGAAGGCAGGAGGAGGGGGCGGGTGTCAAAGAGGGTGCGAAGCACAGAGAAGGGGGGGGGGGATGAAAGGAAAGGGGAGCAAAAAAAGCAATAAAAAAGCAAAAAAAAGCCAAAAAATTTTATCAAAAAAGCAAGAAAAAAACAAAAATAACCCCAAAGATTTTATCAAAAAAGCAAGAAAATAATAAAAATTAACCCCAAAAGAATCAAAAAATAAATTAAAATAGGGCCCTGTGGCACTCTCTCGAGGGCAGGGAGAAGGTGGGAAGCAGAAGGCGGAATAAGAAGAGGGCGGTTACACAAGGAGGTTGGGTAAAACCAAAGAAGAGGTAGAGGGGATAAGGTAGGAGCGGGGGCCAAAGGCCAAGGCCAAAAGCGACGGGGGTAGCAAACGGGGGAAGGGGTGCAGGGTGGGAGGAGAGGGGGTAGGAGCGGGGAGAAAGGGGAGGAGGATGGAGAAATTGGTGAGGAGGCAGTCGAAAGGTGATGGGTGGGGTGGGTTGGAGAGGAGGTGGAGGCGGAGAGAAGGGGGCAGGAGGGGAAGGGGAAAGGAGGGAGGGAGAGGAAGGGAGAGGCGGGGAGGGTTGGGAAGGAGAGGGAGTGGCGGGGAGAGTTGGGGAGGAGGGGATCCACCCACCTGAACGTCCATCCAGTACGTGTACACTTCCATTCATGCACCCCAGGAGAACCAAGAAGGACGGCAAGCCTCCATCATCTACTTTACCATCCCAGCTGCCACTGCTGCTGCTGTTGCTGCTTGTTTTGTTGGTGCTGATGTTGGTGGCAGTGGCAGAAATGGTGGTGGTGCTGGTGCTGGTGGAAGAAGGTGCAGGAAGGGAGCTATTGCCACTTGGTGCTGCTGCTGCTGTTATGGGTGATGGATGTAAGCACAGCTCCAGTGATAGCACCCCCCCTACTCCTGATAGGTGCTGGCTCCAGATGGAGGAGGGAGGGGTGTTGGAGGAAGAGCAGCTTAGGAGCTGTACAGAACCATCAGCTGAATAGAGCAGCAGCAGCAGGAGCAGGAAGCCAGACTTGGTACAGAACCATGGCATTTGTGGCGGTGACTGAGTGGCAAAGCACTGACAACACTATAGGATGCTGAATTCAGATAGCTGCCGAGACATAAGGTTGAGGCAGGGGGTGTTGAAAGAAGGGCAATCCAGGAGTTAAAGACCGGCCATTTTTCTCACAGAGTCAGTCCATATTGCAAGGTTATGTCACAGGGCATACACGCCATCATCACGCCATTTCAAGTGACTGCAATTGCAGATAGCAATGACGGCACGCAGAGCTACGACTGGCAGACAGATGCGTGACAACACTGTATTCAATGCTCTGGCTACCCTAGGGACATTCACAGTGTGCTCATGCACGATCCGTGTAGGGCTGATTCTTGGCTGGCCCAGACAAGCATGTACCTGTCCCTGTAATCTAAGCGTGCTGAGCTATAGACATCCACAACCACATTTGCAACATGCTATAAGACAACCTAAACTCTGCTGCACCTCACTCATTCAAAAAAGTTTGAGGTGCGGGTCCTATGGCACGTTTTGCTATGGCAAATCATGATATGCTGACAGACAAACATCACATGGCTGTGGCTGTGCTATGCTGACCCCACCAGGTGTACCTGCTCTTGCGGGGCTCCTTGCTATGGTCGGATGAACTCTTAGAACATTACGCAGTACTTAGAGACATGTCTGGTCACTGATCACTCCAAAATCGCATTTACTCGTCGTTTGTCAACTACCACCGGGGCTGGAGGCCCACTTCTGCCCCCCCCCCCCCCCACGTACCTGCTCCTGTGATCAGCTGCTGACCCCCAGGCAGGAGCCTTACAACCAGCACATTGGAGCTATGGAGTCCAGATAGTACTTGGACTGGGGTACTGGCATAGTCACTCGCTCCTCCTTGCAGCATGTACTGCTCTTCCTTCTGTCTTTGGGAGTCCAGGGGGTCTTGTGCTGCTACAAGCTCTGATTCTAATTCGTCGTACACCAGCTGCAGGGACGCAGGTGGTGCAGCACAGCGGTTAGCGATGATGTCAGTAGGGGTAGCGTGTGTTGATGCGAGGGAGAGCGGTAGTTGCTAGGGGCGTGGAAGTCATTTTTGAGCTAAGCTCGATCCCTGCAATGCAATTAACTCTCAGTTCTAACCTAGGTTTTAAAGCATGGTCGTACCTGAAGCAGATGCCCTCCCCGTGTGCATTTGTCGCTATCATACCGCAATCCAGCTGAGCGCTCCACGGCTGTAAGAGCTACAGTGTAGTACAAGGCATATGGGACATCAGCCAGTTACAGGTTCTTATTCCTTCTGACTGTCACAACCAGGCCATGACTCGTACCTTCTCCATGCCCCAGCTCGTGTAAGTACTGCTGGACGTACAATAACGCTCTCTGTTCTGGATCGTCAGGCAGTGCCATTGCAGCAGTCATGTACTGTGTGGCCGTGATCAGGCTGCGAATGCAAGCCCTAGCGGGGTGGGGAAGATCGCGGGCTAGACCGCTCGTACCACTTGTTGGGTTCTTGTGCAACGAGTCAGACTCAAGAGCTCGTTGACAGGTCATGCGGCAAGGCAATTTCCGACGACTGTCCAAGCATGGCCAGATGCGGAGCATTTCTCCAAGAATGGAATACCCAGGTGACACTTGTAGTGCCCGCGGGTGACGACACCTGACTTGTAGTGCACTGGCATCCTGGTGAGATCCGGACAAGGGGTGGATGCAAGGCAGGTCTTAGGCACAGAACTAACCCTAAACCCTAAAACCCACCCCTAAACCATACAACTACCTATCAACATACATCATGCTTCTACTTACAGCAGACCTCCAGATAGCTCTATCTGAAGTCATACAGCCGCGGCTCATGACAACCAAGCATGGCATGAAAACACTCCCTTGCTCTTAGTCATCCTGCAGCTGCATCTTTAAGACAAAATCCATTTAGACTGTAAAGCAGCACCAACACCTCCGGTTCTGCACATACTACATGACATAACATAACAAACATTTAAGGTGTGGCACATACTACAATGTTCCCATTGCATTCCATGCCGTCTTAGGAGCATGCTTCTCCTTCATTTCTACTCACAAAGAAAACTACTCATTTGCTTGTTCCTCTTGGTCTGCAGAAAACCATGAGAAATTCACTACTCCCTTGACCCTTCACTGAGCTGTACAGTACATGGGTAAACGCAGACAAACATTTCACGGAGCGTAGGGTAACTAGAGGTTTCCGGGAATTACGCCCACTCAAAAAATAACACTGCCAGGCTTGCAACTCTTGCACACTCTTGCCACTGCAGCAGCCGTCCACAGTGCCAAAGCACATTCCCTCGCTACATCCTAATACGTCATGTCAGACAGCATGAACAGGAAAAAGCAGACAACCCCCTTCTTTGCGTGCCCTTTAAATCTCTCACCATCACGTTGAACAATGGGTGCTGCATGTGGCCGAGTGTGGCCAACCCACATGATAAAGAAAGCACCCAGCTCTTGCTGCAAGCTGCTGCAGCACCACCCCTCATGATTGAATGCACTCGATAAACCAAGGACCCATGCTCAAGACACGCTCCTGCTTCGCTTGCAAAACCCTTTAGTCTCAATACCATTACCAGTAACACTGCATCTCTCGGCCCACTCTCCCGTTCCTGGGAATCATGCAAACTTGTCCTTCAACAGTTCCATGTTCGGCGGTAAAAGCAGCACTGCAGAACAGCAATTCTGCAGTGCTGCTTTGCACCCTGCTGTGACGGCCACTTTGCTGGTGCGAAAGCAGCTCCGCATCAGCCTTGTGCCTGCTGCTCTTGCTGGGCCTTGCCAACATCATTCCAGCCTCTGACCCATTCTGTCCCTGGTGCTGCATGGGTAGATTCCTGAGAATGTTCCGCCATTTGCTTGGCAACGTGTTGAGACAAAGCCTGCATGCACAAGGACGGGGTGCAAGCACAGTGTGGATAGCAGGCCGAGAAAGGAACGGCATCTTCTCGTTTCTACTTATGCACAAAGTATTTATTCATTTTTATTTATTATTATTTATTAAATATTATTTATTTTAGCTGACCAAACAAGGAATGGCATCTTCCCGCTTCTTCGACCACCTAAACAACCTCTGTCAACCTCCTACACAAAGGTAGCTGCAGCGCATCAATCCTGCTGCAGTGTTTTGGAGCAAGATGTACACTCTAAGTCATGCCTGATGCTGCACAGGTGAATCGGTGAGACAGCCTTTACCAAACACAGTACAGAGCATAGCTGACAGAGACACCCCAGCGCAAGTGTTCTAATACAGCTTAAAAAAAATGTTTCTAAAGCACATTTAGTTGCCAACGCTTGGCCTCCAATGGCCGCCGTAACGCCTCCAATTCATAGCCGCTTGCCTTTGCACAATACCATAAACCCGATTTACATTTTGTGGACAGAAACACATGCACCTGTGAAATTAACTGGATAATCCTACGCAGAATGGGGCAACACCACCCAATGCCTAGCTGTGGCGGCCAAAATCGATATCATAATGCTTGCCATACCTGGCGACCCCAGCCAGTCTGGATCGGCATGCAGCAGAGACAGCAGCATGATGCAGAGGGTTCTGAAGCCTCACTCCCTAAGTATCTTGAAATCATCATGTCATGCAAGCATCGCATGAAGAGTTGGATAAGGTAATAGAGTGTCCCATCCCTGCTATGCCTGCAGGGCTCTGTCACATCATGTCATGCATTGCTAGTAGCATGTCCCTCCCTTGTCCTCAATCTTACTGCTACTTACATCTTTACTTCCATATATCCAAACTCAATATTACTTGCAATATTCATCGCCTGATTACAACCCTTCCAAAAGAGTGTGCGGCTGCAAAGAGCATACGGTGCTCGTGCTTACCTGATATGCTGGGTTGCTAGTCAACCGCTCTGGTGGTTGCTGTTGACCAGTAAGCCACTTAAACAGGTCAGGGTTTTCCTGCAGCAAATACAATGAGCAGCAGTAAGAGCTTTTCCAGGGTTCCTGCATGGAGATGCTGCATAGGGATGCAATGTCACGCCTGCTCCTACCATCGACAGGTTCCCTGAGGCAGTTCCAGAATTCTTCCTCTGCTCTCTGCCATTGCTTATAGAATTGGACTTGGTTGGAGCAAGCTATTGCAATTGGCTGTGACCTGATCTGCCCAGCAGAAACAAGCTATGCCGTTACTCAGTGCCACTGCTGATTGCCCCTTCTACCATCTTAGTCCAGAAAATGCTGGATGGTACCTTGCATGGAATTGACTACTACTGCAAAAGCGGCTTACAGTGTGACATCTCTAGACCATGCACTATCAGGGATTACCTCGTCAAGGATTATGGAATATTGCTGAAGCATGTCCATGCTCATTTGGGGTATCTGCTGCTCTGCCCATAACCCCACAAGAAGGTCCAGCTCCAAAAAGCCGCGCTGCTTGCTGCGGTATAAAAGGCGGTTTACCATCTGCAGAGGCAGCCAAACATGATGATTATGTTCTCAAGCCGTATATTACGTAACACACGCGGTAGGTAGCTGGCTTCGGGCGGGCAAAGTTGGGGCGGTTGCTACCGCATGCAGGGGTTCTCAGCAAAGACAATGCTGCACGTGCCTTTCTGCGCTCTTCTTGAGGGGACGTGCTCACGCTAGCGTGCTGGAAGGCTGCAAGCGATGACAGGCTGAGAGCGGCAGAAGGGCCAAGCAAGCAGTCCACCCGCAGCAGCTGTTTGACGGTCTGCCTAAGTGCTAGCATACTGTCAGCACGGATCTATACAGTAGTGATTCAGAAGAACCAGCCCAAGTGGCGACAAGTTGAAAACGAGTCTCGTATTGGAGGCAACCGTGTTAGAGATGTGGTCACGAGCTTGAAAGCATTCACCTACTGGATACCCTTGATGAGTTTATGCCCTTAGATGAAGAGAATCTACCCTTTAACTGCAGGATTTGTCAGGAATAAGCGAAGTTGTCACCATGCGCACTTGTCTCACCGCAACCACTCACTCCCCGCTCAAACGGGCCTGGCATCAGCTGCTGAACATAAGCTATTTTTGGTGGTTTTGGTGGGATGGATAGACGCTTTCATCAGCCTCTGCTGATAGACATGCCGAATACCGTCTTAAACCTGGTCCTTGAACATGACGCTCCATAGATGCACGAGCCTTTGTCGAAAGGACAGCTGCCTGATTCTAAGATAGTCCATGTGCAGCATGGTGTTTCTTAGATGTCAAGTTGTGCCAGGAAGCTAGTGTCATGTAAATTACTAAGGAATCCGCTGTAATGCTTGATCACCAGTCCCTATTCACCGTAGCTGGCCTTGGACCCTCTAGAACCTTGCTAGCATCTGGTACCGTCCTTGGGGTGGGAGTCGGCGTCTTCGTCCTTGGCTTCTTCTTGTACGTGATGGCATACTGAGCAAAATCCAGCTCCAAGAATCAAGCATATGTAAAACCTACCTGCACCTGCAGGATTGTAGCTGTAGTTGCCTGTGTGCTTGGAACCAGGAGCACAAAGCCTGGGTAAGTCAACCAAATTAGGGACGGTGTCTAACGGCTCCTATGTCTTGAAGCAGAGAGGACAGGCTCACAGTGTTAGCAACTGCTTCTGGTTATGCTGCACTGCAGCACACACACCAGACTACAGGGCCTGCTGCCCAGAGCTTGGCTAAGTCTGTGCACAAAGGCCACTGCCGTTTACATAGCCATGGCCTGCCTAACACAACCGGCACCCAGTGCAGCCGACCTTTCTTGCAAGGGATGCATTGCATTGCGTTAGTCTACCCCGTTTAAGCCTTACAGCTGCTACTTGGGGGCATAACATAAGCAGAAGCACGATGCAAAATGATGTCTGCTTGCTGCATACACTGCAGGCTCGTTTATGCCGCCTCAGCTATCAGCTATGGCGTATTGGCAGCTGTGCTGATCATCAGTCCCAAGGGAGCCAAACCACCACCAGCTCCAGAGGTAAGCTGAATGCATCGTGACATGCTATCACAGCTGACAACCCGCGTATAATTTCACCTAGCTGTTACCATAACAGCTTGAGGGGTGCGGTCTATGGCGTATTCTGAGATGTAGCAGTACACGCTTTCACAGCATATCTGCCATACCAGAAGTGCTAGGGACCCACCACTCTAGTATGTTAAGAACCTCCCCCGATGGCACTGAGGATTGCAGTTAGGGTATAGTGCATGGGAATGGGCATTGGCAGCATGTGCTGTATCAGTGGGACATTTGGGAGCAAGTTAGTGCATGGTAGGGACAAAAGCCTGTATCTATCAGTGTTTCAAGCAACGGATATAGCAGATGAAATAGACATATGTAAGCGTTTCAGCTTTTCTGAGCTCTGCACTGTTGTAGTAGACCTGCCAGCCAAGCATGCGGTTGCCTCTGTGTGTGCACTGCATACTGCAAAGGGATTTATGCATGGAGTTTGGGTGCTGCTAATAGGTGGTGCAATTGTTTGAGCCCAACACTGAATGCTTTCCATAATGGTGCAGGGCTATGATCAAACCTTTGTCCCATTGAGTGTGATGATGGCCCTGGTGTGTCTGGGAGTTTTGATCAGCTTAGTGGGCCTCCTTACCTTCCATGTCAGGGCAGCGGTATATGCCAGGCCATTGAATTACCACACAGACATCCTGCGCCAGCACTGAACATGACTACAATCTGTCATTCGGTGCCCTGAGATGGTTCTAGGAGCAATAAGCATAGTTAGGTTGCTCTTGTTCTGCAAGTGAACTGCTTGCTGGTGGGCCATATATACTGTGAGTGCATCTTCTGCTGGCCTGGAATTGAGCTGTCAGGTTACTTGACGCTTGCTCAGCAAGCACCATGCTTGCATTCACGTCAATCACGACGAGTCTTGCTAACGCCTTGCACAGACTAGCTACTTATGTTGCTGGCTGGTGTAACTGTTATCTTCAGATCAACCAGGCGTTGGCTTGGGCCTGTAGTGACTGGAATGCTTTGACCAGTCCAGGCTGGAGCGAGTTCAAACTTATTGTAATGATGCGGCGCTCCAAGGATTGCATTGAGTGATACTATGCGTATGCACATAAGTTCTGTGGCAAATTGGGTTTTGGCAGAGCTTCATTGATCCGTTGGTGCAGTGCGGTCGTCAAGACTGCCGGTGAGATTGCACGTTACACAAAAGATTTGTGTACTTTTAAACAGGGAGCGTCCACGGCACCCACCCTGACCAGAAATTACTCCGCTTTGGAGGCTTTGGAGGCATGACCGTATGTTTGCGCAGCCTCCTATCGTGGCTGTTGGTGTCCACGACTCCATTGACATGCGCACACCAGCCAGGCAAACTAGCCAGGCCCCACGGCAAGCGAGGTTTCCGGCCAGCCAGGGAACTGATCCGAGGTCTAGGTTTTCAGAGCTAAATATACTAGGCGCCGGATGGGGCATCGGCCCATCCACGAGGTGGTCGTCGAGGTACACACCGCCGTTTTCGGGGAAATGACTGAATGCTGTAAGATCTAAACCCATCAATCATACTCAAACTGCTGTTGCATATAGGCCCATATCTTAACCACCGGCTGGCGGATTGGTCACACACTACCCGCCTTGACTGCTGACTACTGCTGAAGGCATTGATATCAGGGCGGGCCGCTACCATACATCAACTACCTTCCATGTATACAAGTAAATGAAGGGAATGGAAGTACTGCAGGTTCATCATGGACGACCAGAAGAAATGTATGAGAAGGTGCCTCATCAGTCAGCACAGATACCAGTACTTTACAAATTCAGAGCCATGCCCACTGTATGCTGCCTGCCGCGCAGCATTGCTGTGCCAAGTAGAACTTATCACTTCATCAGCTCCCTCCTCTTTACTTCAAATTCCCCAAAAGGGGCAAAGGACACCAGGGCCTCCATTCCATATCCACAAGATCAGTAAGCATTTTCCTTCACTTAGGCAACTCCAGGAGCTCAACACTGGCATAAACATTAGGAGTTACAGGGACACAACCTCTGATTACTGCAGCAGCGCCTGCAGGCTATGCAGTGACCAGCTCGCGCCAAACAGCTGGCTATCGTCCTCCATCAGAACATCTGCACACTCCATATCCTCAGGCTCCAACAGAGGGCCGTTCAAGCTGTTGGCAGGGAGGAGGTGAACCCCCTTCGCAGGACACACCCCTCCCGCTGCTGCTACTCCTGCCACTGCTAGAGCTCCTGAACCATAGGCATGATGAGGTGCCTGTTCAAGATGTGCATCATTGACTGTAAATGCACCCAGGAGATGGCTCCCAGTAGCAGCATCTGGTGGTACGTCACCTACGTTCCTCCCGCTGCCCCCATCACCGCTGCTGTTGCTGCGCCCAGGACCCGTACGCAAAGTTTCGATGGGTCCTCCCCTGCAACCACTGCTACTGCTGGCCCCCAGGCCCCTCCTTATACCCCCCGCCCCTGCTCCTGCTGGGGTCAGATGTGAACCTCTGCTGCTGACTGCTGCAACCCTGACAGCAGCCGCAAACCCCTCATGGATACCACCTCCCACAGTAATTCCATCTGATACCTTGCCTGCAGCTGTCCCAGCACCCCTGGCAGCACCCTTCACTCCTGCAGCTGCACCAAAGCCCACCGCCATAGCCCCGCTTCCAGCCAGAGGCACTGAGCCATCCTGTACTACCGGTAGTTGTGCTGGATCAACCATACGCACCCAATTAGGTCTGCTCATGTCCAGTACCTTCTGTGCAGCTGCTGGCAGATCTTCCACATCACCCCTGATGCCAAGCGAGACCCCAACCCCTTGCTCCTGCAGAGGACAACCCCCTGTCAGGACAAGCTGCCTAAGCTGCTCCCGGAGCTTCTTAGCACCCATAGCTGATGCATCAGACAAGTAGCTATGCGAGCTCCTGCTGCTGCTGCTGGGTTGCGGCCCTCTTCCTTCTCCTGCTGCTGAGGTGTGGGGTGGATCAGTGGCTGCAGCTGCTGAGGCTGAGGGAGTGATGGTTTGTGGGGCCAGGAGGGAGAAGACCTTGCGGCCTAGTTCTGGTGTCATCAGCTCATTGATCATGGTGCTGGTGCTGAGGGGAGGAAGGGGGTTGCGGGGGAGGCGGCCTGAACACAAGCCAGAGTGACAGTCAGACAAGGCTGACCATTCATCAGAACATAGAATCACCCGTCTATTTGGGCATGTGCTTCGAACCAAAAAGATCTCAAACACTTAAAGTTGGCTCTCGGAATATGCAAGAGGTTTGATGTACAGACAGGAGGCCGTGAGGGGGGAACCTTATCTGGAGAAGGGAACCTTATCTGGAGAAAAATCAAGGAAGCCAGATTTAGATGCAGGAAATAGTACTAAAGCTAACCGCAGAAAAGTTGATAAAATGCAGGCTCGACTGGGAGAGCCGCCCAGTTTTGCAGCCTCTGTAGCACCATGGGCAAGGATCTCGCTAGCACGTGTCCCCCTTTCCTTCCCAGGACAAGATTGCTGCCACCCATATACTCCTACTGAACTGCGCTTTTCTACTTGCTAAACCACTGGAGCTCATCTTGTGGTGCCATGCGCTGCATCGTATCCTCACCTGTGACATCATGTAAGGTGGGGTAATTCAACCGGAAACCAGCAGCACATGTGTCAAGCAAAGCCTCAGGGGGCACCTCTGGCAGCTCCTGCAAAGCAGATCACATAGCAAGCAGCAGCTTTGGTCACGTGCCTGCTCTTTGGTGACAGATAGCTGCTTCCTGCATGCATGCCCTTCAGCAGAAGTGCACCATCACGAAAAGAGGGAAGGTTACAGCTTCCATTTCCCATGCTATGGCAAGCTGCACAATGCCTTCGAAAATGATTTGAAAGGTGCATAGGACAAGATGCGGGAGTAATAATTAAATTCGACCTGTTAGCATGCCCGCTCTTGTTGCTGATACTCTTACCACATCTCTTCCATCTCACTGCTTTTGGAAAAAATGCGGAGCCTGTGACACGTCTGCTATGGCATATCACAACATGCCATACAAAAACCCTTACCATCAACTCTGCAGCGGCAGGTCCTTTGGCTGTGCTCTGAAATCCACCTGCAACAGCCCCTGCATCCCCAGTGTGCAACCCTGTTGAATTTGTAGATGGCTCAGCCATGGGCAATTCTAAGCTGTGACCCCTGAACGGCTCACCAGCTGAGCCTGCTGATAGCATAGATGGAACTCCTGTGTCCGCAGCACTTATGCATGTAGGCCCAGCACCGTCTACAGCAGCCGCAGCAGCACTACCAGCAGGGGAAAAGGCTGCTGCTGCTTGCTTTGCTGAAGGGGCTGCCTGCTGTGCTGCCATACTGCCTGCAGTGGAGCCTTCAGCAACAGGACCAGCAGCAGCTTTGCTGGCTTGATGGTCTAGTATGTCTGATGATTCCTGGCTAACACAGGCACCAGAACCCTCAGCCACGGTTCCTAGGGAGTTTCTGGGATTCCAGGAGTCTGCAGGTGCTGCTGTTTCTCCCACTGCAGCAGCTGAAGCTAAGCTATCTGAGATGCTTTCATCAGCAGCAGGTGGGAAGTTGCCACTGAAGGGGCTGCTGCAGCTGTTGAGGTGAGCTCTAGCTGTTGCTGACGGGCTCAAATGAGACAATGTATTTGATTGTGTCTCCTTTGAGCTGCGGGATGGTGGTGCTCCTGCTGCTGCCACTGCTGCTGCTGCTAATGCTGCTGAAGCAACTGAGCTGCTGGTATTTGCTGTAGTAAGCTGGATGTCCACATCCATCTGCACTGTAATAGTTACTGCTGCTTCTGTTACTTCCGCTCCAGCATCTGCAGCTGGTGTCAGAGGGGGTCCTGTTTTCCTGGCTCCTTTAGAAGGGCATAACTGAGAGGGCTCTTGCTCCTTGTTAGCTGTGTGGGAGGCTTCGCCAGCCTTCCAACTGGGAGGGAATGTGAGACGGGTGTCATCTCCAATTTGTGCAGCTGTGTTGCTGTTGATGATGCTGCATTGCCCTGGATGCACTTCTGCTGCAGCTACACTCATCCTCCTGCTTTGCTGCTGGGCTGATGTTGCGGAATGAGGCTGTAGAATGCTTGCTGAGGGTTTTTGCAGTGGTGTGCTGCTGCTGGAGGTCTCCAGTCCTGCTGCTGACCTTGAGTTGCTGAATGAAGTGGGCATGTCCGGGCTGTGGGTGGCTGGATGGGTAGGATCAGGGGCTTTGCTGGGGGGAAGCTGCAAAGGTGGAGATGGTGCTGCGCAGGGTAGGGAGGATCCATGCAAAGCTCCAGGTGGAAGGCCCGCCTTGGCACTGCTGCTGGTGCTGTGATGGTGGCTGCTGAAGGTTGTGGTGGATAGCGGATGAGTGCTGGTGGGCCTGGGCTGGTTTGCTGCTGTGGATGATGTGCTCTTGGCAGTTCCTGCAAGCATTGTCATGTGGTCTTGGGATCCTGAAGCTGGAGTGCGGGGGACTCTTGGACCTGGTGCAGTTGCTGAGCTTGATGGGGGCTTCTTGGCCATGGCTTGCAAGAGGCTTGGTTTGGACTCAGCTGCAGAGGTTAGGTTGGCTTTGGGTCCTGGCCTTGTTGGAGTTGCTCGGAGGGTAGGGGCAGCTAATGCTGTGGCTGATGTTGGTGGCTCTGTCGGTCTGCTTGCTTCAGTCCGTGGTCGCTTGTACTGGGGTAAGGATGAGATGCCAGAATGACCTGCCAACTGCTTTCTAGGGCCAAGTGACTGTGTAGGCTGGCTAGGGAGAGGTCGTTTGCTGAGCGTGGGCTGAGAAGAGAGGCCGAGCTGTGATCCAGAGAACGAAGTGGTTTGCCTATGGTTGTCGGCCCGTAGTTTGTGGCTGGTTGCTAGCATGCTGTTGCTGGGTTGTTGGGTGCTGCTGGTGTTAGTCCTGGGGGCCGCCTGCAGAATGAGCTTGTGAGGTCAGTTGTGGCATGTGAGGTAGACCTGGCTATACTGCAGATGCGATCTTACGGCATGAAGCTGTGGCAACGGCACCTCAGGTACGTCCACCTTCTCCCTTTTCTGGACGGGCTCAGCAGCACGAGGTATCCTGAAGGCTCGTTTCCGGCTCTGAGAATCCATGTTTAAGTGCTCTGTTTATTTCACGCGCCCGTGCCAGGGCATATCGCTGGAAAGTACGCTTGGTATCTGTTAGATCGAGCCGAAGTCAGTAGGACGGCATTGGTCTCAGGCGTACCAACCTACGATGCTATCTAACAATGGGGAGTCATAGCTGCCGCATGCACGTACTCCCACGATTGATTGGATGTGAGACTGAGAGATATGTCCGGTCTCAGTCCCAACTGTCGAGCTGGTCTTTGAAGTTCAGAGCCTTCGGGCTTAGCAACCTTTTAAACCCTCTCCTAAAACGCACCCCTAACTTAACCATAAGATTGCCGAGTGCAGCTGTAAAGGCCTGTATTGTGAGCTGCGGAGGCTGATGTTGAGACTCCAGGGACTACAGAAGCTGTTACCGTCTCATCTGTCACCAACTTGTAGCTGACTGAGTACTGGCATCTTTGTGATTCCCCCGTTAACAGCTGCCCGTAGGATTCGTGACAGTACTTGAAAAACGAAGCTGTCCTTACCTGTATCTAAGTGTAAACACGGCAGCTTCAGTCTCGCATGTGCCATCAGTAGGCAAGGGGTCCAGGGGAGCTTTCTGTGCTACAACCCCTGTATACCTCAGACGCTGGATTTCTGAGTCGATTGTCAACTTCGGGTAGAATGCAGTGGGTGCGTTAGGACGGTGAACACGTCAGCGTAGCATGCATTCTGGTCGCTGTGGTGTGAGGGGAGCGTTATGAGATGTACCGCGCTGCAGGTCGTCCGGAACTCTGTCACGAGCTCAAAGTTCGGTTGCACTTCCCTTGCGGTTCAAAGAAGACATGGGGTGCCTCCTTTGAAGAGGCCTCGGGGATCTGCTCCGCATGCCTCACAAAACGTAAGCCCTGCCGGAAGGCATCTCCTTCCGTCACCCCGCAGTGCCTTGCGCCAGGAAGTTTGTACTCGGTGCTGATGCATGTGATCTATGCAGGACTGGGATGAGTTCTCATACCTAGCAGTTGCCGGCCCTCCAACGCCAAAAGCAGACTATGTCCTTGCCCCCAATCCAGCCACAGCAGAAACCAATCTGGTTCCCCAGCGGCAGCCGCAGCAGCAGCAACAGCAGTATGCCCTACAAGAGGCCCAGCAAGTAGGGCTAGAGAAGCGACAGGACAAGGCACAGTACAGGGAACAAGCAGCATTGATACAGTAAGTCGAGTGCACCAGTTTCAAAAGATGCTGCTGTGGTGTTTATTGGAACACAGCAGCTTCAAGGCGTCATAAGAGTGCCGCTTGCAAACATCCCTGCGAAGATGTCTCAGTGTGCTGCAAGCTGCTCCCAATCATGTTTCCCAGCAGCAGAACGTGTGCTGCAAGCTGCTCCCAATCATGTTTCCCAGCAGCAGAACCTGGTGTTTACTGCTTGCCTTTGGAGTGGCAAAACAGGCAATGTAGATTCATGTTTCTTTGGTACTTCTGTCTTGCACCTGTGCATGGCTCTGCAAGAGCCCGCAGTTTGAATGGAGTGTGCAATATGGACGGCTTTTCATCTGACGTGCAAGGAGCAGTGTTTCCACGTTGCTCTTATGGAGCTGAGCCTTGCATCGTCATCCGGTTGCTCCTGCAATTGTTCCTGTTTACAATGTCCGCAAAAAAGAAGCCTCGGATATTTCTAGGCAGTCATCCATCTTGCACTTACCCGTGCTGCACTGTCCTGCTGCCATTTGGCTGTTCTGTGCACCGTTTCTGCAGAGCACAAGCCCAGGAGATTGGTGAGCTGCGGAGGGCCTTGGCTCGAGTCACTCAGGACCGCCACTCCACTGGAGTGGACTATGCGGATGTCCTCAAGAAGAAAGACATGCAATTGGCAACGGTGCGCTACATGGCATGCATCTTGTTCATTATGTGTTTGCCTGCAATTGTCGCGGCGTGGGCAGCTAGGATTGAGCAAGGACAGCAGCAGGGTGCATGACACAGGCAGCAGCTGCAGGTCTAAGCTTTATGGAGAGAAAGGCTATAGGACAGCACTCTGGATTGAGCAGTGACAGCAGCAGGGTACAGAACACAGCCAACGTATGGTTTAGCTATCTTAAGAAGGAGGCTGCAGGACAGCGTTTTGAGTTGAGCAAGGCAACACAGGCAGCATAAGCTACATCAAAAGACAGGCTGCAGGACAGCTCTTTGTAGCTGGATTGAGCAAGGACAGCAGCAGGCACAGACAACAGGCAGCAGCAGGCAGCACATGGAGGTCTAGCTATCTTGGAGAAAGAGGGTGCAGGAGCTTCTCCCAAACATTCGATTAGTGGGCAAGCAGGAGAGGGGGTAGCAGCAGCGTACTAGTGCAAGTCAGGGACAGCAGAAGCAGGACATGAAGCAGCAGCTATAGGCAGAGCATTGCTTCTGGACGAGCTTTGCTTCTATATTGCCGCCCAAATGGTAAAAGTGCTGCAGCATGAATTATGATACCAGATGTTGTACTCGAGCTGAAACTCTCCTGCCCTGGTGCCACTGCTGCATGCTTGCAGCTATACAACATTGCAGCAGATGCCTCCCGGGAGCGTGGCGTGCTGAGGCAGACAGTTGCAGAGCTTGAGGCTGACCTGCAGGTGCAGAAGCAGCAGCTGTTTGCAATTGTGGATACACTGGCGCAAATCAAGGATGGGCTGAAGCCTGGGGAGCTCGCAGAGCTGCAGCTGGACCAGTGGACCTACACCGCAGGTGGGTGGACAGTTGGAGGTGGGGGGGGGGGGGGTGCCCGATGGAGGTGGAGAAGTGAAGTAGGGAGCAAGAGGGGTTGCCATGATATGGGTGGAGTTTGGTTGGATCAAAGGATGGGCTGTATGGGCTGGAGGCTGGATAGCTGGGCATAATTACCAATTACCAATTACCAAATGGCCCTGTCAAAGCAGGGCGCCGGTGGGGGCAGCGCCACCCACAAGGAGCCAAGTTAGGCTCCAACGGCATACTCAAGTTCCTGTCCAAGCTGAAACAATGGCTGCCACCAGCCCCCCCTAAATCCCTTGCTAGCCAATGTATGTCAGGCCAGCCCATTTCGACTTGCTGCATAACTGCAGCTGGATTAGTGGGCTTACAATGCAGGTGGGTGGGGCAGGGGGTTGGGATACGGGGTTGGGGAAGGGGGAGGAGAGGAGGGTATGAGAAGTGCAGTAGGAGCAAGAAGGGTGCAAATTGGTGGGGTAAAAGTACAGTGCGGGTGGTTGTTTGGAGTTGGATGGTGTGGGGATAAGGAGAGGCACGGGGGTCGGCAGGAGAAGAGGGGATTGATAATTGTAATGGGAATACCGGGGGGGGGGGGGATGAGTCTTGAAATGCAGGGACTGGATATGCTCAAGCCTGGGGATTGGGCACTTCTGTTAGATCAATGGATATATGGCAGGGGGTATGCAAGGGGCAGGTGAGGGGAAGGGGGAAGGGCCTGCGAGGAGGAGTTGGAAAAGGTACACTGGGGAGGAAGAGAGTTTCTGAAAAGCATGTGCAGTATGGGCTAATGCTCTAGGGCTGGGCAGTTTGGTTGTATAGGCCAGTGGACAGATACTGCATCTGGTGAAGCAGGGGGCCTAGAAGGGGCGACGGAGGGCATGAAAGGAGAGGATTTCGGAGGTTTGTTTGGGGTAGAGAAAGGATTGGAAACATGCAGCAGGTGTTAGGGGTAGTGGGTGGAACAGCTCAAGGGATCTGGTGGCCTCAACAGTAATGGGCTGTATGGGCTGAAGTCTGCCTAGCAGGGCTGGTCTGCATTGGGACCAGTACGTTTATTTTGGAGCTGGGTTGCTAATGGGGAAGGGGGTGGGGTCTAGGAGAACTAGCATAGGGAGGGACATGTAGTCGATGTACAAAGGGGGGGGTCAGTTCAGTAGGCTATGGTGGGATCTAGTGACATTGCTGGTTTGTGAAGGAATGGGGTGGAGAATATGGATAGAGGTGGGCAAGGGGGTTGGGGCAAAGGGTAGCAGCACTGCAGGTTGGAAAGGGGCGTTAGGATGGAGGATGGGGCGGTGCTGAGCTGGAGTAGTGTTATGTAAGACAAAGGGCTGTGGGGGGTGGGGGTGGGGAAAAGTACAGCTTGGAGAGGGCGAGGGACCTGGTGGGTGGAAGAGGGAAGAGGGAGGAGGTGGTGGGGAGATCTGACAACTTATGAAAGGCCACTGGCTGCAGAGAGAATCGGACGAGGAATGTGAGGGATGCAGGGCGGGGGGGGCATGTAAGACAATGCATGTGGATGATTGCTAGGTCTTGCTGTCTGGTTTGGGGATCTATAATACTGGCATTGAATTGGATGGGGATTAGAGGAGGGTTTATGAGCAGCAAAGGGTGAAGGTGGGGCATGGAGGAGGGGATTGGCAGGGAAGAGCGTTGAGCAGGAGGGTGAGCGGCCCTTGGAGAAATATTACTGGCAGTGATTGGGATAGAGATGAGAGAGGAGGGGAAGGTGGGGTATGAAAGGGGGGAGTGGCACGGAAGGGGTGTAGGGCAGGGTGCCCTGTTCTGCAGGGCAGGAGGGTGAGCAGCCCCAGATGGTGAAGGTGGAGGGAGGGGAAGGCAGAGGGCTGGTGTGGGGAAGAGAGGGCCTGGGAAAGGGAGTGCCATGAAGGTAGTAATAGAAAGTGGCAGGGAGGATGTGAGGCTGGGGGAGCTGGTTTATGTGTTCAGCTCACTACCCACTATCTGGGAAGTACAGGTTTATGAATGCATGGAATACATTCAGGAAGAATGCCTATAGAGAGTTTATGAGCGCAATAGCTGTCTCCTTTCAGAGGAGGAGGAGGGACCCGGTGGTGGAAAAGCTGAGGGAGGGGACAAAGGCACTGATATTCTATGCACAAGAGTTGATGGTTGTTGAGCGAGGAGGTGGGGGCAGGCAGTGACCTATGATGTTGTGACCTATGATGTTGTGACCTATGATGTTGTGACAAGAATAGCTCTTCACTACACGCATGTGTATTGAGCAATCCATAATGCCGTAAGGATTCCCCCGACTATTCGCGTGTGTTTTGCAGTGAGAGAGGTTGAATGGTATCTGCTAGCTAGCATGCTTCCCACAGTCTGGACGTGATAATTGGCCCAATGGCTTCATTATCATAACAACATGCATTCCGTGTACTGCTTATGCCATGCTCTTGCGGCAAGCACAAGCAATCTGAAAGAGGCTTGTACCTTTTCTGATGTTGTTTTAGGTGAAGGCAGTACACTTGCTACAGACGATGACCTGGTGACACAGCTGCACCAGATGCATAACCTGGGACAGGCACTAATGGAAGACGCTCTCAGGTGCGCTTGTGTGGGGAAAAGGGAATGAGATATCTATGGTGCTGTAGGCTTGTGTGTTGTTATTGGTCACAGAGGCGGTGGGGTGAGGTATGGGGCGACATGGCACAAAGTACAGCAGGCACCTAAGGGGGGTTTATGCGGGGAGGGGGTATGGCAAGGGAGTGTTTATGTAGTATCCTTGTGCTGGCGGGCTGGGTCAGTGAGGTTGAGTTTGTCCGCCCTGCCCATTGCCCAGGCTTGGGGGGTGCAAGGTTTGGGTTACTACAAATGCCACAAATGCAATTCTTCAGACAGAAATTGGATCATAGGTGGGTAGGCGGAGGCTCGTGGGCACCTAAAGCACATGAGACATGCACTCCTGCAAGAATCAGTCAGGTATCGTTCCTAACAGGCATCAGGAGACGTTGACATGCGTCACTGCGGAGGACAGGAACTTTGGATCGTGGGGGTTAGGGCCTATCACTGCGCATTTTGGTGAACTTACCCCTTGGGGGTTTGCTTCGCAGCAGATGTTGTCGTCTGGCAGGGGCATGTAATCACTGACTGGCTACTGCTGTTCCTGCTGCTGATGCTGCTATTCAAATGACAGCATGATCACTGACGACCTGTATACTGTGCCGCCTCGCTGTTGTATTTCAACCGCTTACGGGACTCTGGCTATGCTGTATCATGTCATGCCATACATTTCCTGGCACTGATTTCCTTCTGCTGTTGCTGCTGTTGCCTGTTACAGGGATTCAACCACGTACGGGACTCTGGTTATGCTGTATCATGACATGCCATACATTTTCTGGCACTGAGTTCCTTCTGCTGTTGCTGCTGTTGCCTGTTACAGGGATGAGCAAGTGCTTCTGAGGAGCACACAAGATGACATGGACAGCATGAGCAGCAGATTCAACAGCAGCAACAGCCTGGCGAGCAGCAACGGTAATGGTAATGGCAATGGCAATGGCTTCCCTGGCACCAATGGGACTGGCAACGGTACCTTACGTTCACAGGGGAATATGGGTAGGTTCAGCCACTACTACACTGGCATGTAAGTGTGGGCGATTGTACTAACGCAGGCAGGCCCCCGGGCTGGGGGCCTAGGGGTTCGGGTCCCCAACAGGCCGGCACAGGGGGGGCGCAAAAGTCAGGAAACCATCTGGGGCTGGGCTCCTTCTTTGCTCACAAGTATTGTGCACCGCTGACAAGAGGCCAAGTAGGGTGGAGAAACTAATAACGCAGGCATGATTAAACCCACAATTGGGAGTCTCAGCTGGTTGGTTGGGGCTTGGTGGTGGTGTGCGAGGGAAATGGTGCAGGAAGCGTAAGTAGCGTAATCGACCGATGTTGTGGATTGGACTCCCTAACTGCTGCTTTGGCCAGGCCTGCAGCGGTATACCAGCAGCAGTAAATGCAAACAAACAATAGCTGTTGTGAACAACAGCAGGAGCGGCAGGGTGATTTGTTGAGTAGATGGCTGTTGTGGTGTTTGTAGGAGTTGTGCTGGTGAGTAGGTTGCATCAGCAGGAGAAGAGCGCTGGGCCTCAGTTCATATCATGTGTTCCTGGATGTTAACTAACAGAGTGGTGGGCTTGAGGAGCGTCCATGTTCCATTGTTGGTTGTGGGTGAATGGGTAAAAGGGTTGTGGGGGGGGGGGGCATCAGGGTTGAAGGGCGGGGGGGGGGGGCGGGCGGCACACAGAAGGTATAAAAAAGCCCCTGATAACACCATGGGGCTTTTGGTACATGTGATCGTGCTATGGGGGGCTCTTGTTGGCAGAACCAGGAATGCTGCTTTGGGAAGTGAAGTTGCATTGAAGGTCGAGCAGAGGTTCATACTAATGAAAATGGTATTTGACATGTTTGATGTGGTATGTAGATGACCCAAAGTGGAGCAGGGATGTTGTGATGGGCTTGGTTTGATGGAGACGATTGTGGAGGGGTGGTTAGTAGTTGACTTTGAGGGCGGGTGGCTCACCCCCCATACCCCGCAAAACATCGGCGGTATCCCATGGTATTACATAATGTTCAAGCACGGTATTCGAGGTGGGGGTCTAGACAATCATGGTACATCTGCGATACACCCACGTCCGTGCTACTTGGACCTTGGACACCATCTGAGGAAGGGAGTGTTGTGGTGTATCTTAGATGGTGCAAGGACCATGGGGTTGGGCGTTTGGAGCGGCAGCGATAGAAAAGGTTGTGGTGCTGAGATGGACTTGTGTGTTGTTTGGGGCTGTTACCACGTGGTGTGGGCATGGTACTTCGCATGAAGGGATCAGGAGAAGGAAGGAGGGGAAGGGGCTTAAGTGGCTGTGCGCTGGAGTCTGGAGTGACAAATGCCATGGTTACATGTTGTGTGCTTCTGGATGCGGAGGTGGCACGCAATGAGGATGCAGTCTGTTAAAGATGCGTCTGGTGAAAGACGCGGAGATGCTGCATGCATCAAAGACTGATGATGGGTGGGAGATATACTGTGCAGGGTGCTTGTTTGACGTCAAGTCTGCTTGACTGGCGCATATGCCTTGCAAAGTTGCTTTTTCTTTTTTCCCACTCAGATCTGATTTGTCCTGTCACATGCAGGCAGTGTGCACATGCTCATATCAAGGGCGTACTCCCTTAACGTATGCATGCAAGAAGGGTTTACCACCCTTTTCTGCGTAGTTCTCTTTATATCTTTCTCTCTCTCGCTCTCTCTCCCTCTCAAGGTGTGTTTCTGACTTGAACTTGACATGACAAATTGCTCATGCTGTGTTCTGTAAGCCGTTGGAAAACAGAATGTGTCCCATACCCTCCTGTTGTGGCTCAGGGGCTCTATGGTATGTTGGTTTCGCTTGAGTCAAAGCACTTGGCCGGGCTGACTGCATTTCTCTTGAGGCTTCTTATTGATTGTACAGGTGCAGCATGATGCATGTTCTGGAGTTGTGTGTTTGGCATGGTGTGGCATGTGGCTCTTGCATGCATGTGTGACATTATAGATAGTAGTATGTGCCCACGCTGCATGTTTTTTCTGCAAGTGAAGGTGTAGATGACACACGAAGGCAGGTTGTGAGTGCAAGCCAGTTGCTCAATAAAGCACTGCTTATGTCAATTATTGCTCCTTGTGGATTGTGCTGTCTTCCTGGCTCCTCACTTTGATGGGGACATCTGGTATGAACTAAAAGATGAGCATGCATGGTCCAGATGCAGCTGTGTCGGATGTGGACTGTATCGTTCGGGGATGTCAGTTGTCATGGCATTGGAAGTGTTGCAAGCAAGAGCCGTGCGTTTGCATCAGGTTTACCTCTATAATGAAGGCCTCTGTTTTGGACAGAGGAGATATTTTCATTTCATAACCTCTAATCTCATGTCTATAAGCAGTTCAGAGTACACGTTGGGCCCTGCGTGGGCGGGGGCACCTCATGGCGAGGTTTGTGCACTGAAAGCAAGTAAGGGGAGGCGACCGTGACTAGGTGTCCTTAGCCGCCGCAACAAGGGCCAGGGCATGGTCGAAAATGTCCCCAGTCCCACTTCACGGGGATTAGACGTCCAACCGGTTGCCATTGCATAGTCAGTCCCGGAACTAGTAAGTCCGGAAAGCCAGAAGCCGGAAGGCCAGAAGCTCACATGACTAAAGAGGACAAGTGGGCAGCGAACCATAGTTTGTAGGGGGTGTTACAAGCTCACCAGGCCAAGTTTGGGCGGAAGTTGCGAACGAGAGTGGGCACTGAAGCAGCCACTCAACTGGGAGTTTGAGAGGAGTTTCTGCTGCAGCTCATATAATAAGCGGGGTGGTGAGTGCTGTGCAGCTGTACCCGCATGAACAATACATGAAATCAAAAAGCAAAAAGACGAACCATGGCCCAGGCGGAAAAAGGAGCGAGCGTGACAGGATTCGAACCTGCAACCCTCAGATCCGAAGTCTGATGCGCTATCCATTGCGCCACACGCCCAGGTGCTCTTCTTAGGTGTTGATGCGCCGTAAACTTTCTTAATATTATATATACCTGAACAAGTTTTACATTGAGCCCTGGGGGGACGTATTTGTTAAGACAGCTCGCCATAATCCACTGTTTTGATCCCCTGATACATGTTCATTTTGTTCATCATGTGCTGTATGCATTCTGTGCTTGCTCTTATCCACAGGCTCCCTACTCCTACACTATGCAGGACACACCATGTTGCTTCACAAAAGAGCCTGCTGTAGGGGTCATGCTATATGGTATGGTCAAGCATGTATGGCTCCGCACGGGCGCCCCCTTTTGAGGGTCCATGATGTAATTGTAATTGTATGCATTATGGTCACTTTGCCTTAGGCTGTCACTCCAGTAACTGGTGAGTCACTGCACTGTCTATGGGTGGTGCTCCTCTCAGAGCCTTATTCAGGGTGTGTGGTGCTTGTACACATCCTGAACCCGTGTAAATATCGACCGACCGACCTGGGGGGCCGACCATTGTTAAATGTTCATTTTGCTCTGACCCAACGTGAGTCGTTCACCCCATAGAGTGTTCATTTTGTCCATCATGTGATGTCAGTATATGAGATAGATCAGCTTTCGGGCCGTGCAGCACCCGTTACATGACTCCAACCAGTTTGTTAGTGTGATGTCAGCATGCATTCATTGCTTGCTCTCTATCACAGGCTTTATACTCCTTCATTATGCAGGACCCACCATGTTGCTTCTCAAAAGAGCCTGCTGTAGGGGTCATGCTATATGGTATGGACAAGCATGCATGCTTGACCACTTTGCCTTTCGGCTGTCATTCCAGTGTCTGTGGCTTACCATATTGTCCATGTCCACTCAGAGCCTTACTCAGGGTGTGTGGTGCTTGTACACATCCTCAACCCCTGTGAAAGACCCACCTACCGATGAAGGGCCGACCTATCGTGTAAGTACTGACCGATCTACTGTGTTTAATGTACTTTTCATACCAATTGGTGCTGACCAATCATCCCACTGGCCCATGCTAGATGTTGTCCTCTTATGCCCCAGTCTTTGTGCGTTGTTTGCTTGCTCTCTATCACGGGCTTCCAACTCCCAAAACATATACGGTATGCAGGACCCCCCATGCTGCTTCACAACATGCTATGTATTAAGAGAGGCCACTGCACAGCCCTCTGGGCCGTGCAGCACCCAAGCATGACTCCAACCGGGTTTTTTAGTGGGGCGGGTTGAGTAAGTGCGAGTAATAGAGAGCTAGAGGGCTGCGAAATCAAACGAGGCGGATACATGCTATGTGGTATGGTCAAGCATGCGCGCATTATGCTTTTCCTCCCGCTGTCATTTCAGTGAGTTGAGTCAACACTGTGCTGCCTATGGGTGTGTGGTGCTTGTAACATCCTGAACCCCTGCAAACCCGGACTGACTACCCCACAGAGGTAGGTCAGGAATTAGCTTCTTCTGCAATAAATCCAGAATCCCTGTCTGTCCCACAAACTATTGAGCAGCACCAGCCTATCAAGCTAAAAGGAAAACAGAACCACTCACACGCACTGTTTCCCCCTTCCTACCCCTAGTACAGGAATCAGTTTGGCTAGGCGCACAATCACTTCAATAGCATGCTATGATATGCCATTTAACTGCTATAGACTATCCTCACTCAGAGGAGTTTTGAGTGCTTTTGATAGCGCTGCTGGACTCATGTCTAGGCATATGTTGTCTACATGCCGAAGACAACCATTATTCTGTCCTCACCCCCCGCTGTTCTTTCGGCAGCTTGAGGTGCTGGGCCTATAACTCGTTTCTGCTTTGGCATATTATAAAACTGTAGGGCAAAATGCATGCCTCGCTCACTACGCCCGGCGCTGCTCAAAAGGAAAGCACATGCAAGAAGCATGTGCAGGCAGTTATCCATGCAACAACCTCTTACCTCCATCGTACATCCGTTAGACACTGCAGCGGCAAGGGAACACTGCCCAGGCAGTTTACCATATCACTATTACACCCGGGATTTCTGATAGGTTGCAATTCCCCAGCTCATACATGTATGTCAAGGGTTACTGCCAAGGCAGCATAGAGCCCCCACCATGCAGAATTATGGTCCCTGTCGACATCTGAACATACCTGGGGGTAAGGTATGCAGCCAATGCTCTGTTAGACTCCAAGCCCGTCTTGCCTTGCAAACCGCCAGTGTCCCACCTCCCCAACAAGAATGGGCCCTCTGTCTCTTCCATGATGCTGGAAAGGCTACCTGAGCAGTCGTTTGGGAGTCCAGGGCCTTGGCTGGCCTCTGCACATGAGGTTGAAATCTACAGCAGGTCACAACCAGCACTGAACTGCTTGAATACTATGATGCAGCTAATTATGCAGGGGTTCTGCTGTCCTCCTAATGGCACAGAGGCAAATGTGCTAGCGAGTAGGCAGACCCGGTTTCTGCGCAGGCACTCCTTTTTTGTCCCTCGACAAGAGAAGCAAAGCAGAGTTGAATGGTACATAGTACATAACGGGAGCCATAATTGCTGTCTACGAACAATTTTTGCAGACCTTAGTTGTCTATGCTGGGGGTAGGCTCATGTCCCTGGCTGCTGGCAAGCAACTGCAGCAGACTGCGTTGGGATAATGACAGAACTGACCCTTCTTTTAATCACGCCACCAGTCAGTGGTCACCAGACTAAAGTGTCCCGTCTCAGGTGACACCACTAAGCGAGAGTCACCCATCAATGAAACAAGTGACCCATTTAGGTGATGCAAGTAATCAAAGGCACCTGATCAATGACAAAAGTGGCCCATTTCAGGTGATGCAACTAATCAGTGGGCACCTAGAGTAACGAAAAAAGTGGCCCTGCTTCACGTGACGCAACTAATCGATGAGTGGGCACCTAGAGTCTGGAGTGATGACAAAAGTTGCCCACTTCAGGTGATGCAACTACCGGTAATCAATGTTCACTCAATCCAGTCGCAAAGCATGCTGTCTGTACATCACTTAGCTATGTAATAACTTAGGAGTTCTCTGTGACTCTTAATGTCTGATTAGTCTCCGCTCTGGTCGTCTTAGCTTTCATTATCGGTCTCTGATTCTCGACACACACTAACAAACTGGTTAAACTCATGTGGCGGGTGCTGCACGGTCCCAGGGCTGTGATCTATCTCATGCAATAACCTAGGAGTCTGCATCTCTGCTGCCTCAGTCTCTTCAAAATGTCGGCTTGCGCGTTTGCTTCCGACACACAACAAACTGGCTGGAGTCGCAAACATGGTGCTGCACGGCCCGAGACCTGTGCAGTGATCTATGTCAGATTCTCAGCAATCAGGTCAAGGCATCGAGCCATGTGAGCAGCATGCTGTCAGGTTGATTCTTGACAAGATACGGTTTTATGCTTATGCTTTGTGCTGCCGGCATCTGCCATACTGGTCCCTAGGATAGGGGTGGGCGTGTTTCTATAACTTGCTTGTGCAGAAGCCAGCAAGATACAACTTAGCTGCAGAACTGGTTCATGGGTGTGCACATGCTGGAGATTAATCAGTGCTGGCCATCGCTCCTTTTTCATGCTCCCTGTTCTGTGGAAGTTGTTTTGGTCTCTCCAGGGCCATCTATACCTGTTGCATGTGGTTAGCGGTCAGTCAGCAGATCATACCCTGGACAACATGGAGATGACAATATGTTGAAGGGCATTGCTGCTAGAGGGCAAGAGCGGATTGAACATACTGCGCCAGACTGCTTGTAGATCTGAGTTCGAGAACATCTAAGCGTCAGGAAGCCACATCTTCTTTGGTTGTGAGGATGGGCTGCACAGACTTACCAGCCTCTTCACGTGAGTGTCCAGTGTAGTCTGTTGGGCCAGGTGTATGTCACTTTATTCCAAGCCCTCGTTCAATAACATTCCATATGCATACAGAACGCCAAGACCAGCATTGGCATATCCGTCCCGGAAACAGAAGTCAGCAGCAACATCCTGCCGGTGAGGTACTGCTGGCCATCAGCCACAGATAGGATGTGGTGCAGCCATGCTCTGGAGAATGTCTTGTTTAACGATCTCGAACCTGCGCGAATGAGATTTGCAACGGAAAGGGTATGACTCAAGGCAGTACGCGTCTCACTTGAGTGCCAAGCTGTGCCATCGGCCACAGCTGAGAAAGAAGTCGGCGGTTGCAATAGTAATGGGGAGGCTTGTATAACACAAGTTAATACTGCGCGTACTTGATGTCGTCATTTGCAGTATGTAGGTCCTTGATCGCGTGTCCATGGCCTAAGCTGAGGAGCCCCTCGAGTTGCTGTTCTCTAGCATTTATCTCAAGAAGTCGCAATGATCCCAAAGGGGGCTTTCCTCCGTGTAGTTGATAACTCAGGAGCTCGTCTGGCTCAGGTTATCTGGACTCGTTTTGATACTGCGGGAGTGGGCAACGTAGTTAAGGTAGCTGTAAAGGAAGCTAAGGGTGGCAAAGTCGCCAAAGGGCAGCTGAAGAAGGCGGTGGTAGTGGAGGCCAAGTACCCAACACGGCGGAAGAACGGCAGCCACTATCAGTACCTGCGCAACTCATGCGTCCTAGTAAGCGACAAGGGCAACCCACTTGGCAATCGCGTGCGGTCCCTGCTTGCTTACGAGTTCCTGAAGCCACGGTGGAAGAAGATCAGCGCCCTTGGACCAAGGCTCTTCTGAAGTGGCAGCGGCAGTGACAGTGGCAGTGGCAGCGGCAGCGGCAGGTTAATTGATGTGCTGGTGGAGCATCACTTAGGCAGATCAGTGCAGCAGTACCGGATGTTTGTACAGCTATCAAAGCAGGGGAGAGTCCGACAAGGAGAGCAGGGGTCAGTCATACATGCAGGAACGAAGAAAAGCAGGGTGCGGCGAACAAAACAAGGGGGGCAACAAGCAACCACCATCCCAAACGTGGATCTGGTGCAGCAGTACTGTTTGAGGCCAAGTGAAGGCATCAAATTAAAAGGGTTGCTGCTGTGGCACATCCTACGATCTACCACTGTTTAGATCTGCTGGAGCTTGAACTTGGCCAACACATGGCATGAGAAAGTAGGCACGCAGATTGCAGCTCCTCAAGAACCATGGCATCTCTGTGCTTGCCATGTTGGGGCCGGGTGTCTTCCAAACACTGATATGGCATCAGATGAGTAATAATGTGTAATCTGTCTGCAGCAGTCGCGAATTGAGGAAAGTGATGCAAAGCTTGGCTGCTGCGTGCGTTGTGCATGGGAGTAGGGATGGCTGGATGCATGTGACATACCGGTATGCTGTTGTCTTGCATGCTGTCAGTTCGGGCTTTGGTCCTTATTGGGGACTCAGTGTGTTGTGCCCAAGTCAGGAAGCATGGAAGTTGAGGCACCTCTACATTCTGCAGGGGCTCGGATTGCATGGCAGCAGGGAAGGTTGAGATCTGTACAGTAGGAATGAGTTTGAAAGATCGACTGCTAAGTTGCTTTTTGGCATGTTAGAAGGCTTTCCACCCTTTTGCTCTGTGGGACTACTAGAGGGCCAACTGTAAGCAGTGGGCTTGTGGTGTAAGGTACCAAGCCGCTGGAGCTGCCTTTCAGATTAACTATCGTGAGTGTGCTTGAACTTGCAACAGCACTAGTACAAGATGCAGTGGGGGTGCTCTGCCTGCTTTACTATTGCAAGAAGTTGTTGGGCTGTGGTGGATGCCGTGCCTTTGAGAGCGAACATATGTAGATACCACATGCAATCATATGTGGGGCTGTGAGGTGGCTGCGGCATTGGCGCAACCATGGGAATTTGAAGTTGGGAGGCTATGGAATGGTTTTTCCAGTGCTCATTGTTGAGTTACTGTGTCACTCATAAGGAGCTGAAAATGCCGTGTTTGGTTGGTTCCACCCATATAGCAGTTCCTTGCTACACCTGAAACTCTTGTCTGCTGGTTGGTTGGTTGGTATGAGTTGGTGGGGTCGATTGGTATGCTGAGTGGCCATTCTCTCTGTTGATGGGGTGATTTGTAGGAGTCGCTGGGGCAGGTCTCGCTTGGAATGTAGGTGAATGCAGCTTTTCAGGCAGCACCAAGGGCTAGACAAAACTGATGTCCACTGCGCCAAGGAGGCAGTGTACATTGTCTATGCAATCGTTGCATGTGCAGAGCAAAAGAGTAGTGGGGACGGGCTTTTTATCCATGAATGTATGTTGCTGACTGTATGTATGCCCGGTTGCGGCTGTGCTCTGAATCAAGGCAGGGGTCTTATCCTTTTGCAGTATAACTTTACATTTGTCTTGCTCACTGGGTGACACTGCTTGTCTTGTCAGCATTATTGGAGCTTTGTTGGCCCTGAGCAAGGCATTGAACTGCAACTTGATTTGCTGCTGACTGGATGGGTGAATTCCGCTACAAGTCGAATTGGCGGGCTGGCCTGACATACACTGCTTTGGCTAGCAAGTGAGGGTTCAAGGGTCAGTGGGCTGGTGGCATTGTGAGACTCAGTTAGTGGACAGGAACTTGAGCATGCCGTTGGAGCCTTAGTTGGCCCCTTGGCTTGTGGGTGGCGCTGAGTACTGCCATTGTACTTAGCAGTGATGTGGTACTGCGCTGGCCCCACTAGTGAGGGGCCATTAGGTAGAGAGAGAGAGAGAGAACTACGCAGAGAAGGGGGGAAATCCCTTCTTGCATATCTTAAGGGAGTGGACCCTCACCTAATACATATAGATAGGCCCACTACCATTCGGAGCCCAGAACACATAAGTGGGTGGGTAAATTACCCACCCGCCTATGTTATCTGGGTGGATGGGTGTGTCGCCAGAACTGCGGGTCGAGGTGACGTTCCTTATGACGTTTAGTAGTGTAAATCCAGTGAATACGGGTGTTTATGGGTATACGTATACGGTATACGGCCAAAGTGCGAGACATATACGGTATACGGCTGCGTTTGCGTGAAGGTATACCAAGCTGCTTGTGAGGATGTATACGGATGAGAAACGATCTGCGTGGAGGTATACGAGTATACAGCACGATGGCTGTGTGGCTGCTAAGAACGTATACGGAGCTTTCGAACACCGCTTCTGGGTGCTCTGAACCGCAGTGATTTTCTAGCTTCTGGGGGCTTCGCCCCCAGACCCCCTTGGTGGACCGGCAATACAGTTGTCACTCCTCAGCACTACTCACTCATGTCTTCGGCCAATCCAACTCTTGCTAGGCAGCGGTCCCAACAGATGCATGCATGTGCCATTAATGCAAGCAGTGTTTGCTTCGCTCCAACCTCCTGCTCGCTCTACATCTTCTTCACGTCTGCAGTGCATGCTCCTCTTCTCCGCTGATCCGCTGACAGCAACCCCGGCAAGCGCCCATTAAAGAGTGGGAGTCTTACCGTAATCAAATCATCTGCTGATGATCTAATCAATGGATAGCAATGCTGGAGCATTTCTGGCAACATGTTCTGTAGGGGTGCTGTTCTGTGAAGGAGCGAGCTGGGTACCTGGACACTATATTGAGCAACAGGACAAACTCTAAGCAGCAAGAAATATGCGACACTGAGAACGGGCGGGGATGCTGCTGACCACAGGAGGACATACTCAAGAGGATAATCATGACTCCCAAATGAGGTGCTGTATAAGTACGGTAGTGCTGTATCTCTAAGCTGCAACTAAGCCATGCTGTTTCATCTCAGCAATGCATTTGTTAATGGGGCAGCCCCCCTCGTGCCCACAATTACCCCTGGCTTCTGGGGGCTACGCCCCCAGACCCCCTCAGCTTACTTCCCGTATAGTTCCCTTTAAACTTAGCAATTGCCGATCTTGCTGCAAGCTGGTTAGATAGCTAGTAGAGGTAGAAGCAGATTAACAGTGCTGCTTCCAGCTTAGCTTCTGGGAGCTACGCTCCCAGGCCCCTCACACCACACTACCAAAACCACTGCCCTGCCCTCTGGGCCGTGCAGCACCCTAGCATGACTCCAACCGGGTTTTTTAGTGTGGTGTGTTGAGTAGGAGCGAGTAATAGAGAGCTAGAGGGTTGCGAATTCGAGCGAGGCGAATACAAGTAGACCTGAGAACCTTCTTACCTAAAGTTTGAGAGAGGCAGATGCTATTGTGTTAACAGGAATCATTGCATCTTTTTCCGGAGATGCTATCGTGTGGGCTATGGATCCCAAAATGATGCAAATGCATGCCCATGGCTTTTTGGCAGCTGGGTTTGGGCAGAGATCCGTGAGTGCACCATTGTAGAAATGTCAAACATGTTCCACAGGCTCACCCATGGGTGCACATTTGGTTGTCATGACGTGAGTGGCTGCAGGGTGAGGAGTGGTCCAAAGTATATTGCTGCTGTGGTGACAATGTCCCCGTCTAAGAAGCGAAAACAAAACTTTCAGAGAGTTGTGTATGCAGGTATGTTGGGTGTTGGATGCCAATGGACGTAACCATGTCTTTTGACATGTTCTTTAGTGTACAAAAGGTGTATACCATGTTCTGGATACGTTTGGGTGTCTTTGTTGCCATATCGGGGGATTTTAGGAGACGTATACCAACATTGGGGTTGAGCTTTTTGCGAGAGGTATACGGTATACGATTGGGTTTGCGATGACGTATACGGAAAGCTTGCGAGGGGTATACGTATACGGCAAGAGCTTGTGAGGGAGTATACGGTATACAAAGGCTGACGGTATACCCATACCACCCGTTAAGTGAAGATTGGTGATGGCCATAACATGGAGGCGGTTGAGCAGGCGGGGGAGTGCTTGTTAGTTTCTGACACCAAGGTATCGCAAATGAGAGGTGGTAGAAGGCCATTCATCAAGTTATTAAAAGGCAACACAGTCACTAAAACAAGATTCTACAAGATAGTGCAATTCAATCTCTGCACCCACTAGTCCATTCAGCACTGGCACGCTTACTGCCAGTCACAGACATGCCCCTATCTATTGTGCAGTCACTAGAATGAGGATGGGTCACTCACAACCTTGATGATATATCCTGGTTGATCAGTAAGCTGCTTCATGGCCGCTCTGTGACAGCTGAATCCTTGCACTACACATGCAGTCCGGGCCGACAATGGTTTTGACCGATAACCCTAATCAACCAACGCCCCCTTTCCCCCACAGTTAATTCTGCAAGCAGGTGCCCACCGACCATGCAACTTGTCCCTGCTCGGCAGGGTCGGAGCCTAGCATCTGGATGGTGGGAGCATCATGATGGCACACGCCGTGATGGCGGGCTCAAAATCATATCCCTTCTAAATCCCTTCACATCTTCTGGTAAGAGTCAAACTTGTCTGTATACTCTGGCTTATGGGCACTCTTGAGGTAGCCACAGTAGCTGTCCTCCATATCAAAGGACTTGCAGCTTGGGTTGGCAGAGCAAGAGTTGGCCACTGCCTCCACACCACCACACACCTTGCAGAAAGGCTGGTACTTGCCATCGTAATCCTTGTATTTGCAGTCAATCTCGTTGCCGGGCACGCTTGTACGTGAGGCCAGCTTGTATGCATCTGCATGGGAATGAGCACAGCCATCAAAAACTGTAAGTACTGACCCAAAGCTGCAAATCAGAGCCTCACCAACACTGGCGATCTCAATCTATAGGAAAGCGGGCGCTAAACGACAAAGCTGTGAAGGGTGACAGGGACTACAGGATCGAAACAGTGGAGCAAAACCATGGAGGGAAAGTGAGTCATCCTGACACCTGCCGTGCAATAGGAGATCCAGAGTACTGGAAACATGATAATTGATCTACTTAGCACCCGTACCCGGTTGGCTAGGACAGAGGCAGGCAGCTGGGAGGTGCAGATCATGGGGTAACAGAAACATGCATGAACTGCATTAGAGGTTAATGATTCAACCTGCTTGTTGAGGTCTAAGTGCATGGGATACATGAGGGAGCTGCTGGCATGTTTAAAGCTGAACAAAAAGAGAAAAGTCCGGGCGGGTGGAAGCTTTGAACTACAGGCAAAGCCAGGCCAGAGTTTATACATTATAAAATCGGCTAAACATTTACCCCTTTATCCCTAAATGGCCCTTTGCTTTGTATGCAATCAATACGTAAGACTCTTTCTCACCAAAGCCGCCCTGCCGCCTCAGGTGCACGTGTGACTAATTGGGCAAAGGATTATATTAGACGTTTAGAACAGATTGTGCCATCCAGTCCACAGACAAGAACGCTTGCAGTACAGCTACCTTTCTTACACTAAACCACATGCTGCATGAGGTCACTGATAAAAGCAAGCTCCTGTGTGCAGCACGAACCAACAATGCACCCACCTTTGGGAGCAGAGCCAGACACATAGGAATTGTAGTCCTCGCGGTACTGGGTGCTTGTGCCCTTCTTCAAGTACCCACAGTAGTCTCCCTCCATGCTGAAGCCAGTACACTCAGAGTTCCTATTGCAGGCATCTGCTACGGCACGTACGCCGTCACAGATGCGACAATAGGGGTAGCTCTTCCCTTCATAGTCCTTTTGGCCACACAGGATGTCATTACCAGGGATATCGGCACGAGGGACCAGGTAGAAGTCCTTAGCTTGGACAGCTGCATCAGCGCGGCACAGAACTGATCAGTTGCATGCAGGATCACCCAAGGGCCCTGTTTCAAGAGGGTGCGAGCCGTACGTGAGGGTGGGAGCCGTGAGGCAAGTATGGCATTCTCAATCATGCACCAAAAGCAAACTGATGCCAAGCATGAGTGCCAGTGTACCCATCTGTATGCTTTAGTTATCTACTTTGTCCACAGTGGCAAGTCTCAGGCAGTGAGTGTGAGAGACGTATGCGGTGCCACCCAAAGGAGCACCCACTGGCAGTCCGAATGCATCACACATATAGACATTATCTAGGCTTGCTGGAAAATAGTCACAGTCTTATCTCTAGGGTCTAAGGGCTGGGTGGCAGCAGGACCAGTTGCTGAACCGTTCCCCAAACTATACTGGACCGCAAGTAAGCACCGCTGAACCCACCTGTAAGGAGGCTGATCTGGGCAAGGGCGAGGAAGAGGGCCGTGGCTGCAACGAGGCGAAGGTGGCAACCCATGCTTTGAATGCTTCAGTAGACGGCTCCTGGGCGCCTAAAAGAGGTATCTAGATGGGATCGTTGTGACAGAAACAGAAACGTATGCTGTAATGGCACAAGAACGCACTCTGCCTTGGTTGCAACCTGTTACGGCTGTAGGCTTAAGTACAAGTGCCACCGGAGGCAGAGCTTCTGCTAAAGACTAGTGTGTATAAGATGGAAGCAGCTGCTCGATCAAAGGAGCACTTGGCAGAAACGGCCAATAAGAAGAAGTCGGGGCTGTGCGAACGCGGGACCAAAGCCATAAAGCCTGTTGGATACCGGGTGCTTACATGTCTTCTGGTAGATCCGCAGGTCCTGGAGTGACTCAGTCCGCTGCCCAGTTGCAATCAAACATCCTCCGGCGCCGTGTTCCAAGGTACAATCAATCAGGGTGCACGACTCGCAGCTGACGCGACAGTGTTACCTTGGACCGGCGGGTTCATCCGGAGAAGCGCATAAGAACATAAAAGGGCACAACCAGACGCTGTTTGCGAACCATATTTCCAACCTGAAGGCATGCCTTTGAGGCTAACGTCTTGCTGGCCTCACATGGCATTGCGCGCATCAGAGGGCGCGCATGATTGCCCCCGGCACTCATGAGTAGCAATTGCTCCGTTCAGCCACATATTGGCTGTTGCACATTATCGTATGCAAACCAAGGAATTGACTTGAACTTTTGCAAGCTTTGCCATTTCTGTGGCTCACTCGGTTAAAACACATGCCATGCATGCACATCTGCAAATTGTCGAGATGACAACCTCGTCAAAGACAGCACCCAAACTATGAAAATCTCGACTGCTATTTTAAATCTTGTTCAGCACACTGTACGGTTAAGTCGTATTGGACCCGGAATCAGCTCGTTTTCCTGGGCAGAAGTTGCCTGAGGTATACGAGGTTCGTATGGTTTAACCATGCATTCCATGCATTCAGGGAATCGGCCAATCCAAGACAGAAACAAGACAGCGACAGGCATGGTTTCGTGATTGTACACACAGGCAGTCGTCTGAGCACTCAAAAACCAGTCATATCATCTGTTAGCAGCTGCAACACAGCTGCCACCCGTTCCTCTTCCACACACGGCATCACCATCCAAGTGGTGATCCCTACAGTCAGGCACTGCCGTAACTCCTCATCCTCATCACCTCCTTTGCTCCCCTTCACACCCTTGCTAAATGCCACCTCTGCCAACCCCCTGACCATGTCTGCCTCTTCCTCGCTCTCTCTACCCCCTACCCCACGTAAGCTGTCCCCTAACTGCTCCATAAAAGCCCATACGACACTCTCAGGTATACTCCCGGAGAACCTAAGCCTTACAGCAGCCTGTGCCCCAGGAGAAATCCCCAGCCAGCTAGCTGCATGCTCCCCCCACAACCCAAGGATCACCTGCTGCTTCACCCGCACCTCCTCTCTGTACATATCAAGCACCTCTTGCAGCAGCTGGATTGCAGCTGGCAATTTGAAGCTATGGAACACAGGAGCACGCGCATGCCAGCTGCTACTGCTGGTCCTGCCGCTGCTGCTATTGATGCTACTGCTGATCCCTCCTCTGCAATTGGCATCAGGAAGACAGGCGGACATGTCTCCAAAGGCAACACTCATAGCCTGCAACAAGGTGTATCGACAGGGGCAGGTCAGCATATCTTGCCTTTGCAATGTCCATACATATGCCAATTTGCACATACGTACCTCATGCATGGCTGCATGGTGCCAATTGCAAAAGGATCAGCATGCAGATTCCACATGGACCACATGCCAGGTGCAGGGTACAACAGCCTCCTTTGATAGTAGGGTCTGCGCATTCCCCGGCTCTGGCTTTCACATTCAGGCACCACATGGTCAGAGTAGCATACTTCTAGCTGAAAATGCATTGATCCAGAGGTGCGGATGGCTTCACCATCTGCAACCATCCAAAACTCAAATGCTGTCCCAATGGGCATTCAACAGCCTCGCCCCATGGTTATGATTATCCACAGTTTGACAACATGTGTGGCATCCTTTTCAGTTTACCCCAATTCAAGCAACCATATGCTATGGCTGCCCTTCAAAAAGGCGCCTGGCTTTGTTTTGCTACCAGCTCAATGGCTGGGTTCTTGCAGAGACTGCCTTCATGCACTTTCACAGCTGCTTCCCAAATGCTGCTGCTATGTCTGTATCAATTCATCATGAAACACAGCTTAGCATCTCAACTGTGCATGTGCGTGTCAGCTCCCACAAACAGCAGCGTCCCCAGGGAAAACTCAGAGGCTCCACTGATCTCCTGCACACTTCCCTCCTTGCTGTCAGAGCACATCAATGAAGCTCTTTCCCATTCTAGCCCCTCCATGTGCCCACAGGCACATGCTCTCTGCATCCAAGATTTTACCCATCCCAGACCCACCATACTCCAAGACATAAGCTACTCCCAATCCCCCCCCTTGCAATTGCAAGGCCCACCAAGTGTACGCTCTTGGGAGCAGCTACACCCAGTCGTTGCAAAAGGCCCAAAAACAAGGCATGGGTAACATCTGCAACAAATACCTCTATACAAGGAGCATTTCTTACCTTTACAGCAGCTGCAATCTCCTCTGCGTGCTCCTGCAGCCGGCCCAGCTGAGCTCTCTGCTGCTGCAGCAGTTTGCCTACAGCAGCTTCCTGCAGGCCTCCCACACCTGATAGCACTCCTAAGGGCATACGTGGAAGGAACTTTGCATTGAGGATGTGGTTCACCAGCTGTGTTGCCTGTGATGTACAAGAAGAGCACAATGTAGTCTCAGCAACCATGCTGTCTTACCGCTCACCACAGCACGGTACCTAGACAGAAACGGGTCAAGCTACAGGCAGAGTGTTGCCTGTGATGAACATCAAGAGGACGACAAAGTACTGTCAGCAACCATGCTGTCACACAGCTCACTGCAGGGTCGTGTGCAGGCAGGAACATGCAAGATCAAGCATCAGGCCGCATGCTTGGCAGGTACGTAGCCACCAATAACAAATCAGGAAACAGGGTGCCCCAAAAAGTCATGAAAGTGACATTTGCACCAACAATATTGAATGGATGCTCCTGCAATAAGGCCACCATTATGCAATTGTAAAGGAATATGAGATCAGCTTCAGTGGCATTCCTGCAGCATGAAGTACGGAATGATCAATTTTGCAGCATCATGTGTGTGAAAAATCCACATCTACTAACATTGGTTCACTCCACCCGTCCTAAGTGCTTCTGCATTGTGAATGCACAAAGACACCCACCTCAGCAACCCCTGCGCTGCTAGCATCTTGTACCCTAGTCCTGGCCTCTTTGAAGGCCGTAAGGGCCAGCCGTAATGCTCTTTGTGCTTCCCGTCTCCAGGTCCGCTGCTCCAGCGGGGTGGGAGGTGCTGCTGCTGCTGGTGGTGGTGGTCCAGCTGGTGGTGTTGCTGGAGCAACTGCTGCTGCTGCTGCTGCGATGTGTAGGTCACCCAGACTCTCTGACCCTGCTGCTGCCGTGGCAAAGGGTCGTCCTCGTGCATCTGCTCCTGCTGCTGGTGGTGGTAACCCTCCTGCCCCAGCTGATAGAGTCCCTACCTCTGCAGGAGATGCTGCTGACATTCTTGTGCACCCCGGCCCTGCCTCCGTTGCTGATAAATAAAAAGTCAGTTGCGTACCGCTCTACTTCTGCCAACGGTGCAAAATTATTGGCTGTACACCCCCACGTGCAGCTGCTGTGTTCCGTGTCCGTGCACGTGGAGAGTAGCAAAGGGATGGGTGGTTGGAGGTACGCTTTTAGCTGCTTCTCAGGCTGCAGCTGCACTGGGGAGAAACGCTATACTAATACAAGTCCGCAAAAGGCGCTGCTGTGCTCTGTGGCCTCTGCCCTTTGTCCCTGACAACTGTGGTGGTGTTGCTGTACAGGATGTCACAAGCTGCTTGGCCAATCAATGGAAGACGCTTGAGCACCGGCAAGCCTCGTTCCCGCCTGAGCTGAGGTTGCTGGTTCAGCGGGAACGGGAAGGTGGTGGCAGGTCTAAGACAACTAGAACTGAGGAGCTGCAGTGGTGGGGGCTTTGTTGCAACAGCAGCAGCTGCTGATGTGTTTTTGGTGTTGGCAGTTGGGGGGGGGGGGGAGAGAAGGGGAGGGAACTGGAGAAGGACTGGCTGAGATTGGTCACGTACAAGGGTGGGCTGCACCCCAAAACACTTGAAGCAGCTGAGATGTAGCGGGGGGCAGCAGCTGCTGTGACGTGCTAACACTGTATGCTGGCACAGCAGCGTTGCAGCTCTGCCAAAGCTCTGGGAGGCAGGGTCCTCCGTCCGAAGGTAGCTAAGAGGATGCCACAGGACAGCTGTAGAGCTACAATCCCAATTTGGCGGTTCCTGGACAGGGCAATGTAGCTGCCAGGGGTCTGATGGATTACAATAAGCTTCGTGCCTGCAGGTTGAAGGAAAGTTGGAGTAAGCAGGATATCTGAAGGGGTCAGGTAGCTGCATGCTGCAGATGGGGCTGCATTTAGGGTGTGGAGTCTGCTGAGATTCTGGAGCATGCTCTATGAGTAGCCATCAAGAAGAAGAGATGACCAGGTGGCACCAGTAGGTATGTTGCTTATGCTGTACTCTCCTATGGCTTGTTTTGCTATGGCATATCATGCAATGTATTAACATGATTGACAGCTGCTGAGGGGATTGCATGGAGGACTGCTATGCTATTTTGATAATGGTTAACGGATCTGATGGACCTACCAAAGCTGCTATACGCTGTTGGAGGGTCCTCAGAGGAGTAGAATGTGCTGATCAGGCCCTTAATTGGCTCGTCTAAGCCACCCTGTGTGGGGAGGTCATGGGGTTTGCTGCTACCGTGAAAGGCATGATGAGTTTGAGGAATGAGGCCTACCTTGCTTACGTGTGCATTGAAGGGGCCGATTACTGGATCGACTACTCCGCTAGCCTGGGAATGAGAGCGTGATCCTTAGCTGGTTGAGGGGGGTACGGCGTACTCAGAGCAGTGGGGCAGGATACATACAGTGACCAAGACAAAACCGGTGATCACTCCACTCGTGCACAAATTAAAGAGAGGCTCGGCCCAAGATACGGCACGATGCAGCGCCATTGACTGGGCTATCCTTTGTTGCAGGTCGCTACAGGGGCTCCATCTGCAGGCAGTCTCTAGACTCTAAGACGACTTCATCCTGCAGGCGTTTACTCTGAAGCACGTGCTTCATAAAGTACCTTCACAGAGTCTAGGCTCCTCTGCCGCTCTTCGAAACAGCTGCTGTTGAACTCGAGTGTGCACGACCGTTCAGCTGCCACACACACCTGTAGGAACTCAGTTGGCACAGCTCTTAAAACTCTTAAAACTGTTCCTTGGATACAAGGAATGAAGGATGTATGTCGGCCATCCATGTGCATGTGTGTTTAAACTTGGCAACTCCCTGTTGGACCCTTGGCATCATTGCTTCAGTTGGCGTGAGGAAGTAGGGAGCCTTGCTTGAGACCCCTCGAACGTATTCTACTTAAATCACATTCCTTATATTATCGTGTGACTCTTTTACAACAGCTCTTGCGTGCGAACTCATCTGAGCGCTTGCCTCCCGACGACGATCCTGGCGGTACAAGGCCTTGGCAGCTAGCCCAGTAGTGGCTGCTGTCATTAGGCGGCCTCTCAGATCCTAGGGATGAGCAATGATATAGAGACCTACGTGCACCAGCTAATCAACCAGCAAACGCGGGAGAATGCACTGTTAGAGCTCAGCAAGAAGCGTGAGAACTTCCCAGAGCTTGCGCCCTACCTGTGGTACAGCTTCGGAACCATCGCAGCTTTGCTCCAAGAGATTGTTTCCATCTACCCTCTGCTATCTCCTCCCTCGTTGACTGCCCATGCTTCCAACCGAGTCTGCAACGCTCTGGCCCTCCTCCAGTGTGTGGCTTCCCATCCTGAGACAAGAGGGCTGTTCTTGCAAGGTAATGTCCTCAACTAACGAAACAAACGCAGCTCCGATGGCAGTGCCAGATATAGCAGGTTGTAACGATGCCAGACCATGCATGAAGCCATGGACCTTGCAGCAGCAGCAGCAGCAGCAGCAGCAGCAGCAGCAGCAGCAGGGTCACCCTCAGCAGCATGGATGCTATGGTAGCTTGTTCATGCTTCAAGGCATGGTGCTGGTTGTAGCATGGACCATTTTCAAAGCTCACAAGACACATGTATGGCTAGGTACTGCTAGACATTGCCAAGGCATCCTTGGGCGTTAATATCCCTCTTCGTATCTCAATTGTGGCCGCCAGTGATTCGGACTCCATGTCCCTCTTGTACAACAACCCTGTGCAGGAGAGCCTCATGTCCGACAAGGACATTCATAGCAGCACAGTTCTTTTTGCCTCCGGTACCCTGGCACTAACACGCTGCTGAAGATTCTCTTTTGCACCATTCTTGGGCATCGCTGCAACTAACGATCTGTAGAGAGTGCATTGCTGACTTGCTGTTGTTTTGGCTGCAGCTCATGTACCCCTCTTCCTGTACCCCTTCCTCAACACTGTCAGCAAGACACGACCCTTTGAGTACCTGCGGCTGACCTCTCTGGGAGTCATAGGTGCCCTGGTCAAGGTGGACGACACAGATGTCATCAACTTCCTGTTGTCCACTGAGATCATTCCGCTCTGCCTGCGCACCATGGAGATGGGCAGTGAGCTGTCTAAGACTGTGGCTACCTTCATTGTGCAGAAGATCCTGCTAGACGACGTAAGTTGGGGTAATTGGGGTGTGCTGCCAGGGGCCAAGCGCAAGACCATGAGGATCTGTCGTATGTAGTATAAGCAAGCAAGGCTTGGGTCTGAGTAAAGCAAATGCCTAATAGTCCGCCCAGCCATAGGAAAGAGGCCCGAAGCAATTAGGGGTTTGAAGGTGCTGCTTGGGTCTGTCATCCAGGATTGTGTACACCACCTGTATGATGCAAAGGTGGTTTGACGGCACTGTAGGTGCTAGGGGAAAGCCGTTGTGAGTAGCCTGCCAGGCAGGAGCCTTTCTTTATGATGTTGGTATGTTTGATGGTTAATGCGGCTGAGTATGTCTTTATGATTCATTGATTGATGGCAGCATGTGTCATGAGCATGAGACGTTTTCACCTGCCAAGGACAGGCTCACCTTGGGCTCCACCGCATTAGACAAGCATCGTATAGTCTGCAGAGTTCTGATAGTCGTGTATTTGTAGACGTCCAAGCTTAATAATGAAAGTAGGCCAATTTGCGCATGACTTGATGTCCTTGATTACTTGATCAGCAAGGGCTCAGTTGCAGCCACTTCGATCAGCTTATGCTGAGGCACTCACTTAGTTGGGGCATATGCTGATCCCTCGCCTTTTGCATTTGCCTCATAGGTTGGCCTGAACTACATCTGTGCCACAGCTGAGCGCTTCTTTGCTGTCGGTGCTGTGCTGGGCAACATGGTGGTCATGCTGGCAGAGCAGCCATCACCCCGCCTGCTCAAGCACATCATTAGGTGCTACCTCAGACTGTCAGACAACCCAAGGTAGGTGCCAGGTTTCCGGGGGTTTGATTCTTGAGGTTCAAAACGGTTAGCAGTGTAGTGGCAGGGTTAAGAAGAGTCTTAGAGACAGACACCCTGCTAAGCCCCATATATTGATAGTCGTATTAGCATTAGCGGATATGCGAACCATCTTCCACCTGGCCTGACACATTCTGGCTTAGGAGCTGGGGTGGGTAAAATGTGGGTATGCAGGAGATGATCCCTTTTGTTCACCACCATGTGTGGCTGGGTATGCAGGTTCTCTGTTGGGTTTGAGCAGAGCCTTGTGTTATGAACCGGATAGGGGCTGGAAAATGTGCCTCGGAATGCACACCATGCTCCCTGGTGTTAGCAGCATCAGTGCGTACTGTATGTGATTTGCCGGCAAGCTCTGTAATCTATTGGGTTAAGAACCTCACCCTTCATCAACCTCAGCAGCGGCCGCCCTGAGTCACTCTCCTCCAGCACCAGCATCAAAACCAATTGATGCAATATGGTGCTGCCTGTGCTCTGACCCATGCTGCCTATGCCCTGGTAATATCACATGCACCATGCTTAATGTTGGTGGAGGAATGATTTATCTCTTATGTTCTTGATTTATGTCTTCCTGAAATTGGGGTCGTGTGCTGCTTGGCCTTGAGTGACCTTTTGGCATAGCTGGTTTTGCGTTTTGATTGTGGTTGACTGACTGTTGCAATGGCTGGCCTTATGCACTCTGAAGCATGCCGGCTTTCCATTCTGCTGTCCCTCCTTCAGGCCAAGGAGGTGCTGCGGCAGCTCTCGCCTGAACTGTTGCGGAACTTACACTCTATGTCAATACTGCTTTGTCCAGCGCTGTCGCTTGTCAGCTAACCAAATCCGTTTCTGCTTCTTTGCTCCCTGTGTTTCTTTCCCTAAGGGCACGCGAGGCTCTGCGGCAGTGCTTGCCTGAGCTGTTGAGGAACCCGCAGTTCACTGCCTGCCTAAAGACGGATGAGACCACCCGCAGGTGGCTGGCGCAGCTGCTCATGAATGTGGGCTTTGCAGAGAATGCAGCACAGCTGGCTGGGGAGGTGCTGCAGCCTACACCGTTGCAGGGCAGCTAGTTGTCTGGCAGCAGCAGCAGCAGTAGGAGCAGCTCTGTGTGGGAGGATCGGCACGGCACGGGGCCTTGAATGAGTGGTTTTGAAGGGCCTTGGATGAGTGGGGGCGGAGGATGGGACTGATGGAGTGTGGGTGCTACAGAAAACGCAGCACAGCTTGCTGGTGGCATGTATCCAATACCATTCAAGGTGGACGGGTGGCTGGATGGGCACGCTATGGGGTGCTCAGACAAGGCAGCCACAGAAGGAGTAGGCGGGAGAGCTGCAACCATAGTCCTTGAACTGTGGAATGTGGGGCAGTGCAGAGAAGGGAGCATTGCTGGCAGGAGGAAGAACGCTGTCATTGGCACAGAAGCGGAGCTAATGCAACAGGGCAGGGATCAGCTCAGTGCAGATGGCTGGGTTCGGAAATACTTTACCAATGGAGGTGGTCTTACCATTGGGTACATATGGCAGTAATTGAGTTAAGAAGTGCACGCATGTGGGATTCTGTTTCCCTCTATGTGGGGGTGGAGGGTTGGTGATCGATGGATACAGTTCGGTTGGGCTGATGTCGTGAAGGGATTGGCTGTGCCAGAGGTGGTGATCCCCCTGCAGTGCCAGGTCATCTACTGCTGGCTCTGTGCTTGCCAGTGCAGTTAAACTTTTAACTCTTCTATCAGACCAACTGAGGGTGATTCGAAGAAGGATCAACTTCAGTGATTATGTAAAGGTGAAGTGACTGCCCTGAATGCCAATCCCAAACAAGATCTGTGGGACAGCGAGGTGGTGCATGGTGGTGTGAGGGGTGCTGGACGAGGTTGTGGCTTCATGGGTGGGCATGAAAGTATATTTGATATGTTTTACACCTTCAGTTTTTGTTTGTTTGTTTGTCTGTGCATTGGAGACTAGAACAGCAGCAGTGTGTGTCGGATTGGGATGCTTTTGCCTGCGTGGGCAATCGCCGTGGTATGAAGCAGGGGTGCATGTCTTGCTGAGCCAATGATGCTGCAGGCAGCTGCTTCTGCAGAGATTTTAGTCATCAAGAATGCTTACTGATTGTAAGGACCACAGGGGGAGTTGGATGGGGGAGTTGCAACTGGTGTGGTTTGGTCAGTCGAACCTAGCGGCCCTCTCGCGGTCGGTTGCCACACTTGAGATGCTTGTTTGTGTGATTACACGTCCCTGTAATACCTCCGCGGGCAAGGGGTTACTGGAAGGCGCGGAGCCGGAACGTCAGGAAAAAGAAGCCTTAGTAAAGTGAGCGCAGGAGATCCAGCCTTGTTATTGCCGCCCTCAGACTGCCTTGAAAGACTTGAAAGTATTGACAAGGCGGTGAGGATGCATCGGAGGCTTTGGATCGCGTGCGGCATCGCTGGTCACCGGCAGCATGTCAGTTGCTGGTGCCGCAAGCTGCCTCTACAACATTATACAGACTGTCCGCTACAATAATGCGTCCATAATCCGCGCTGCCTTACTATACTATGTTACATGTCACAGTCCTGCTTTCTGCCTTGGCAGTCAAGTACAACGGCCATCTTGAATTTTGGGCTCGTAAGGACCTATACCGAATCATCCTTCGGAAGTGCCTACACAGGAATTAAAGGGCGAAACCCGGAGAGGTGATGGTACAACTGCAGGAGCTGCAATCCAAAAGCTGCATGGAATGGGCAGTATAGTATACATGTCTGGGATCGGCCCTTCCCTGCCCGGTCCTTACTCCCGTGTGACAGATCAGCAAGCGCCGCAGCAATCAGAAGGCACAAGTGTGGCAGTAGGCAGTGGCTTGCATGATGGCCCTTTATGTTCATGCCTCTGCTTATTGCTGTCCCGCCACCAAGCAACATGCAGGGATGTCTGCCATTTCATTCGCTCACCACATATTTCCATCGGTGCCAAACGCATAGCAAACGTATGTGATGGAGGCGATATTTTGCATAGATCAGTCCCAGTTGCTACCTCTGACCAGCGCATGCACATCAGGGCAGTGGGAACAGTCTGCCTGTGCAGCAACCATGGTGAAGGGCCGCACCAGCCACTCTTGCTCACTTCTGATGGACCAGGTTCCAGTATTTCTGCCCATGGAGCCTAGGTTGGCTCCGTACGGGCGCCCCCTTTGAGGGGCCATGATGTAATCGTAATCGTAATCACAATCAAGCCGGCGACCCCTGCCACTCATGCAGACACTGTCTATATCTGAACTTTGCTACCATTATTACATTTCATGATATGCCATAGCAATAAGTGCCATAGGCCCCGCACCTCAAGCTGTCACAAAGAGCAGCGAGGTGGAACAGAATACGGGTAAACTTCGACATGTATGACAATATATGCCTTTGCTACCACATCATATGGCTCAACTTTGTCACCAGCAGCAGCCCTCAGCTCAGTCAACAAAGCAGGTGTGACAGTTCAAATTATGCATTGCAATCACACACTACAGGCAGAGACAAAGATCTACGCAGAGCAAAGCAAAGGGGAAAAACCCTTGGCAATGGCTGAATGGCTCTATGGCAATCACAAGTACTAGTGTGACCACAAACAGCAAAGTAAGCAAGTGCCCAACTGACATGCAACACGGGGCACTGTGTTAATGGAAAGGAAGAAGGAAGCGCAATTACACCATTGCCAGGGACGTGTACTGCAGGCGGTTTTATGCCAGTTGGTTAGGTTGTTAAAGGGTGAGAACTCTACCGGCAGCACCAGGGGCTAAGGCGTGGCTGTTCACGAGGATTTGGGAGGAGGCAGGTGCCGTATGTGGGCGTATGAGTACTTTCATGGTGTGATTAATAATCTTCATCCTTGACCCATGAGGAAGATCGCCATAAAGACACCTGTTCAGTCTGCTTAGTTCTCTCTCTGATTTCAAGTGATGGTGGTCTATGAACCATCTGGGGTCAAGTGCGTGAGGGTAGTCTGTGGAGAGTGGCTCAGTGGGTTCTACAATAGTAGAATGAACCTGCAGGGGTCTACAATCAGGGCTGTGGTGAACAGCCAATCAAGTTGTTGCCGAGGACGCGCGTGCGCGTACAACGGCCTATCAAAAATTTAGACGTGGACAACTTCCGAAGAAGCCTCCTACCAAGCCCACCTGCTTAGTGCAAGGCAGGCGGAGCGTGATAAGCAGACCGCCTTTCTGATCACGGTCATGCTCCGTCCAGGTAAGTATGATTTCAATGATGCAATACTAAAGCTATAAGGGAGCACCCAGGACAGCATGCCCCGTGTTATCTCCGGCTGGTGAGGTTTGCCAGGTCAGCGACTTCCAGGATGCCGCACTTGGGTTGAGGTACACACTGCTGAGCAGTACATCCCCTTATAGTTGGTCGATTCCAACCCGCTCCACTGGCCCTTCAAAGTGTCATTCTCCTGGCCTTAGGTTTACAGTAACGGATTCTGAACCTCCACCGTCCTTCGCAGCCCAGCGAGCTTCTGACTGCGCATGCTATTGTGGCTCACTAGTTTTGCCACTGCATACAACGAAACAAGGTAGCTATGGTGAAGGCTGTGCAAGCCGAAGATGCTGTATTGCAACAGTTCGATGGGCTGATCAAAGCTGGGGTAGAAGCAGAGGTAGGACATCCATGGGATCCGTGGAGGTTGAGTCTACAGGCGGTTGGAGGCCAATGCCCCTTCGCTTCACGCAGGTTGGCCTTATGGTTGGCAAGCAGTCTGTTGGATCCCGTGACCTCCTCCTGGCGGTCATTCCTACCCCCTTACAGGTGCGGCCTCTGGTTGGTTGACTGCACCTGCCCGAGACCCTGCTAAGCTCCAGCATCACCCAGCAGCAGAGCTCCACTTCCCCCACGATTAACAGACGGCAACACTGCAGGATGGGCAAGAAGTTGTCAAGCTCACCAGGAGAGCAGCGCCATCTTCTGCGAGCAAGGGCAAGAAGGGCAGCAGCAGCAGTGGCAGCAAATCTGACAGTCAAGTTGACGTCGAGCTCGAGCAGAACTGGATGGCCGAGCATGCCAACCAAGTCCACCGCATGCTCCCCGGCGGTCTTAGCGTCTTAGGCTTCTATATCTTCTGCCCAGACAGCGGTTTTACCTCAGCCTCCCAGCAGATCTGCAGCGCCTTCAGCACCTTTCTAGAAGACTCGAGCGCAACTCAACCACCAGCAGCCTCCTGCAGCAGCAGCAGCAGTGGCGAAGCCTCAGCTTTCCTTGCACTCCATGTCGACTCCTCCATCAAGAAGTACAATATGAAGAGCTGCCCCATGCCTTCCAATGGCTCTGCATTAGCGACAAACCTTAAACCCTGCGAGCTCAAGTTTGGCAGCTGGGTAAACAACCTAGTATGCCTCAAAACTCGGCAGCGCATCTCCTGGGCTTTACCAGCAACCAACAGCAAGGCACAGCTACAGGAAACCATCGAGCAGTTGGTCAACCTTGAAGCAGAGCGGGTGATGGCAGCAGTAGCAGCTATGGAGGGAAAGCTCTTCCCTCCTTCAACCAGCAGTAGCAGCGCAAATGATAGCAGCAGCAATAGCAGCTCCTTAGCAGTGCAGGACATTGTTCCCAGCAGCAGCATATCCGAGCCTGTGTTTGTTGAGCTGTACTCCCCATCTCCAGGATGCTGCATTGCTGCTACTGCAGGGGCGACAGCTACAGTCAAAGTTGAAAGCTCTCACGGCAGTAGCAGCTTGGCAGGGGATGTAGCAGCTGTAGCATATGTGCATAAACGCGAGACTACAGCCAAAGCCCTGGAAGACTTAAAGGCAGATGTCTGCAAATCCCTCAGGGTGCGGCTAGAGTTACTGGCAGACGAAGCAGCAGATGCAGCAGCAGCGGCAGCAGAGGAACAGCAGGAAGGGGAGGGCAGTGGCAAGCAGGGAGAAGGAATAGCAGTACATCCACTGCTGAAAGAGATCGGCAGTAGCAAGCGAGTGGCAGTAGCGTTTCCAAGGAGGGTGCTGCTTCCATGGGTTGCTGGTGTCAAGGTGAGGCAAGGGTTGTGGGTTTAGAAAAGGGAAGCATGTTGCGCTCCAGCATGAACAGAATAATCCAAACATACATATACAGCTCCCTGTCAAAAGGGAGCCTAGGGTGCCGCACAGTCTTGGGGGCTGTGCAGTGTTCTCTCTCAACAGATGGTGGTACCAAGTATCTGGTTAATCGTGTCGTTGGTTGGGCCAGGCAGTGAAATAGCCAGGCAGTGAAAGAACGAACCTGCAGGCAGGAGTGTATCTGCATGGGAAGTTCAGACAACATCCTCAAACTGGATAGGGTTGCCGAGGTCCTAGCATATTCTAAACACGCTTTGGGGTGGCACGGTTGGACTTAACATCGCTGTGGAAAGTGCCGTGAAGGCCTCCTTAGGTGTATCTGCAAAATGGGGCCAGCCGCTGTTTGTTAATTGTAATTACCAGCAGAACCTGATCATCAACGCGCCCATAATTCAAGGCAGCAGTAAGTGTCTGAAGCCGAAATGAGCGGCCTTCTTACGTCTGTACAGAGGGGGGTCTTTGCTGGGGATGTTTAGGCATTGTTTTGCTTCTGCTGATGTCATGGCTCATGGCATGGTTTAATGATAAACGGGTCACTAAAATGTCTCCAGATGCCTTGTGAACCTTTATGTTAGTGCATGACCTGTATTTATAAATGAGCTTTGCATGAATGGATGTTTTTTTGTAGATGTCTCCTCTCTTATTCACAGTTTCCCATTTCCCTGGGCACAAGATGTTCATTGATGTTACGTTCCACTGCTGTTTCTGCTGCCAGGTGTGTGACTACATGACAGAAGATGAGGACAAGGCTGCAGCTGCTGAGCGTGCACAGGAGTTACTGGGCTTACAAGACCTGCCAGCTGATCAGGTGAGGTGCAGGGGGGGGTTAGGAGTTACTGGGCTTACAAGACCTGGCAGTTGATCAGATGGAGGGGTTTTAGGAATTACTGGGCTTACAAGACCTGGCAATTGATCAGGTGGAGGGGTTTAGGAGTTACTGGCTTACAAGACCTGGCAGTTGATCAGGTGGAGGGGTTTTTAGTCCACTGGGCTTACAAGACCTGGCAGTTGATCAGGTGAGAATGAAAGGGTTCAGCAAGGGAGGGTGTATGCAAAGATAGGGCACAAATCTGCCTGTGAAGCCCTTGAAATCAGATTGTTGGGGATGTGTCTGGTGGATGGCAGGAGACGACGCATTGCAAGCATGGCATACGTTTGGCAGGACCAACTACCAAAAACTCGCATCAAGCTAGGAAGTCTGCAAACATGTGCCAATTGTGGCTGTTGCCACGTGATCCACGACTAACAAACGTGCCGGCGCAGGAGAGTATGCAAGCTTGTGCTGCTCTGCTGTTGCTGGCTTAACTTGGCGGCTGCCATGAGCCTCCTGCCTCCGTCCATGCCTAACAGCGCTGCTTGATACGCAATAACCCACCATCCCATCGTAGTTGTGGGCTGGGGGGGGGGGGGGTACAACCAAACAAGATCACGTTTGGGCTCTTAGAGGTCTGCTTTTGCTGATTGCATTGCTGCATCCTGCATCATGTCCTTCAGTTTCTGGCCTGTGCATGTGGAGGCATTTACTAGTACTCCTCAGCAGCTTGCCCATGTGGTAGCGCTGAACTCCCAAACATGCATTCCTGACACAATATACATATTGTCCTAGCCGTAGTCTGGCTCAAGTTGCATGAACGGGATATAACGGAGGCCAGCTGGGCTGGGTGAAGTTCAATTTCTGCCATGTAATGTCACTGTCTGTTCCAACTTTGCTATTTCAAACACATTACAGTGGGCATCTGAGCTGGTTCCACTCAGGGAGCGCTTTGTAGTAGCCTTCCTCCGCTCAGCTGCAACCTGTCTGATTACCAGTCATGAGGCAGTTCGTAGGAAGCTTCCTCTAAGCTCCCTCCCTAACCCAGCATGCATGTCATTCGTGAACCTTCCTCAGACCCTCCTTTCCAACCCATCTGGGTTTTGTTCATGGAGCAGTTTGTACAAGCCTTTCTCTAAGCCCTGCACTATAACCCATTTGAGTTTCGTGCATGCAGCGCTTCATAGGGGCGCTGTTCTACACCCTGCGCTGCAAACCATCTGACGGTGGTCATACACTCATCTGTGGCTTGCATTGGCTTTTGGTATGTGCAGGTGGAAGAGCTGGAGCTACCAGCAAGGTCCAACAAGCCAGCTGCTGTGAAGGGAGTAGCAGCAAGGGGAGGTGGCACCAGCAGTAGCAGTGGCAGCAGCGGTGGCAGTTGCACCCCTATTGTCCTTGCTGGCGCTGCTGCAGCTGTAGCAGTCGCTGTAGCAGCAGCAGCTGTGGCTTTGGGCTCTTCCTAAGCAGTTGATGTAGCATTCTCTTGGCTATATAGGCAGCATTGTGCAGGTTAATTGTTGATGATATGTGGAAACCATCACTGGAAAGCCCCCTGACCGTGCAGCAACCGGCACATGAGTCCAATTACGGGTAGTTTGTTAATATGTTGGAGCTAATCATGCAGGCATTCTGCTGTCCTCCATGCATATCGGCACAGCCAAATGCGCCTACGAGTGGGTAGAGCCAGTTCCTGCACGGTTGTGCCCCGAGCTGCTAGGGTGGCGACCACCTGCGGGCGGGTGCTGTGGTGAAGGCAGCATGCTGATGGAAATAGGCAGTTAGCGTTTGTTGAGAATGTTGGTGGCTGTGTTGCAGAAAATCATGTGTTGATGCTACGGGAATATCGCAGGTGATTGTACGAACAGCCTGCACATGATGGTATATTCTAGTGGTTGGTGATGAGGCCCCTTGCATTTTGTGGAATCGTTGGAAGCAAGGGGTCATCAAGATAGACAGTGCATGGCTCCTGGCCTCCCATGCTACATGCATTTGACATGTGGATCGGGATATCTGTGTGAAACTGCTGTTTGTTGAGTATCTGCTGGTACTGGGAGTCAAACAAACAAACAAACAAAAATTTAAGGTGCGGCAACCGCAAAGGGCTGCTAAGTCGAAACGACCAAACGCACCATCGGATGGGTCCAAAAACAATGGAATCCAGACCACCAAGCAAGAGGAATACCCAAGCAGACATCCAACTACGGACACGGCAAATAGTAGCACCAGCAAACAAATCACCAGCAGGAGACTGATTGGTGTGTCCAAATCAAACACAATCCAGAGCACCAACCAAGCAGGATGTCCAGTAAGTCCACCGCATATGTACCACCCAAGACGTCCAGCACACCAACCAAGGCTAATACCCAAGCATGTAGCTATCTAGACTTCAACCAGTTCCTCATCAGACGAATCACTAGGAACATCTGTCTCCGACTCCGAATCAAACATATCCAAATATTGACCTGCCGGGAGCAAGATATCTGGTAAATCCACCACATCAGTACCACCTGACTGATGGCAGTACCAACAGACACGAACACACACGGCCACATACTTGACCAAGGCCGAGAGAGGGACACAGCCAGTGGCTGACAGTGCCCAGAAATCAGCATACCGGAGCGAGGACAACGCGGCCACGGGGGGAACCACAGCTGCCAGAAACAAATCTCTAGCCTCAACAATTGTGGGGTGTTCACACATGAACAAACAATGCGCCTCATCATCAACTACTGTGGAGCTACACCGCAAACAAGTGCGTTGAGAATGCGGAAGGAGGGGCGGAAGCCAACGCCCAGTATGGATACGCAAATGATGGCAACCAAGACGAAAACGCAAGAAACGTACCAACACACCATGAGACAGTCGACATGAGTAAAAAGAAGGGACAACGCCCAAAACATGTGTACCAACCAGTCTCAATTACACTTTATCCATCCCAATCAAATCAGGCTTTGGCTGGAACAAGGAGCGATGGTACAGCAGTGGAATCAAACCTGGATGTACTTAGCTACGGCTTGAACTAAATAGTAGCATCACATGAATCACTCACTAGATAGCACATTGCGCCATTGTAGTCCTACTAAACCAAGTAAATGTAGAATGCCAGCAAGACTCAGGTAGCCGCACTGTCCACCATTGAAAATGGGAAGTGGGTGGGTTTAGTCTGCACTATGCAGACAGCACCCGCCACTCATCAAAAAGCGAACACACAATAGGATGTGTCACAGCAAGAGGGTTGTTGTTGGTGTGATTCGTCAGTCTGACCTTGCAATTGCTGGGTCAGACTGATGAAACACACCAAAGATAGACAATTCCAAAGACAATGCATTCCACAAAAGCAATTCCAATGGTAGCAAGCACAGACATCTGTCACAATGAACATGTATCAATCTCTTTCGCACAACGTTGATCACGAGCCATCTCAATTAACAGATTACAGATTACAAGTTGGCCCCACACCGGGGGCGCCCGTAACGGAGCCAAACTCATCAACAAAGTCATCGTAATCAGACGAAAATGTACCAACCTTGTACTCAACCAGACCTAACTCCTGAAGCGTCTCACCTGTCACATATGGATGCAGGTCCGGTGCCTCAAAACGCCTTTAGTCCAAGCACTCTGAAACAAAGGCAGCAACCTTTCTTGGCTCCTGATCCATAAAAGCACTAACCTTCCCAGGAAACTTCATCGACCTAGCAACCCGTGACACTCCACCAAATTTGGAGAACAAAGCAGTCTCATACTTCAACCTGATGCGGTGATACGCAGGGCATTCAAACAACACATGATACTCATCCTCGACCGCGGTGGAACCCCACGTGCATTTTTGACAGACCCTCAGTGACCTTGGCAACCTAGGCTTCAACCATCTCCCAGTTTCCACCCGGAAATGATGTGCACCAGTTCGGAAACGCATTAATTGCTTAACCTGAGCAAAGGGAATTCCACCAATTAAACACGTGCAGACTCGTCTGCTTGTTGATACACTTGTTTCACTCGGTTGCCCAAGTACACAACTTCTTACCACCATGACAACTTGCATTACCCCCTTACCCCCCCCCCCCCCAGGTTCATTTCTGCCTGCCGTGCACACGTATTCGCCACAGGATCCCAAGCACATCTGCCAGTATCACAAGCGTAGCTCTCAACCAAGTTCTCCATACTGCTGGCGGATGACAGCAGAAGGAATGGGCTCCATCCCTCACCGCCCCACAGTGTCCATCCGGATCACATATGCCGGTGTCACCAACAAAACCTCAACCAGCTCCCTTACTGCTGGCGGATGACAGCAGAAGGAATAAGATCCTTATTACCCCCCAACCAGGCAGTATGTACCCCTCCCCACCACTACAGGAATCCACCCACATCTGCCAAGATCACCGGCAGCACAAACTCAACCACCTCTTTCTTACTGCTGGCAGATGACGGCAGAATAAACTGCATACCCCTCCCCGGTCCACGATTGCCAATGTCACCAGCGTAACTAACCCTCCCCACCTCCCCTTACTGCTGGCGGATGACAGCAGAAGGGATGGTCTCCATACCCCAGCGCCCCACAATATCCCTCAACTTGTCCAAGGGAGCAGTAGCCATGTTCATGACCACATTACCAGTAGCAGGCTTGTCAGGGGCCATGGTGTGGGGCCTACACAGCAGCAGCAGCAACAACAGCAACACTCAGCATTTGGGCAGGTATACTAAAACCGCATTTTATGATTCTGTAGCAAAACTGACATCAATCCTGCACCTCAAGCTGTTACTAGAGTAAGGAGTGCTTCATTTTTGCTTCATCTCCTGACGTGTCAGCTACATATCTTCTGTGTGTGGCTGCACAATCGCTCAGAACGATACCTGCCATTTCCTGTCCAAGGATGGGACCAGGTCATTCCAAAGATCAGTCATGCAACATGGTGAACAGAGCAAAAGCAGGGAGAGATGACCACTTTAGACAATGATTGGACACTATGTGTTCTAGACAGTCATAAAACAGTATTACAAACTTCCCATGTAAAGTAAAGCTGTCACAGTCCCACCCCGCAGGCTCCTGACAGCATAGCCAAACAGACACCCAGACAATTGTAGGACCACCAACTGATTGGGTGCCGACAACCACTCTACCTTGCGTTTTCCCTCCATTCCTGCAAGGCCCTCCCTTTTTGTTCATGCAGAGCTCGTCACAACCACCGCTCATGCAAAAAAAGCTCAGGGAAAAAAAGCAAGCCCTAATCGACGTACCTGGTGGGCTCGTGCAGCTTTGCACTACTGAAGTTCCTGCTCACAGCCTCAATATCCTCCGGGCTCATCTTCTCAATCGTCTGGGGCACAAACTTCTGCTCTTCCTCCTTGATGTGGTGCTCCAAATCCTAAAGGGGGAGGGGAAAGAGAACAAATCCAATGCTGAACTCGACAACCTTTCTGTGGTACAGCTCATAATCCACTTGACAGACATTATATCTGCTGTGCATTGCGCCCTACGTATCAGGGTGCAGGGTAGCAGGAGGGTGACTGGACTTTCAGGGGGATATGCAGCACCTCCCAGGTCAACTCAATTAGCAGCACTCAGATACAAGGGTGTTATATACTTTCCCCAGATACAATTATATACGAGATAGATCACTGCACAGCTTTTGGGCCGTGCAGCGCCTGCGGTGTAACTCCATCCAGTTTGTTAGTATGTGGAGAGCAGAAATCGAGACAAATCGGATCAAAAAATGTATCTCTCTATTGTATCTTTCCCCAGATACAGTTATATGTGGGCCTGGGGGCCATGATGACCATGCCTGCCTTATTCCGATGACCTACATTCATGATATGCTGTAGCTAATGTACCACAAGCACTGCACCTGCCCAGCTGTAAACAACACAGCAAGATCAACAGTAACAGACTGCAGATTGCTGGGAATTTTGTGGACAAACTACCAAATCACTGTCACTGTCATTCCCTCAACTCAAGCTATCAAGCTATTCCTAATGCAGTGTACTGCTCACATAACTTCCACAGTATCCATATCCTACTTACATGCAGGGTCTCTCGCATCTTCTGCACATACTCCTGGTTGATGGTTCCATCAGACTGTTGCAGCTTCATGCCATCCAAGGTGATCAGCAGCTGCTTCAAGGTGGTGTGCTCATCCAGTGCATGGTCACGAGCACCAGCACCAAGGTGGTTGCAGAAGGCAGGGTACACTGTGGCAGTGAAAAAAGAGGAGCTTGGAAGTCTTAAAAAAAGCGGGACGAGACAGTAGGAGAGGAGGGGCAGCAGACCGTAAACATTCACCCTAAACCATATGTCGAGAGACAGCAGAAGCAAAAAGGAACAGTAGAAGCGGAAAGAGGAGCTAAGGTAAAAAGGTTCTGCTCATCCAAGGCATGATCACGAGCACCAGCACCAAGGTGGTTGCGGAAAGCAGGGTACACTGTGGCAGTGAAAAAAGAGGAGCTTGGAAGTCTTAAAGAAAGGGGGACGAGACAGCAGGAGCGGAGAAGGGCAGCAGACCGTAAACATTCACCCTAAACCATATGTCGAGAGACAGCAGAAGCAAAAAGGAACAGTAGAAGCGGAAAGAGGAGCTAAGGTAAAAAGGTTCTGCTCATCCAAGGCATGATCACAAGCACCAGCACCAAGGTGGTTGCGGAAGGCTGGGGACACTGGGGCAGAGGAAAGCAGGAGGCAGGAGATGTTGACTGAAGCAGAAAGAGACAGCAGCAGTCAAAACGGACAGCAACTATGTTTGTGGAAAGATGGATCAAGGTGAATGCGGAAGGCTGGGGACACTGGGGCAGAGGAAAGCATGAGGTGGGAAGTCGGATGGCTCAGGCGCAAAGAGACAGCAGAAAAAGAAGAGGAAGCAGAAGCAGAGGTGAAATGAGGGACCAGGGGTTTCAAATCGCACCCTTCCAGACTCGTCCAATAGTAAACATATTATATGTTGGACAGCTAGATGCGCTCATCCAGTGCATGGTCACGAGCACCAGCGCCAAGGTGGTTGCGGAAGGCAGGGTACACTGGGGCAGAGGAAAGCAGGAGGCAGGAGATGTTGACTGAAGCAGAAAGAGACAGCAGCAGTCAAAACGGACAGCAACTATGGAAAGATCGATCAAGGTGGTTGCGGAAGGCTGGGGACACTGGGGCAGAGGGAGGAGGAGGTGGGAAGTGGGAAGTCGGTTGGCACAAGCAAGAAAAGACAGCAGAAACAGAAGAGGAAGCAGAAGCAGATGTGAAATGAGGGACCAGGGGTTTCAAATCACACCCTTCCAGACTCATCCAATAGTAATCACATTATATGTTGGACAGCTAGATGCGCTCATCCAGTGCATGATCATGAGCACCAGCATTAAGGTGGTTGTGGATGGCGCCGGGGTAGACTGGGGCAGAGGACAGCAGGAGGGAGGAAATGTTAGCTGAAGCAGGAAGAGACAGCAGCAGTCAAAACGGACAGCAACTTTGTTTGTTAAAAGATGGATCAAGGTGGTTGGAAAGATGGACCAAGGTGGTTGCGGACGGCAGGGTACTCTGGGGCAGAGGGGAGCAGGATCTATGAAGTGTTAGCGAACAGGAAGAGACAGCAGAAGCGGAAAAGGGCAGCAGACCCTAAACCCTTGAACCTTCACCCTAGACCATAACTCGCGAGACAGCAGAAGCAGAAAGGAAGAGCAGAAGCGGGAAGAGGCGCTGAGGTGGAGAGGCTCTGCTCATCCAGTGCATGATCACGAACACCAGCACCTAGGTCATTGCGGAAGGCAACCGGGTACACTGGGGCAGAGGGAAACATGAGGTTTAAAGCAGCGCTAACATGCACCAGCACCAAGGCGATTGAAGAAGACAGGGCAAATTGTGAGACACCAGCAGCAGCGGCAGCACCCTTCAAAGTCCTTCCTGAAGTCTTTTCTTACAGAGAGAAATGTCAGCAGCAACCGCAGGGGCAGCAGAAGGAAGGTACAGGAGCCACAGACACAAGGTGCAGAAGCAGCAAAAGCAAGAAGTACAAGTGCATTTCCAATCCCAAGGTCACTGTCATGCGTCCTGTGAGAACTGCCAGTGCAATTGCAGAGGGACTTAAGACGGTAGACACACCAGGACTGCATATACCGGAAATGTCAAGCCTGTGTGAGAACCTTGCTTCAAGCAGGTTCCAACAGCATGTCCAAGTAAACATAATCCTTACCAAAAGCACAGGAGGTGAGCTGCGGGGCTCTCCGCTACAGTTGGGAGGGTCCTTGGGGCACTACGCATTACTCATCACATAACCCAGTCTTACCTGCTTCTTCCTCAGCTAGGGAATGGATGCACAGGTCACAAATGATCTGCCAGCCAGCCCTCTGCCGCTCTTCAACTGAGGCTGACTCGTTAAAGAAGCGGTCAAAGGTCTGCTTAATCCCTTCATGGTCCCGCTGGGGGAGAGGATGAGATCAAAAAGAAGCAGACATGGAGGAGGGGATTGTGTCAGATTAAGGAGATACTAATCTGCTCGTATACAGGAGGGTAAATAGCCAGACATGGTACGAGCCACCCCCAAATAAAATGAATGCAACCGCTTGGGGCTGATCGCACTTCTCAATAGTGGACGCCTTCCTATTGATAATGGAAAGATGTGCACTGAGAGGCGGGTGCATTGCTGGTTATTGACTTCGAGATCACACCATATGCAGCAACAGCATCAGCATTGAAGGACGACGAATGATTTGGTAAGCACTTTGCATGGCGTATCCAGCACCAAAAGGATGGGATTTGGTGGCCACAGCTTGACTGGGAGGAAAGTAAGCTAGCCATGGTGCACACATGGTTGCTGTGCAGTGCAGGATAGGAGCGACACAGGTGATGCAGGAGCACCCCCCCCCCCACCCCACCACCGCTATCTTCAAACTGATCAAATAACCTATCGCGAAACCGTAAAGCAGCAATTAATCTACATACTAGCGAGTAGCTGGGGCGCGTCTAAAGTTCAAGCAACAGGATGAGCAGGCTGGTGGTGCCTTGAGCTAAGTACTAGTGCACAATTGGGAGCAGTACTGGAGTCTGAGCAGTACTTGAGCAGAGAGCTTACCTTGATAGCCACGTCGAATGGCTCCACTGATCCGGCAGGAGAGGTGTCGCTGCGCATCTGAGGAGCGGAGGTAGTGGAAAACATCGAAAGGCTTCCGTTAGCACGTCCACTGATGAGCCTATTCAAGATGCTGCAGCGGAGAAGCTTCGGGCCAGCAGAAGAAAGCGCCTGCGGAATGCGTGGATGTGCGTACTTATGCCTAATGCAAGCTGCCTCACGAGTAATGAACATGAGGCCTGTGGTGCACAAGGGCTGGCTGGAGATACCATCTAGGCGGTAGGGAGAGTAATGCACAAACTGCTCACCGTCATTGTCTTCTTGTGAAGGTGTTGGTATCAACGCTCCCCAACCTTACAGTTGCTCTTGGTTGAGTTCAGGAGTGTGCAGATTTATATCACCAGGCAAACCTTCCAAGGATCGCAACATACAGCAGCTGTTCGCAACCAGGGCACGCGGGCATTTATGCAAGCACAGAAGCATGCGAGAGCTTGGGGAGCCCTCGTGATGTGCGGTAGTGGTCATGAAATGAATTCATGACGGTGATGCAAGAACATGACGTCGAAAGTAGGGAGAGGGGGTCTTCTGCTGCCACGTTGGTGACAGACTGCTGTACAGTCGACGCAAACCACTGGTTGACACGGGTTATGTGGCTGTCAGTGGACGAATCCCTCTTTAGGTTGCCCTTCTGATCCGCCAGATGTAAACCCGGCAAGTTCACCAGCCGTTAGCCATCCTTGTGAGTGCAACCATTCGACTTCTTCTCTGGGCAGGATGATTGCTGTGAACTGCAATGAACTGTTGTAAACAAACCCGGGATGGTGAGTGATGCATCTTTAGGACTAAGAAATGGGATGCCAGGCAGCTTCGTGACTGCCATGCAGAAAAGAGGACATGGCTGGACACAGCCTTGCGAAGCTCCTGGCATTGTGCATGTGAGCCAGCACAGCCCAGAAGGCCGTATGTGCTGATTTTACCAGCTTGTGGCTTCCCTGTTCAAATGAATGACAACTGCCCGCCGCTCGTACTGAAGTGTGACAGCGAGGTGACAGGGTTCCGAGGGCAAGTCCTCTTTGTTCCATGATGGGGAGACCAGGACTTATAATGATCGCCATAGGACGTTCCCTTGCATTGTCGATCCACTTGCTTCTTGGATCTGCTGTCCGTAGAGTTTGCATAAGGCCCCATTCGTTCCGCCATTGCTGCCTTGCTATAGATATTCTGCTTGCGTCAATTGACCGAGAAGGTAAGGCAGGATCCTATGCGCGGATGTAGCCATGGCTCTTCTGCCTTTCTGCTGATCGTGTGCCAAGTGATATTGCAGTGACCACCGCATGCAGCGCTCTGCGACTGCATAGCAAAGCATAGCAATGCTGCCTCCATGGCTTGTACGTATATGCATCTCAGTGAACTCTCCAGTCTATTGATTTAGTGGTCGAAGTCCTGTCGTACTTCACTGATCACCGCTTTCTTTGCATGCTGACCCTCAGGAAGGTCCACGGAAGGTTGATCATGACTGTCTCATCAGGCGCACAAAACTCCGGACCCCTTCCTCCAGGGTATCCAGCGTATCCCGATGGCGCTGGGGCACAGTATCCCCCTCAACTAGCCGGGCATGAACAAGGGGGACCTTCCTCGTCTTACCCTTACCCCCTAGCGAACCCAGAAGCATCACCCTCAGGATATCCCTACAACGCAGCAGCAGCGTCGTCAGCTGCTCCCGCAGGGTATCCTTACCCTTCAACGGGCCCTTACCCTGACAGCTCGCCCGCAGCAGCAGCAGCAGCTGAGTCCGCTGCATATCTGCCTGAATCACAAAAACCTGCTCCCTACCTCAACCCTTCAGCTTCCACTGCTCAGCCATACCCAACAGCAGCAATGGGTGTCCCAATCAGCACCCCACCCTATGGGCAGCACCCAGCAGCAGGGCAGTACCCTTACACCCCTCCCGTGGGAGGTGTCACTTACTCACCCATGCAGGTTACTAGTGACCCAGCAGCGTACCAAACCACACAGCAGCAGATTGGAGACCCTAACATCAGGTGTGCATGCACACCAGGGTGGGTTTTATTTGCCATTGGGTTCTTCATATGGCCCTGCTGGGTTGCAGCTGCTTTTGTGCCCTTCTGCACAAAGGACATTAATGATCGTCGTGCAGCACTCGCCAGCACTGTGTGCATGGTAATTACTGCAATTATTATCCTTGCAGTGGCACTCACAGGTTCCCGTAACCAATGGATATGGATTGGTTGAGGCATGGCTGGGCAAGGGATGCGCAGGTTCTGACAAAGAACATTCCAAGGCAAATAGTGATTAACCTTGTACCAGAGTGGACAGCGGGGCAGGGAAACTAGAAGCTCACGCTGCCGCCACATGTAGCCTCTAACAGGGATGAAGCCTTGGCAGCCTTTGGGAGAGGGGGGGGGGGACACCTGCATCCATTGTTGTCGGGTTAGTATTTACTATAGTATTGTTGTTTATCTACCTTGCCTGGCCTCTTGTCGATGGTGCACTACTTGTGAGCAAAGGAGGAGCCCTGCCCCATATGGTTTGCTGACTTCTAGTGTGCGCACACTAGTGTGCCAGCCCGTTATCTGTTCATTTCTTGCTCACTGATGAACGAAGGACGGATGTACCCGCCAGGGGATGTCTAATGGTTACGAAGTACATCCTCGCTATACAGGCCTTGGTGCTTTGACCAGTACAGCATCCCATCTCTTAGGCATGTTGTGCCTAAGCACGCAGGTATGGAACCGCAGAGATGTATGCACCATATGGCACAGTACATGCAAGGGATGTGTGTATCAACCTTATACTTGAGTGACGCCGGTCTCAGTTCCTTGTATAGGAGTAGCACTTGTGAGCAGTGGTGCATTAGGTCTGCAGGATTGAGTGGGTTTTCATGAGGTGTGGCCTTTTGCTGGGTCTTATGGCTGTCCTGCAGAACCTCTCCTTGCTTTACTTGGCTCCATTCATTGGGCCACGTCAATGCCGACGGATCCAGTCAAGCCAAAAAGGCTGCTCTGGCAGGACACCCTTTGAAATTTAAGCTGTAGTGGTTTGCGGAGCTCCATGGTGTTGCTTTGACAAAAGTATGTCGGTGACTGCTATGGCGCACAGGGTTAGTGAAAGTGTGCTTAGAGCTGTCCAAGTGAGTGGGATTGTGGTTTGGAGCTTTGTCAGGATGGGTGATGAATGGACCATAAATTATGCTGGTTTTGCTTGAGGTATAAGTAGAGGGTACTTGGCATAAGCCAGACAGGAGCAGCCATTGCCCTGGTTGGCTGTTGACGTTTGACACAGATTACAAATTGGCCCCGCACAGGGGTGCCCTAAACGGAGCCAACTTAGGCTCCATGAGCATCAAGCCCAAAACCCAATGGACACAACTACGTCGGTTCTGTGTGCAGCATGCATGCCCAGAGGTGACTGCCTGCAGGCAGCTGTTACTGTTTTAACCTATGTCACTTTTGCTATGGCATATCATTCTATGAAATGATGCCTGCAGGCAGCTGTTGCTCATATGGCTGCTGTCATGTGATGGAGCTGCAGGAGGGATCATTACTACAGTATTATTTGCACCTGCTTCCCAGGCGGGGTCAGTGACTGGGACCCTCCATGTTGTGTAACCCAGATATAAGCAGATGTCTTTGATTACCCCAGATCAGTGGCATGCCTGATTGAAACACAGACCACCACACATGGCCAGCAGGGATATAAGCTAAGCAGTACCTTCAAGCGCTATTGACGAGCCAGTTGCTGTGGACATCAGTCAGTGTGATGCATGACGTTGGAATGATCAGAACGAAGGATTTAGGGTGGTAATTTGAAACATGTTGAGCCTTGTTTGTGCTCCCGGTTTGTTTACGTGGCAAGATCATCCAACATACCATGTAGTGTGCGCGGGGGCCTATGGCACTTTTTGTTATGGCATATCATGAAGTGTATTACGAGTAGTGTGGGGGCTGTCACTCACTTTGTGGGGTTACCCATGGATGTGCTTTTGGATGTCTTGGCTTGGCAATGTGCAGATAGCCGGAAGTTGTCAAGGAAGCATGCGCGCATGAGAGCTGTAGACACAGCATCAAGTAGTAAATTGGTGCCATGCGTTTCCTTGACATGTAGAACACTGATTGTGCTTTGGGATCGCTGCTGTAGCTTCAGGCATAAACAAACAAACAAAAAATTAAGGCAGTGGCAGGGGTCAGTGGGAGTATGACATAACAGGCCTGCAAGTGATACGAGTCGTACTCTTGGTACCTGTGTTGCCGCTCTTGTGGCATTGCTCTTTGTCTTTAGAGGCGGCCATGTGTTTTTATGTGTGATGAATGACTGGTTGAGGTTCCCTAGATAGTTTCCTGGTTATGTGGGTATCTCTCAGTTGGTGGTCTGGCATCCATTGTCTTTGGATCCACCCGATGTTGTGTTTGGTCGTTTCGACCTAGGCAGCCCTTTGCGGTTGCCACACTTTGTGTGTGTGAATCTTTAAATGTTTGTTTGCCCCGAGCAAGGCATTAAACTGCTTGGCTTGCTGCTGACTGGGTCCACCGGTCAGCGCACAGCAAGTCGAAATGGGCTGGCCTGACATACATTGGCCAGCACGGGATCCAGGGTGGGCTGGTGGCAGCCATTGGGCTCTATGCTTTGACAACCTGATGATTAGCCTCTTCAGACAGCTGTGCGATACGTTGTGTCCCGTGGTGCGCAGCAGCAGCTTGCCTATGGAGGGGGGCCAGCTGTTGCTGGGCTGGTCTATAGCACTCCATGCTTGTGGCCAGCCATTATGGTTGATGCAACTTTCTCTCTGATGCTATTTGTGGACTGGCATTGGAGGACTGCTGTGTCCCATCATCCGCACCTGCCTGCAATCACTAGGAGCGTTGCCTTGACCTTTCAGGGATTGATTCGGCCACATGCATTCCATGTTGGTTGGGTCTGGTTGCATATATCCCTCTGTGGTTGAGTCTTTTGCATGGTTCTTGTACAAAACAAACAAACAAAAATTTAAGGTGCGGCAACCGCAAAGGGCTGCTAAGTCGAAACGACCAAACGCACCATCGGATGGGTCCAAAAACAATGGAATCCATACCACCAAGCAAGAGGAATACCCAAGCAGACATCTCCAGCCCGTGGTAATCGTCATTGTTTGCCATGCCATTGCAACCGATGGAGGAGTGGGTGGTGTTCTTGATCATGGGCTCTGTGTCGATAGGAGCGTTGCCTTAACTTTGAGGGATTGATTCGGCCACATTCCATGGTGGTTGGGTCTGGTTGCATATATCCCTCTGTGGTTGAGTCCTTTGCATGGTTCTTGTACATCTCCAGCCCGTGGTAATCGTCATTGTTTGCCATGCCATTGCAACCGATGGAGGAGTGGGTGGTGTTCTTGATCATGGGCTCTGTCTTGCCTGGATACATGTTTCGGTATCAGTACTGCTTGGTTGGTGGTCTGGAAGCCATTGTGTTTGGATCCATCCGATGGTGTGTTTGGTCGTTTCGACCTAGCAGCCCTTTGCGGTTGCCACACCTTAAATGTTTGTTGTTGTTGTTGTTGTTTGTTTGTTTTATGGGCCGGCGATGATGTGATGCGTGGACCTCAAGAATAGCCAAATTCTGCTTTTCGCTGGCTAATGGTGCCGGCTGCACTACCATTATATGTACTCCAGGTGCTCCAGTCCAGTGTCCCCTTTGATGTATGAACTTCATCCAAGGTGCATGATGGCTAAGAAGTTGCTGATGGGCTTATGCTGCTCCTATCTGCTGAGATAATGCCTTCACTCTCACCATCGTGTCTGCTGCTCAGATAAGTAGCAGCAGCTGATGCTGGTGGCGTTGGGAAGGCAGTTGCCTTGCCTCGACAAAGTCCGCAGCTGTGCAGTGGTCTCCCTTAACAAATGCCCGCGGCGAGTTGTGCAGACCTACCGACGTGGAGTAAGTGCTGGCGGGGGTAAGGACCGCATGTTTACGTCCTGAAATCTTCAACAAATGGCATTGCTTGGCGTTGTACATCTTTGGGCTGGACAGCGGTAAAGGGAGGCACAGTTTCTATGTCACGTAGTCACGCATGGGCGCAGATTTCTCAATGGCCGGTGACTTGCACATAGTGCACATGGTGCACAACCTTCAGAAGTATACTGCATGGGTTACAGAGCAAGTCCGTTCCAGTTGTTAAATGGCTTGCTTGTTGTGTCATTGCTGCGGGAGAATACGATGTAGCGGTGGTTGGCACCTTAAAAATGAGAACAGCGTCCTAATCGACAAGGCTGCGGCACCGTCAGGGTCCTGAAGGGTTGCTTGGCATTCCCTGTCGCTCGAGTCGGCCTTCTTCTTACTGATTAAAAGTTGCCTTCTAATCAGTAACTCGGGTGCTGATCGGTATGGGTAATGCTACGAGTCATTGATTTGTCCCCTGCGCCCTCTTACTTGCTAAAATCTCAACAGAGAACGAGCAAAACCCAGGCTAACACGCATATGTGATGTATCATAGGCTCTGTGCATGCGAAGTGTAGGGTACAAGGTTCCAAGTCGTTAGGAACAATCTGCCTCTGTTTTAAAGACGTACGTATTCCTTGTCTGGTCTCCTCAACAGTTTCGTACCATCTAATACTCGGCATATAATCTGTAACCTTACGTACGTTTACATTTGCTCCTATTCAGTTTGCAGCGCTTCGCGCATGTATCGACCGCTTTCAGCCTTTATGCTGTCCCGCTGCGGCAGCATTTTGGGGTAGGAGCCTCTGTTTCTGGATGGCCCCCTCGCAACGTGCACATATGCTGCTATAGCTGTGCCTTTGCGGCCTGCTGATTCTAGACACATGCCTTTCTCGCTCGGGGTGCTCTTGGTAGTGCCTCTTGCCTTGATTCTTCCCGAGGGCAGGATGGCAGCTGGCCATACACAAGCCTGTGGCGATGTAGCTAAGCGCTCCGATGTGACCGGCCTTCTTCTAGAAGACTGCTATTGGAGCTACACAGCTGAGGAAACCACATGGAGAGGGGCCAACAGAGAAGGGCCTATAGCTATAATGCGACACCAGGCAGAGCTTCCACAACCTCGAGGTCCAGCTGCAAAGCACAGGTGGTTCTGTAGTGCTGCCACCAACCGTACTCAAAGCTGGATCTGTTGTCTGCAGGGAGGCCTCTCAAGATAGTGAATGTCATATTGTCAGGATTTGGTCTTCCTGACCCAGAAGCAGGGGGTTTTGTTGGCCGACCAGTTGGTCTAACAATAGCAGAAGAAGCAGTGGCTGTGCATCTCCAGGATGTGCGCATTCAGTCCTCTGCAGACGAGCTGCAGAAGTACTTGGCAGCATTGGAGCCCCTGACCAGCATTGGAAGAGCCTACACAGTAAGTTTGGGGCCAATACAGCAGCACCTGGAGCAGGTATCCCTAAAGTAACAGGGAGAGTGGTGCAGCTGCCAAAGGTGCCCTCCAAAACTCCAGCCTGTCAGCAATGATGTGCCTACAACAATGCGATTAAACATCATATACATCATCATGCAAAGCATGAGGCCAGACACTGCCCCAGGATGGAAACTGGGGGAATCATGCGGAGCAATAAGGAACTCATTAGTTGAGGCTGCAGCAGAGTTTAAGCCATGCTGGTTCCTGAAAACCTTGGCGGCTTGCATGCAGCTGTCCTTCATTGTGCAGGCATGCCAGGATGCTATGCATGTAACAGAATGTGTAGGACTGCAAACAAGCCAGTGTGCATGAGTGCAGCAGCATACTTGGCAGGCTTGGCTGCTCTGTGGCCTGCATCTGCTGCAGGCTGGCGGCTCGGAACAAGCATCTCTTTGTACAGGGTAGCCTGGGTGCATCTGCCTGTGCCTGTGTACTGCTTGCAGCCCATCGGCAGTCTCTTGCTTTCATTACAATAGGTTGCATACCAGGCTGGAAGGCAGGCTGACATGGAGCAGCTTGATGCCAATCGTGTGTTTTGTTGCTGTCCTGTGTGGCGTTGCTTCCAGCAACAAATGATGTAGCTTGGGCGATGGCTTGCACTGGTTTAGCTCTTTCTTAGACGCAACGCTGGTTCCTCAAAGCCTCTTCCTTTCTTCCTGTGCTGCAGGACAATGCAACCTTCCTGCATGTCCCCTGGTGGTCAAGTGGGGGTGCGAACCCTACGGTCTGGGAGTCCACCAGCATGCTGGTTGCAGACAACTTAGACGACCTCAGAGGCAGTTCTCCACCGCTCACAGGCTTCAATCTGGATGCGGCTGCTCCTGCAGATTCCCCAGCAGCTTTAGGCAGCATGAGCAGCAACCAGAGCAGCAGCACCAGCAGCAGCAGGGTGAACTATGTTGTTGCCTGTGACAATGCCACGTTCACCCCATTTCTTATGCACACTGGGAAGAACGCAACGGCAGTGCCGCTGCTTGTCTATATCGTGTCCAATGTTACACTGGGGAAGCCGCCGGTCCCAGAGGATGGCATTTTGATCAGTCGACCGCTGTATCTTGTTGGTTTGAGCAGTAGTAATACCTCACTTGACTTGCATATGGCGGTCAACCAGCTGATCATGTTAGATACGTACTCCAACATGACTATGGATCATCTTATCCTTGAGAATTTGGCACCTGGTGACAAGCGGTCTGCAGCTGTGGCGAGGCCCATCAGCGTCTCAGTAACAGCCAACTTGTGGGCCTTGCTGTACAACAGGTAGGAACGGCTGGGGAGTACATGTTGGTGAATCAGGAAAAGTGGAAACATGTCCTAGGGCATGCGTGGTTGGGGCTTTGGAGAGCTTCCCCCGCCCCTCCACGGCGTAATCGCAGCAGTCGTTTCAGGGTACAGTTGAGAGAACAACATGACAGCCATAAGGTTAACTAGTTGGACCTTTCAGTCACTGATGTGTCTTGATGGGTCAGGATGAAAGGAATGTGTGGGGAGGGGATTTTGGTCAGCTCTAAAGTTTCTTGCAATCACAGGAAGAAAACACATGGGCCTGGTGGTCCTATGGGATGGAGTTTATGCACACTGTGCCTGCTTGGCTGTTGGGGGATAGCGTGGTGTAGTGTGGCAGCCTCCTTGCAGCCATTGTTGGTACACTATCAAGACAGTCTTCCATACTGGAGCATGGTAGTTGTGCAAACCATGCAGTTGCTGTCTTACTTCCCAATTTGTCGCTAATGCTAAGAGCCACCACTTCACCACATTGCTTGTGTCCGGCACCTCATGCACTGCAGTCTTAGCACATTCCATGCCCCCATGCTCCTTCTCCTTTGCAGGTCTCAAATGAGGCTGACAATGACTAACACCACCTTGGTCTACAGCGACCCAAAGGAGCTGGACTATCTACTGTATTGGGGCACAGTGTATCATTCCAGCCTGCCTTACTTCCAGCAGCAAGCAGCGTTCTTGAGGGACACGATGAAGGTGGAAGCATGGCAGGTACGCATGGGAGGGGGTTTTCTGGAAAAGTGTTTGGTGCCTTGCACTTGATTTAAGGTTTCACGATCGAAAGATGGATGGCTTTAGGGTCCAATAAAAGCTGCTACCTCAAATGATAACAGAGCAAGTAGCGTCCTTGAGGGACATGGTGAATGTGGAAGCGTGGCAGGTATGCATGGGAGGGGCTTTCTCAGGTATGTGTTTGGTCCCATGCACTTGAAGTAAGAATTCACGATCGAAAGAAGAATGGCTCTGGCGTCCAACTATAGCTGCTACCTTGGATGTTAACGCAGCATGGGAGGGGCTTTTTTGGAAAGGGAATTGGAGAGGGGTGCAGGCCTTGGGGAAGTGCAAAGTGCGTGGTAGATTCTTGCAGCTGTTTGCCTCCATTTTGCAGCAACCTTTATCTTTTGACCAGCAGGGTTTTGTGTGATGTGTGAGACTGTGGAGGATCATACCAGGATGAACAGTTGAAAGGGGGGTTGACCATCGTCAGCTGCTTGTGCATTCTGCCCAGCTCCTGTTATGCGCCACTACCTGTTGTTTCCAATGTTTCATGGTAGAAGCACTGCTTTTTGCGGCTGAGATTATGGCTTGTGTGGCTGTCTGACTGTGGTTCCTTCATGCTGTTGCCACTGCAGATTGGGCCGGGCGATGCGCACCATCATCTCCACATTGTTGACTTCCGCACCCTCAATTCGTACCAGTTCGACACACTCCACACATCAGAGCGGGTGGTGGCGCCATCTATGGAGGTCCCTCCCTTGGATCCTAGCTTGGGGGTGAACCTTGTATCTAGCAGGGTCTCACCCTTAGTGGTGGCTGCCCCGGATACGAAAGGCATAACGGTGAGATGCTGGCTAGGGCTCTGTGTGTCAGTTGAGCTGGCTGTAGGGTGTTGTAGTGTGCCTGGAGTGAATATGTGCAGCTTTGCTTGGCAAGAGCATGGATGGGAGCGTTACAGCCGGATCTTGGGACAGAATGATAGGTTGCTGGCGGGAAGACAGAACATGGGCATGTCTCGCTGACCTGGATGCATTGAATGTTGCAATGGGCGGAAGCCCACTCACACCTTCATCTTAATGGTAGATGAATATACTTGTACAAAACGGCCCCTCCCTCAGCCCCACGCGGAAGGGCAATCCAAGCCCTTCTGGCGTAGCGCTCTCTCTCTCTCTCTCTTATGACTCTTGCGATTGCACACCTGCTTGGATTGCTCCACTCCTGCCTCGTTGTGCCTCTTGCCCACTCCTGGCTTAAGCAGCCCCTGTTCAGTTGGTGTTGCTTGGGCAAGGTGTGGTTTGATGGCTTGAATGCACACACCTTTGACAAGGAGTAAGCCTGGGCTTGTAGCGGGCAGCTGGCCAGCAGCTACTACAAGTTGCCAGCATTTCATTGGTGGCTAATAAGGTTCATGTTAGGTCAAATTGTAATGCATGTGTTTGCGATCAATCTTGTATGTTTATGCAATCATTCTTCTGTGATGATGCAGGAAGCGCTGGATCCCTCCCAGCAAGGCAGCCAGGACAGGGTCCATGTTTTGCTGTTAGACCACAGCGTGGCGTGGCCACCAGCCAGCCACGTAACAGTGTCTTTCCCGGTAACCATGCTTGGGGAGCTGCATACGACTGAAACCGAGTCAACGACTGTGGTCATGGACTTTGGCTTTGGGCAGAACGTGTTGGGGTTGCCCTCTGGCTCAGGGGAAAAGCAGCTTACCATGCATCACCTGGTGTTGGCAGGGTTGCCTCAGGGGCCTAAAGCAGCAGAAGCAGGGGGGTTGGAGTCGCCTGATGTGTGGAGCTTGATGATGTGGAGTATTGGGAGGTGAGTGGTGGTTTTGGGGGGTGTTTGGATGCATGGGGTACAGGGGGGGTTGGGTGCATGGGGTACAGGGGGGGTTGGGTACATGGGTACTGGGGGGAGCTTGGGTATATGGGGTACAGGGGGGGTTTTGATACATGGGTTACAAGGGGGGTTTGGGTATATGGGGTACAGGGGGAGTTTGGATACATGGGATACAGGGGGTACAGGGGACACAGGGGGAGTCTTGGGTATATGGGGTACAAGGGGGGTTTGGATACATGGGTTACAAGGAGAGTTCGAGTGTATAAGGTACCAAGGGTACAGGGGGAGTTTGGATACATGGGTACAGGGGGTATGGAGGTGTGGGTTGGGATACATGGCGTACAGGGGAGTTTTGGGTACATGGGGTACATGGGGTACAAGGGGGGTTTGGATACATGGGTTACAAGGAGAGTTCGAGTGTATAAGGTACCAAGGGTACAGGGGGAGTTTGGATACATGGGTACAGGGGGTATGGAGGTGTGGGTTGGGATACATGGCGTACAGGGGAGTTTTGGGTACATGGGGTACATGGGGTACAGGGGGGTACAGGGGGTGTTTGGATACATGGCGTACAGGGGAGTTTTGGGTACATGGGGTACAGGGGGGTACAGGGGGAGTGTGAATGCATGGGGTACAGGGGGGTGCAGGCTCTTACCTACAATTTGGCAAAGTCTGGGGTGCAGGCTCTTCCCTACAATTTGGCAAAGTCTTAGGTGTTTGCATTACTCATACACATTTGTTCCAGGGGTAGGTCAAGACCGTGGCTTCCCGTACACTTACAATAGGAATGGGTGAATATGTCGATACTGGTAATTCAGCTATTGTGAGTTGCTGTTGATGTAGTTCTGATGATGTCGAACTTCAACTTGTTACTGGTTAAGCATGCCATGTAGAGCTGCTGTGGGAGAAGGTCGTGCCTGTCTGCTGAAGCTGCATGTTGAGTGGGGTCAGAGGGCAGAGATACGGCATGTCCAAGGGTAGCCGCTGCCGATGCTAGTGCTACTGTAGATTAGGCATCATCTGTAGGTATCCCCGGTGTCAACTGCCTTGAATCCTGGATGTAGGGGGCTGGGGCCGGAAGCCAGGGTCGCACAGGCTCTTGAGTACCGTAGGTCATTCTGGACTACCGTTTTTGATTTAGAAGATGGGGACGTGGTTGGAGGGGGCGAGGGGCGGCTGGCAGTGGGAGGGGAGGTTGTGGGAGGAAGCGTGTACAAGCATGGTGCGGTGCTGCTTGTGGTGGGTGATGAGGAGCGATAGCAGGTTGGATAGGGCAACTTGTATCAGGGAGGGGCTGAGATATGGTTGGTCTGGCATGGGGTTCATCTTGTTTGGAATGGCCATGGGTTCGTGGTCATTCTGCTGGATTTTGGTGTCCATGCCTGCTCCCTAGCTGCAAATGCATATTGCTTCTGAGGGTAATGCGGGAAAACGAGCAATTGCAAGCCCTTCAATTGGATCTGTTTCTGAGCAGTGGTTCTCTGTGCATTCCTGTAGGTCTACTCCGACACCCGACAATGCAGAGTACGACTACATTATGCTGGCTAGGTGCGATTTGGTTATTCCAGCACCTGAGTTCGACCACATTAAAGATCGAGCCTCAGCCAATGGCAGCGTGGTTATCTCTTTAGATGGCAGTGGGTCAATGTCTGGATTAATTCTGACGGGTGTGTGGTCTCCTACCCCGGATACTATCTTTGCCACAACCCTCATTGGTGGTGGGTTGTCTGCTAGCAATATCACTCTTGAGCGCGATGCGAAAAAGTATCTCGCAATGCCTGAAGGTTATCACTGGCCGGGCTGGGGCAATGGCCCTGCTCTTATCGAAGCCGGCAGCAGCAGCAGTGATCAGCAGAAGCAGAGACGCACCACAGCTCTAGCAGTAGTTTTCGGCACCTTGGGTGCAGCAGCGATTGTGGCAGGGGCTGCCCTGCTAGTCCGTTGGAAGAGGCGACGGGGTATGCATGGTGGGCAGTCGGGGAAGTGCAATACTATTGGCTGCAGCTGGTGCGGGGGAGTTAACCAAGGTCCCCCCGAGGGGCCGGATTGCAAAACTGGGGGCCGCAGCCGGCGCTCATCAGAGACAGGGGATGAAGGCAGCGACTTAGAAGCTGAGCGAGTGCATCCCACTCGTAGTCAGATTAGAAGGGGCGACTTAGAGGAGGCGCAGGTGGTTGATATTCGGACCAGCGGCAAGGACACGGAGACACTGCGGCTATCATCAGTCAAGACCATAGACAGTGCGCACTCGCTTACGGCGCCTGATGTAAGGAGAAGCATGGATAACAGCAGATCATCAGGAGCAGCAGCAGCAGCAGCAGGAGCAGCAGCTTCTGGTGGAGACAATGGAGGGGATGGTATAGACCACATCTCTCCGCAACAGCAGCAGCAGCAGCAGCAAGATCTTCCTGTGTGGCAGCTTGAAGTGTTGACCACAGTACAGGAGGATGGTGCAGGCACTTGGGGGAACAGTTCCTCAACCCAAGCAGGGTGGCAGCGGGTGCACCATTTGATATCTACCATGTCGCAGAACTTGCAGCAGAGGCGGTTGCAGGCGAGTCTACCGGGCACTGCGCCCACGAAATCTGGCAGCCAGAACAGCAGTGGTTGTTTGGACAGGCAGTGTCAGTACGACCTGCCCGGACAAGAGCAAGAGCCCAATGGAGCGTTGGAGTTGGTTGGGGCTTCCCCGGATGGCATAGTAAGGGGTAGCTCCTCATCCTCGGCAAGTGGGGGAGTGCCACAGCTCCAGCTTCTTGGGATTATAGGTCGGGGGACTTTTGCGATGGTGTACCGGGCTTTGTGGCGGGGATGTCTGGTGGCAGTAAAGGTGCTGCACTTGCCAGCGTCAGGGATAAGTGGGGAAGGGAATGAGAACAACCGGTTGATGAGTAGTGAGCGCATGGCGGTGATGGAAGCAGTCATCAGCACCAATATGAGTCATCCAAACATCGTGCAGGTAAGCAGTCAGCTCGATGTGGTGATCGTGGAAGAATGTGAGCTGGGCTGGGGAGCCGGCAGACCAGGGTGGACTTTTGCTATTGCCGCAATGTATTAAAAGCTGGCACGCTTGCTCGCATGGCGAAAATCGTTTCCATCCATTCAACACCTAAAGGCTTGCTTGCCACCTGTTGCTATTGAAGATTCTCAAGGGAATTTTGTGGATTTCGTCAATTTCAGATAGTGAAGCCGCCAGACAATGTTGTAATGACTAGTGCTTCGGCATGGGCGATGCAGCTTCCACTAAGGGTGGATGCTGAAACATCCCTGCATTTGGTGCTACTCAGCGGCGTTGCTATTCGTAGCTTTTTGCAGCGGATCTAGGCCAATGCATTTGTCGTGGCTTATTAGTGCAACATGTTGATTGGATTGAGGGATGCAGTTCTGTTGATTAGTCTGCATTTCAGGAGGGGCCTTTGCAGAGGGTGTTATCTGCTTCACAGGTGCACAATTGCACTTGCACGTCTAAAATACATACTTCGAGTTCGTGTGATGGAGCTTAACATGTACATAGTCAGCTTTTAAATACTTCTAAGCACTGCAATGTGGAATGGGGAAACAAAATAAGCTGGCCACTGGGACTTAGGTGACATAGATGGCCTCTGTTGCTCTTTTCAATGGTTGGAATAACTCCTATGCCCTTGCATTGGGCGCACCCATACACACAGGTGTACACGTACATGCTGCAGCCGCTGATCTGCCAAAGGCAGCTTGGCAACGAGGCAGCACCACAGCAGCAGCAGGAGGATCAAGGTAATGAGCAACAGCCGCAGGAGGATCACCGCCACCAGCAGGAGCAGCAGCAGCAGCAGCAGGCACAACTTGATTCTGAGGCGGGGCATTTGTCAGGGTGGGAGCTGCGGCTGCTAATGGAGTACTGTGATGAGGTATGTGATGTCCTGGGTGGGATCCTGGTTTAGCTGTCTCAAATCCCAGTTGAATTTAGCTGCTATTGGAGACAAAAAGCTGGATTACTGAAGGCATGAAGTGCTTGAGATTTCATTTGGGTGGGAAGTGTAAGTGGAGCAGTTCTACAGTGGAAAGGAACGTGACATGGTCTGGTTCTCAGTGTAACCAGAAAGTTGGAGGTGTAATGCGCACACCAGCAGAGTATTTGAAAGTTGTCAGCTCCTTATTATTATACCAGCATGACAGGGCAGACTCTGTTCTGGTCTATGTCCTCTGTGGGCACCTCAATGTCAAGGGATCAGGGGTGTGTTGCTCTGCATTCCCTGCAGAAGGATCTGTGGTAAATTGGCTTTATGTGCCCTTATGCAGGGTGCATTACGAGCAGCGCTTGATGATGGCCGCCTAGTGGATTCCTCCACAGGGCTGCCCAACATCGTAACCATCCTGCCTATGATCTTGGACGTGGCGTGTGCTGTCTTGCACCTTCATTCAGAGCAGCTCCTACACGGGGACCTCAAAGCCAACAATGTGTTATTAGCACGAGGCGGCAGCGGAGGTACCTTGACTCCAAGCATAGACAGTATCAGTGCAGCAGGGGCAGGCTCACATGCTGCTGCAGGGGGGGTGGGATGCAGTGGGACGGCGGTAGCAGCAGCAGGAGGGATGAAGTTGCATGACATCATCTCTAACCAGCAGCCCAGGCTTGTGGCCAAGGTTTCGGACTTTGGGCTGAGCTTGGCGCTTGATACTGACATCAGTCATGTCAGTCACATGCACGGGGTAAGTAACCCATCGTAGCATAGTAGTACTCGCATGTTTAGCTCTGTCCAGCAGGCTGAGGAATGTTACGGCTGGGTTGAGGATTTAGCAGAACACTCGTTACTTGCCCTCTTGGTGCTCCTGGGCTGATCTGGCTGTTTCCATATTGACTGAGAAGGGAATGTGCAGAAAGGCACGTCGCACATGCATGCTGTACATGCATGCTTGTCTTGGGCCGGAAGCTCCTCCATTGTCCAAAGTGTGGCAGGGTAGAGGAGCCTCACTATAGGTCCGAATTGCAGCTCTCTGCGCTACTCATGTCCTGTATGGATCCAATCTGCAGCTAGGGACTGGTGTAAAGGCCCATTGTGGTTTGAAGACATTGTGAGTTGTCGCATCGCATTCAATAACCACCCTTCTTGCCTCCATCCGCTCTCAGGGTACCCTGACCCACATGGCACCCGAGCTCCTGCTGCACGGGCGTGCCAGCAAAGCGTCAGATGTGTATGCCTATGGCATTCTGCTGTGGGAGATGCTCACGGGGCAGCGGGCCTTCAAGGGCTCTCCCATTGCGCTCCTAGCCCATAGAGTGGCCAAGCGAGGGGCTCGTCCAGAGTGGCCGGCAGATGCCCGGGTGTGCCCTCCTTTGAAGGCACTTGCTGAGAGCTGCTGGGCCCAAGAGGCATCCTTGAGGTGAGTGCATGGGCTACTGATAAGAATACTTACAGGGTGGTTGCCTGAATTTTGGCCACAGCGCAGACGGACCGACAACACGGGCTGCTAAAGAGGGACCATGTACGATCATACATAGTAGTTCTTTCAACGGGGAGGGGCTGCACGATCTATGTTTGCAAAAATAATGTCAAGGTGCAGTGAGGTGATGTTACGCATTGAATGGGTTGTAAAGTTACGATTTTAACAAATGACGTGACAGGGAATCGAACCTGAGTCTGTCCTGTGACAGCCAGGGATGCTAACCGACTGCGCCAATGTGAAAAGCTTAGCCACACCCAGCTAAGTACATCATCTCATGTGATGCCCCAACCACCTATCACAACCGTGATAAGGGGAGTTGAACCCTGGCTATCTTCACTTTTCACATGGTGCAGTGGGTTGCCATGGCCAGACGCACTGGTGCCACCCTCTCATAAAGACTGAAAGGTTTGACACACATCATGCAAAGGTGGTAGTAAGCATCGGGTATAGTGTGGTTGGTTGGGCCAGCCAGCATGGGGAGGAACATGCAGGCAGAAATTCGTCTGCTAAGCCAGGCCAGGCCATCTTCCACAGATGGCGTTGTGCCTTCTTCAGCGAGCAAGGTTGCTTGTTGCATGCACATACACGCACAGCTACTGGAATTACTGGATGGCTTGTAGACTAGGTATACTCTAGGATACAGTAGCTATGGTTTAGTAAACCCCCAGGGGTGGACTATTGTACAGAAGCTACTCGTTGTCTCGGACAAAGGCAAGGTAAACAACTATCATCACAGCTTTGCGTGTATGAATTGTTATGGTCTTGTGTTCTTTCCGCAGGCCATGCTTCAGCTGCATCATTGATGCTCTTCAGGGCTTCATGCAGCTGACTGCTGAGCAACTTTATACCTGGGAAGGGCCCCTGCAGTTTAGCAGCAGCACTTGCACATGCAGCAGTATCAGCGGCAGCTCAACTGGGTCATCCTCGTGGGTCAAAGCAGCAGCAGCAGGGAGCAGCACGAAGTCAGCAGCCATGCCACCAGCACCAGCACCAGCTGCAGATGCCGTGCCACAACATGGTCAGACAGCTGTAAGCGTGGCAGCGTCTGCTGGGCCTTTGCCGTTGGGGACAGCAAGATTGCTGGCTGCGGCACCAGCTGGTGTGGGAGGGGAACTGGCGAGAGCAGCTGTACCTGCAACTATGACAGCAGCAGCAGGGGGTGTTGCAGTGCCGGTGATTAGCCGGGCAGCACCAGCAGGAGTGGCAGGAAGGGCAAATGGGCTCACAGCTGCAACAGGAGGATCTCTGGCACCGCCTGTGGTGTCACTAGCTCAAGCAGCACGGGGTGCGGAACAGCCTGCTCATGCCTGGGTGCCTCTGGAGATAGGGGTGGATACATTAGCTGGCATGGGAGGGTGCTCAAACGCTACCCGAGACTCCCAGCAAGCTGGTGTGACTGCTGTTTTGCATGAAGTGCTGCGATTGGACTCGACCCAGGGTCCCACAGAGCCTCAGGTGACGTGTGTACCTGGGAAGCTCTCTTGAGACGAGTGCCATTGTCCATTGCTATGTCTTAGGGTCCTGTTGTCTTGTTGAGCGAGGACTGGGGCGTGCGGTCCTGTTGTGTGCCGTCCAGGCTTAGTGGGGGTTGGGCGACCTGGATCGGAAGCGCCTTCTGGGTAAGAGTCCTCACGAGAGGTTCTGACAAGAGGCCCTGTAGCGGCTGTGGAAGAGTGAGTGTCATTGGTACTGTGTAAGTGTTATCTATGAGGCGGGGTGGTAAGGGTTTATGAGATGGAGTGGTAAGGGTTTATGAAGGAGCACCATGAGGGTGTTTGGTAAGGGCTTATATGAGGGACTGCCATATTAGCTTGCATGCCTGTAAAATGTAATGTTGCATCTAGCCTCAGCTTGTGTGTGGCAAATCCACCATCGGTTGTGTGGCTTCGTGATTGTGATCAGGAGCCTTGTGTTTGTGGCCTAGGTTTGTTTGGCCATTGGCATTGCTGGTCTTGCGTTTTGATTGATGCCTGTAAAATGGGATGTAGGCTTGCCTAAGTACTGCAATCTGTGGCTGCGAATTTGGAGGGATGAAAAGTGCACTCTAAGCTGCATTGTGGGGTTGTTGGTTCATGGGCTGCTGGGACTGGTGCTTGCTCCAGTTGGGTTCCTCCTTGTATGGCTGAACAGAACACTGACCTGGGTTTGTTAGTTATGACGGATTACATCAAATCTTTGTGGGGTTGCCAACTAAGCAAAGTGGGATTTCTTATTGGCATAGCCTTCCACGTGAAGCCTGTTCTTTGGCGGATTTGAGAGTCAGGCACATTTCTGGAGTGGCTTACAAGAGGAGTTCAAGCTTTGCTTTCCGTGGCTGGAATGGTTCACCTTATGAGAGGTGTCCATGAGGTCGGCATGATGTTGTGTGATCAGATGTTACTGCTGAGTTGCTTGGTCTCGGCAACTTTGCCATATAGGTTGTTTTCACTTTCTGAATCAACCCTGAGCACTGGCCGTTTTCATTCAGGTAGCAGGTCATGGAAGATACTCTTTGTTCCCGATTGACAAATTGTCTGCATAGATGGGGCATAGAGGAAAGAGTTACCACCCCAGTTATGCGGCTTTCCCATATGTTGATATCGTTACACTAGGTTTGCTGTGGCTCTGCTGCCTTTGAACCGCCACTCAGACTTTCTCAAGGAAGGGGTGCATGGCCATGGGAATGCCCGTGTAGATTTAGGGAAAGAGGGTCCTTGCCGTAGCGTGCCACCTTCTTACCGTGTCCTCTGTGAAAGGGTTTCCTGCTCATTTGGTGGGAGCACATCCAATGCTTAATTACCAGAGTCACTGGGGGCTGTACATAAGGTTGCAACGGGCTGCTGATGCTGCTTCGGATTGCCCGGAGGTGGTTGGGCTGTAATGAACTGCTTTGATGGAGGAGGGGTGCTGATGACACCTTGCTAAAGGTTTCGTTTTGGGAAAGCTGTATCGCTGTCCTTGTCTGTCTTGAGTGGTTGCTATGTTGATACAGTTTGTGACAGCAGCGCATGGACTAAAAGAGGTCTGTGTATGAAACTGACTATTCAAGTGTGGATGGTTCTTGTGGCGGGCCTGGTTCTTCCCAAGTTGTCCTTGGCTCCTATAGAATACTGAATTTGCTTTGGAGAAGGAGCAGATGCTTGTCACAGACTTGTGTGTAAGTCTGCTGACTCCAAGCTGGCTCCTAGATCAAGCCGGCTTATTTGCAGCACTGAAAAGCCTTACTTTGGATGCTGTCTGGTTCCTTGGCAGAGCAAGGGTCTGGTGTGGTGCCCCCATGATATGTGGCATTCTTTGGGCTGTCAAGGCGTTGCTGTCCATGTAAGGGACCCAGCAAGGAGTAATAAGTGTGGGAAGCATATGAATAATGAGGCTGTGACCTCAGAGATGCTCCTTTCTGCTGGAGTTGTATGTGGGCTGTAATGTGAAATGTGGCACCTAGGGTGTTATGATCAGCTGTCGCAACCATGCACCACAACGGCAGCAGCAGGATGGGTGAGATGGGGAGCAACCACAACCTGCTACATGGTGAACATGGTAAATGCAGGTGACCCCGACAGCAACATGCAGGTTCACGAACATGCCAGGTGATTATCTCTGCAAACACTATAGCACCCTGTATCTTGGCCTGAGATGCTGTCGGTTGCGAAGATGGGTTGTTCAAGGTTGCCCTACGAGCCTTGCCTGGCTCAAGATGGACGTTCTGAGATCTTGCAAATAAAATCCGATCAAATGCTGCCCCGCAGTGCTGCTGAATTGCTTGATGTCTGGTTACACTTTGTGGGACATTGGCTGTGTGGAGTTGCTTGTGTGCTTTATGCCTAGGCTGTACTAGTTGCATGATGTGCCCTTGGATGCACCTCCGACTTTCCTTGTTTGAAACGGGCTGAAGGGGCTGATCACGGCCTTTTGCATGGCTTGCTTAGTGGTTGTCGCTGTCATGTAATTGGGTGGCACTCACATCCGAACGTTACGTGTGAGGCAGCATGCTTTATGCTGTGCTTTACACACTGGGGTGTCATTGCTTCTTTTTGCGTGCATGAACGGGTACTTACTTTATTCATCAGTGGCTCTTGGGTGACCGGGGTTTGAGTTGTCTGGTGTCATTAGTGGGAGAAGGCAGCATTCACGGGTACAGCATGAAATCCAGCAGTTGAGTTCATGTCAGTCCAAGGGCATCTGTTACCCAGAAGCTTTGGTGGGGTGTGGCTTCTTTTATCGGGGAAATGCTCTTAGTTGCTTGAGCATCTTCCTTTCCTTGGGCAATACTGAGTATAGTTTTGCAGTGGTGGGATGTGTTGCTGGTTGATTACTTAATGGCTTGGGGTAGCCAAATGTTGTGCCCCCTTTTACAAGCATCGTTCATCTTCTAGGTTGTTGCTTCTGGAGTTGGCAGAGCAGAACCTACGTTCTGACGCACTGAAGGTTGTGCTTTTGCAACTCTGAAACACAATGGGGTTTGCTTCAAAATTATCAGGCCAGATCAGCAGTTGGCATCGTTTAGGATGTTGGCACATGCTGACTTTCCTGTTTGTACAGCCTCTTGGATTGGGATGTGGATTTGTGCAGTATGGGGCAAGGGGAAACTGACACTGCTGTTTGAATCTTGCGTGGGGCAGCGTTGGGCATTGGGAAAATGAAGCTGCTTTTTGAATCTTCTGTGAGTGCAGGCGGTTTGCTGCTCTGGGGGCTTCTTTGAGCGACATGCTTATGTGTGTGATTACCCGCCTAGTCGTATTCAAGGCATAATAGCTGCCGAGTGGGTCATGCCAGTTGTTCTGGCAATGTTAGAGGGTAGCCATCTGGGGCAATCTGCCCATGGCGGTTGCCCATTGATCGCTCTTGAGGTTATTTAGGCGTTGGGCTGATTACATCACTAACAGTTGCAAGGGTGTTGCAGGGAGGAGTGCGGTGGGGTGGGGTGGGGCTTATTGGCCAAGAGCTTTTAGTTGATAGTGCTTGGATTCTTGAGGGCAGATACAGTGAATCGCCGAAGGTTTGGAATTGTTATGCTCTGCGTCGGATGTCCTTCTTTTGCAGCTTGAAGTTTCTGCCGCTGGCCGCTGGTCCGTAGCTTTTATTAATCCTGGCTTGTTTATGGGACTTCGGATGATGTCCTAATGCAAAGGAGGTGATCAGGGCAAGGGGTTCATGTAGAAGGGCCAAGTTAAGCCCATTTTCCATCTGGATTGGTGATGCAGTCTTGGGAACTACGTAGTATACTTTTGATTTTGGTCCCTTCTTGTCAGTAGTGCTTTGCTTGCCCTGACTGTGCATTGTGCATCAGTGTTTGCTCCTCTAATGTGGAACATATAATCTGGACGAGTGTATCTACCTTCTGCCAATTGGCTGCCTACTCGCATCTTTAAGCATGGGTGTTAGCCACTCTGTAGTGCTTGCATGGAGTTCGTGTTGAATTGGCTGGAAACAGTCTGCTTTTGCACTGAGGCTTGGGCCATCTGTGGTGCTTGCTTTCTGCGGAGCAAGGGGTCGCGTTTACTCTGGTTTTTGCTTTGGGATTGTGAAGCCACTGACAGCCTAAGCTATGGTGCAGAAATGCCTTCTGTATACCAAGGGACGCAAAGTTGACAACCATTAATTGATTTGCACGTGGCTGGCTTATCCACACTGCTTCGTTGGGTTTTTATTGGTAAAAGCAATGTGGTGTAAATCGTGGGCAGTATCAGGCTGGCTTGAGCAGAGAATGTTCTGGTATGAGGACGAGCACAGGGCCAGCATGCCTGCTCGTGCCGATGTCAGATTGGAACTGTGGACTTCCCTTGTTAGAAACGGGCTGAAGGGGCTGATTACAGCCTTTTGCATGGCTTGCTTAGCGGTTGTCGCTGTCGCGTGATTGGGTGGCGCTATACGAGCCTTATGTGTGAGGCAGCGTGGTTTATGCTGTGCTCTACATGTTGGGGTGTCATTGCTTTTCTGTTGCGTGCATGAATTGGCACTACCTTTATTCATCAGTGGCTCTTGGGTGACCGGGGTTTGAATTGTCAGGTGTCAGTAGCGGGAGAAGGCAGCATTCACGGGTACAGCATGAAATCCAGCAGTTCAGTTCATGTCAGCCCAAGAGCATATGTTGCTTTGGTTGGGGGTGGCCTTCTTTATTGCGGCGATACTTTTATCAGTTGCACGAGCATCTTCCTTTCCTTGGGCAATACTGCGTATGGTTGTGCAATGGTGGGATGTTTTGCTGGCTGATTACTTAATGGCTTGGGGTAGCCAAATATTGTGCCCCTCCCCCAATGCATCCGGCCTGTCCATTTCCAAGCATGTTTTGCAACTGCACCGTCTGTCTTGAGGTTATTGCTTCTACAAATGGCAGAGAATAAGCTACGTTCTGGCACACTGAGGGTGGTTTGATAAGTTTGGAAACGATGTGGTTTGTGCTCAAGGTGTCAGGTCAGATCAGCAGTTGGCATTGTTTGGGATGCTGGCACATGCTCACTTTGCTGTTTACGCAGCCTCTTGGATTGGGATGCGGATGGTGCAGTATGGGGCAAAGGGAACTGACACTGCTGTTTGAATCTTGCGCAATGGGAAAGTGAAGCTGCTTCATGAATCTTCTGCGAATGCAGGCAGCTTGCTGCTCTGGGGGCTTCTTTGGGCGACATATAAGCGACATACTAATGTGGGGACTACCAGCCTAGTCGTATTCAAGGCATGATAGCTGCCAAGTGGGTCATGCCAGTTGTTCTGGTATTGTTAGAGGGTTATCATTTGGGGCAGTTGGCCCATGGGGGTTGCCCAATGATCGCTCTTGAGGTTAGGATTTGGGGCTCATTACATCACTAACAGTTGCAATGGTGCTGCGGCTTGGAATGCAGTGGGGTGGGGTGGGGCTTGTCGGCCAAGAGTTCTCACATGATGGTGCTTGACTTGTTTCAGTTGGCCTATCTGGTCCTACAACCATCTCTATTGCTTTCCCTGGATTCGGCGTGAGGGCAGGTACAATGAGTCGCCGAAGGCTTTGCATTGTTATGCTCTGCCTCAGATGCCCTTCTTTTGCAGCTTGACGTTTCTGCAGCTGGCCCCTGCGTGTTTCCGGCTTATCTATGGGACTTCGGGTGATGTTCCTAATGCAGGGGACGTTATCAGGGCAAGGGCTTCGTCTGTTTAGGGCCAAGTTAAGCCCATTTTCCTTCTGGATTGATGATGCAGTCTTGGGAACTTTTGATTGTGTTCCCTTCTTGTCAGTTGTGCTCTGCTTGCCCTGACTGTGTGTTCTGCTTCAGTGTTTGCTCCTTTAAAGCACAACACACAATGGAGTAAAGAGCCAGGACGGCAAAGGGCCCTTTCAGTCTTTAGAACCCCACCGTGTGGGTTGGCAAGCATGTAAGGGCTCGACCGGAGTTGCTCGCCTCCTTGTGGATGGCATTTTCTTTTAGGACCGGCACTCTGATAGAGGGCAGCCTTTGGTGCCTATGTTGAGTGACAATTGGTGTCGACACCAATGGGTGGTGGGGCAATGAGCAGGTACTTTTATTGCTCCTTTAGGTTGTTAGTGTGTGGTTGGCACCCGAGTCCGGTGCCTTATGAGAGGCGGCCGGATGGTTGCCTTGGGCCCTCCAGGACAGCTGATTTGGGAGGCCCGATGCTTGAGAACTTACTGTTAGTGGTGTTTCATGCACCACCTTGGTTGCTCCCTAGTATGTGAACCTGTTGCATCCTGCTTGCATGTCACACCTTTCTTTCCACATTAATTACTTGAGATAGAGATTTGCACTGCATCACTAAGGTGCAGCCCTTTTGGAGCGGTCGGCGCTTTGGGGTCAGCAGTTTACAGAAACAGCTGAGTACTCCTACATGCATTACTTGAGGGTAAGCTGATGGCAGGGGGTTGGCCGCCCCGTGGCAGCCAAAAGAAGGCAGGCAGTGCAGTACTATGTGCATGTGAGCAGTTTCAAAGTGCAGGCCTGAAGCAGACCTTGCGGATGTATATTGGTATGGTAGTACTAGGAGTGGTGCTGTTTGGCTGCTGAGCTTTTGGAAAAAGGGCACTGGCGGCTGCTGTGCTGTATACGAGTAGCTGTCCTGGAGACCCTTGGGCAGGAATTTTGAGAACGCCCTAAGAGCGCAAGTTGCCTCCTTGTGGGTGGGCTGCCCCCACCAACGCCCCACCTTTAGTGAGGCCATGTGGGAACCAATCTGGCGTTTGCATTCTAGATGGGGCCAGTTGGTACCTACATACGTTGACTCCATACATGAGAAATGGCGTGGCGTATAGAACAGAGAAACATGCGGTTTGGTGGGCTGTGGAGAGTGCAGGTTCAGGGTGAAGGGGCAAAGGGACTCTGATTAGGGATAACGGAAGGGGTGGATGTATGTGAGAGAGAGAGAGAGAGAACTACGCAGAGAAGGGGGGAAATCCCTTCTTGCATATGTTAAGGGAGTGGACCCTCACCTAATACATATAGATAGGCCCACTACCATTCGGAGCCCAGAACACATAAGTGGGTGGGTAGATTACCGTATGTGACATACCGTATGTGGAGGGCACATGATTGTTTCTCTGGTGGAGCACCTGATTGTGCTGTTGACTGAGCCATGTTTGCACTGGGGGGTGTTGTTTGGGTCTTTTCAAAGCTACCGTGATCTTCTGTTGGCAGTACTTCCTACTGTTTAATGCTTCCTAGCTTCCTTTTTGGTGGGGTATCATATTGTTTTATAGTGAGCCTTAATTGTCAGTTCAATGGCAGCTTCGTTCTGCATCACAATCGTACTGATACAATACAACAATACAATGCATCACTCTACATGGGCAGCATGCAGCACTGGTTGCGGTTGGTGGCAAGTCGAGTACTGATTGGAACACAACAGCTAACTCGCTGTCAAAATCAGCAGCTCGAGTGTGTGCTGTGTCTGTTGGAGACTGATTGAAACACAATAGCTTAACAGTAAGCGGACAGCTCAATTAGAGTTGTGGTGTCTGGCCGGTGTACGTAGCACGACTACCACCATCAATTGTATGAAGCTCACCAAATACAGAGACAACCGAGGCTGGTCAGCAGCGACCATGAGTATTCAAAATCTTCTGTACAGATAGCCTGATCTCACACTTCTTATTATTACATTTCATGATATGCCATAGCAATATATAGCAATATATAGCATATGCCTGATCTCACACTTCACATGCTTGTAAAGAACACTAAGGAGCCCATCATGGCAAGATACACTGGTATCACGTAGCGAACAAGGTCGTGAAGGAACCCAGGGGAAGTAGATGGCTCTCTAATGCCTAAGCTGCTGTATGACGACCCGACCCCACCTACAGCATTCAGTGCACTACCACTACCACTAGCAGCGTAAGCAGAAGGTCTGCTCGAGGCTGAAGCCTCTGTAGTAACTGCTGCTGCTGCTTGCGGTGGGGCTGCTGCATCAGATGTTGGTGGTACCTCAACTGCTGCTGCCGCCCTTGCTGCTTCTTCAGAAGCCCCGCCAGTGCTACTGCTGCTACTGTCCTGCCCCAAGCTCGTTACTCCTGCTGCTCCTGCTGCTGCACCTGTCGTTGTGGGCTGAGCTGGAGCCGCCTCAAAGGCCCTCGCTGCTGCTGCTGCTGCTGCTGCTGCTGGTGGTTCTGCCGTTCCACCGGTTTCAAAACTCCCACCTGGCGAATCGTCTGCCACCGCCGCTGCTGCCGCTACTGCTGCTGGTACTGGAACAGCAGCACCACCACCACCTCTTCCTGCTGCTGCTGCCTCACCACTGCTACTGCTACTGCTGCTAATGGTCTCATGGCCAAACACTTCAGAGATCTGCCTCATAGCTCCCCTCGCGCTGTTGATAACTGTACCGCCAAAGCCGAAAGCAGCATGTGCTGCTCCGTATAGCATCGTGACCCAGATTCCGTATACCATGAGCAGCCGCATGCGGTACAGGAGCATCACTAGGAGGCCATTGCCTGGCCCAGGGCCCCAATCCCTTGTGCCCCGGCCTTGACCTGCAAAGAGGAGCGGAAAGTACAATATACTCAAGCAGTGATCTCTCTTAACAAAAATACTCAAGCAATAGTGCCCATCCTAGGACCATAGCACATCTAGGAACATACAACACTCAAGCAATACTCAAGCATTAAACCTAGGAACATAAAATACTCAAGCAATACTGCCCATCCTAGGAACATACAATACATTCCAATGTAGTCTCATCTCTTTTTCCAGGATCCATGCTAGATACATCAAGCAAGAGGAGAGGAAAGCAGAGCACGTCGAACAAGAGCATCAGTGATTGCAGGTACATGGCTGGTTAATACCGTGGAAGCTGAACATGCTGGGCACTCAGAACAGAAGCTGAAATATATAGTTTTCAACATTAACCTGCTGCCGTTTATCTCTGGAACGCCTGTGAGTTATTTTTTGGACTGCTGTTACCAGCTCATGGGTAACCCCGGCAGGCAGTATGGAACAACAGAGCTGAGGTTGAGTTGTAGCCACAGACAGGGTCTGCCAGCAACACAGGAAGGTGAATCCTATGGATTCCCCTGATTCGCTCAGGTTGCCCAGGTACGACGCTCTGGCTTACCTGGCCCTGAACCTCCGCTGCCCCCTCCAGAGCCAGTCCAACTGTCTCGCCAGTCATATTGCGAGCCGGTAGTGGGGGGAGGGAGTACCGTTGCCTCTACGACTGGGACAGGCTCCTGCGGTTGATTCGCTGCACGACAGCTGACGTGTCGGGAAATGTGTACGCAGTAGCGCCTACATGGGGAAGGTGCTAATCCGGTGGCTGTGCCTGCGAGCAGTTAGTGCGTCACGCATCTCCCTGAAAGTCAACAGACGTCTACGCCGCGTGCATGGATGCCCCAACTTACATCCAGCTGCTGGTAATGCAAACATCGTTACGGCAAAAGCTTGCGAAGCTTTTGCATGCACTGACCCTTTGCACTGTGACAATCACGCTTTCTACCCTCCAACACAGTCGGGAGCTTTACAGCATCAGGCACAAGAAGTCCGTTTACTGAAGCAGCTTAAGCAGTCCGAGAGCACTCCTGACCCCTGGTTGCAGCGTTCTGTCAGGTTCAGCTCATGTAGTCATGTCTCCCGACCCGACTCTGCAGCTCTGCTCTCAGTGCTCACCCGGCGGAGTGACTCTGGTGCGCTGCCTCACCGGCCTCCTTCATTCAGAAGACAACCAGCATGACTGCCCCCTGTGCAAGCACAACGCTGGCTAAGTAAGCGAAGAGTCTGGCGCGCCTGAAATGAGACGTTCGGACTGTCAGACGGCTGCTCATGACCCAGCAGCTGAGGCAGCGGTAGTCTCAACCCTGCTCTGCAGCACCAGCAAAGACTCAACTCCTTGAGATAACGTACCTACAGCTCCCAATCACCCCAATGACCTCAGCCCATCCAGCTTTAGCTGGGCTCTTGACCCAGCAAGCTACTGCCTGGCTTAGAAGTGAGTCCTGCCACTGCTCACAGGCACGAACCTACGGCTTGTTGCCTCAATTCTGGTCGGCCATCTCTGACCTGTCGCTTGTGCATCAGGGCATGCACATGTGGGCGGAAGCAGATGCCTTCTAACCGCAAGTGCTCCAGGGGTGTGGGTCCCAGCTAGTCACCCTTTCAGCAGTTCCACAGCTGCCACTGAGCCAAAAGATGGCAAAGATGCTCCAACGCATGCAGAAGGGTCTGCACAGTCGCGACCTGAAGCAAACAGTGCAACAGACCAAAGCAGCAGCAGCAGCAGCAGCGAAGAAGTGGTCTATAAAGGCACCTTCTCAAAGCCCTTAAAGCGCTTGAAGGCAAGTTGTTTTTACCTAGTGAATGCTTCATGCTCTCTGCCTAAGTGGCAATGTCTCTCCTCTATCTGTCTGTTTATCTGTATGTCTGGCTGGCTGGCTGCTGGCTGGCTCGGAGGTTCAAATCCCAAGCATTCAAAACATGGCAGACACTTGCAGATGAGATTGCACAGCAGCTGCTTCTGCAATGTTTTGGATAGGAAGCCAAGTGCAAGCACAAAGTACAGCAAAAGGAGGCCCAGCCCATGCACTCTATCTACCGATGCCGTCAGCTCCTAGGAGTTAGCTCGTACTAGCTTGATTTGTGCCACCTGTGCTTGCTCCAGCTAATCTCATATTTTAATAATGGTATGCATTGACCGCAGCAGCAGAACCAGTCCAGTTTTCTATGTTCTGGCAGTGTTTTTTATAGCCGGCTCCCTCACAGCTGGTGGTGGAGCAGAATGGACCCCAAGTACATTGTTTAGACAGCTCAGCCACCATGTGCCGTACTGGCGTCTACCATGTACTGCTGCTTGTCTCACATGACAGATAACATCAATTGGAATACGAGAGATAACAGAGCACAGCCATGCAAGGCCGTCATATGGCTCCAACCCGTTTGTCAATGTGTGGAGAGTAGAAGCCCAAGACAGAGAACTGAGATCATCGGACGATACATGCGACCTAGGATGTCACACACATCTCACTGCGAAAGTGCTACCGATCATTGTGCATGGCATAAGAGTGATATCTCTCCTCTATTAATTCTATCGCTTCAACCCCAATTGTAACCCTTTATAATCTCTGTTCCCCTCATTCTTGTCCTCCACGCAGCAAGTTAGCCTTCTCAACACAATCACAGCCCTATCAGCCTCCCCGTTTATATTACAGTATGGGGAAGCCTCCCCTCTTGCAAGGGCGGCTGTAGCAATATCCATGGTCGGTTTCGGCCTCTTGACGACTACAGCCCTTCACTGGTTCACCAGCAGTTACTGCCATGAGTTACGGTGTAACCGGGTGACTGGTGATGTCACTGCGACTACATTGAGCCTCTTTGCACGGCTGCGGCAGTCACATTTCAACCTTTCAGATGTGGTGTACCCAGACAGCATGAAGCCCCTGTCAATGTTCAAGGTAACAGGGTTCAGGGAGCAGCTGGGGAGGGTTATATAGGCTCAGCCTACCAGGGTTCAGGGAGCAGCTGGGGAGGGTTATAGAGGCTCAGCCTACCAGGGTTCAGGGGCAGCTGGGGAGGCAGTTAGGGTTCCAGGTACCAGGGTTCAGGGAGCAGCTGGGGAGGGATATAAGGGCTCAGGCTACCAGGGTTGAGGGATCAGCTGGGGACGCATTCAGGGTTCCAGGTACCAGGGTTCAGGGGCAGCTGGGAAGGCATGTAGGGTTCCAGGTACCAGGGTTGAGGGACCAGCTGGGGAGGGATTTAACGATCAAGCCACCAGGGTTTAGGATGCAGCTTGGGAGAAGTGAATGTTCAAGATACCAGGGTTCCAGGAGCAGCGAAGGAGGGCCTAAAAACATGCAGAGACATGCTGTGTTTGGGGAATGTAAAAATGGGAGGTGTGTGATGATATTATCCAATCCTCCTGAATGTTGCTGGACTGCCCTTCTGCTGTACTCCTGGCCACAACCCGTTTCTGAGCAGGAAACAGGCATGCTTGGTCTCTGCCAGCCTCTTGCACAGGGGGGGGGGGGGGGAGGAGTGTAACAGATCGTTACATCCTAAGCAAGGCTATAGCGACCTCAGCCCCTATTTCCGAACTACGAGGTATTGTCTGATCTCGCCGTACAGTGCTATATCATCAAGAGGCAGTACGGACAGTCATCTTCTTGTGATACCTGTGCGTAAGCGGGATCATGAGATGCTCCGTTGCCTCCCTCCTCCCTGCCTTGGCCAAAGCGCCGAGTACGTAGTGCAACCTGCATCACCTCGATATAAGGGATGCAGGCCCGACTGTTGGGGATCCTTCCTATCTTCTTCCAACCTCTTAACCCTCTTTTGAGTCTACCCAGGCTCTGAGTGTTACATTCTACCCATACAAAATGATGGGAATCACAGTTATTGCGCAATGCGTGGGACTGAGTTTGACAGTTCATTATCCATGGCAGACCCCAGTCATCAGGGGCCGTGTGCTGCTTGGTCTTGAGTGACCTTGTAGCATAGCTGGTTTTGCATTTTGATTGCTTGATTGATCCATGGTACTAGCAAGCAAGAAACTTGGAAGATATTGAAGGCTGGACGTTGAACGAGTCAAGGATATGATGAAATGGCGTCTGCATTGTAGAATGTTGAAACTAAGCGGCCGAAATGACAGTAGCAGTGATAGTTCATGTTTTAATATGTCTTACATGAATGCATTTTGATGAGATGAGACTGAAAAGTAGGGTATGGTGAAGTGTTGCAAGGTCATGCAAGTTGATTTCAGTCTGGTGACACACTCAGCATGGCATCTGCTCTAGGTCCATGGAAATCCTTCACGATAGACTTTTACAGATGCTTTTACAGATGCTGTTAGGAATACCAAGCCTCTGCGCAGAAGGCAAGCGAGGCACTCTCAGATGAACGCTGCAGCCGACCAATGTGCTGTATATCATTATTACATTTCACGATATGCCAGAAAAGTGCCATAGGCCCCACGCCTCAATGTGCTGTATATGTTGGCTGGTCCCCAACGGGCCGGCACAGTGGGCGCACAAAAGTCAGCAAATCGTCTGGGGCCGGGCTCCTCCTTTTGCTCACAAGTAGTGCACCGTCGACAAGCGGCCAGGCAGGGTGGGGAAAAATTATATGTTGGCTGCTTGAAAGCCTTGTGTATATGCTGTCCTAGCTACCAGCTACATGTGGGACAAATCACATGTCAGCAGTTAGTAGGTTGAGTACCGGTACTAACACGCTTGTGGGGGCTGATAGCCCTCCCCAAACACTAGCCCCGAAAGCTCAGATAGGCACTGTGTCGGAGAATGGTATAATAGGTGTGGGTATCCCAACCAAGGGCTTATCTGCAGTGTTTTGCTGATCTTCTGATCTTACAAACAAGCATTTAAGGTGTGGCAGGCAGGGCATACCTGCGCTAGCCTGGACACGCATCATGCTGCTTGCAGAGTAGCAAAGTCCAAGTGCTGCAGGCTGGTGTGCTGCTTACATACAAGTGACTATCTGCTTCAAATGAGTAAAATGCTGAGGCTGGTGATGGTGCTTGCATGTTGCAGGCAAGAGGGAGGATCTACTACGTAGACAAGAACACCTTCCCAGATGCTGAGGTGCTTGAGAAACTGATGCCACTACATCCCCAGCAACGAGAGATGGAACAGCTGGCCATGCAGCAACAGGAAGATCTGGGTTTAGATGTTGCGAGACATACTGAGGAGGAGCATCAGAAGGAAGAAAAGCAGCAGGAGCAGCAGGTACAAAAGCACCAGCACGAGCAGGGGGAGGAGCAGCAGCAGGTGAAAGGGTCGTAGCTCCAGCGAAAGCTGGTTTGAAAGCATATGCTGTTTATGGGGGCCTCCATATTGTTTTTGACTCCCCTGGTGGGTGGTACTGCGAGCCCCCTGCGAGCTCTTCTGATATAAGGCAATGCTTCCACTGGTACTGTACCTGTTTGAAGAAGCCCCGTGGCTGGTGGCTGGCTATTTGAGCCCACAGAGGTTGTACATAGTCATCGAGTACTGAAAAGCGCTGTCAATCTTCGTGTAGTTGCCTTTATGGTGTGTAACGCCATCGGATGACCACCAACGGCAAACGCACCCAGAGTAATCTTCCTGGATGAATAGTGACATTTGAGGTTGTCAATTAGGTTTGGGAGAATATGCAAATGTATATTCGTTGCTAACGCAGACGAAAGGGCCGAAAGGTAAAATCATGGAGCGGGGGCAGCCTGGGTCAGCATCATAGATGCATACACAAGAACTACCAAAAGAAATACTTGTTATCTAGCTGGCACGCATGTGCACAAGCAGGGATTTTGGAGGCACCTGCTTCAGACCAGTCAGCAAGGGCAGGGAAACAATAGGAAGTACATTACTTGCGCCGCCAGTGGTGGCACTTGAAACGCCGAAAAAATCTGATCTGGTGACATTCAAGCGCATCAAGGGTTGGAGCACGTCTCAGCCTGTTGCGTGCCACACAGCGTCGATTGCAGCTCACCTCGTAAGGGCGCTCCCTTGCATAAAGCAACACCTTTCCTGGCCTGAGCCAATTGCTGCATTGTTAGAGCAAGGTTCGGTTGAGCTTGGCACGTTCATGTGAATTCTTCACATACGACCCAGGCGCGCCGTTACAATTCCGCAGAGCAGGTACTGATAAGGCAATAGCATGGCTATAGGGTGCCCTGTACAGCGCTGCGGGCTGCCTTGCTTGACAAAGCAGCTCAACCGCAAGGCCGTCAAGCCCCTGGTTCGGCTTGAGAGGCGTGCGGTATGCTCCACACGTCTTACACGTAGTGTGATTGTGAAGGCAGAGAGCAGTGGAGTATCCAGGGATGTAAAAGCAAAGTGAGTATGCCCAACAATGTTACTTTGGCAGGGTCCCTAGGGTGCGCATGCATAGATGACGCTCGCTTTGTGGTGTTCCCAGGGTCGCTGATTTGGCAGTAGAGACAGCAACAGAGGGAATTGACAGGAGGAGCCTTCAGGGTCTTTCATACAGCCAGCAGTACGATGAGCTCTTTACGCAGGACCCTCTGCCTATCAAAACGCCAGTGCCAAAGCCATGCCCTGTGGCCCAGTCCTTGGAACCAGGCAGCAAGCAGGTCCTTTTGTCAAGCGTCCATGCCACGCAGAAGGTCAACATGTTCCGTGACCGTACATGGAATGAGACGGACAAGGGCTACGTCGCGTTCATGGTGTTCGTGCACGGCTTGGCTCTCCTGGCCCCGCTTACCTTCAGCTGGGCAAACGTTGCTCTCTTCTTCGGCACATACTTCATCACCGGATGCTTAGGCATCACGCTCTCTTTCCACCGGCAGCTGTCGCACAAGAGCTTCTCCAGCCCGAAGTGGGTGGAGTACGCCCTGGCCTACTGTGGAGTCTTAGCAGTACAAGGTGACCCCATTGAGTGGGTATCTTCCCACAGATACCACCACCTCCACACAGACACGCCCTTGGACCCTCACTCACCCTACGAAGGGTTCTGGTGGAGCCACATGGGCTGGTTGCTGGACAACCAGGTAGGTCTTAGGGATACAGCTTAGTTCAGTAATGGGAAGCACTCTGGTTATGCATGCATATGAAGCTGTGTTCTAGCTGCAGCGCATGGATATGCTATGGTGGCTTCAGACAGCATTTTTCATGGAGGCATCAAGAGTGCAGAGCTGCAGCAAATATCTGCCCCACCATCAGCAGGTATGACCTTGCACAGCGTCTACAGTAATATAGCAACATTATCCAGCTGCAAAGGGAGCTGCAAGTTTGCCCTGATGTTGGAAAGACAGCATTGGCAATCCTGGTAACAGCAGGGGTGGTCCAGGCAGTGCAGCCAACTGGTAGCGCCTGAACTGGTTGTGCGTAATGGCAGAGGCGTAAAGCTTAGAAGTAAACCCAGCAAGCGATCACAAGGCATGATTTTTTTCATAGGGCGTTAAATCAATTTCAGTTGGTTGATACTGAACTTGATTGACCAGTGCGATGTGTGCGATCAACAGCTTATTATGATGTGCTTTGATAACAGGCTGGAGTCCTGCACAATGCAAAGTGCAACGCTTGGAGCTTCTTCTGGGTTTGCAATTATGTCCTTCTAGAGTTGCGCATGCACGGGTGCTAACATGGAAATAGTTACCTTCATATTGTTTATGTCAGTAGTGGTGGCTGTTGGAAGGCTGCATACCAGCAGCTTCCAAAAGCAGCACCTAGTCAGCTGCATGCCATTACTGTTGCACCTCATGATGGTGGAATGAAGCTGCCATTCCCATACTTATGATGTGCCTCGTGTTCACTTTTTTCTATGCAGACCACCGTGGACCGCGTGTACGACCGCAGCAACGCCACAGACCTAGAGGCCCAGCCCTTCTACGCCTGGATCCGTGACACTTACATCTGGCACGTAGTGGCTCAGTTTGCTGCTCTGTACCTGCTGGGTGGCCTGGGCGCTGTGGTTTGGGGAGGAGCCCTGCGCATGGCGTGGGTGTACCACGTCACATGGTTTGTGAACTCCGCATCACATGTATGGGGCTCTCAGACCTACAACACAGGCGACCAGAGCAGGAACAACTGGTGGGTGGGGATCCTGGCTTTTGGTGAGGGCTGGCATAACAACCACCATGCGTTTGAGTTCAGTGCACGACATGGGTTGGAGTGGTGGCAGTTTGACATGACCTGGATGGTGATCAAGGCATTGCAGACGGTGGGGTTGGCGAGCAATGTCAAGCTCCCAACTGAGAAGCAGAAGGCAAAGCTGGCGTTCCCTAAGGCAGCATGAGGAGCTTGAGCTTTTCTGGCACAGTAAGCGCCCACAAGCAGGCAAGCGAAAAATCTCGGTGCAAGAGATTGACCATGACAGACAGGCTAAGGCTTTCTGCTTATGGCAGCTGTGGAATGCTATGTCTGTTTGGTGTGTCAGTCTGTGCAGGGGCTTTAGCAGGGGTTGGTATGTGGTTAGCATTGGCAGCTTTTGAATGTGTGCTATGCCAGCAAGTGGCTGCAGTTCTTAGCAGTTACTAGGGGTTTGCTGAAGGTCAGCAGGGGTGGTAGCAGCTGCTCCCTAAGAGCGTTGCTGATGGTGAAGGCTTGATGGGGCGAGGCAGTGGAAGTGCTTTGAGCAGTTGCTGATTATGCATGGTGTTTTCACTTTGCTCTGCCTTGGCCCCATCCAATGTTTGTTACTTGATTCTTCAGGCACTCCTTTAAGGTGCTGAGGGTGTACATTGTGTTCCTGCATATTCGTTATACTGAAAATGCACGAACTAAGGGAACTTGCTGCTGGGCAAGCAGCAAGGACGAGTGTCGTGTCTTCTTTAGGAAATTGGTTTGTTTTGTTTTTAGGATTTGGTTTCATGTTTTGTCATCGTAGTAGTGAAGGAGAGGGGTAGTAGAGGAGAGTTTGAGTGGTGGGCACACAGTGAAGACTGGTGTTGAGAGTTGAGGGGCAGCAGTCGCGAGGTGATTGCAAGCCTAGCATGTCTGTTGTCATGTGCACATTGCACCAGTACGCATGAGGCATATGAGGAATGGTGATTCAACTCTTGCATTGACGGGCCGGTGTGCCACCGTACGTATCTTGTGAAGGACTCGTTTGCCATAGGGCTCTACCTTGTGTGGCTCAGAGATGAAACTGAATTCCAAGTGGTTGCCAGTTGGTGGAGTGGTGTCAGGTTGGGCTGGGCCCCTTGCTTGTTGCGGCGCTTTGCAGTGCTTGGTGGCATGGTGCTGACTGCTTTTACTCCAATTTTGTCTGCTGCTTCAGCTGCTTCCAAAATGTCTTGTGGTTACTAGGTCACGATGAAAAGGTGTGGTTGGTGCTGTTCGGTGTTGTTGTGTTCCGAGTGTTAGCTGATTCTCGCTGGCAGGTGTGCTTTTCTCGGTTGTACGAGCTGTACAACGTGTTGCAAGCTTCGTAGTTGCCCATCCCTGCGTTCTAAAGTGGCTTGGGCTTGAGAACACCATCAACATTGGTACAACCGTCACGCACGCGGTCCGGCAATAGGCCGCGCGCTCACGAGCATGTCCTACGGCAGACCTACATTGAAAAAGGACGTATTTTGAATGAAGTGCTGTAGTCCGAACTAGGTGCTATCATCGGCCGGGTGGCCTCGGTGAGTTTTGTGGCAGTACTAAGTGAAGTGAGTCAAGGAAGGGTCGAATTAAGAACCAGTACTGCCGTAGGGAGCCTGGTATCATCTTCATGGCAGGCAACTTCAAGCCCCTGTATGAAGTGCTCAAATCGGAAAACGTGGTCAAGAAGTTTGTTCAGTGAAGGTTTGAAGCGATTCAATGGCCTCTAGGCTCAGTTGGCCAACCTCTGCTCGACGGCCTGCGTCAATCACATGAGATGGAAGAAGAACACGAATCTTATAGGCAAGCCTGCCCTCAGCTTATGTCTTGTAGCGTTCGGGCGAGTGCGCCAAACTCACCCTCAACTACTTGCAGGACCAATTACAATAGCTCCCAAGATGGAAATGGCGAGCTACGCAGCACCCTGTCGAGTGTTTCATCCAGTAGGGCAACAAGCATCACGAATATGCATGTCATGGATGAGGTACACGCCTTCACCAACCCCATATGGAACACCTCAAGAAGGAACACTGCAACTGAAGCAGTGGGAAACACCAGGGAGGTGCCAAGTACACAGGACTCTACAAGCGACCCAACCACAGTAGCTCAGAGCCTTTGCGATCCCCAGCCCAATGTGCTCCTGGAAAAGCACCACACCCAGTCCCATGGTGGCCAGGACTATGAGCCAAGTTCAGCAATCAGCCAAGGTGCAGGAAGACATGATACGATACATACACAGCAAGCAGACAACAACTACTGCAGGAGCACTTTAACAGCTTCACAAGCACCAGAACAAAAGCTGCAACAGCCATTGCAGCGTATGCAGCGATCTGCCCAATTACCCCAGCAGCAGCAAAACATCTACCCACCAGGGGAGCTACTCCTCTCACCTGGGCGCATGTCTGCAACAGTGCCATACAGGCCTTACGCCAAGCCAACCATGGCAGATCTGGTTATGCAGCTGCGGGCGGTAAGCACATGTGCTGCTTGTTGAACCATGCAAGGTCCACATCCAGAGAACACAGTGCAATGGCTTCAGCAACATCTATGTGGTGTGCATGGTCTGTGGCATGATCAGAGTGAAGTGTGTGCAGTCTGCACTTGGCACTGTCAGGCATCTAGGAACGCTGCGGCTGGAACGTCCACCGTTTACCCTACGCTCCTGTGAATGCATAATGACTTTACCTGGTTTGTGTGCTAAGACTTGCTGCTTTTGCACTGCTGACAGGCCCACAACCCACAGCTAAGCTACTCCAGCTGCAGCCCTCCCCATATGCCATATGGGCAGATGCCCCCTTTTGCAGCCACAGCAGCTGGAACTGGCGTGAGCCTCCCCTCCAGTCGCCACCTAGACCCTCTCAGCCAGCAGCAGCACTCCCCGCGCTTCACACATGACAGCAGTTGTCCCCCAGTAGCATTAACATCATCACCATTGGCAGCTGCACAAGGAGAACCAGGAGCAGCAGCAGCATGGCAGAAAGGGGGTCCACTGCTAGGGGTTGATGATGGAGGTGTAGATATGTCTGGTAACTGGGCTATTGCAGCAGCTAACTGGCATGGCGATCAGAAGCAGCAGAGCGTCACAGAGCAGCAGGGCATGATCATGTTCCCTAACAGCAAGCAATTGGACATTGATCTCCTGGCTGGAAGGTACGCGGGTTGTGACAGGTGCAACAGGAGGAACACATAGAAAAACTTTTCATTATTATCACCAGTACTTGAGCACTAGAACTATGAGGAAAGGTGCTAGCATTATATATGTCTAGCAGCGCAGACAATGAGATGGGGCGTGTCTCAGTCAGTGCTACAGGCTCAAGCTCCTGTTGAGCATGATTTGAGTTTGCACAGATTAAAAGGGATGTAGGGATACATGAAAAGACACCTTGAGAGGCATCTTTCACCATGTTTTTGCGTTTAGCACAATGGCCCAGCAGCAACCAGCCCGTTGGGTGGATAGGAGCTCTGGCCTGCAGCACTGAACACAGTGCTAAAAGAGTATCCTAATGTCATCGGAATTCAAAGCCAGTGGCAGGACTAGGAAAGCTAGTCGATGGTGGTTTAGTGGCAGTACACTGAGATTGCTAATGCTCTTATCACATCCTTGAGACATCCAAAAAGTGCACAATGGATCCACCTGCAGCACTTCTTTAGCAGCATACCTGATTACCAGATCGACTGCCTGTTATGCAGTCAGGGCTGCATCCAGGTAAACTCCCATGCAACCAGTGATTGGGCTTTGGTACAAACATAGCCATGCTGCTTGCACACCAGCTTTTGCTGTTAGAGTCAGCAAAAAGACAAAAACACTGTAGGTGGACATGGACCTGGCTTTATCATTCTGTACATGTGCCTGTGTGCAGGGTTCACAGCCAGGTGCAGTGGACTGCTAGCAACATGCGTGATGTAGGGAGGACTATGCCTACACCACCACGCGTATTGCCTCAGGGAGGGGCCCTGACTGAGTGCACAAACACTATCCTTGTGTTCGTGAAGGTGAATGGCTTTCTTCTGTAGGAGCTGTCCCTTGTATAAGTCTGATTTATGATATGTGAAGTCTGCTGATACTCCAGAGGTGCATTTCCTTGTATAGATTGGTCGGTGTGAAGCCACGCATGCCGCCTATCCGTTCCTGTAGCTCATGCTATGCCCAGCGTGAAAATGGACATATTAGCTATGTGTTTGCCATGCCTTTTGATTACACTGCAGTAGCAGCAGCTTTGCATATGGCAGATTTGGGCCCACCCATACATACTGCATGTAAACGTAATGACACCCAAGGTGTTTGTTCTGTTCTGCAGGCATTCTTCTGGGACATCCTCCTGCCAACACACTATGTCAGGGTTGGCTGGGATATGCTCATGCTCATCCTGTTGGGCTATGTTTGTCTGGTGCTGCCATTTGTAGTGGGGTTTGACATTCACCTGGTGAGGCTCTCTACCACACAGTCAGGTTTCTTATGGCAATGTGTTTCCGTCTGACTGAGGGAGAATACTAGCAGACAAGCAGCAGACATCTCACTTCTGCCATGCCATCAAACTGGCCATGCCTAACATGTTCACAGGACACTGTATGCTTGTTCTGTGGCATTCACAGCATGGTACAGCTCTCTGAAATTTAGCATGTACATAGCCCTACAGAGAGCTGCTGCGGGCCAGCATGCTCAAGAGCAACACACTGCACCGGCTGGTATGCAAACTTCCTTTGTCTTGACAAGACACGCAAACAAAGGAGTTTTCAGATGCACGCGCCACTGCTGATCCTACCGTGCTGTCTGCAGGATGATTTTCGTGACCCCTTGACAGCAGTGGACACCAGTGTCAACGCTCTTTTCCTGTGGGACATCTGGATGAACTTCCACACAGCTGTGCTAGGTATGCTTTGAAATGAGAGCTTTATCAGCTACCACCACAGGGTTTATTTGTGCTGCATATGTGTTTGTGCACGCAACCGATTCTCACAATACAAATCAGTTATACGGCATGTGTATTAGCAAGGTCCGCTAGTCGTAGGTTTCATTGGGTTCAGAAAGCTTCGCTTACAATGTCTGCTCTGGAGCTCCTAAACAAATGCTTCCAGTGATTCGGTAAGGTTTTGCTGAGGGCATCAAGTCCCTGACTGTGCGTCGTGGGATGCATGACTGCAGACGAGGACGGGACTGCCATCACAGACCGGAAGGAGGTATGCCGGCTATACTTGCGGAGCTGGTTCTTGATTGACCTGATAAGCTCCATTCCTTTTGATTTCCTCCTCACAGCAAACCTCTCGCTCATCACATTGCTCAAGGTGGGTTTGGTTGCAAGAGAATGTACTGATCAAAGTACTCACCCCAGTAAGGTATAGAATCCTTGCGACTGACATGAATATTGGACCACTGGTGGATGCAGGTGGCAGTGTCTGGCCCTTGATTGATGTTGATTAGCACACTCGTAGCCCCCTTAAGACGGTGCAGTAACCATTATGCAAAGCGCCTTATTTGTTTCTGTGGTGTGTGCTGAAACCAGCGGCTGCTCCTACGTAAATACTTATGCCTCTTGGTCCATATCTTCCTAGCTGCCGTGCATATTATATGGTGGTTCTTGTACTTAATTGGTGGCATCTTTAACGGCATCTTGTTACACTGATACATGCCAACCAACTGCATAATGCTTGGAGGGTGTTGAGGGAGGTGTTTCTTAGGCATGCTGCATGTCTGCCTGCATACTGCTGTTCCACCTACTATGATCCTGAGCACAATGTACCAAAGGAAAGATCTGACCAGCAGCTTTTCACCAGGCACATGCTTTACATCAAGGCACTATACGTGAAGCATGCTTCCTGCTATGCATTTACTGAGCCATGCCCCTCACGTACTGTCTCTACTGGCTCTATTGAAAGCTTGCTCCTGCCACAATGCCTCTCTGCAGGCAACTCGGCTGATGAGACTGATAAAAGTGCTACGTCTTGTCAAGCTGGTCAGAATGGGCCGCCTCTTCCGCGTATCTGAAATCATGCGCAAGATCGAAGACACAGTCGGCCGATCCTTTCTGCGGCTGCTCACATTCCTCAGCGCTGTACTGCTGCTGATCCACTGGGCAGCATGCTTGTTCCATCTGGTGGGGAGCAGTGGCTTTGCTTCACAGAGCGGGAGCTGGATTGACCATGCAGATCTGCAGGATGCACCTGTATTTCATCGCTACCTGACATCTGTATATTGGAGTGTGACAACCATGGCAACAGTGGGATATGGTAAGTATCTGCTGGGGAGTAATGCCTTTCTTGGCAACGCATCTGAAGAATGTGGGGCGTTTCTGGCGATTGGAATTGCGGCTGTGCCATTGGGAATATTCTCTGACAGCAAGGCACCAACATTGAACAAGTTAGGATTGACCATGGTAATATCACATGTTCCCTCCAGTAGTAGCACGGACTTTTGAGTCTTTGTGCTAGATGTTCCAGAGCTGTATTTGTGCCAGACTGCTTGCTGGCACAATAAATTGCAACTATTGTGAACCTGTCCCATATTGGGATTTTGTGTATTTGTGTACTTGCATATGCTAACTTACATTGCGGTGTTATTGTGTGCCCTGTTCCTAGGTGATATTGTCGCTCATTCTCTGCCAGAGAAGGTGGTGGCCATGGTCTCCATGCTGCTGGGAGCTTCTTTATTTGGGTATTTCATGGGTGCCATGTCCACACTGGTAGCTGCTTTGAACAGCAGCCATGCTAGGATGGCACAGAAGAAACAGGCAGTAGATGACTTCCTCAAGTACAGGAAGGTAAGCGAGTGCTGCTGAAACACTGAAGTGCTGTGCATCTGCTCGGCTGGGAGCTATCTGCAACTACTGCATCAGAGGAACAGGTGTGCATGAGTCCATCATGTAGTCCCCTGAAGTCCTTAGAGAGCTCTACCATCGCCGGCAAATGACATTTCCCATGCCCAACGGTCCTGAGAATCATTGGCAGTAGAGTGGTACTTGTGGGATGCCTTCACTGAATGCTTACGAGCCTGAGGTTTGTGCTTGTAGGGAATTGCTTAGAAAATGGGATCCTGGGCTCATACCTGCTATTTGTGTTACCTACCGCAGGTTCCCAAGCGTCTGGCTGAGAAGGTGCGCAAATACTACCAGTTTGTGGTAGAGCGGGAAGTACGAGCTGATGAAGCAGACATCATAGCAGGCCTGTCTTCATCCCTCAGGACACAGGTGAGGCTTGTGCAGTCTGTAGTGGTTGAAAGTGTCATTTATACAGGCAGACCTGACTGTGGGATTAAGACCCGTCCCAGGCCTTTGCTAGGCTCATCTATGTAAAGTAACATGCATTCTACCATACATTGAAGTGGAGTGCCTACCAGGTTGGCAGCATGTGTACAGTCCAATCCTGCCTGAACTCCCATGCTGTCAGGCAATGCCAGAGGTGTCCTTTGAGGCTGGCAACCCTTATCGTGTTTGGACTTTGCAGCTTGCATCACGTCGTACCATTTCAGTCTGTCATTTAGTTACAAACAGCCGTCCCTGCTGGCCACCTTGTTTCAGATGCTTGCAACCTTGGTGAGGTCTGCTGAAGCTGATTGCTCAGTTTTGCAGTAGCATGATACGTAATGTCCGCCCATGTGCTGTTCCAGGTAGTTTTGCACCTGTACCAAGAGGATGTGGAGAGAGTGCCTTTCTTCAGAGACAAGCCTGTGCAGTTCATCACAAGCGTTGTAACCTACCTGAAACTGGAGTATTATGCACCTGTAAGTACCTTGGGCTCATGCCAACGTTGAATAGCCCCCAAACTGCATGCTTTTATGAAATGGTGTAGCTTCTACAGGAAACAGCCTGCAATGTAAATTGCTCCTAGATCATGAAGAAAGCTAACATGCAAAGGCCAAGTGCTGCTTCCATATGTTGCATTGCTGATCACATTGCCTGCTTGATTCTATGCAGGGAGATGTTGTGGTGCGTCAAGGGGATGTTGCAGCTGAGATGTACTTTGTGGGTGAAGGCACCTTGGAGGTCCGGCTGCACGAGGACGTAACTGGGCATCCTGTCACTAACGCAGCCTATAGACGTAGTCCTGAAACGAGCAAGCAAAGCAAAGGGTGGCTCAGCGTCGGGAGGGGCAAGGGTGTGGACGAGTCCTCCATGTTTGCTGAGAGCTCCAATGGGTCAAGAGCAAGTGCTGGGTCGGCAGCAGCAAGGGCAGCAGGAGCTGATAGTAGCAGGAAGGGGGGAGCGTTTGGGGGTCAGGGGGTTACTAGGGACGATGTGAGGTCTGGCAAGGACAATTGGACCTTTGTGGACGAGCTGGAGGCCAAGCCTTACAGGTATGCTTGAATGGCCTGGCTAGCTGGCTATCGACATGTGTGAGCATTGATGTGTGTCTTTCTCATAGTTGCAATCAAGCAGCTATTTGCTTGTTGAGTAGCTGCCCCTTTCTTCATCTCCATCTAGACAGAAAGACCTCCTGCAATGCTGGCACAGAGAAGGGCATGCCTACTGTTGGGGATATGTGGACCCTGGTTGCAAGCAGCGCAGCCTGAGCGCATCAACTGCAGCTCACCTTAGTCAGCATTGGGCACAAAAGCATCACTTCTGACATGCTCTGATCTTGGCTCAAGGCCACATAGGCCATGAATATCTGTATGTGCTATGTGCTCATTCAGTTAAAAGAATCATTTCTCTGTCACTGTATATGGCATAGTAACCTGGGTCTATCAGTGCATGGTTCCACATACAGTTCTTAAGTGATGTTGTACGTCTACCTCTCCATCAGGCTTATAGGCTACCTTCACGGCGGTGACTACTTCTCAGAGTACAGCTGCTTGCTAGGGGAACCTCGCACTGCTACGGTTGTTGCCAGTACCTTCTGTGAGCTGTACAGTCTCACCAGGGCAGACTTGGAGCAGGTGCTGCAGCAGTGGCCTAAGCTAGCGGCCGAGTTTGAATCTTTAGGTGAGACACGGCATGACCGGGGCCAGGTGCAGCTGCGAAGCTCTCTGGACTATGAATGCAATTCACACCAAGTGTAGACTTGGAGCCAGTTCAACCAGCAGAATCAAGGCTATTTGCCTTGACCTAGGCTGTTCAGCATGCGAGTGTCGTAGGAACGTTCCAATCCCATGCAACAAAAGTGCTGAAAGTTTCACCTGTTAACAGCCACTAGGCTGCATGTAGGCAGTAGGGCGTAGCCCTACCTTTGCTGGCCATTCTAACTCTTGCAAGCCATGTGCAGCGTAAAGTTCGCCTATTTATGTATCGACCCTGTATGCCTGTGAATTTTTTGCAGTGAGGCAAACACGAGCTCAGGAAGTTTGCAAAGCTTCTGAAGCTGGCAATATAGACAGCTCTGATGGCAGCCTGAGGTCACAGCAGAGAACTGCAGCAGCGGCGGTTCCACCCCCCTTATCTGGACTAGCACCACACCCAAGTCCGCCGCCACCAGCACCTTTGTCAGCAGCACAAGAGCCAAGGCATCTCCAGGATCAACCCACAGCTCCAGCTGCTATAAGCACTGCACCCCTTGGTTCTAACAACAGCAGCAGCAGGAGCAGCCGCAGCAGCGGCGGTTGCAGGTCAGCTGGTGAGGGAGCTGGTGGGACTGCATGGAGATCAGGCAGCCTTGTCAGGAGCAGAGAGGAGCACAGCCTAGCAAATGCACCAGCAGCAGCTGCAGAAGGAGCAATGAAGCGTATGGGAGGCTATGGAATTACTGGGTCCTATGAAACAGGGGATGGGGTGTCTCTTGGTGGCTGGGCAGGTGGGCAGGCAGTGTTTGAAGCAGACAGCTGTATAGCAGAGCAACCGCTTCCCATTTTGAGAATTGCAACATCATCATCATCAGCAGCAGCAATAGCAGCATTGGCAGCAGCACCGGCAGCTGGAGGACAGGAAGTCACAATTTGCGGGTTGCTGTTGCCTTCTCCCTTGAATGCCCCGCAGACCACTGCAGAGGCTTCCGCAAGGGCAAGAGCTGCATGGAAACGTGCTAGTGCGGCTGCATTGCATTTGGGTAGGGCCGGTGCGCAAAGCAGGGGGGTACATCTGTCTGAGCATGATCAACTGAAGAGCTCTGGGCCTGGGCCTGACCACTGGGCGGTGATCAGCCCAGAGATTGAAGCAAGCTCGGCAGCAGCAATGGGAGGTACAGAAGAGGGAGATGCTATGGAAGCCCCAGGAGCAGCCACAGCAGCAGAGTTGTCAGAATCCCAACGGGCAGGGGTCGTGAGGCCAAGAGCAGCATCTGGGGCAGCCATAAACAGACCCAGAGAAACAGCAGATGCAGCTGCAGCAACTGGAGGGGGGATGAGGGGTAGCCCACGGACACCTGCCGCAGCAGCAGCAGGAGGAGGGATAGTGTACAGCCCCTGGATACCTGCCGGGACAGCAGCAGTAGCGGGGAAGGGGGCAGGTAGCCCAAGGTTAGTTGCAGCACCAGGAGGAGGAAAGTCATTTACCCTGAGGGCAACCGCAGGATCAGCACCAGAGGTAGCAGTAGCAGGAGGGGGAACAGGTAGCCCGAGGTCACTTACAGTTGCTGCCGGAGGGAGATCAGGTACTCTAAGGGCAATTGCAGGAGCAGGACCAGCAGGAGCAGGGCCAGCAGGAGGGACAGGCAGCCCAAGGTCACCGTCAACGGCAGCAGCAGGCGCAGGAGCAGGGGTGGGTAGCCCCAGGTCCTTAGCAGCAGCAGGTGCAGGTGCCGGAGGGAAGTGGGATAACCTAAGAGCAACTGCAGGAGCAGCACCACAAGGGCTAGTGGCAGGAGGAGGGACGGGGAGCCCAAGATCAGTTGCAGCAGCTGCTGCTGCAGGAGGGAGGCCGAGTACCCTGAGGAAGGGAGCCCAAGCAGGTGCAGGTGTGACAGGAGCGGGAACAGGCAGCCCACGGTCAGTTGCGGCAGCAGCAGCAGGCACAGGAGGGGATTTGAGTGCCCTGAGGGCCATGGCAGAACCAGCAGTACGAGTAGCGGCAACAGGTAGCCCACGGTCGTCTGCAGCAAGAGCAGCAGCAGTTGCGGGTGGGACTGTGGATTCTGTAGCACCAGCAGGGTTAGGAAGCAGACCAGCCCACGGAACTGCAAGAGGAGCACCAGCAGCAGGAGAAACAGGTAGCCCACGTTCAGTTGCAGCAGCAGCAGCAGGTAGAACGCCAATACCTAGCCTGCAGGCACCTCCAGGAGCAAGCGCATATGCCAGTCGAGCAGTTGGAGCAGCCATAACCAGACCTAGAGAGACAGCAGGAGCAGTTGCTGTAGCATGGAAGAAGGCTGGTTCAGCAGCTGTAAGCTCTTCAGAGGCGTCTTTGCTAGCGCCACCTGAACCAAATGTAGTTACGGGGAGCGAAGCAGGTAGTCCGAGGTGCGCAGCTCCTCCTACTCCTCCTGCTGCTGCTGCTGCTGCAACAACCAGTAGTAGCGCCGGTGGTCTTAAACCTGGCTTGAGTGGTCAGGCTGATGGCAGCAGCTTTGCCCCTGAAAGCGAGCAGGAGTACCGGAGCTCCCTTGGCGTAACTGCACCCACTGCTACCAGTGGCTATGCCCTAGTAGCACCAGAAGGAGGAGAGGAAAGAGGATGGCCCGGTGCAGCTGTTGATGGTGTTGATCCTGCCTCTGGTTCTGCTCCAGCAGCAGCAGGAACCACAACACAGGGGCAAGAAAGAGGACGGGAGGGATCGGCATATGCAGCTGCTGATGCTGCTCTTGACCCTAGCGATGCTCCAGGTCCAGTTCCTGATACTATCCCAGCAGCAGCACCAGCAGCAGGAGAAAGGGAAGAAGGAGGAGGGCCCAGTGCAGCCACCAATGGCGTTGTGCACCAACCTACTGCTGCTTCTAGCGGGACTGGACCAATCAGTGGTGCTCCTGCCAGGCGGCATCCTCAGCTCATCAATGCACCTCTGCGAGCTGCTGCTGCCATGATGGATATGGATATGATTGATTTGGATGTGCAGCAGGAGCATACCACAGGGTTCTCAGGGTTTAAGTTCAGCGATGGCGGGGGGAATGCTGGGTGGAAGCATAGCTCCACTGACTGGTTCCCACCTGGGGCTTTGGCACAGTTGCTGGATCAGCAGCCGCAGGTTTTGCAGGAGCAGGGGCAGGAAAAGCAGGTGGCGGACCTACAGCAGCTGGAGTTGAACGAGCAGCAGGAGCAGGAGTGGCAGCAGCTGCAGGAACAGCAGCAGCAGTGGCTGGAGCAGCCATATTGGCAGAAACAGTGGCAGAATCAGCCGGAGCAGGTGCAGCAGCAACAGCACCTAGGCCAGGAGCAGCAGGAGCAGGTGCAGGTGCAGCAACAATGGCACGAGCCGCAGGAGCATGTGCAGCAGCAGCGGCAGTGGCATGGACAGGTGCAGCCACACGAGCACCAACTGCATGAGCAAGAGCGGTGGCAACAGCAACACCAGCAGTCTCTGCCCTTGCAAGCAGGTCAGAGAGAGGCAGAAGGGTCACTTGGCAGGATTAGTGTTGGCAGGAGGAACAGGAACAACATGTGGCTCCCTGGTCAGGGGACTGGGATCTTTGAAAGCAGTGCAAACAGGTGAGCAGAGCTACCGTGTTGGGGTATATGCAGATACACCAAGCTAGGCAGAAGCTCTGCGCATTTGTGTGCTGTGATTTGCATGGGGTCTACCAGCAAATTGCTTACTGCAAAAGACACAGGACCACTGGCTGCCAATGGCAGCCCTGGCCAGGTGTTGCTGGAGCAGAACATGTCGCAATACATAGCATGACTGCAGTCCCTTCAATGCCCACCTGGGAGCTTCTTGCTTTCTCAGATGATCATATCCCAAGTTCTAAGAATGGAGATGTCGGAGAAAAACAATATGCGAAGGGTCTCAATTTGTGCTTGGTTTCATATCATGTCAGCATTTGTGGTGAGGCTTAGGAGGAAGTACTACCTTGGAGCAGCTCTCGGGATAGTCAAGACAATCCTTATGCTTGTATTGTTTATGTGTTAGTACTGTCCTAGGCAACACCTTTTGGATGTAATTGGTTATTAGAGCTGTTGTACGGTCAACATTCCTTGCAGCATTATCATAATAAGCTGATGCTGCTCTGCATGCGTCAGGACCTTTATGAGTGCTTCAGCCTCGGGTGTCTGGGACAGAGCGTGTGTTATGGTTGGGTTGTTGGCTTAGGTTGTGACTCCCCATGCATGAATGCTTTTCCCATGCCAACTTGATCTTTGGATTACATCTGCAGGTATCTCTTCCCTGCCAGCTTGGACCGCAATGGTAGCCTTATGGTGCCAGATGCTGCACCATCCGCAGCATTGCCACCACCAGTAGCACCAGCAGCAGTAACACCAGATGTGCAGTACAGCAGCCATGGCTACACCACCACCAGTGGCAGCAAGAGCCAAAGGCTCTCCAATGCAGAAGCAGCAGTACAAGCAGTCCCACAGGTGGTGCAGGGCAGTGCTTACAGCTGTCACAGTTACACCAGCAGCTCTAGGCCTGCCAATGCAGAGGCAGTTGCAGCTGCAGCATTGCTAACTATGGAGTTGGTGTCACTGAGGGGCTCCACAAGGGATTCCTCGGCAGGTGGGACCGCTGCTGAAGAGTTTGATATCCGTACTGCACGCTTGAGTACCTCGATGACTGATGATTGAGTTAGTTTGTCTTTATGAGTCTTTATGAGTCACCGCTGCACAGCAGCACTAAGTGGAGGTAGTGGGGAGCGCCGGGTTGCAAAGCTGTCCTGTAGCAAGGATAGCCGTTGTGCATGTGGAAGCCAAATCCGATGGTGTTTTGTGCATGCACCCCGATCGGGGCGCCCCTCAGCAAAATGGATGGATGGATGGATGGACTGGTGCAGTGTGCCTATTGGTACCGTATGTTCAGATCCATGGTTGAGTGGACTGTGCGGCACTTTGAGAGTGATCTGGTGGTAACCAGTCAGGGAAGGCAGCCTGGGTAGTCAGTCACAGTTGGATGTTTGTTCGGTCAGCAGGCTGGGCAGGAGATAGCAAGCTGGGGTGTATAGATGTGGCACCTGCTAGTCACTGGATAGATCCTGTAAAATAATCCGCTATTCCATGCGACAAAGGGCACAACATCCAGTGTCCAGAAATGTCGATATCAATGTTAACATAGGCAGTAGAATCATAGACACTGAGACTCCTGCCAAGGCCTCCTTCGAGTGAGACAGTGCACTTACAATCGACGCCACGGCGTTCGGGACAAGCCGTAAATTCGTTCATACCATGCGCATATTACATTTCATGATATGCCATAGCAAAAAGCTAAGTGCCATGGGCCCCGCACCTCAAGCTGTCACAAAGAACAGCGAGGTGGAAAACATTTGTTCATACCATTTGCATACAGTAATATTTTATTGCATGGAAACCAATGCCTAAACTGGTACCTAAAGATGATGTACCCCACCCGTCAAACATCAGTGCATGCATCAAGTGTAGACATATATATCACATACATATACATACAAGTGCCACCACTCGGCACCTGTCAAAGGATATCCAAACATGGCTATCTATCACAGGGTCACCTATTTGTGAATCCGCGATACTTTACCAGCAGCATGAGCAAGCAACCCATAATTGCCCATCCGCAACTCATAATTCGATCAAATCAGCAAACACAACAGCAGACGGTGATACTGTATAGCCATGCGAGTCACCAGTGCTCCCTCTTTCCTTACCCCAACCCATACCCTTTGGCTTCAAGCCTCCATCCACAGCAGCCTCTGCAGTGATATACCAAAGACTGAGGCTCCTGATGGACCAGCAAACTTGCAAGCAGCTCTGAGGGCCAAAGGGAGCGGCTGCAGCAAGCAACAGCCTCCGTTTCACTCAGCCATAGCTGATCCCTGGCCGCTGTATGCATGCTCATGTCGCTGCCCCACTGCTGCTCCTCTGCGCTTATGCCTGCCTTAGTTCTTTTGTGCTTGCTGCTGCTGGTGTTTGTGGTGCTAGCTGCAACGTCCTCCCTCTCGTACTGGGTCTTCCAGGACTCATTAGCCACCTAACAGAGCCAGGATTGTTCTGCCAGCTTGTTCTTCTGCTTGTCTGCCACGGTGGGCGAGGGATTTTTTGATGGTGAAGGCGGCAGCACTCAGTATGCTGTGGGATTCGATTGCTCTTGCAACAAGCACAGAAGAAGTAGTCTATCAGGATATCCGATGTTCTGATCATGCAATCATGAACCGTGGAAAAAAACAGCGCAGATTGCATTTTGCCCATGTTCCCCTCAGTGGCATCCCCCCTTTTGACCAAGGCCCTCACCTAGCATCTGGCAGGACCTATAGACCCAGCTCTCTTCACACCTCCCACCCCTACCTCCCAACCTTCTACCTCTCTACCCCTCTCCCTTTCCACCCTTGCCTACCCTGCACCAGTCCACACCTTCCATTGCCTCCCCTACCCCTCCTTGCCCTCTCCTACTGCTTCTTCCCTTTTCTGCCCTTCTTCTCATGCCCAAACCTTCACGCACCCTTTCTGTTAAGGACCTCCTCCACCTTCCACCAACTTCCTTTCCCCATGGATCGACCCCTCGTTTGCGCTGCTCCACCTTCCCATACCCCAATTGCCCCCTTCACCGACACTTTCCCTTCCCCCGTCCTCCTTTAAACCAACCCCTTTGCCTTTTCACCTTGACCCCCCCCCCCACACACCCATCTTCCTTGCTTGCCTCCAACCCTTTCTCCCGCATTAACCCTGCGTCCTGTTCCCCCTGACGCCAGTGTCCTTGCTACCCCCCCTGGGTCCACCGGGCTGTCCTCGTGATGGGGGGGGGGGGGGGGCGAATAAACAGTTCTGGGCGGGCCCTGGGCTGGGGGGTTAGCGGAGGGGTGCCACTGGAGCACGCGCTGTGTTCACCCAACACAGTCATGCATGTCAAGGTCATACTCTCATGAACCCCTATATCAGGCTTCTTAACTGCGAGAAGAGCATGGACGAGGAGAGAGCAAATACAGTCTCGTCCTTCCTTCCCTCAACTATGAGAACGCTGCTCAAGGCTTTTCCCAAGTCACACTCTCTTAGTTGTAAGTTCCCACGACTACATTGAGTGTAAGACTTGGCAAACCCCTGACAGCGGTGATTACAACCCAGTGGTGACTCTATGAGCTAGGGTGTGCAGTCCATGCTTGGTGTGGGCCTAGTTGTGCAACTCCAGTCGTCAGAAGTCTTGTGCTGCAATATTTTGGTTGCCTCTTTGGCACAGCTGGTATTGCAGCTTGATTTCTAAATGATGTGACCATTCTATTGCAACACCAAAAGGCACCTTTGGGATCTGGGGAGCTAGTGTTGTGAGGGCTGTCAAAGGCACCTTGATGCAAGGCGGTTTCAACTGCTCACAGCACTTCCCCAATCCCTGATAAATGTATCCAATAAGGCTGCAGAAGAGTATGGCCCTGATTCAGTACAAGGCCACACCTATTGCGAGGTTTCTGCATTTTGCCCATGTCGCCCTTGGGATCCCCCTTTTGTTGACAAGGCCCTCACCTAGCACCCGGCAGGCCGCTTACACCCATCTCGTCACTCCTCCCACCCCCTACCTCCCACCCCCTACCTCTCATCCCCTACCTGCCACCCCCTACCTCTCTGCCCCTCTCCCTTCCCATCCTCGCCTACCCTGCACTAGTCCGTACCTTCCATTGCTCCCCGTACCCCTCCTTGCCCTCACCTCCTGCTTCTTCCCACTGCTCCTCTTCTTCTCCTGCCCAAACCTTTGCATGCCCCCTCCTGTATAGGACGGCTTGACTAACAGACCACCTCCTCCTCCCACCTCACCCCCTTCATATAAATATGCTGTCCTGAACCCCATCCTCCACCTTTCACCAACCTCCCTTCCCCATGGATCAACACCTCCTTCAGGCTGCTCCGCCTTCCCTTACCCCCATCACCCCTTTCACCAACCCTTTCCCTTTCCCCCTTCCCCATTAAACCAACCCCCTCCTCTTTATAACCTTGAACCCCTCCCCTTATTCACATCTTCTTGCTATACACCTCCCTCTTCCAATACCCCTCCCTCCTGTCCACCCTTACACCAGTATCCCTGCTACCCACCTGGGTCAATCGGGTTGTCCTCCAGATCATTTATTGGGAAAGGGCAGAGTCGACAGTGCCAGCAGGGCTCGGCCTGCCAACAGCTTGGGTGGGGGTTTAGCGGAGGGGTGGCACTGGAGCACGTGCTGTGTTTTACCGGACAGGGTACCTGTCAAGGGCATACACTCATGAACCCCTACATCAGGCTTCTTACAAACAGCTCCAAGGAGAGAATGGATCATGAGAGAGCGAGCAGTATAGCAACTACAGTCTCTGTCTTCCTTCCTTCCTTCCTTCCTTCCTTCCATGAAAACGCTGTTCAGGGCTTTTCAAGTCACGACTCTTATTTGTAAGTTCTTCACGACTACAAACAGTGCATGACTTGAGAAATCCCTGACCAGTCGTGATACAACCCAGTGGTGACTCTATGAGCTAAGGTGTGGAGTCCACGTTTGGTGTGGGCCTAGTTGCTCAACCCCAGTCGTCAGAAGCCTTGTGCTGCATTGTACTTAAGGCTTCTTTGGCACAGCTGTCATTGCACCATAAAATTCAGCCTTGCATCATCTGCAAAACCCGAATGAGCTTCGTGAGAAACAGACCTACCATTGCTCCCAGCCTACCCTTGCCTTAGAAGTCTCCATTAAAAGGAGCGCCTGATACCACTGGTCCATGGAATTATGCTAAGGTCTGATTCCCTGGAGGTTCAGCTAACACTACTTTTTTCCAGTAGCAGTGCAATCTGTAGTAGCAGCTTCAGCCGCTGCACCTAACATTCCGCGCACCCGGATAGGGGGGGGGGGGTCGATTTCGATCCTTCTCCTGAAGCGAATATAGCACTGTTGCTCCTCGCACAAGTTGCAATCGGTAGTAAAAATATATAACTAGGTTATGCAATCGCTAGCCGTGCATGCACTGCACTTTTGTATTGCTTTGAGTCTCTGGACATCGGTAACATCGGACATCGGACATCGGACACATCTTCGCACCTGCTTGGAGCGAACAACAGGGCTATAACGTCTCTAACACGGGCCATCAACGCGAGATAGTATTTGCATGGCTCCAGCACCCTTCCTGTGCCCTGGATACCTCAGCTGATGCAGGCTACAGCTAGACCTCAATACACGCGAGCATGGCTGCCCCCGCCAATCTGAAACCACGCCTTCATCATTGTTTTCATAATTGGTATGCCGCAGTAGCTTAATAAGCCCTCTGGCGGTGGTCCAGCACTACCACTACCCATGCTGGCACTGGCTTCAGGACGATGCGAACTTGCATTGATCCAGCTGAGCTCAAACGCCGGCTCGGGCGCTTTCAGAACAAACATGCTCAAGAAAGGTGTGTCTATAAATTCTCTATACATTGCGCTTTGCAGAGTCAAAAACGCTGCTCTGTAGAAGCGACGGTTGGGCGTCGAAGCGACCCCCCCCCTATGGGCGGTGCGCGGAATGTCAGGAGCACTAGGGGCATTGCAACTACCGTAGAAGCAGTCTGGGCGCCAGAGGGAACAGCTGCAGCTGCTACTTTAGGGCCTCAGACTGCAGCTCAGCTTCCACCTCTGCCCCATCATATCTTCATAGCTGCACCTGGGCTGCCGATTTCACTGCTCTTGTCGCTGCCTCATACTCTGGGGTAGGTGGTCCTCACTAAGTAGGCCTACTTCCTTAATTATACGCCACAATTGGTGTGCGTAGCTGTAACTATGCAACAATATTGCTGCCTCACTGCTGCTGCTCTGAGCACCTCCGCCTTGTGCTGCTCATGCTGCTGCTGTTTGTTCGTGTATGTGCCACTCCCTCCCTCTCGCCTGAGACTCTTCAGACTCATGGGCTGCCTAGATGAGCAGCCTACAAGATAGAGCCATGATTCATCCTTCTACCATGTTCATCTGCTGGGCTATTGGCCAGGGACTCCTTGACACTTTGGCACTGGGAGTGTGACTGCCCTTGTGATAAGCACAGACACATTATTCTTTCAGGATGATCATATGGGTAATAGATGCAATTTTAAACCGTCAAGAATAACGGGGGCAAATCCCATATCTGGCCTTTGGCCATATCGCCGGCCTTGCCACCCCTTTTCTTGACAAAGCCCACTCCCAACACCCTGCAGGACCCTAAAACCCAGCCCTCTTCACGCCCCCAAGCCCTTGAGAGAGAGGGGGGACCCCTTTCTTGCATATGTCGAGGGAGTAGGCCCTTACCTCTCTGCCCTTACCTCCCACTCCCTACCCTCCCTGCCCTTCTCCCCCACCCCCCATCCTCGCCTACCCAGCACAAGTCCCTACAAGTCCCCCCTACCCTTGTTTGCCCTCACCTCCTGCTTCGTCCCCCTTCTGCTCTTCTTCTCCTTGCCCAAATTTTCCCCTCCTAGCTGTTAGAACCCCTTTACCTATAAACCCCCTCCCTTGTTTCGTTGTCTTCTTCCTACCACAGTTAAGCACCATGTGCTCCTTTCCCCACCACATCCCCTTCACAAACTACCCCATCTTGACCCACCTCCTCCTTTTTCATTGGCTTCCCAGTTGATCAACACCTCACACTGTGGCGCCTTTCACATCTCCCCTTCACCGACCCCGTTCCTTCCCCCGGCCTCCAAGAATTTCACCAACTAATCCTCTCAATTTCAAACAAACTAGAAATACGGCTGCTCATGGCATTCTCAGGTCATAACCTCTTATTTGTGACATCAACTGCTCCAAACCTTCAAGACAGCCCTGAACAGCGGTGCAACTCAGCGGTGACTGCATGAGAGGGTGTGCAGTATATCCCTGCCTGGTGTGGGCCTAGTTGTGAGACTTCCTAAGGTGAGTCGCAGGATCCTGTGTAATACCAAAAGTGGCCACTTTATATCATTGCCTTTTGCATCCAAATATCTAACTGACATGCTACAATAACGTTTTTGGCCACGGAGAACAAAGAATCTGAGGTCAACTGCTCGATCTATCCACCTAGGATCTGTCTGGGATCTTGTATGTTACAGCGTCAGAAGCCTTGTGCTGCATAGTGCGATTTTGGCACAGCTAGTATTGCAGCTTGACGTCTGACTGATGTGACTGCGGTCTTGCAAAACCATAAAGTGCCTTAGGGATCTGAGGAGGTAGTGTCGTGAAGGCAGTCCCAGGCCCGTTAATTGAAGGAAGCAACCACTGGCTCACAGCACATCCCCAGTCAGAAATCTTGTGCTGCATTAACGCCATGTTTGCACAGCTGGTATTGCAGCTTGACGTCTCAGTGATGTGACTGTGGTATTGCAAAACCATAAGGTGCCTTTGGGATCTGACGAATTAGTGTTGTGAAGGCAGTCCCAGGCCCCTTAATTCAAGGGAGGACCCACTGGCCCACAGCATACCCCCAGTTCCTGAGAGGGGGGGAACAGTGGGGCCCCCCATGATAAGGCTGGAGGAATGGTGATGATCTAGCACCGAGGACATGCCTAGCATCCCTCAGTGCAGGTATGAGTAGAATCTGTCTTGTGATGTCAAATCATGAGTTAGAAGCCATCATCAAAAGCGACTATTGACATCTAGTGCCTAAACCACCACATATGACAAGAGAGCAATACATACAGCATATGAGCTCAGCACTACCGTCCTTATCGGGACAACACACCACATGCCAGCACTACAACCTACAAAAAGTTCAAGCCTTTAGCCTCCCACACCCCTGAAAACAACATGCAGCCTGCACGATGCAAGCTGGCCTAGGAGTATCCATTGTGCGGGTTGTTTAGTTGTAACAGGGCATATGTGTGCGACAAAAAGACGTTTCCAATCTTCATGGGGAGGGCAGCAATTGTATGTGCGTGTTTCTTAGGGGGAGCACGCAGAGTGCACGGGAGGTTACCTTGTGCCTTTCTGTTTCCGGGCAACCTTCCGCTTGCCCGCGGTGGCTTATTGCTTACTTAGCTTTGCACTAGTGTTCTGCTGGTCTATGATCCAGGCGACAGATTGGCCTAGTGGACAGTACAAGAAGATGGAGGCGGGATACTGGTGTGGTGTGCATCATTCAGTCCCATTTTCAGTCAGCATCCTGCACCCATGCAAAAATATGCAAATCCTATCTTAGGGTAAGGATTTGAAGGACCCTAAGACATTCAAATGAATCAGTATTGCTGTCTCAACCCCTGACCTAACCTGATAATAGTGTCAGGGAAGGGGAGGAGGCAGCAATTTGATTGAACCACCGCCTTAGGCTGGCTCGACAGCAGATGTACATACACACCCTTCATATTCCTACATACCACATCTTCCGCCAACACCTCCTGCTCCCCCTTGTTCTGCAAGCCTGCCAAGCAGCGTTGCCCCCACCTGCAGACCCCTCCCATCTTCCGCTTTCTCTTTGACTGTGACCGTGACTGTGACATGTACAACCCCATTGCATCCCTCCTCCGTATAAGGAGCACCTATCAGTTAGAGCAGCCTGTGCTCAATGGCTTGTAACGCTCCTGCTCTTCCAGCTTCGGACAAGTTCAAGGAGCAACTGCATGTTACCAGCAGAATGCCAGCATCGAGTTCCAGCATGTGCTGCTCCTCTCGCTGCTAATCCCATAGTTACACTTTCATGATATGGAACAGCCTGAGTTATCTAAGGCCCATATCTCGAGCTGTTGCCGATATACACAGGTAGACAATCTATGTAGGATGCATGCCGTATCTGATGACTGTATGCAACCCAGGATGACATGGAGGTTTTGGGTGGTTCTGCCTAGCCATGAGGTCAAACTCTGCCGCAGGGCACGACCACCCACCACCTGGGCTGTCACCATCGGGGCAACTACCATCTCTCCTACTATCTGCGTGTGCTCCACACTCGCTCCCTAACTAGGCGAGAGCTGAGCATCTGGTAGCCCGAATGAGAGGGGCATTTTGACCCAGTGACACGTCGCCGTATGGTGATTAAGCATCGAACGGGATGATTTGAGTGGCCCTGGATATCAAGAGCGTACACAGGGCCACAGAAACATGACACGAGACCTAGTGCTCTGAGAGATTCGCGAAATGATTTAAGGGAGAAGCGGCTCTATGCTCTTTTTAGACCAGCGCACAAGCATTTAGGTGCATGAAAATGTCATATCGTGTGCACCATGGCCTTCCATGCCATCATTTTAAATTCTCACGTCAGTGCTGATACCGCATGCCCTTTCGCCACTTCCTAAAACCGCTGGCAACCTTAGATCGAGAAGCATGCTGCTGTCCTACTATCATGATAAACGTTCGGTGAGCATATCGAAGGGTAGTCGTGTATTGATCTCCACGTTTTATGCTGCTTGCGCGCTGCGGTCAACATGTGCGATGCTTCCGTGTATGGTCATATAAAGCTTCAACCTAGCATAAGTAAAGGGCTCTTATAGCATTGCATCTCATGCATGAAGCCCAACATGCCTAATATCAAGTGCGCAGGCCATGGCAGGCCATGGCCGGCCATGGCCGGACCAGTGACCAGCCGGGTGACATCGGTCAAACGAGATGCTTGATGTTTCATTACACGCACTTTACGCCCCTTAACATGCTTATTCCCGTTCGTATAGATGGTCTTGATGTGCACGAAAGGCTTTGGCCTACTAGGTTCCCGTTTGAGAAGAACGAGTTTTGGCATCCTCGTGGTACAGCGCAGTCATGAGAACAGCGCAGCTGCTGACTGCAAACGCTTTGAGACATCCTTCCGTGATGTTTTGAGACTCAAAGCGGTGTATTGCGCATTGGATTGGGCTGGAACAATCCCGCGTGCATCTCACTAGTTTTCACCACGTGGAAACTCTAAGTGTGCAGACCACTTTTGAGGACCGTGTCTCGTGTCATGACTCTTCTAAGTGTGGATCGCATCTTCTTCGGCCAACTTTACAACTGCGGTGCGGTGTCATTGTGATGCAGATTGCAGTTTGGAGTGACTCTAGACCTCCAAGACGGTTGTGGGAAAGGACTGTTTTGCACCAACCAAGTCAGTCCTACACATAACCTTTCGGCTATCGAGCATGACGTACGGGTCTGGAAGGGCATCACACTCTGACTAAAGGTGTCTAGTGCTTTGCCATGTGGACCCTAGTATTGCCCTGGATTCTTGAGCGGCTTATCAAACACACCGAACGTTACGACACAGAGACCGCATCTGACAGCGTGTTAGGCTGGGCCCTAACGGTAACTTCCCGCGAGAGCGCTCAAGCATCAGTGATACACACACATTTCACTCGCAGCAGGGCCATTATGAGCTATTGCAGCCTACCGTATGCAGAAAGGTAATGAGATGCAGCTATCCATGCATCACCTAGACCGACGGTGTCCCTCCGCCATGAGTTACTCCGCAAAAGCTTGTCCGTTCACTCTCGATCAGCACCCGTAAAATCCGTAAGGACTACATATGTCAAGCATACAGCGCCATGGGCACGTTTGCTAGTCGGCGGGACACACCGGCCAGCTTTAACGACAGTCTATAGCAAAGATCGGCAAGCTGGAACAGCTTCCATTTTTGGGTTCCAGAGCCCTCCCTCAAGCCTGGTTCTGGTTCCACAGGGAGGCTGTGTAACTGGCTTCAGGACGTTACAGCAGCACTTTTACAACAGTTGCACGCACCCTTTAAACTTTGGTAAGTTGAAACAAGGATGGCTTGCAAGTATACCCCGTGTGCCTCCGATGCAGCTATATCTTCTGTCCTGATAAGACTTGAAGCCCAAGCCTAATCAGGACAGAATATATGGCTGCATCAGAGGCTCTGGCTCAGCACTCCCACACGAACTCCTATTATCCAGTCGTCTTCAAAAGCGTCAACCGATGGTGCTTTGCCAGCAGGTCTACTGCCACCAACCACACCCAACTATCCCTACTACTGGATCCAGGTGCTGCGTAAAAGTGGTCTCTGGGTTCAGATGCAATCCCAGCCTGGCGAGATGAGATCCTTCAACTGGCTTGAACCAAGAGCTTTCCTGGTTGCCATCTCCCAGGCATCCAGATGCGGTATACAAACAAACAAACAGAAAGTTAAGGTGTGGCCTCACCAAGGCAGCTAGGTTGAAACGACCAAACACACCTGGGTCAAACCCCATTTCCCTACTCAACGGAAAAGGAAACACCACAGCAATGGCAAAAAGGACCGACACATCATCACTTGCTACAGACACCTATCAAAAAATCAAGCCATTGTGTATAATCATTTTGCTTGCACTCCTACGGTTAGCTCTTCAAAATCAGAACCATCCTCAGATTCTGAATCAAACAGATCCTCTAACAAGGTATGTGCATTGTAGCCTGCAGACTTGTGAGAAAACCATGCCACCCTAGTACACACAGCGACAAACTTCACCGTTGCATTTACCATATCCGGGCTTAATAAACCTCCTAACATACCCCACACCTGGGCATATCCTACCATGTTATGCCTAAAAGCTGCTCGGATGGCTGCATGCATCCTCTCCGGTGACTCCACATTGGTCGGATGCGAGCACATCAGGAGGCAGTGTGCCCCCTCGTCTCGACATCTATCCTGAGTAACAAGCATAAACAAACCCGCTGACGGCGGGGTATGAACTACCACCGGATGCTTAGAGATCCCTAGCGGGCAGTGCCGGTGTCATTGACATTCGTGCAATACCATGCAATACCCACATGTAAATTGCACTGATGCTCACACGACTAAGCTCCTTCATCATTGTAAAGTTGCACCGCTGATCGGGTATCAAGTTACACCATCTCATCTGCTCCACCACGTTGTTGGCCGGGCAACTTTGACTGTACTGAACACTTAACCCACATACTCCAGGCACACATGTGGACTTCCTAGGATGGTTCAGGGCTCATAATCTTGGCATGCAGGAGCTACCCAGTGTCTGCAAAAGTCTTCCTAGATTGCATGAAATCCTCCGGCAGTCTGATGACAGACACTGGCCAACTTATACAAGCCACCCTGGACTTGAAGTCTCGCAATCTATTCTAGTGCTTTGCTATCAATTCAACACCTCTTCACACTAAGCTAGGCTGTGATCTGGGTCACATCCTTACGCAAATTACTGGTCCAGCCAGAAGCAGCCGTGCTAGGTGGGTGAATGCATCTAGCCTTGGAATCAAGATGATGAAGCCGGTCAGGGTCACATGCAGTCCAATGCGTCACTGCACCCGTGGTAGGCACCAGTGACATACTGCAATTAATAGCACTCCCGTATGTGCCAACGCTCCTTGTGGCTTTCAGCGAGCTATAAGATGCTTTGTAGAACCCTAAAACATGACCAATCCTGAGGTGGTAGAGTTCCTAACCGCTCATCCTGACCCCCCCTCCTCCAGCTTTCACCAACCTGCCTTCCCCAGCGAGCAACACCTCCCGCAGGCTGCTCCGCCTTCCCATACCCTCCTGTTTCCCCCTGACAGCAGTGCCCCTACTACCCACCTGGGTCTACCGGGTTGTCCACATGATATAACAAGGTGTGACGCAACCGACAGTGCCAGCAGGGGCCTGCCAACAGCCGGGTTGGGGGTTTAGCGGTGGGTTGGCACTGACTGGAGCATGTGCTGTGTTTTACTCGACAGGGTGGTGCATGTATGTCAAGGGCACACCCTCATGATCTCCTGCATCAGGCTTCCTAACAACAGCTGCATAAAGAGCATGGATGAGGAGAGCACAAACACACTCCTTCGCTCCTTGCTTTCACGCTGCTCGAGACTTTCATAGAATCTCGAGACTTTCATAGAATCACGACCTCTCAATTGTAGGTTCCCCATCTACAAAGACTGTGTCACGGGTTGTGAAAGCCCTGACAGTGATCACAATCTAGTGGTGACACTATGAGCTAGGGTGTCCAGTCCACGCTTGTGTGACGACGCGGCAGGTAGCCATAGCACCGAGTGTCCATGCAGCATTGCGCTGATTTATCCAGGACTACGCCTAGAGTTGACATCGCATGCGGAAGATCCGGCCTGGACCCAAGGGCCCACAAGCTGGAGGCGCGCGGCCGAAAGGCCCACATAGATGAACTGAAGACGGCAGAGAGATAGTAGAGTGGTTAGAGATAGCAATATAGTTGAATCCCAGCGAGTTGGGCAATGGACTGTGAACTTCCCACTTTGCTGAAGTGCGAGTTCAGGCCGACCTTCTGGAAGTTCCTAGACATTGGCACCAGAGAGGCCTAGAGAGTGCTCAGAAGCATCGTGAAGCTTCTGGAATAGTCCTAGATGTTTCTGGAACCTTCTTAGAAGCATCGAGAAGCTTCTGGAATGGCCTTGGATGGTTCTGGAACCTTCTTCGAAGCATCTAGAAGCTTCTGGAATGATCTAGATATTTCTGGAACCTTCTTTAGAAGCATCGAGAAGCTTCGAGAATGGTCCTAGATGCTTCCGGAACCTTCCTGGAAAGATCATGAAGCATCCAGGAAGGATTGCATAGGCGTTTCGCCAACACTATATATAGTGCACCCTCATGGCTAGAAAAACAACCCTCTTATTCTTGTTGAGTACTCAGACTACTCTGCATAAGAGACAAACACATACAGACCAAGCTGTTATCAGTAAGCTTCGCGCTGCTGACCTTGGCCTGCTGTTAGAACGGACTACAGCCTGTGCGCTGTTTAGCGGCTGGGCCGGCTTGCGGAAGTCAAGCATCGGCAGCCTTTAGTTGCGCCTTGAGTGCGCGTGCATCTGTGTGTCCGGCTACGCCCCCAAGGACCCCACCAGAGAGTGGTTGTGTACCTTGCGTGGTGGCTATTGCCTTCTGCTTGCAACAAGTCTACTGCATCCTTGTAAGATCTGATTCAAAACAACCGAGTCTATTTACCACCGGGCCCCGAGAGCCCACGGCCTAGACTGAGTCTACTGAGGTAGACTATAGCGTGGAGGCGAGCCTGAGCCATAGAGCCAGCTCCTCCCTTAGTAATCCTAGTATCAGCAATCGCTGACATCGGCAGCCACGCGCAGCCCTAGTGTTCCGTGATCCAGCTGAAGTTAAAGTCAGCACGCTTTTAGGACAGTACCATACAGCTGAGTTACAGCGTGTAATAGTACTTGTCATTCCATAGCAGTTTCGGACTTGGCAATCAAAGTTAACATCTGCTCGCAGTCAGCCGAGACAGCAACTTTGACAGCCGATAGCACTTGAGTTCCCTGACGCAGCATATAGTCTCGCATCAGGTCCAACTCTCTTAGTCTAACATAGCTTATAGCAGCTGCTTCCTTAAAGAACAGCTATAGACCCAGTGAGCACGCAACATCCATCGATCTGCTACTCACAGCGGTGAACCTGGGCCCACCCACCGCATAACCTTCCGCTGTAGCTAGTTGTACGATCCTTGGGCCCGCTGTCTAGTTGTTTCACAGTGCAGCTGTTAGCCTGTAAAGACAGCAGCAGTTACCTGTGGCAACAGGCACCGAGACCTGGTTTCGACGCCAGCCTCCGATAGTCGAATATATTAGTGCTTCTTCTGCCTGAGGAGACCCTAGTGCTAACGCTGAGTATATGCACAGGGCTACATGGAGCGCAGCTCAACAATTACGGCACCACATGGGCTGCAAGCAGCACTTGACGCGATCAATCAGTTTACTGGAGCATATGGCAGTGGAGATGACCCTTACGATTGGCTGGAGAGCATCGATGAACTTGCTGATATGTTTGATTGGAGCGCAGAAATATGCCTGAAGGCTGCCCGTTTTCGCCTTGGAGGCCCCGCTAAGCAATGGATCGGAGGAGTGCCACGTGCTCGCATAGCAGACTGGGACGCCTTCAAGTATGCCTTTTTGGATAGGTTTGGTGAGAAGAGGGACACAGTGCTGGCTCGCCTCAGCTATTGTGTGCAGCAGGACAATGAGGCAGTCAGGGAATACGCTGATAGATTCAGAGGCCTTGCCCGTAGGGCAGGGAGGTCAGAAGATGCAGCACTCACACATCAGTTTATAAAGGGTTTGAGACCTTTCCTGAGGAAGCAGGCTGTGCTACAGAGGCTTAATGACTTAGAGCAGGTAATTGACTATGTCAACTATCTGGACGAATGGGACCAGGAGGAGAACAGGGGAATGTTCAGTACATTCGCAGATAGGCCCGTTAGGCATGATTATGCCCCTCAGTGGCAAGGACGCCCACTCTCTCCCCATGGAATGAGGGATCCAGCTCCTTATTATGTGCCTTACAGGGAATCACACAGGCCAGTGTTTAGTCATGCTCCCGGTGGGTATGTGCCCCCTGCTAGTTACACTGAAAGGAATAGCTTTGAAGCCGTCACGGGGTTTAGGACACAGGGCTTCTGTGATGGAAGGGACCTAGCTCCCAGACCCAAGGACCGCAACGGCCTAGACAGCCAGAGTTTTTCAGTAGGACCCCCCAGGGCTCCCGAACAGCCACGCACAGCAGCACCTATAGCAGCACCTAAGACACCTGAGAGGACTGATCAGAAGAATCTAAACGACATCACTAAGGAGTTAGCAAGAATGAAGCTTATGTATGAGAGGGACACAGGCTTTAGGCCACCGGGGCCGCCAGCATGCAGATTATGCCAGAACATAGGCCACGTTGCAAGCAACTGCCCTTACCCTGCAGCAGCTCACTGTATGGAGAAAGACGAGTTTGGAGGGATCAGCAATACGAGGACGGTGGCAGTATTATGATTCTAATGCAGAAGTAAAAGAGACCATGGGAATTGCTTATGCAGCTGAGAGGACAGGCAGAGACTTTCAACTGCAGCCCAAGCCTAGAAAGCACATCACATTAACAGAGCCTCAGCATAAGGAGAAGCCTGCAGAAATACCCAGGGTGAAAAGACAGCAAGAGAGCCGCATGGCTAATACTGGAGCAACAACAGAGGCAAATTCTGAGGATCTGAGCAGATATGAGTGCACTGGATTGGAGCCGCCGCTACGAGACCATAGGAGAACAACAGCAGTCACCACCGCGACAGCCCGTGAAGACGCCCTGACGGTGAAGCAGTTTCCAGCCAGCAATGTGGCAAAAGCCCTGGCACTAGAGCAGATTGCAGCAAACTACACCAAGAAGCCCATAGCATTGGATCCTAGGAGGCATCGTGACCTCTCTGTCAAGGAGATTGTTTCTGCTATTGCCAAGCATCTGAAGGAGCCTGAGCATGCGTTGACAGGGACATCAGGAGCTACTATAAGACCTAATGGCACACAGACGCTGCCTGCCACAAGATCAGTTGACCTGATTGCACAGGATAGTGGAGCATGGGAGCCTACTGCAGCTGTGCTGGAGTCTGACATTGGTGGTGGGTTACAATCTGAAGCAGAAACAGGTGCAGAGACGCCGGCTATCATAGCACTAGAGAGCGATTCAGAGAATGAGATATCCGACACCAGCTCCGAGGCTGCCTCTACCGATATTGATAAAGAAACTGTCCCTGATATCAAGACAGTAGGGGCTTCTACACATCGACCAGGTCAGCTTTACAGCTTTGCACCTGTGCAGCTACAAAGGAGGCATGTAACTGGGTTCCCTGCACTGGGTGCCACTGCTATAATTGGGTCTCATGTTTTGGAAACCATGATTGACAGCGGGGCATCCCAGTCTTTCATGAACAGAGTCCCGTTTTGCAAGAAATTCCCCCTAGAGTGACCCGTTGGGACGGGAAAGAGCTCAAGAGGGTGCTACCTGCAAGTAATGCAAGCAACCATCGGACATTCCGTCCACCCTGAGGCAACCAGCCCATCAGACAACGTGCAAAATGGCCATGCTTCAACAGCAGATGGACAAGAAGGTGATCATGCAGATATTACTACTATAGCAGGTAGCATTTTTGTCAAGGCAGAGGAGATATCAGAACAGATTGGGATACTAAGCAGCTTATGTCTGAGACTTATAAGAACGTGCCGTGGAGTGGAAACACTAAGCATTGTGTCAATGAGCAGCTGCCCAAGTAAAAGGAGAGTGGACAACCTTTGGCTATTATTTTTGAGCTTTTCACAGTTAAAAGCTTCCAAGTGAATTAAGTGTGCCTGTTGATCTGCCTGGGATGCAGAGACCAGCCATGTTTGCCCACCCACCCTGCCCAACATTGGGTTGAATGAGTTAGCTGTCTTGCTGACCGACATGACAAGTCGTGGACGACTTGTGACTTAAGGAGAGGGGGGTGTGCACTAGCATGTTTAGGCAGAAAGACGATCTCTCTAGCAAATAGCAATCCTTGTGCACAACTCTGAAGCCATTTTTCTTCAAGAGCAGTGAGTTTTTTTTAGCATCTCGGACATGACATTACAGGAAGACTGAGAATGACAACCATCAGGTGCTTTTGCGTGTCTAATCTGAAGCTCCAACCACCACCTACGACCCTACATGGTTGCCCTGTTGGCATCAACGTGATTCGTTTTCCAGCAGCTAATAGGCCAACTGGCAAACCATCAGCCGGGGACGGTTGCGGCACTACGCCAGCTATAAGCCAGCTAGCAACATCTACAAGAGCCAGGGTGGACTCTTATGGCCAAGGGGCGTTTGTGACAATGGGAAAACCCACATGCCATTTGCTACAAGCCAATCTGAGGACAGCCATGTTCCCTGCAGGACCGTCCATCCCAAGACCAAAGTTGCCGGCCAGTGAGCTACCAGTATGAAGCAAGAGCAGACCTCTAGGACGCTTGTATCTAAGGAGAGGGGGGCGCCACACATGTGACGACGCGGCAGGTAGCCATAGCACCGAGTGTCCATGCAGCATTGCGCTGATTTATCCAGGACTACGCCGAGAGTTGACATCGCATGCGGAAGATCCGGCCTGGACCCAAGGGCCCACAAGCTGGAGGCGCGCGGCCGAAAGGCCCACATAGATGAACTGAAGACGGCAGAGAGATAGTAGAGTGGTTAGAGATAGCAATATAGTTGAATCCCAGCGAGTTGGGCAATGGACTGTGAACTTCCCACTTTGCTGAAGTGCGAGTTCAGGCCGACCTTCTGGAAGTTCCTAGACATTGGCACCAGAGAGGCCTAGAGAGTGCTCAGAAGCATCGTGAAGCTTCTGGAATAGTCCTAGATGTTTCTGGAACCTTCTTAGAAGCATCGAGAAGCTTCTGGAATGGCCTTGGATGGTTCTGGAACCTTCTTCGAAGCATCTAGAAGCTTCTGGAATGATCTAGATATTTCTGGAACCTTCTTTAGAAGCATCGAGAAGCTTCGAGAATGGTCCTAGATGCTTCCGGAACCTTCCTGGAAAGATCATGAAGCATCCAGGAAGGATTGCATAGGCGTTTCGCCAACACTATATACAGTGCACCCTCATGGCTAGAAAAACAACCCTCTTATTCTTGTTGAGTACTCAGACTACTCTGCATAAGAGACAAACACATACAGACCAAGCTGTTATCAGTAAGCTTCGCGCTGCTGACCTTGGCCTGCTGTTAGAACGGACTACAGCCTGTGCGCTGTTTAGCGGCTGGGCCGGCTTGCGGAAGTCAAGCATCGGCAGCCTTTAGTTGCGCCTTGAGTGCGCGTGCATCTGTGTGTCCGGCTACGCCCCCAAGGACCCCACCAGAGAGTGGTTGTGTACCTTGCGTGGTGGCTATTGCCTTCTGCTTGCAACAAGTCTACTGCATCCTTGTAAGATCTGATTCGAAACAACCGAGTCTATTTACCACCGGGCCCCGAGAGCCCACGGCCTAGACTGAGTCTACTGAGGTAGACTATAGCGTGGAGGCGAGCCTGAGCCATAGCGCCAGCTCCTCCCTTAGTAATCCTAGTATCAGCAATCGCTGACATCGGCAGCCACGCGCAGCCCCAGTGTTCGGTGATCCAGCTGAAGTTAAAGTCAGCACGCTTTTAGGACAGTACCATACAGCTGAGTTACAGCGTGTAATAGTACTTGTCATTCCATAGCAGTTTCGGACTTGGCAATCAAAGTTAGCATCTGCTCGCAGTCAGCCGAGACAGCAACTTTGACAGCCGATAGCACTTGAGTTCCCTGACGCAGCATATAGTCTCGCATCAGGTCCAACTCTCTTAGTCTAACATAGCTTATAGCAGCTGCTTCCTTAAAGAACAGCTATAGACCCAGTGAGCACGCAACATCCATCGATCTGCTACTCACAGCGGTGAACCTGGGCCCACCCACCGCATAACCTTCCGCTGTAGCTAGTTGTACGATCCTTGGGCCCGCTGTCTAGTTGTTTCACAGTGCAGCTGTTAGCTTGTAAAGACAGCAGCAGTTACCTGTGGCAACAGGCACCGAGACCGGCGCCACACTTGGGGTGGGCCTAGTTGTGCAGCCCCAAGCCAGTCATCAGAATGCTTGTGCTGCATTGTCAAGAACCTTTGTGGCACAGCTGTCATTGCATTGATAAACTTCAGCTTTGCATCATCTGCAAAATGCCGAATGGACTTCGTAAGAATCAGACACATTGCTCCCACCCTTTGAATAGATAAGGCAGACCCCTCGCATGTGATGTTATAGCACTCTTCCTCAGAAAGCAGCACACTTTCTCAGAAAGAAGCTATAGCACTCACATACGCGTGCCTCGCTTTACGCACAAAACAACCCACCCTGGCTCCATTTTATTGATGATTTTCCGATATGTTTTTCTTGGGTGTGTTGGCGTTTGCCTATCAAGTCCTAAAAACAATCATAAAGCAGCACAGTGGGCTGCCTTGAGGCTTCAATGTGGCCAAGGCCATTACCTTTGTTAGCTGGAACCTGGACACATGGCACATGTGTCCAATTTACAGCTAACAAACGGACTCAGCCGACATTGTCTATGAGGGTGCCAGGACATCAAGCGTATGTGCTCATCCAAGGACTTCGGCAAGGATCAGCAATGCGACCTCCTTAGACAAGTGCACCCCTGCTGCCTTCACTCTGCGCAGTCACCCCATCCCTACCCTTGACGCGGTCCTTTACAGCCACGGCTTGGCTGTCACAGTCAGTGATGGTGTCACTATCAAAGCATCTATATTAGATGCGTTGACAGTGCCCGCACCATCACTGAGTCACCCCATCCCTAACCTTGACGTTCATTACACCCACCCAATGGATGTCAAGGACACCATCACAAGTCCCCCCATCCCTGGGTTGCCGGACAGCTTTCCAGCAGAGTCCACTACTAGGGACCACGTTAGTGCAACTAAGGCCCCTCAGAACATGTAGGCTATTGCAAAGGTGGCAACTGGTGGCGTCCTGTTCGTGAGTGTCCTAACCCGCAGCTGGCGGGTGCACCGTAGTTCAAACTGCCTTCTGCCCGGTAGTCAATAAGCGTTTCTAAACATTGTTTTGGTGATATCACCCACTCTCCTACTGAGTGATACCACCAAAGCGGTATTTCAACACCACACTGCCTGCAGAGCAAGTCTATTACCGACATTTAATAAGCTAACTTGCACTACGCATACAGGCCCCAGGGAATCCAGTTTTACCTTTAGCTTTGCCAATAGCTCAGCTTTGTGGGGCTTGTAAAGTTACAGGAACAGCTCGGAAAGCTAAATCCAAAGCAGTGGCTTCCAAACACCTTGTAAGGACTAATCCAGGGTTTAGGGTAACCCTAAACCCTAAAACCTAAAACCTAACCCTAAACCTACCCCTAAACCCAAGCAGGCACTGGAAAACTTGCACAGCCACCCTGGACTTTTAGACTCTCGCTATCCTTATAACCGTCTCACTATCCACAGTAGTGTATCACTATCCTAACAGCCTACCCTTTCCAAATTTGTCGGCCGCTGTCAACCGCAGCTCTCCATCGTAGGGCATGGTCTGATTGCCATGGTCCCGTACATTCATAGGTTGCTATAACAGCTGTCATGCAGAAGGACTCCATGCAGAGCGGCTAGCACACTTCTTACCAGGTGTCAATGACCAGACGTATATGCTATTTGTCAGGTGTGAAGACACTTTTACGCACACATGTGATATCATGCCATAATACGCATGTCTGGGAGAGCTCTGCTTCAATAGTTGGTTGTACAGTATCCATCCCCACTGTTAACCCCATAGCAGGCTAGTGAAGAAAGCCATTGTCACCTTCTGTGCTGCAGTACCATGCATGGCGTGCAATCGCGACCGGCACTGACGTTCATATGGCATTGGGAAGCCCTGCTTCCTGAACAGAGCAGGAAATGACCTATAACCAATTGGATGCAAAACCAGTGCACTATGCTACTGACATCGGTGCTGCTGACCTCCCAATTGCAGGTTTATTGTGAAGTGTGAGTCATTCAGGCCCATTTTCAGTCAGCATTCTGCACCCATGCAAAGGTGTTCAAACGAATCCGTATTGCTGACCCATCCCCTGACTGCCAACCTGATACAGAAGGGGAGGAGCCAGCAATTTGATTCAAGCACCCCTTAGGGCTGGCTCTGTCAACAGCAGATACAGTTACAAACCCCTTTATCGTCCTATATACCACATCTTCCACCATCACCTCCTGCTCCTCCTTGTTCTCCAAGGCTGTCGAGCAGCATTGCCCCCACCTGCAGCCCCCTCCCACCTCCTGCTTCCTCTTTGACGGACGTCATCTGCATACATGCACAAATCCATCCCTCCTTGCGATAAGAAGGCCTTGTTTCCAGGCTCCTTTGCAGGTCCTTCATATATCTTTTCCTGCCTTGCTCTCCAAGTCTCATGCAGCGCCTGGATTGCATACCTTTGCAGCTTGTGAGCTGTGCTGTGTAGATGTGTGCCTTTTACACCAAATAGGAAGTTCCAGCTGTCGAATAGTGCACTCTTTGTATATTGCTCCTGCAACTCCCAGTATGATGGATCTCCGTTCGAGAGTTGCACTTGGATGTCTCTATTTCTCTTAGCTCTATTCTGCAGCAGACACAAACTGCTTGCAATGGACAGCATAGGCGATGACATAGCTTGATCAAAACGTTAGTCCAGATGTAAGTCTATATAAGCATGTTCTCCTGAGCAAGGGACATCCAATCAGAAGGCAGGAAAGACGGCTCTTGTCAAGTACAATCGGGGCCATGCAACCTATCAATGCTCAGTCTGAAAATGCATGTTTTGACTCGTGATGACTATCCACAAGTCGAATATCATCATCAAGCAAATGATCATATAGAACAAACAAAGATACAAGAAACAATTAGAAGTAAGATAGAACAGGCCAAGCAACCACATAAGACAATTCTAGATCCTCATGTACTAACATATGAGCTCATAATGGCCGGGACAACCAGATGCCAGTAGTAACGACCTACACATAAGTTGACGTCACGAACCTCTCACATGCTTCAAATCAACATGGAGTGCAAGCTGGCCTAAGAGTACCCATTGTGTGGCTTTTCTTTGGTAAACCAGGGCACATGTACATACACTGCCTGCCGTTACAACTAACAAAGAAGGGCATCTCTACACATAGTTCCTATGGTTACAAACCCTGCCTGGATGGCAGACTCAGCTGTCTGATTCAAGGATTTTTCACGGCGGCTGCAGGAGGCTTTCTGAAAATGCACTCAAGCTGATGCACACCGCATTTTCAACCCCCTCTTCTACGGCAGACCCCAGCACAGTTCTTTGCGCCCTTGGTGGTGCATTCAACAGAGATTGCCGCGTCCTTGGCGGCCAGCTTGGCGTTATCCTTGGAGGACTCGGCATAGTTTTCAGCCTGCAATGGGGCGAGGGATGAGGGGGAAAGAAGCACCCATTGAAGCATCGGACTCGCTGCTATGAGTTAACATCGACGCCATGATTATGACTTTCTTTGCTTGAAGTGTGCAACACTGGTCGCCCTCTAGAAGGCATTAAAATCTAGCAAAGTATGACATCTAGTTAGCCCATGTCTGCACCTGCGCCGCATCGCGGGCTGGAACGGAAGTGGACGCCTCGATTGGTGCAGGTGGCTTCATGTGCGTACGATGATGCACAACATCAGCTTCTGCCTTCTCGAAGCAATTTGGGGTCGGCGAGCAGACATCACAGCCCTTCATCGCCTACCCTAAGCGGCTTCTGTAAGAATTTGCGGGACCAAGGCTGCTGACCGTAGGCATTTGAACACATAGTACTCTCAATGCTTCAATGCCTGGAGAGCATGCTATGACTGGGCCTTAGTGGGCGCTAAAGTTTGGGGCATCTGGGACAAGCTCTCGGTGGCCCGAGTCAGGTTAGTGGCAAGAGGGCAAGCATAAGAAATGTACAGCACTGGTAGGAGCTGGTTTACCAGCACGTGCCATGCCAGCAGTAAATGGCACCAGAAGCTCAGCTCGTAGCGGTGTGCGTGGCATACCGTCTGGTGGCATCAACAAAGCAGCAGAGTCCTTACTGTACTTTGTGAGGGCAAGCACAAGAAGATCAAGCACCATAATGGCAGCAGCGAAGATGACAGTTGGAGCAGTGGAATATCAGGAGGTGGCAGCATATTGCAGCATTGGGTTGAGCTGGAAGCCCATACCACTCAGCAGACCAGCAGTTAGGCAGAATGTGCTGCTTTACCAAAGACATTCGCCCTGGCCCAGGGTGGGCAAATCCGATCAGGAAAGGGTTTAAAATGTCCTGCACAGAATACACAACAGTGCACATGGTTTCAGGCAGAGGGAGGACATGGAAGTGTGCATACAGTGCTCCCCCACATATAGAGATCTGTGTGTAGACGGCTCGTGGTGAAATTTAGTGGGGTTTCAGATCAGGACATGTGTTTTCCCTGTGCTGGCATAAGATGTGCTGGTGGTCTGTGGGGGTTATCCCCGCATCAGCTGAACATGGTATTCGCATCATTATTGCATCACAATCAATGCACAGTTAGTTGCAAATGGTGGACTGTGGGGGATGTCCCCGCACCAGATGGCACGTATGTTGGCTTATCTTGGGAGCAGCACCCAGACACTGCGCACTTACAGGGCGCAAGCTGTTTTCAGGAGGGCGGTGGAATGTGAACTAGCGGGAGGGCGGTGGAATGTGCCCTTCTAGTTAGCTAGTAGTGTCTGCACATGGCGCAACCCCATGGTGGGTGGGTGGAATGCCCGCAAAGCATGTATATAGCATTTGGCCGCAGTAGTGTGTGGTACATGGTGTGCATGCAAATGGTAAGGACACCGTATGCTTTACATAGCTCGGGGTCCATCCCTTAACCCCAGCCTTTGGGTACGCTGTCTTTTGCATTCTAGTGCCTAGGATGTGGGGCAGTTGTCACATCCCAAAGTGTGTAGCTCTCTCTCTCTACCCCAATCGACACCTTCACCAACCCCTCCCCTTCCACCCTTCCCCATTAAACCAACCCCTTCCCTCCCCCTCTACACATCTTTTTGCTCTCTGCCCTCCCTCTCCCAATAACCTTACCTCCTGTCCCCCCTTGACACCAGTGTCCCTGCTACCTACCTGGGTCCACCCGGTTGTCCTCGTCCCGGGTTGTCCCTCCTCCCGGGTTGTCCTCGTGTCCTCGGGGCAGACCCGAAATTATTTATTTCTTTATTTATTATTATTTTATTATGTTTTTTTATCCTTTTTTCATTTTTGCCAGCAGGGATGGGCCTGCCAATAGCTGGGCTGGGGGACGTAAGGATCATGCCGCTGCCACCGAGGGCCTAAATTGTCACCCGGGATGTCACTAAGCACACAAGCTGTTCTGATTAGTTTCCGTGCAGCATTATGCTCTTTGATACTTGTAAAGTATTTGCGTGAAGGTGCGACAAAAAGCGCTCTCGAGTAGCGACTGCTCGATAGAGTCAAACTAGGCGACATCTGAGCATCTGGTAGCCCGAGGAATGAGAACGGCATCCTTAACCCAGCGACACGTCGCCCTATAGTGAATAAGCATCGAAATGATGAGTCAAGAGGTCCTGGATATCAAAAGCGCACTTTTGTGAAATCGGGCAAAAAGCATGCGGCATCTGGTGAGTTCCACGTGTGGTCCGAAGGGCTGGCTCAACCCCCAAGCATGGCTTCACATCAAGTCGATATACTTATGTAAGATGCTCTGGCCTCAAACAAAGCAGGAATAGCACGAAATCCACCACCGCCGATCACTATTGTCACCCCGCAGTCCGCGGAATAAAGGCCCTCATCGCCAGCGGCGTGATCCTTACGTAGCGGAGGGGTAGCACGGGACCACGCGCTGTGTTTCATCCACATGTCAAGGCCTTTTAACAACAGCTGCGAGGAGAGCATGGATGAGGAGAGAGCAAGCAGGACACAGTCTCTTGCTTCATCCATGAAAACGCTGCTCAAGGCTAGTTTTTGAAACCACCACCTCTTATTTGTAAGTTCCTACAGCTGAAAAGGGTGTGTGACTTGAGAAATCCCTGATCAGAGATGATTACAATCCAGTGGTGACCTCTATGAGCCAGGGTGTGCAGTACATGCTTGAAGTGGGCCTAGTTGTGCAACTCCAGGCGTCAGAAGCCTTGTGCTGCATTGTCTTTAAGAGCCTTTTTGGCACAGCTGTCATTGCAGCATACAATTCAGCTTTGCATCATCTGCAAGACCCCAAATGGGCTTTGTAACAAACAGACCGTTGCTCCCACCCTTCGAAAGAGATCCCTGAAATCGCGTTGAAAGTCTCCATTAGAAGCAGCACCTTATACCACTGCTGCAGGGACTTATGCTAACGTCTGGTCCCCTGGAGGTTCAGCTAACACTATGTTTCCCCCACAGCAAGACAAGCTGTAGCAGCAGCTAGCCGCAGCCCTGAGCGTTTTGCAACTACCGTAGCAGCAGTCTTGGGGCCTGAGAGAACAGCTGCAGCTGTCTTGGGGCCTGAGACTGCAGCTCAACTTCCGCCTCTGCCCCAACATATCTTCATAGCTGCACCTGGGCTGCGGTTTCACTGCTGGGGTAGGTGGTCCTCACCAAGTAGGCCTACTATCTTAATTGTACGCCACAATTGGTGTGTGTAGATGGAACTCTGTAAGCATGTCACCGCCTTGTGCTGCTCATGCTGCTGCTGTTTGTCAGTGTATGTGCCACTCCCTCCCTCTCCCCTGAGACTGCTCAGACTCATGAGCTACCTAGATGAGCTGCCTAGAACAGCCATGATTGTCCTACCATGTTTTCCTGCTCGGCTATGGGCCAGGGACTCCTTGACACTTAGGGCGGCGGCACTGGGAGTGAGACTGCCCTTGTAACAAGCGGCACAGACACATTATTCTTTCAGCATGACCATATTGCTTATAATTGCAATACTAAACCGTCAAAAATAGCAGGCGCAAACCCCATATTGTCCATATCACCGCCCTTGCCATCCTTTTTTGACAAAGCCCACACCCAACACCCTGCAGGAAGAAAATCCAGCCCTCTTCACGCCCCTCAAGTCCTAGAGAGAGGGAGAGATGACTACGCAGAGGGGGGGGAACCCTTTCTTGCAAATGTCGAGGGAGTAGGCCTTTACCTCTTTGTCCTTACCTCCCATTCCCTACCTCTCTGCCCCTCTCCCCCGCCCCCATCCTCGCCTACCCAGCACAAGTCCGTACCATTTATTGCCTCCCTACCCTTTGTTGCCCTCACCTCCTACGTGCTTCTTCCCCCTACTGCTCTTTATCTCCTGCGAAAATTTGTACCCCCTGCTCTAGGACCCCTTTACCTATAAAGCCCCTCCTTGCCTCTTTGTTTTCTTGCTACCATGATTTTAGCACCATACCGTCCTTTCCCCACCTCGTCCCCTTCATAAGCCACCCATCTTAACCCTCCTCCTCCTCATTCACTGGCTTCCAGCCATCCCAATTGATCAACACCTCACACTGTGGCGCCTTTCACATCTCCCCTTCACCAACCCCCATTCTTTCCCCCCTCCAATATTTTCACCAACCAATCCTCCCGGTCCCAAATACACTAGAAAGATGGCGGCTCATGGCATTCTCAAGTCATAACATCTTAGTTGCAACATCAACTGCTGCAAACCTTCAAGACAGCCCTGAACAGCGGTGCAACCCAGCGGTGACTGCATGAAAGGGTGTGCAGTCTATCCCTGCCTGGTATGGGCCTAGTTGTGAAACTTCCTAAGGTGAGTCGCAGGATCCTGTGTACCAAAAGTGGCCACTTTATATCATTGCCTTTTGCATCCAAATATCTAACTGACATGCTATAACAACGTTTTTGGCCACGGAGAACAAAGAATCTGAGGTCAACTGCTCGATCTATCCACCTAGGATCTGTCTGGGATCTTGTATGTTACAGCGTCAGAAGCCTTGTGCTGCATTAGTGCGATTTTGGCACAGCTAGTATTGCAGCTTGACGTCTGACTGATGTGACTGCGGTCTTGCAAAACCATAAAGTGCCTTAGGGATCTGAGGAGGTAGTGTCGTGAAGGCAGTCCCAGGCCCATTAATTGAAGGAAGCAACCACTGGCTCACAGCACATCCCCAGTCAGAAATCTTGTGCTGCATTAACGCCATGTTTGCACAGCTGGTATTGCAGCTTGACGTCTCAGTGATGCGACTGTGGTATTGCAAAACCATAAGGTGCTTTAGGGATCTGACGAATTAGTGTTGTGAAGGCAGTCCCAGGCCCCTTAATTCAAGGGAGCACCCATTGGCCCACAGCATACCCCCAGTTCCTGAGAGGGGGCCCCCAATGATAAGGCTGGAGGAATGGTGATGATCTAGCACCGAGGACATGCCTAGCATCCCTCCGTGCAGGTATGAGTAGAATCTGTCTTGTGATGTCAAATCATGAGTTAGAAGCCATTATCAAAAGCGACTATTGACATCTAGTGCCTAAACCACCACATATGACAAGAGAGCAATACATACAGCATATGAGCTCAGCACTACCGTCCTCATCGGGACAACACACCACATGCCAGCACTACAACCTACAAAAAGTTCAAGCCTTTAGCCTCCCACACCCCTGAAAACAACATGCAGCCTGCACGATGCAAGCTGGCCTAGGAGTATCCATTGTGCGGGTTGTTTAGTTGTAACAGGGCATATGTGTGCGACAAAAAGACGTTTCCAATCTTCATGGGGAGGGCAGCAATTGTATGTGCGTGTTTCTTAGGGGGAGCACGCAGAGTGCACGGGAGGTTACCTTGTGCCTTTCTGTTTCCGGGCAACCTTCCGCTTGCCCGCGGTGGCTTATTGCTTACTTAGCTTTGCACTAGTGTTCTGCTGGTCTATGATCCAGGCGACAGATTGGCCTAGTGGACAGTACAAGAAGATGGAGGCGGGATACCTACATAAGCCATATTAGTTACAGCCCATTCTGCAGCTAGATATTGCCGTTCTTATTCTGGCAGCAGCACATCATTAGTTGCATGTTATGAGTGTCAGTCTGCAATATTGAGCTGGCTCGTCGCTTTTCTAGTGCTAACTAGGAAAACTTGGAGGCAGCCAAACTATACCGTATAGTCTTTTAATGAAGAGACGTAATTATCTTTTTCTTGGTCGTCTCTTCTTGCCACATTTTCCTTGGCCGTCTCTTCCTTGATATTTCACGATAATTTCGGAGTTCGTCGCTTCTGCAAAACTTGAGTTTCCAGGCCCGTCTCATTGTAAAATTTTTCCTATTTCATAGTGATAAGTTGTCTGTTGTTGTCTTTCTGTATCTGCTCTCTGTCCTGCATCATGTTATGCCCGTGCAGCCATGAAGGCGGGTTCTGCATGTTCAAGTTTGTCAAGCAAAACTTAATTAAGCCCCTTCTGACTTGCTCAGAATCATCCAAAACTGCACAACACATTCCATTTACATGTGAAACATAGTAGACAGCTGTCGGGGCTGCAAGTCTTCTCCGGCCTTGTCGTCCCCGGCTGTCCCACGCAACATCCAATGGATGACATCATGACCGGCCCTCACGCCCACGTCCTTCTCACGCGGCCTGTCAGCCCCGGCGGTCTTCCCGACTTTGGTGCGTGACTATGCAATCACTAGCATTTCTAGAGGAAGGAACTCGAGCAGCGGATGGGGTCAATGTGCACAAAGACCATGAACAGCACTGCAGGCTGACCATCAGCTTGGGTGAGTGAGCAGATTGTGTACTGTACATCAAAGGGAACCTTATCAATGGCAAGGAGGCAGCAGCAGATGAAGACATAGTGCAGCAAAACTGCAGTGGACACTGAGTGAGCCTTTAAGCAGCTGTTGGTGTTGGATTTGGTCTGTTTGCTGCAAAGATCTGAGGCAGTCATAATACAACAAACTTTGAGGACATGTACTTGTTCTCTCTCTTTCTCTCTCTCTTTACTTGTTCAATAAAGCCATCCAGTTGTGTCCTACCTGCATGACCTGATTGAACAAATTAATGAGAAACAGATCTCAGCTGCGCTAGAGGGTGGAACCAGGCTTCAGTTTCGATTAAGGGTGTAAACTCAATAGTTTCAGATCACATTGAAACCCAAAATCATTCTTCAACATACGTAACACCATATGGACCTAACGCAGGCTTTGCAGCACAGCTCTGCTCGCTTTTGACACACCGTATATTGCCCCATGCATGATCGATGCTCACCAAAAGGCAAAGCCACAACGCTGTTCAAAGAGGCTGTTACCAGTCCTAAGCATGTTTATATAACATATCGAGTGCAGAGAAGCTTTGCTGGCGCAGCCCGCGGCTTGGTAAGACATTCCAAGCACCCTTGCGCTCGGCAATGCTGGTGCCGGATCCAAAGTGGGCACTCCCCCCACCATAATTTGAGTAGAACTTAGCCCCGAGTCGGGCCCGCCGTAACATACTTGGTCGTACTGAACTGTTCGTGCTAAAAGGAGTCCCCTTAAGGGGGAAAGCTAGTAAATCCAGGGGGATATGCACGAGGTGTGGCATGGCCCATAAACACATTGGAAACTGGTGTATAGCCAAATTGCAGAGACCAAAGGGATGTTACTAGACCCCTCTGACGAGGGGTAGGTGGACCCGCGTCCAATCCGAGGGTTCTTGGACGGCACCACCGCCCGTGTCCGTGGCGTGACATCATGTTACCGCGATTCATCGGTAAGGATTACTCCACTTACCATGATAACCATTGGAATGTGAAGTAATGGATGGATGTAAAAGGGTCGTGCACAAAAACAAAGGGTATGCCGTTGTAGATCTTGCTTGCAATTGTTACATCGTGTTTCGCATCGCATAGAACATAGCAGCTTGCAAGTTCTTGTTTATGAACATTGAGGGCGCCTTCTTTTTGAACCTGAGCTTCGATATCATCCATTATTTCTCAACCCGCCTGTATCGGGGCTACGCCAAACTTGATCCATGGCATTGGAAGGCAAGGGCCCAACCGCAGAGGTGGACAGTATCACCAGTAGCTTTTGGTCAGCACTAAACTAGCACGGTAACGTCCTGATAAATATATCCAATGATAAGGCTAGCTGCAGAAAGTATGGCCATGATCCAGTACAAGGACACACTTATTGCAAGGTTTCTGCATTTTGCCCATGCCCCCCTTGGCATCCCCCTTTGTTGACAAGGCCCTCACCTAGCACCCGGCAGGCCCCCTACATCCAGCTCTTCACTCCTGCCACCACCTACCTCCCATCCTCTACCTCCCATCCCCTACCTCCCTGCCCCTCCCCCTTCCCATCCTCGCTTACCCCCCACCATTGCAGTACCATTGCTCCTCGTACCACTCCTTGCCTTGACCTCCTGCTTCTTCGCATTGCTCCTCTTCTTCTCCTGCCCAAACCTTTGCGCATCCCTCATGTTTAAGACCGCTTGAACAACATGAGACCACCTCCTCACCCCTTAGTCTTCTTCCTGCCATCTTGTTATCCCCTCCTCCCCCACCTCACCCCCTTCACAACCCACTCATCCTGTCCCTCCCTCCTCCATCTTTCACTAACTAGCTTTTTCTCCCCATGGAACAACACCTCCTTCACGCTTCTACGCTTTCCCATACCCCAATTACCCCTTCACCGACCCTGTCCCTTCCCATATCCTTCAGTCAACCCTTCAATCAATCCTTCACTGGGTTGGCCTTGTGGCGTAATGAAGAAATGAGGGCAGAACCGACAGTGCCAGCAGCGTTGGGCCTGCCAACCGGCTGGGCTGGGGGGTTATTGGAGGGGTGGCACTGGCGCACACGCTGTGTTTCATCCGACAGGGTGGTGCATGTCAAGGGCATAACATACCCTCATGAACCTGTACATCAGGCCTTTCATCAACAGCTGTGAGTGCGAGCATGCTTGAGGAGAGAGCGAGCAGAACACAGTCTCCTCTTTTATCCCATGAAGACGCTGCTCAGGGCTTGTTTTTCAAGTCACGACTCTTAGCTGTACAATTCTGCAGTTCAAAGAGCGTGTGACTTGCGCAATCCCTGACCAGCGGTGATTATAATCCAGTGGTGACTCTATATTAGAGCTAGGGTGTGCAGTCCGTGCTTGATGTGGGCCTAGTTTTGCAACTCCAGTCGTCAGAATCCCTGTGCTGCATTGGTTCTTAGGGGCTCTTTGGCACAGTTGCTATTGTTGCTCGACTGATGTGAGTACTGTAAAGCAAGACCATAGTTGCCTTCAGGATCTGGGGAGATAGGGTTGCCTGGGCTGACACAGACCCCTCATGCAGGGACTATGATCTGCTCCGCAGCATGTCCCCATAACTGAAAAAGGTATCCAATGCTAAGGCTGGAGAAGTGGTCTTGATCAAGTACAAGGACATGCCTAGTGTCACTCAGGCCAGTGTGATGTGTCATGATGGCTATTCACAAGTTGGGAATTGTTATCAAAGGCCACCACTGGACATCTACCGCGTAGGCCACCTTGCATCCATAGAAACAAGAAGGAAACAGCCACTGCTGACAAATAAACTGCATGCTTCGCTTGGATGGCACAGTTTCCCGAAGCATGTCTAGATACGACCCTCTAAAGCTCTTCAGAAGCTATCTAGGTTCTATATGGTTACATCTACGCACATACCATTTGTGGCGTACATTTAAGGAAGTAGGCCTACTTAGTGAGGACCACCTACCCCAGAGGTTCTAAAGATATTCTAAACATACTCAGAAGCTGAGTCCAGATACGACCCACAAAGCTATTCATTATAGCAAAATATACAATTGCTTTGAGGTTTGGATCAACACTCTTCAGGGTTAGTATGCTTCACAGCAGTGGCTACTCATATACTGATTGCTAACTGTGGTTCAAAAGCTTAAACCTTGCATGCATGCCTGACACTGCTGGAAGCCTTGCCTCCCTTTAACGCTTCCGAGCTAGATGACAGGCAGACAAGGTACAACTCTCTTAACCACAAGGCTGTACACTTCGTGCTGGAGACCATAAGAGAAGCCTTGCTGACAGAGGCTGTTGATCAGTCCACAAACTGCAGTCAATGCCTGTCCAGACCCATCAGTCCTCCGGCATCACATTTCGTCCGGCAAGTGCAATGTCCAAAGCATTGTCAAATCTGGTGGCAAGCCTCACAGATAACACCCTTCCCAAGCTGCCTTCTTGGTCTCTATCTGTACCCTACTCATGTGACACACTGGATAGCAGCTGCTCACATCAACTGTATTTCATTGTCTCATGCCAAAGGCACCCAGCAGGATTAACCACGCACAACCAGTTATCTTCTTGAACATAGCGCTCTGAGTAGGAGGGAGGCTCTTACCCCCATTGGGGCAGCGGAGGTTTTGGGTGATTTTGACCTAGCTGCTGGACCTCATGTTTAGGCATATATTGTCATACATGTCGAAGTTTACCCGTATTCTGTTCCACCTCGCTGTTCTTTGTGACAGCTTGAGGTGCGGGGCCTATGGCACTTATTGCTATGGCATATCATGAAATGTAATAATAATAGCGCTCTGAGTAGCCGTGGACACCCATCATGCTGTCTTATGGTAGGCTGGCCCCGTGTAATCCTTACACCAGTGGGCCCCTCCCTTAATCTTACGCGGGAGGGAAACTCGCACCCCTCCTTGCTAACGCTCTCTCTCTCTCTCTCCGATCATGCTGTGGCCGAGGGCCCCTGAGTTGCCAAGTCCAGCCTTTGCAAGCCCACACTAGCAGCATAGGTTGAACACTATCTCTGCTGATACCATGCACGGCAGCGGGTATGTTCAGCTGGGCAGTAAAAAGCACCAGACCACTGCATAGCTTACCCTGCTTACACTTCATGCCCCAAAACCCCGAGATTCAAACCCAGGAAACTGTCTCTAGTTTAGGTTTTAGGGTCCAGGGTTTAGGAGAACCTCAGCCAGGATGGGCCTGCCAGGATTTCCCTTGTACCCTGGTACCGTTGCACCCTTGCTTGGCTCACAGAAGCGTATTGTTTTGGACATTGGTGTAGCTGGTATTATTGCAGCTTGACTTCTGACTGATCTGACCATTGCCCTCCTATATGTTACAATAACACTTGACAGATAGTGTGGTGGGAGCTGTCACAGACCCTGTTACCCCGTAGATCCATCAGCAGCATTCACCCACACGATGCACCTGACATACAAAGTGCCCCTTATCTTTGAACTGCAGATCCTGCTGCTGCGTCTGCTGCTGCTGTTCCTGCTGCTGCTGCTGCTAGAGGGGGGGGGGGGGGGCAAATCCTTTCACCACACTAGTCAGATGCAACAGTCAGTACCCCATCACCATCTAGGTCCCCAACTATTCCCTCTCTGCCCACATTGCGCTCACTGCTGATACTGATGCTGCCTCCACAGGCCGCTGCTAAGCTTCAAGCTTGCAGCGGCATGTCAACGGAGCACCAGCTGCTGCTGAAACAGCAGCAGCTGCTGCAGCAGTCACCACAGAAGTTCTCAATATGTATTGAGTTGCATTATCCTGCTATCTAGTGACTGCTGCAGCAGCAACTGCTGCTGCTGTTTCTTCTGCTGTTGCTGCTGCTGTTTGCCGGCTCCAGATGCTGATCATGTCATATGATTCCACTAAGCCCCATCACCTTGGCAAGGTGATGGGGGTCCCACTGCTATCAAGCTCAGCTCATGCATAGTGGCAACACATGCAACCAAGTTCACCACACCTCTCAGCCACCTTGAACCTTACTAACAGCAGCAGCAGCCTCACTGTTTGCTGCAGCTGACGGTTTCTTCTCTACGAAACTCTCATCAGCCAGCTGTTGTGTGTGAGGGAGGTGCTGGTTGTCTGCCCCCTGCTGCTACTATCATAATCATCATACATAATTTCATTCCTAGCCACCACATCCCACATGTTTATACCACCTGTCCCTTCTTTAAAGCCCTCCTCTCGCCACATATTGGGGAACTTTGCATCATCTGTGAAGCCCAACTGGGCTTTGTCGGTAATCAACAGACCATGGCTCCCACCCATCCCACAAAATGCCTTCGAGTCTCCATTAGAAGCAGCCTCGAGGTGGCTTACACAAAAGTCTGACCCCCTTAAGGTTCAGCTAACACTATCTTGTCCCTACAGCAGTACAAGCTGTAGCATAGCTGCAGTAGCAGCACGGGGGGTTAGCAAATAGAAGCAGTCTGAGGGCCAAAGGGAACAGCTGCTGCTGCTGATCCTAGCTTTGACCCTAAGACTGCTGCTGAGCTTCCACCTCTGCCCATCATCTCTCTATAGCTGCACCTGGGCTGCGGTACCACTGCTCCTCTCGCTGCCTCAGTACTGCTGCTCTGGACATGCCCATCTTGTACTGCTCATGCTGCTGCTGTCTGTTAGTATCTGTGCCACCCCCTCCCTAGTCGCCTGAGACTCCTTAGACTCACGGGCTGCCGAAAAGCGCCATGACAGTCTTCCAGCATATTCTTCTGCTTGAGTGTGAGCTACTCAAAGACATGCATTGGCAATCACAATGGGACCAGCTCCTGCTATTTCTTCTCCCATCATGTACTACAGGTTGCTTCCCAAAGCTAAAACCCCCCTGTGCCAGAACTTCCACGACTTGGGGCCAAATTTGGCCACAGTTATTATCTGCATACTCCCTGCTTCTGCTGCTGGCACCTCCTCTTTATTTCCCAAGCATGACGTGTCCTACCTATCAACCACGACCATCGTCTCCTGCTCCCTCTGGTGTTCATGAAAGGCCGACAGCAGGCAACCCCCCCAGCTCCACACACCGTTGACCTTCTGCTACAAGAGGCTGCAAAAAGGGTGCTGAGGTGGACGCGGCTTCCGCTTCTGAAACTCCTTCACCCTGCATAGTGTACATCACCTTGGCTGACCCTCCACATTGATTGGAGTCGATATGTACAGTCTTGCTGCGGCTAATGCTCATAGCCAGCATGGACTCCAGCCAGCTGCCCCACTACTTCCATTGCTAGCACTTCCAGCATGTAGAGGGAGAGAGAGAGAGAGAGAGGTACGCAAGGAGGGGCGTGAGGTGCCCTCCCGCGCCAGATAAAGGGAGGGGCCCATTGGTGTAAGAATTACACTGGGCACGCCTACCATAGGATTTATGTGTGGTTGGGCTTCCGCCCGATTCCAGCATGTACCTTTTGCTGCAGCTATTACTAGGATTGAGTAGTTGGAAGCCCCTCTCTCTAGTTGGAGGCGTGCCAGAATGTGTCACAGAATGCCTTTTAATTGCAAAGAACCACCAAACACTGGGAAGCAGTGGCGAGTTGTGCAAGACAAAGAGAAGCCCGTTTCCGCTTAGTCATAATTGATGTTATAACTCAAATGACTGCACAGCAACGAAGGCACTATTGTGTCTTCGCTGCGGCAGTGCAGTCGTTAGTGTAGTCATTAGTCATCTACAGCAGAAACTGTACCACATGTACAGAGAAGCCCCTGCAGGTGGCAGCTGCTCCCGCCAACCACCCCAACACGCCAACCACCCCAACACAATATACACAGGAAGTAATCTGAACACAGAGATAGACTTAACAGGGATCTAGTTTGAAGTGCCTATTAGAGAAGCATGGCTTTGGTCACAGTCAGCTAAGTAAAAATTGGTTTGTGCAGGCTCACCTGCAGCCCTGGTTACCCATTTACATCTAGCTCCGTCTGGCAGAGGCATGCTGGATGCACAAGTGTACCACACCTGACTTGCTCACTTGTCACGGGAAGGGGTATCATTTATTCACAGCACACAAACACTGCAGTCATCAGAACAATACGATCATGGGCTCTGTCTTGCCTGGATACATGTTTCGGTATCAGTACTGCTAGGTTGGTGGTCTGGAAGCCATTGTGTTTGGATCCATCCGATGGTGTGTTTGGTCGTTTCGACCTAGCAGCCCTTTGCGGTTGCCACACCTTAAATGTTTGTTGTTGTTGTTGTTGAGTGGCGTACAATAGGAAGTAGGCCTACTGAGTGAGGTTTCCCCCCTCCACAGCATGACCCCAAAACGGTCCAACTCATGCCCAACAATCCACCTCCAAACCAACCACCTGACTCTTCAACGCTACACCATATCCTCCAGTGTCACCCATGCTAGCCTGCTAGCAGGGCACACTTTTCCGTACCTTCCAAAAGGTTGCCAGCTTACGCCCCGTAAGTGCGCGATGTATGGGTGCTGCTCCCAAAATATGCCAAAATAAGTGTCCTCTGATGCGGGGACATCCCCCACAGACCACCAGCAGAAAATACGTGCGATGTATGACCAGCGATGCAATATCATGTTCAGCTGATGCGGGGACAACCCCCACAGACCATCAGCACATCTCAATGCTAGCACAGGGAAAACACGTGTTCTGATCTAAAACCCCACTAAATTCCACCAGGAACCGTCTACACACAGATCTCTATATGTCACGGGGATGCACTGCATGCACACTTCCATGTCCTCCCTCTGCCTGAAACATGTGCACTATTGCATAAGGATTCAAGGCTGGCTGACTCGGTATGGGGGAATACCTTGGCCGGCCATGGCCGGCCATGGCCAGCCAAGCTGATTCGCTGTTTCTGCAGCCCGCGAGTGCACCAGAAAATCATACGATGCCATCTGGACCATCTGTGGTCGCATGCAGCAGCTGATGTGCGAGTTTGATCACCTCGAGGTCACCCGCATGTTAACAGAACCGAGTCTGCGATCTAGCAAAATTGAGGGTACTTGATGCACCGAGCCCATGAACTTACCTACATATTGAGCCTTCAGCCCTCTCTTGTGCAAACAGCTGCATCTTCGGCAAGCGCCAGGGAAGGCATCTGCCTCCGCATCCGGTCAAGGGCAAAACATGGCCCTTGGATAACATGATTGTCGCCACTCGCATTCCATACCACGCCAAATATCAATCTACAGCTCTATAGAGCTCGGGGACATGATCCGCTCCCTCTGAAGCCGAGTAATGCGGAGCGTCCAGCATCGAGTTACGGAGATGTTGACGGGGCTGGGCACCAAGCCAAATGCATCCAGGCCCAAGGGACTTGATGTACCTTTACAGAAGGGTCCTTCCAGGCTCACATTTGCGTGTCTAGCTATACTTTTGACGTTCTGACGCCAAACGAAATGTGGCAAATTTGCCAAATTTGCCCGCAACCCCAAATTGTCACTAATAACGAGTCACCCAGCCTTAAATCCATATGGTACTATGTGCGGGACATTTTAAACCCTTTCCTGATCGGGTTTGCCCACCCCGCTGGGCCAGGGCGAATGTCATTGGTACAGCAGCACATTCTGCCTAACTGCTGGTCTGCTGGTATGGGCTTCCAGCTCAGCCCAAATGCTGCAATATGCTGTCACATCCTAATCTAATATTCCACTGCTCCAACTGTCATATTCACTGTTACCATTATGTTGCCTGTGCTCTGCTGACTCTGCTGCTTTATTGTTCCCACCAGAGCTCCTGGTGCCATTTACTGCTGGCATGGCTTGTGCTGATACTCCAGCACCTGCCAATGCTCTACACTTCTTCTGTTTGGCCTCTTGCCATTGGGCTGGCTCGGGCAACCGACGCTCTGACCCCAGATGCCCCAAACTTTAACGCCCACCAAGGGCCGATGTCATTAGCTCGCTCCCCAGGCCTTGAAGCACGGAGAGTACTGTGTGCCACACTTCTTCTGCTTGGCCTCTTGCCACTGGACTGGCTCGGGCCACCGACGCTCTGACCCCAGATGCCCCAAACTTTAACGCCCACCAAGGCCCATGTCATTAGCATGCTCCCCAGGCATTGAAGCACGGAGAGTTATATGTGTCCGCATGCCTGCGGTCCGCAGCGGTTCCGCAAAAGCTTGCAGAGGCCGCTTATGGTAGGCGATGAAGGGCTGCAATGTCTGCTTGCCGACCCCAAAATGTTTGAAGAAGGCAGAGGCTGATACTGTGCATCATCGTACTCGCATGAAGTCAACTGCACCTATCGAGGCGTCCACTTCCGTTTCGGCCCGCGATGCGGCGCAGGTGCAGACATGTGTAGGGCCCAGATGAGGGCTATGCGTCAACGAGTGATAAGCACTACTGTTTGGTGCTAAAGTGAGGCAGAAATGTGTGTGGTGTATCCCTGTATGTGCCAGCCCAATGTTTGTACAGTCTGCTGACTGAAGTACGTGTGTGGTTGAACGAGCAACGTGAACATGCAGCATCTTGACATTGGACGGAGTGAGCATGAGCTGCCTTCAGTAGGCTAGATATGGATCTGCTTTGGCTGCATAGCACAGCAATGTATGTGACTATGAACACTAAATGCCTCTGCAACTGGTATTACACTGTTTGGCACACGAACGATAGCTGTATCTGGACAGTCGTTGTGAGCATCGGCAAAGACATGTTACTGCACTTTGACAGTATTCGCTGTTGGAAGCCGGTACTAGGGCAGTTATTGGCGCTGTATTAGAGCGAGGTACCTATAACTGATAGCGGCTTTGGTTTGTGCGTCCGCAGCTGCATTCGATGCATGCGCGGTATGATCAGTCGCGGCCGGTTGGATCATGTGTCCGATCAGTCGATCAATTCAACCGCAGTGTCCAGTGCCATTCGCTTTACTGCGGAGCCTGGCCCTCGCTTTTCTTCGGAGCAAGGCATTATCTGCGGAGCCTAAGTGAGTAGAGCTGCCTGCCAGGATCGATCCAATTGGGTCCTGAATTGCAGAGTATAAATAGCTCGACCGGCCCCTGCGGACGGTTAATCACCCATGAGATACGACAACATACAAACACACTACCGTGTTTAACCTATTGATATAAGTGTGCTTAAGCTTGTGCATAACAAGCCAATCTAGTGTGCTCGCTTGAGCGTATCAAGCCAACCAAGCCTTGTAAGTTACAGTTCCGCATCTTAGAAGTCTTCCGCAAAAGACGCTACTCCTGAACAAGCGCTTACCTCTCAAGAGAGACAGCGCAGCTAAGAGAACCGGTTAAGCTACTCTATCGCATCAAGCAACGCTTCGAAGCTTGAGTGTACACAGTCACCGTTCCTAGGGCAGCAGCACATCTGCACAACCGCACGCACGTGCTTGCTTTCTCCCGCATAACCGCAAAGAGGGCCAGAGAAAAGAGCGTACTTAAGCCCACGGGCATTACTGGGTTCCCTCCCCCACCCCGCGCGGACCTGGTTTCGTGGCTTCAGGGACTGGGCGTAAATCATTCAAGTAGAAGCATCTGCTTGCTTGCTTGTTTAGCAACCGCATCCTAAGTCGCTACAAAGCGAAACGCTCTATTACAGAGCGCGTTAACCCTTTCTGTGCCTGTTTCACAATCAGCACAGACTCAGACAAGAAGAAAACTCTACGTGTTGGTCCGAGTCGACATCCTACGCATCCTACTGTGTAAAGAAGACGTGTGACCCGATCATCAACATGCAAGAGCATCACTACTGCGTTCGCTACTTTCTTGATAAAAGTAGAGTCCGTGGTAAGTCAAGAGCGTTCCAGCCGAACTCGTAAAGCGCGAGAAAAGCTTCCGCTCTCAGCGCATCCTTAGCGAGCGCCCGCATCGAGACAGCTAGCGTAAAGCGAAACAGACACAAACTAGGGAAGGTCTCATAAGGCTACCCCTAGAAAATCCAGTCGCTCACGCTAAGCAGCCTAGTATCGTTTCAAAGGCGCACTTGCACCCTTATCGATACAAGCACCCTCTTGCAGTCAGTACCGCAAAGAGGCATATCAGCGAAAGGGCAGTCAATCGTACACAGTAGATACACGCATCCATCGAGCGTAAAGCTACCAAAGTACAGCGAACAGCCCATTAGAAAACCTCTCGCTCTCTCGAGACAAGGCCAGTAAACAAACAATCCAAACAGTTTTCAAGCAACAACAGCCCGTTACAACAAGCAAATTTGATGGCAGACGGAGCAGACATTGGGGATGGACATGCATATGATCATGCTAACCGCATAACGTCCAGTTCACTGAGTGTAGTTGGTCAATTCCATGGCAGACCAGGGGATGATGCAGTTTCATGGTTGCAGAGACTCAACCGTTTGGCACAGCCAATAATCAACAATTGGAATGGTCAGGCAAAAAATGGCTGTTGCATTAACTATGCTGTGTGGCGATGCCGGATTATGGGCCCTCACCATTGACCAAAACATGCTTTGGCCTGCATTTGAGCTAGCATTTCTCGAGCGCTTTGGCGAGCAAATAGAAGAAGCCATGGCTAGACTGGCTAGATGTAAGCAAGGTGATGCAGAACCCATACAAGTGTATACAGACCGTTTTAAGAGAGATGCATCCTTGGCAGGAAGAGTTGAAGACAGAGCCTTAATATATCAATATATGGAAGGCATGCATTGTTATTTGAAGCAAGAAGTCATAAGGCAAGGGACTGCCTGCATGACGCAAGGCATTCACGGTATCTGCCAGTTCCTTAAGACACTTGAAACGGCTCTTGCATGTGGCCCTTATTCCACCTCTTCCACTGTTAACATACATGATTGGCGAGTCGGTGATGATAAAAGTGGTACATATGGCCATGCAAGCCAAGCTTCTGGCCCTTCTCGTTACTACAGTCCCTATTCATCCTCATGGAGCAGGAATGCACGTATCCACCAGGGCAATTCCAAGGCAGACTTCCGTCAGGGCCCCGGAGCCTATTTCCACACTCAGGCCGAGGCTCCAGCTCATTCGCCATGACATGCAGGCTATAAGGACAATGCATGCAGTGCTACCTACAATGACGATGCAACCTACGACGGCTGTCATGCTACTCTCAACAACTATGCTATCCACAATGATGGTAACCATACCTACAACAGTGCTACCTACGATGGCTATCATGCTACCTACGATGGCAATGCCACCTACAACTATGCTGCCTACGACAATGCCGCCTACAATAATACCTATCATGCTTCCTACGACGGCGATGCTACTTACGACCATGCTGCCCACGAGGACTATGCTTGCAATGATGACAATGCTATCTATGACAGCAGTGCTTCTACCTACGACGACAATGCTTTCTACAATGGCCGTGCTGCCAACGACAACAATGATGTCTACAGTGATGATAACATTACCTCCAACGACAATGCTACCTGCGACAACGTCAATCCATGCAACATAAACCTCAACATGGCCGTGGAGGAGTTATTTCATCAATTTGAGGAGCTTAAACTACTGGCAGTCCTTCGTGGAGACTGTAATGTTGAGAATCAGCATGAAGCCTGTGCCCCTGATGATTTACACCGCAGCCCTCGTAACACAACCATCGATCATGAAGCCTACATTAATAAGAACCCCGCTTGTACAGCCGACCAATCTACTCCATCGGTGGTAGAAAGCGCCTTGTCAGTACCACTAGCAGCCGCGTGTCCCATACCTACGAAGATTGACAACTACAATGTGAGCCCTGATGACATTCCCCAACCGAGCAGCCCTGTCGATGAGAGCCTTCAAAGACCAACCCTGGTCAAACCCATCGATGAGTTTTACTGTGTTCCCAATGATGACACGCCCGACAATCAAGCCAACATGGAACTACAGCCGATACAATCCAGTGACCGTGAGAAGAGGTCAACTCAAAGCAATGACCCCCAACACGACACAAACACGGCCACAAATACCCTGGGGGTTCATAATAATGCTGATGGTAAGAGCAAAAAGTACAATAAATGTGTCGATGTCCGCCGACCTGCAAGTCCCAACTACACCATTGCTACGGGTAAGACCTGCACAACAGGCTTCCATTTCTATCACAAACCTTTTGAGGACTGCCTTCCTATTGGGAAGCAAGAAACTTTGTCCAGTCGGCCAAGCTCTGAAGGCTTGGGACCAACTAGTACCGTCTATGCAAAGTGTAAAAAGCAAGGCAAGCATACCGACAGTATACGTCGAGACCAAAATCACCACTGTTCAACAATGGCGACCCCATTACCCAGTACAAGTTTTGTGAATGGAGCTATCAGCAATGTTAATTGGGGCAGAGGCAGTGTGCATGATATGGTGCCTAAGGCCATCTGCATTATTACTGTGAGCAAACCTTCACTGGTACTAGACAAAATGTTATTTGGCTTTGGCCAGCAACCATACCGCCAACAACAAACCAAGGGGCAACCAAAGCCTCAAGATTATGTGTATGTAGCCTCATGTCGTGCCTGTTTTGAGAATGCTGGCACTGCTTGCACACACTGCTGTGGCAGGAAATATGGTAGCCAAGTCAAGATGAAGGGTACTTTGGATTTTGGGCTGGGCCCATGGATACGAACCAATGGGTCTGCAGCAAAGAGACCCTGTGGGAGGCCGCCTCCTGGAACAGTATTCACTGTGAAATGTAGTTGAGAAACAGAACGGGCGGAGACACCTGAGCCCTATTAGCAATGAATGTACGCATGAAGGACCGTGCAAGTACAGCCCTCTGCACATACAGCTGTTGGTTGGCTCAGTTCTCTGCCGCTTTCCAATCTTATATCTAGCTTCCCAAAGCAAATCGATGTGCTCCTGATGGCATGTGTTGATTGAAGTCACCGCCTCATGAAAAGAAAGAAAAACGAAATCAAAGAAAGAATGTAAGAGAAGAAATCAAGTAGAATAAACTGAGTCTGTGCGTGCTCGGACTACGCATGCTTTGCGTTGACTGACCTCATGTTGAGGCTAAATGCTATTACCTATGCATTTCCACCACCCGCTTACATGGATGGAGTATAACCATGCCTTGTTTGATTCAAAGCTCTTAAGAGCTTACCAATTGACAGTTTGAGTGTACTCTGTACAGGGCAATCCTTCTCAACAGCATTTGGTTCTCAAAATGCGATTGAGGTGATTGGAACAAAGGGCAATATGCTTCAGAACATTTGAGGCTTGCATAAAAAAGGCTCATGCATGAGCGCGAACAGTCACTTCGGTTAGAAATGGTGAGCCCTTTGGTTGGCTCTTGACATACAACCACACTTGATGGATTGCAGTAGTCAAAACAAAAGAGATGAAATGCAGTAATAACCGGCAGCCATCTACCATTCATGGAGGGACAAGAACGGTTATAGATATACAGCTACAAATGGTAGCTGCTAGATATGATCCTCAAGCCACTGAGATTTATCATGCTGTTGCTTTTCCGTTGATTCACTCACATTGTTAGGGCAAACACAGATTACATGTTATGAGGATGAAATAAAACTGTCAGTTGTGAGAATTCTTTGTGTTCAATTGGGTTTTAGGACATTGGCAACACAGGAGTTTATGAGTTTATGATTTGTTCTGTTAATCATATATGCTGGGACAGTGAGCATGTATGTATGACCTACCACAGCACGCAGCATGTATATACGGTATTACGCATTTATTTTGTGTTGTGAAGGATAGTTTATAACATGACATCCTACCCAGCCCTGTGTGTGTGCAGCGTAAACACCACTCTTGGCCCAGGACTGTTAGACGAGCTGGCACCATGTAAACAATTGGGGCTTGCTAGTATGTTGAATGTATGAGTAGTTGTTGATTTTGCTGATTGCATTTGATACATTTTGATGGACAAGAAGTACTTGTGGTGAACTAAGCAACAGCATGTTGCTCATTGTGAATGGTTCATTATGGTACAAGCAGAGACATTTACGCGTACGTACCAGGATACTAAGTGTCATGCGGACCCGTAGTCTACCCCTGTATGGAGCTCTTGACCTTATTACGCACAATAAGTGAATGAAAAAGTGGTTGCGTCCAAGAGAGCAAGTTGAAATTATTTATGGCTACGTACTCATCACGGTGGTACTAGGTCCCATGAATGCCACATAAATGTGTGATACCAGGTTTGAAACCAGTGTCGGCATGCAATGGATGGGGTCACGGGCCCTTTAAAGGAAATGTGTGATATAGTCTAAAATGAACCTTTGGTGAATGACGGAGGAAATGAAATCGGACGGAGAGCATAGGAGAAGTGCTGGTGAAGCATGTGGTTGAATTCATGCGTCAAAGATAAGAAAGCGAAGAGAAGGAAAGAAAGAAAGAAAGATAGAAAGAAAGAAAGAAAAAAAGGAGAAGAAGAAAAACAACAAAAGAATCGAAAGAAGAGATAGCAAGAATGAATATGTGTGCGTGCTCAGACCACGCAAGAAGGCTGTCCATTTATTGCTGACCTCATGTTGGGCTTTTGGATACCTATACGATTCCACCACTCGCTTATGTGGAGTATAGCACAGCCAGTATTCAGGCTCTTAGGAGCTTGTCTATGTACAGTCAGATGAGTGACTTTGTATGTGAGAGGGTGGTTTTTCACCCGATGACTGGTTAACCAAGTCAGAAGTGGTTGGAATGTACCTGCATGCTGCGAATTACTGCTAGTCTTTAGAGGCCGGCCTGCCTATAAAGGGCCCATAAATGCCATGATAAGCATCGGCAGCTATTTCAGTCAGGAATGTTTGATCCTTTGCTTGATTATTGACGACCATATTTATTAAAGGCCAAACAAAAAATGTTCTATATGACCGCCAGTAACCAGCAGTGCTCCTATCATTGGTCACAGCTAGGTGTTAAGGCCATATTGCTACGTCCACTAAATGGTAGCTAATTTCCGGAGGCCAGGATCCTCAACAAGCCAAGGTGTATGTATTGTGCTGTAGCTTGCCCCCTCATATGTTATGGCAACACTCAGTTATTGGATTGAGAAAGGTTGTAAAATATTGGCATTGAAAGAGTTTAGTTTGTTTCGCATTTGTTCTGTTTGGTATCCCGCAAGACCATGCGTGAGCTACCTCTGCATGGAGCATGGACAGTTTATACAGTTACATTGTGTTGTCAGTGGAGGACAGTGAATACTTAAAAATCTACTCAGCAATGTGTGGGTGCGGTGTAAGCACTGGTCCTGTTAGATAACACCCTTTCTAAACAGTTGGCTGGTGCTAGCTGTATACATGTTGTCTGCATTAGTAGTTGTTGATCAATGCTGATCGAAGCCTAACGCCCACCTACCAGCACGACGAATCCCTGCACGTACAACCCTAGCACACTGCAGCATATGTAGCAGACGATATCATATTGACTGTCTCCCGCTAACCCATCGCCCTGCAGGGGACATGTCGGAAGAGGATGTCACGACAGGCTGGACCTGCATTGAATGTAACAGGGATCAGTATGCCACTAAAGGCCTCCCTCTTGCAATAAGGCACTACAACGTCCATTGGAAGCCCAGTCGAGAAAGTGAGAGCGACCTCATTGCGCATAATCCAGTTGTTGCTGAGATGATTGCTGCTTACCGGTTGCAACAGGTAGCAGCAGTAAATGACCGGTCCCCGGCAACTCCTGCACTTGGCGAGCTGGCTCAAGCTCAGCAAGGGTTATCGGCACTGCAGCAACAAGGCGATTACTACCCCGATCACCCTCAAAGATACAACATCAACATTGGAAACCAGTACAGCAACCTTTTCGACATGGACACATCACCAATGAACCCCCATGCTGATATCCACCCCACAGGAAGACACGAAGTCTTTATTAGAGAAGTAGAGATGTGCATAGATGGACAACTGTGTGATAAAGACGCTCGCCTGCATATACACACCAGATGGCAAATGTCGCTACACCCTCATCCCTGAAAGGACAGCAATACTGTACCAACAGTACTGCCACAGCACTCGCCACAAACCAAAGGTTATGCGGAAGTTGAAGGCAGGTACCTTTCCCCAAGAACTGTATGCCCTCATGTGCAGGTACAGAGATGGAGCACAGATCAAAGATCACAAAGCAATTAGGAAGGTCCAAATAAAGAACCACTGGGCCACTCCCCCTGAGGTGTATGAGGCTCTCAGGCAGCTCACAGACATAACAAAAGAGAGATTTGCAAGCCCACTCAATTACAACCCCACATTTACAATGTACTGGAGCGCCCACAAGAGGGACCAAATCTTTGGGGCAAAATGGGATAGCTACAGATATAGGTGGACCGGCGGAAGCGTGCACAACCCAGAGTATGAGGACGAAGACCTGAATAAGAACATGGCTACTGCCATAGCAGCGGCCCGTAACACAACAGCCCCTGTCTTTGGCATACATATCCTGCCTGCCTGGTCCGATGCAAACAGAACTGCCTACCTTGCATGGCTACAACACTTCCCAGAAAACTGCATGCATCTCCTACAAATACCCCGAAAACACTTCAGGTTCCAGAAACCCACAACTTGGGAACGGGGCGACATGTATGCAGGAAACCCTAGATGGGACGTAAACATCATTGTCACAGGCAACGCAAAGGGTTTTGAGGCCCACCTCCCTTACTGGGAGAGCGGCTACATGACCAGGTTCCTGCAAACGCTGCAGGATGCCATTAATCAGTCCCTGCCGGACGACAAAGAGATACAAGACATCAGCATGTACTACAACCCCCCAAGCAGCAATGCCCCGCCCAGCACATCTCATCAGCCAACATTGCTGACGCCAAAACAGCTCAGCAAAATGGGTTACCCCAAACAAACAAACGGCTCTGAGTCCCTCCGGGACGATTCTGCCACCAGTCAAGACCCTCCAGCCATGGTTGACGCCAGCACTACACTGGAGGACCTGGAAACGCAATTAGCCACTGCCCTACCAACAGCCCCACCCCTGCGGTACAATTGGAAAAACTATGTCTACACAGATGGTAGCTACAAGCAAACAAGCCACAAAGCATCACCAATAGATGCAGAGTGTGATGCCCCAGGCATAGGGGCAGGAGTGTACTTTCCCCCACAAGCAGCCAATGAGGACGATGAACGTGGGGTACCAATTGTCCCTGCAGGCGACAGCCATCCCCAGAACACCATAAACAGAGCAGAACTGGTTGGTATCCTTGCTGCGCTGAGGCATGGAGCCCACATGATAGCCACCGACAGTCTCAGCTCAATGTACCAAATCAAAAAGATGCTGAGACGCCCACAAGATCTCCTAAATCACCAGCACTGTGAGCTAATTAAAGAGATAGTAACCGAGATCGTCAACAGGGGACTGAGGACAACCCTTCACAAGGTCAAGGGCCATGCTTCCATAATCGGTAATGAAAAAGCGGACGCAATCGCTAAGGCGGCTGCGACAGGGGACACCTCCGACTATGAGGAATGTGAGAAGTACGAGAGTCCTATATTGGCCGCTAGTAACAACAGGTTGACCCAATATTGGCCGCACAAGACCCAATGGAACAATTGTTGGTCACGGACCAATGGGCAGCGCACGTTGATTGACCGTTTCAAGCGGGTGAACCCTTTGACAGACCTTCACGACTCGGTACGTCATTACTGCCACCAAAAGAGTCGCTTTGGGATGGCAAACAGAGCTACCTGTTATTTCGAGGCTTTTATAAGGATTGAGGAAAGACTGGACCTGCCTGCTAGCAACGAGTACATGACCTCGGGAAAGATCAAGTATGTAGAACGAAAAACGGCTTTGCGCTACCGGTACGGGACCATGTGGACAAGGAAGATGGCCTATAGGTGTGGACATGCACCTAGTAGCAAATGTCTCCTGTGCGGTGACGAGGATGGCGGACACCACACAGCCTCAGGATGCCCAGCTTTGAAAAGAATGTACATCAACAGGCATAACAAGGTCGGCCGACTAATCATGACAAGAGTGTTAAGGGGACGCAAATGAGCATTTTTCATTCAAATGGACCTTGGATCAACTGAAAATTGTGCAGAAGACGGCATCATGGCCCACCAGTCTAGAAGCATCCCGTGGGAGCTCCTTCCAAGGGGACTAAAGGAGGCAGTGCAACAAGCACAAGGCACCACAGATAAGCGCCCTGATGGTATGCTCTACAAACCCAAGAATGGAAACAACCCAGCAGAGTACTGGATAATAGAGGTCAAGATCTGCAGGGATTCAGACCCAACAGGCCAGCAAAGCAAAGCTGATTATCAACACCAAGTACTCATTGACAAAATCAAAGACATAGACCCCACTGCCAAAGTATGGTACTATCCTTTGCTTGTCGGAGTTGCAGGCACCATATACAACAGTACCACCATGAATCTTCAAGCCCTCGGTATCAAAGGCCAAGCTCTAAAGCAATGCATTTCAGAAGTACATACTGCAGCAGTTAAATCCTTACACAGCATATACACAACAAAAAGAAAACTGGAAAAGCCCAAAGAGCCTCAATGGCACAGGAGGAACTACAACAAAGTAAGCTAACAAAGGCGGGTGGGCCGATGGGCGGATGGGCGGGTGGGCGGGTGGGCGGATGTAACTATCCTATGGTAGGCTGGCCCAGTGTAATCCTTACACCAATGGGCCCCTCCCTTAATCTTACGCGGGAGGGCACTTCACGCCCCTCTTTGCGTAGCTCTCTCTCTCTCTCTCTGCTGATCGAAGCTAGATACTGATAGATTTGATGCGTTTTTATGGATAAGGAGTATTTGAGTGTGCAACTATATCTATCTGACTGGAATCTGCAAAGAGCAACCACCCAGCGAGCTCAATACACTGTGATATGTGGTACTTGTATTTGCCTTTTTGGTGTGCTATGGGGCCCAGCAATATGCTGTAAAAAAATATGAAGATGTGATGGTTGCATGCTTATCTAGTGACCACAGTGATAGCTGGGACTCAGGCCCATCCCTACCAGTTGGTCTATCATGCCAGGTTTGCAGGTTTGCAGGGGACGGCGGATTGATATGCCTTGGTACGGGACTGGACTAAGGACGCCCCAGAAGGGATTTGGTTACCTTTGGTTACCTTGCATAGTAGGCCCACTCTGTGAGGAACAAGTAAATGAAACCCCCAAGCAAAGGACAATGCTGAGATTATTTACTTCAAATACCCCCCAGCCAGTGACACTTGGGAGTGAGAGAAAAGGTGAACGGAAAAGAGGGGTTGTATGAATACCGTGCAGAAGATATCTGGTACCATGGAGCAGGTATTCAGCACACAACGAAGCTGACTGCAAGCCAGGAAGTGACATACATTTTTGATGAAACAATTGTTTTGGATTTGGAAAAAAGGCTTGTGTTACAGCAGGCATTGCATATTCAGATGAGGCACAGAAGTTTATGCGAAGTGTTGAGAAGAGACTATGCAAGGGACCATGTTCTCAGAAACAGGCCCTTACAAGTGAGCCCATTCAGTACTAAGAGAGTTTGGGCTTTCACCTGAGGAGCTACCAGCACTCAATGCATTGATCTACTGGCATGCAAATGGGAGTGAAAATATTGATGGCTTCTTCAGAAAGGGGCATAACTGAAAAAACATGACGACAAAGGTTTGCAACGCTGTCCGTTTTGTTTGTGACACACGTGTGGCAAAAGACAGGTCAAAACTTAAAGTTGACCTGGCCAAGGCAGGTTTAAACCATTGCCCCGATGCAAATGATTGATGTAATGTGTGCAGATACTGTCGGGTCATTTTCCTGTCACCACCCGTAGGAGTGCAAATTGGATTGAAGTGCCACACGCATGTCAATATGTCAATATGTATCGGGGATCGAGCATTATTCAGCAAGAAGGCAGAGCTGATTACGAGGTTTTGTCTAGAAGATGTTATCGCCGATGTGAGGCTACCTGATGAAGTGATAACTGACCAAAGAGGTGATATTCTGGGAGAGTTTGGAATTTTCTGGGGAGATTGCTTATCAGCAATGGCACTGTGCACAAGACCACCAGCAGTACAGTCCAAGTGGCAATGGTCTGTCTTAAAAGCAGTGCAAAATGTACAATTTGTCCTACATGTCCTCACTGCAGAGAGCAGCAATTGAGAACCTAATCGGCAATTAGAATCTCAAATGAAGCGACCAGGGATACTTCTGAGGCAAAGGTCAGGGAATTAAAAAATCAATGCGGTTGAGCCCCATGTACCTAGTGAATGGTAACGAGGCAAGGGTCAGATCACAGACTCACCAGGCGCCACCAAATTTGGATCAACGGCCCCTCTTTCTGGCGAAGATGAAGATGATTTGCAGAAGTAAGGATGGAATTCACTAAGATCATGAGCGAGGATATACACACATGAGAAGACATGTGTGATCTGCTCAGTGCCACAGCTGAAGATGCCCTCACTACAAAACATTGCCAAGGCCCAGGATCAACAAAGGCTGGACTACTATTCCAAGAGCAAGGTTTGATCAAGTGGGTGCGAATTCCACCATGTTGCTGAGAAAAGAGCGGACGATTCAAATCAGCATACGTGCTGCATGCTGGGCATATGAGATGTCATAAGACAAAGCAGCAAAGAATTGCTTGTCCTGCGGTTCCCATCACAGGCGAGGGCGCCTGTTGTTTTGATAGGGGGGGAGGAGATACAGAGCCGCCCAACAAATCGGGCCAGACAAAAAGGGGATGCGTTGACCAAACATTATGGCTGAATTTGAGCCAAACTGAGCAGGCACCTCTAATGTTTTGTTCTCTATGCCTAGCTGGATGCATAGCTTGCAGAGAAGGAACTACGTGGCAGCACTGTGTCAGTTTCATTTCTACAGACAGTGCAAACTAGGAGTTGCATTGCAGTCACTACAACACAAAGTGGCCTGAGAAGCCTACTTGAGGAGTTACCATCTAAGTGCGTGCGTAACTGAGTGCCGTGTGTTTTCTTGTGTCAAGGATGCATATGAAGTTGTGCATACAGGGAGCTAGGGAAACAGGGAGCAGTACATAGGGTGCAGTGTACATACCTGTAATTTTGCTTGACGTGAGTGCACCATGGTCGTTGTAGGCAGCAACAGAAATATGACTGGGGTTGATGGGCTGTGAACCTAAAACTTGCGTAACAGTGTGGTCCAGGTAGGGGACACAAATTGACAGGAGACTTTTAGATCCATTCGCGTGCTAGATTATGTAAGCACCTGCATTCTGTAAGCATTCTGCTGAACTTTTAAAGTATGGCGGGGAACCCATGACAGACATGCTCCTATGCATGTATCAGAAGGCCTGGGAGCATGAATGCACCTTCCAACGCCCTGGGGTAATAGTCAGCCTTTTTAAGAAAGGGGATAAGGAAGATGGTAATAATTACCGGGGGATAACGCTGCTAAGCGTAGTAGACAAGGTTTATACCAAGATCATCAACAACAGGGTAACTAATTTTGCTGAAGCAAAGGGACTCCTTCACGAGAGCCAGAATGGGTACCGGCCAGGCAGAGGCTGCATTGATCATGTCTGGACATTGCATGCAGTCACATCCGGACGAATGCGTGCAGGACTCCGGACGTACGCACTGTTTGTAGATGTGGTCAAAGCTTTCCCATCAGTCTGGCGGGACGGGCTCTGGTACAAGCTCTGGGAGATGGGCATTAGGGGTAAAATGTTTAGGGTTCTTGTACATCTATACGATAGCCTCTCTAGATGTGCCTTGCATAATGGAGAGTCATCAGAATACTTTTCTAGCGATTTAGGCTTAGCGGAAGGGGACCCGCTATCACCACTGTTGTATACTTTGTTCATCAACGGTCTCCTAAAAGAGATATGGGAAAAGCACCCGGGGGTTCCCCTACCAAAAGAGGTAGATAATAGTGGTAGTGGGGAACAGGGCATAGGAAGGGCTGATGAGAGTAACATTGAAGGTAGATCAAAGTTGGTAGCACTAATGCTCGCTGACGACCTTGTAGGGCTTGCAGAATCGCAGGAAGAGCTTCAGAAGATGGCTGACACGATTCATGCCTACAGTCGTAAGTGGCGTTTTAAGCTGAGCCCAACTAAAAGTGCTGTTGTTGTGTTTGGTCCTTTGCCCCCCAATAAAGAGTCCCCAAAGGTAAGTTTTAGCAGTGAGAATTTGCCAGTACTAGATGCATATACATACTTGGGGATTGTTTTCACTAGTGATTGCAAATGGGACGCTCACATTGCAGGTATGATTGAGAAAGCTACAGCCTCCATTAATGCAAACATTCTTCCAGAATCGTCACGTAAGCTTTGAGGTTAAGAGAGCCATGCTGCTGGCTTTGATAAGACCAAGGGTTGAGTATGGTTCTGAGGTATGGTGGGCATCATCCCAGCAGACAAATACCATAGAGTCTAAGATCCAAATAGAGGTTTTGAAGAGATCACTGCATTGCAAGCCAAACATCTGCCATGAGGTATTGAGGGCAGAAGCTGGTGTTAGACCTCTATCTAGCTGGTTGGACCAGAGGAAGGTTGAATGGTGGTTCAAATTACAGCAAAAGGATACTACTAGCTTTAGCAGGCAGGCACTTGAAGCATCTTGGCCAAGCCACAGGAATTATACTTCTTGGCAGAAGAGGTTCAATAAACTCAGGGCTGAACTAGGCATGCAGGAGGAAACCTTACAAGCAAGAGTGAGAGAGGGACACCTACCTAGCTTCAGGGCATATGTCAGGTGGAGTATATATGAAAGAGACAGGGCTGTTCGGGAGGAAACTGCTAGGAATAAATCTACTTTAGCGACATATATGCAGCATTACAATGACGATATCAATTATTTCAAGCCGCAGCCATATCTGTGCACAGGCCCTCTGAGCAAAGGCATGGAACTCATTATGCAGCTGCGTGCAGGTATTCTTCCTCTCAACGCTATGACAGCAAAATTCGGTAGGCAGAGCGCTAGCAGGCAAAGTGCACGTAGGGAGTGCTGCAAGTCCTGTGATCTTGGCCCTGAATTGGGAGGTGAAGTTGAATCTCCTGAACACTTCTTGTTTGACTGTCCTGTTTACCAGGCACAAAGGCAAAAGCTGTGGGAGAAGCTGACTTCTGACCCTGATGTTGCTGCAAAATGTCAGATATTGGATGGCAAATCTGATGAGGAGAAGCTGCATAGCATGCTTAATGAAGAGTTCTGGGGTGTAGACGTCGATGAGGAGTCTGGCTTAGTATATGGCCCTTTCAAGCATGCATTTAAGTGTATAGCTAAATATGTTGCAGCTGCTTGGAAGATTAGGAATGCTTATGCTCACCCTTCTGATGTGGCGTGAGGTCCAACCAATGGGGTTTGCTCCCAACTATTGCTTGCACCCGGGCTTACAAGCCCTCCTTGCTTTCTTAAGTAGGAGGGAGGCTCTTACCCCCATTGGGGCAATGGAGGTTTTGGGTGATTTTGACCTAGCTGCTGGACCTCATGTTTAGGCATGCATATATTGTCATACATGTCGAAGTTTACCCGTATTCTGTTCCACCTCGCTGCTCTTTGTGACAGCTTGAGGTGCGGGGCCTATGGCACTCGTTGCTATGGCATATCATGAAATGTAATAATAATAAGCACCTGCTGCCAGTATTCATAAACCGAAGGCTTTGGGGCTGAGTAGCCAGAGAAGCTCAGTGGCCTCCAACATGCAATATCCCAGCATGTACATATCAAGTCTGATGAATTTGCTGGCAGGCATGAGCGGACACGGGGACTATATGACCGATTGAAGCAAGGTCATCAGCCATATATCTAAAGGAAAAGTTGGGAATGAAAAGAGGCTCCCACGGCTAGAGTATAACACGCAAGTGTGGGAAGCTATTTTTGAATTGGGAGCATCCAGGCAGTGAAAAAATCTCTTGACATGGAGCCTCAATTACAAACGGTGTGAATTTGGAACCTGCTATACAAGTGTCAATGGTGATGTATTGGTGATATATATATGCCTCCAGCACATGCACGGCACCGCTGCCGGAGCTGGCAGTGGTTCTGATCAGTGACATTCGGGGCGCCTCAATGATTGCCTATAGGCTTTGTGTGAACAGGCTGCCCAATAAATGTGACTGGGGTACCTTTGACATGCATCCAACTGCAAGATAGCACTAACAGGGTTGCACTACGATTCAGTTCTCAGAGCTGATTAACATGGAATCAGCTTGTAGTGGATGGCAAAAGATTGCTTGAATAAATTACCAAGCCGCTGATGTGCGCGGTAGGTACTTTACTTTTGATAAACTTACAATTTTTGTTGGGATGAACAGAGTGTGGGCTGAGTATTATCTAAAATCTCTGTGTGTGTACTAGGACACATGCACAAACTATGCACAGGAGATACAAAAAAATCTCAACAGACGGGACACCCTTATCAATGGACATACAGTTTCTTGAGAGATGAAGGGTCGAGGGCGACCCTTGTTTGGACCGGCGGCAGACAGCTGTAGGGCCCAGATGAGGGCTATGCGTCAACGAGTGATAAGCACTACTGTTTGGTGCTAAAGTGAGGCAGAAATGTGTGTGGTGTATCCCTGTATGTGCCAGCCCAATGTTTGTACAGTCTGCTGACTGAAGTACGTGTGTGGTTGAACGAGCAACGTGAACATGCAGCATCTTGACATTGGACGGAGTGAGCATGAGCTGCCTTCAGTAGGCTAGATATGGATCTGCTTTGGCTGCATAGCACAGCAATGTATGTGACTATGAACACTAAATGCCTCTGCAACTGGTATTACACTGTTTGGCACACGAACGATAGCTGTATCTGGACAATCGTTGTGAGCATCGGCAAAGACATGTTACTGCACTTTGACAGTATTCGCTGTTCGAAGCCGGTACTAGGGCAGTTATTGGCGCTGTATTAGAGCGAGGTACCTATAACTGATAGCGGCTTTGGTTTGTGCGTCCGCAGCTGCATTCGATGCATGCGCGGTATGATCAGTCGCGGCCGGTTGGATCATGTGTCCGATCAGTCGATCAATTCAACCGCAGTGTCCAGTGCCATTCGCTTTACTGCGGAGCCTGGCCCTCGCTTTTCTTCGGAGCAAGGCATTATCTGCGGAGCCTAAGTGAGTAGAGCTGCCTGCCAGGATCGATCCAATTGGGTCCTGAATTGCAGAGTATAAATAGCTCGACCGGCCCCTGCGGACGGTTAATCACCCATGAGAAGCGACAACATACAAACACACTACCGTGTTTAACCTATTGATATAAGTGTGCTTAAGCTTGTGCATAACAAGCCAATCTAGTGTGCTCGCTTGAGCGTATCAAGCCAACCAAGCCTTGTAAGTTACAGTTCCGCATCTTAGAAGTCTTCCGCAAAAGACGCTACTCCTGAACAAGCGCTTACCTCTCAAGAGAGACAGCGCAGCTAAGAGAACCGGTTAAGCTACTCTATCGCATCAAGCAACGCTTCGAAGCTTGAGTGTACACAGTCACCGTTCCTAGGGCAGCAGCACATCTGCACAACCGCACGCACGTGCTTGCTTTCTCCCGCATAACCGCAAAATGGGCCAGAGAAAAGAGCGTACTTAAGCCCACGGGCATTACTGGGTTCCCTCCCCCACCCCGCGCGGACCGACACATGCGCTAACGAGATGTCATATGTGCTAGAGCCTTAATGCCTTCTAGAGGGCCGCTCTGCATACTGAACTGCAGGTTGCTGCCCCCTCCTCCCAAAGGCCCTTAGGGGTCTGCTTTCCTGCCCTGGGTGATTAACCTCCCAGATCATCTTCCTCCAAACACACTTAAGCTGACATTTTCCCTCCCAATCCTCCTCAGGGACACCTACAACTCCCAGATCATTAAGCACGCACTTCCTCCCACCTCAGGGGAGATGCACCACGCCTTCCCCTCGTTGACACCCCCTTTTAGGATGAAAACATAGCTATATGCGGTAGCTTGCCAGCTTCCATGCGGCCCACATGCCCTAGCCACCTGAATGCCCACATGCCCTAGCCACCTCAATGGAGTTCTGGTGGAACTAGTTATGCAGTCATCTCGCCAAACTCCATATAGCACAGCCAAATGTGCTCGCGAGACCACTTCCTGCATGCTAGGGTTTTGTATCGAAGCTGTTAAGATGTCCCCCTGCAAGCATATAGAGTGAAGTAGCATTAGTGGCAAGATAGACATGCCTACGTGTGTGCTGGATGCTGTTGAGGACAGATAAATCCCCAAGTACCAGAGACAATACCATACATGAATCCCTAGCAGAGACGAAGACGGCTAAGTCTCCAGCAAGCAGACAGAAAGACAGCCACATTCCCAGCTAGCAGACAGGCAGTACCTCCACATTCCCAGAGTGGCAGAGAGGGTATACCTCCACATTCTCAGCTAGCAGAGAGCAGGGGCTCCACATTCCCAGGGAGCAGAGAGCATGACCACCACATTCCCATCTAGCAGAGAGATGTGCAGGACCTGTCAAAAGCTGGCCACAGAAGAACACCGCTGTCAGCAGCAGTCATCCATGACACCGCCGTCAGCAGCAGTGATCCATACAAAAACATTAACATATGGAATATCACAATATCCTACATAATTGCTGCAACTGGCACAATCCAATTGTGGAGGTCAGCAGAACACCTACCTACAAACCTTTGCACTTAATGGACGCCTGGAGTTATTGCTCTGGGTGGAGAACACAAGACTGTATTTCCTAGCCATAGTTTTTGTGGTCGGCTAAGGATCCAAGTAGCAGCATTCTTGCTGCTACTTGGATCCTTAGCCGACCACACTCTACCGTAATCACACAGGAACACTCAAGCAGAGGTGAAGCTCTTTACAGCAAAGCCGAGAGCCATTGGAGATGCTGTTCGTACGGACATACAAAGAGAGGGGCGGGGAGCAGGCAGCACAAGAGGATCCACGTTGTGGCCACCTGAACCCCAATCACTCGCAGGACTGGCTTTGGCTTGTACATTGCTTGTATCCCGATCAACGCATGCAAGAAGGCGTTTCTCCAAGTTTCTGGCTAGTTCAGAGAGAAATGTGCAGAACATTGGAGTCAGAAAAAGCCACTACTTTCTACTGGGCACTTGGCTGACTGTACAGGGATTCCAACGGGCGTTCTAGAATAGCAGTATCCAGACCGACCATTTCCCAGTAGTCTCCCTTTCTAAAGATCCTGTTGAACGGGTCATTAATTGAAAGGCGGTCTACTGGTGGGCCAAGCGGGTTTTAATACCCACCACGCCACCACAGAGTACCCACCACACCACCACAATGAGCATGTTCAACCATCCATAGATATTGACAGCTTAATAACCGGCTGGCAAGATCCAGATGAGAGGAAGCTGCTTCGCCACCGGCATGGCCAAAATCAGAACTATCTGATGAGAAGAAACAGTCTTGTTAGGATAAGGCCATGTAGTTTGGATGCTTGTGTCTCCTCTGGGTTCCACTTATAATGGGATCTGAAATGAAAAAGAGCAGCGCTACTACAATTTTACCCACTGCATCACCATCCCTCGCCGTCGGAAGTTGGCATGCCCGGACTAAACTCTCAAGTCCCATTTCACCGCCAGGTAACGACGGATCTGGCCCTGGTACTGCAAGCACATTTCTCCCTGTTATGACTGCCATTAATATTCGGGTGGAGGAACATTGAGGCTACATTGCAAGGTACTAGACAGGGACACTCATACAACCAGGTCAGGTCATAGCAGGTGCCAGTGAGTGCTCATACCATGTCCTGATCCACACGGATTAGCCAGGGGGGAGAGAAAAAAAGTTTTACACGAGGTGAGACCGTGCATTGTTCTCAAGCGTGGGATCGTGGGAAGGGTTCCTTGGTGTATGGCATCTGTGCATCTCATCTCAGCATCTCATCTCTCGGCTTGCCCTGGCGGATCAGCCCGGGGATAAAGATGCAGAGACGACATACAGAATGTACCGACACAAACTTTTGATGTCTGAAATCTGGCATAGGAGCCAGAGTCAGGGAGTGGAAGCAGTTGAGATTTCGGCTACTGAAATCGTGCTTTCACAGGGACTCGTGCCCTACTCCCTTCCGGCGCAACAGAAGCCAACTGCAGTCCCAGTGCCTGTTCTCTCTTATGAGGTAACAGTCTCCCCAATCGGAGCGCAGTGCTTGCAGCTTACCTATGGGGCCTGGCAGCCCTTATCCCGCCATGGCCCAAGGGGCCCTTGTTAGAGTGTTGCACACTACGATCAGCCCACTCCTGCTTTCAGCAACAATTGTGCAGCTGCTGTAGACTGGCAAAGAAAAACAGCAACCAAGTGCAAAGGCTTCTAGAGCCTATAGTCATGCACAGAGTGGCAAAGTCCAATGAGGTAAATGAGGTCGATAAGCCATTGCTTCACTGTGGGTTGACAGCCACTACATGATAAGGGTTCCACTGCTTGGATTAATGTGCAGTACTGGGCAGTATACAGCTTCTTTGTCTTAGTAAGAGCCTAAACTGTACATGTCCACCCACTAGTGCAATCGTGCCAACCCAGACATCCTTACGCGCTCTGGGACCGTAGCCAAGATAGACCCTGCGTCATCAGCAAAAAAAGGTCCTCCTTAACTGATCACAGACAGGATATGCCGAGACTTGGCGCACAGCCACACAACATTATAAACAGCCCTAAAGCCTCCATAGTTGCCGATTGCTAGCTGTCTATACTAACATCAGTGGCCTATCCACGCTCCGTCTGAGTCCTACGTCAAGGTGGTGTTGCTACGTGCAGGCAGGCACAGATTACCAACCAAAGAATTGTAACTAACACTACTGTGCCACATGCTCCAGAAAACACACTGTGACAACAATCTTGACCCAGACACCCGTACGCATGCCTAACCATGTACAAGCAGCACTCATAGGCCTTTGCCTCTATGGAGAGGGTCACATAGCGGTCTTGACATATCAGTGCTCCTCACTATGGCCTGTGTTCTCAAAACCATCTCCTCCAAGGGCTTGTCAAGCATCAGAGCAGTGGCAGCACACCACCAGTCTTTGATCTCACAAGCACAGCTTTGGGGGCTAAGCCGCTGACATCATCACACTGCTGCAGTTCCTTCATTCATCAGATTGCACTTCTTCTAGTGTTGCTAGCCTTATTGCTAGCACAGCTAGTCTGTGCTTCTAGCTTTCAAGCGCAGTGAGCGTAATGATCACGCCGTTGGCGATGAGGGCATTTATTCTGCGGACTGCGGGGTGACAATAGTGATCGGCGGTGGTGGATTTCGTGCTATTCTCGCTTTGTTTGAGACCGGAGCATCTTACATAAGTATATCGACTTGATGTGAAGCTATGCTTGGGGGTTGAGGCAAGCATAGCTTCACTTGATGCTTGCCTCAACCCCCAACAGTGAAGCTATGCTTGCCTCAACCCCCAACGAAACCCTAAACCCTTCGGGCCAAACCTGGAACTCACCAGATGCCGCAATCATGCTGATTGCCCGGTTTCGCAAAAGTGGGCTTTTGATCTCCAGGACCTCTGGAACCATCATTTAAATGCTTACTTAAGCCGCGCAACGGCAATGGCCGAGCGGTCTAGAGTGCCAGTCTCTAGATTGTTCAATAATGCGCGTGGGTTCGAACCCCACCTAGGGCGAAAACTTAAAAGGAGGTAAAAGGCCCGCGGGAAGGTCTTTCATACTTGGCGCGCGGGTTCAAGTCCCACTTCTGACAATTTGAGTTTCTTGGACAAGTCCGATCCCTGTCCAGATACTCATACACATAGTGCAAATGATGTGTTAGCGGGGATGCCAGTTGCGGAAACAACACTGGTAGCGATGGTAGCATGGATGCACAATCGAGGAGTCTACCACGTACTTTGGGTGATTCCAAGTACGGCTCCCTTGATGAACAACGTACCCACCTGAATTTCGGTAGGTTTACAAGGCCCCTGGTCGCCAGCGAGAGTTGGAAGCACTGGTGGGAGTGGTACGGACGGGAAAGAGGCACTCCACATTTACCCGTGGAGGGGAAACTAGGCCCCAAGGGGGATACAACAGTTTCACGGTGGCTCTGGTCAAGGGCGGTACGCTTCGGCAATGCCCCCTAGTTCCTTAACATTACGCAGGTATTCCCATGACCTCGCGTCCTCTTTCTTTCTTTCTTTCTTTTTTTCTTTTCTTTTTCTTTCTGCCTACTTACTAAACGGCGACGTGTCGCTGGGTTAAGTGCCCGTCTCATTCCTCCGGATACCAGATGCTCAGATGTCACCTAGTTTGACTCTATCCAACAGTCGCTACTCGAGAGCGCTTTATGTCGCACCTTCGTAACGCGAACTCTTTCCAAGTATCAAAGAGCATAATGCTGCACGGAAACTACTTAAAACAGCCTGTGTGCTTAGTGACATCCCGGGTGACAATCTAGGCCCTCGGTGGCAACGGTGTGAGCCTTACGCCGCTAGGAAGCAAGCAAAAGGTAGCATAATAAAGAAGCCCAGCCTCCCGACGTGCCGGGCGTATGATGTCAAATAATCACTTTGGAATTTTTCACTCAGCAGTCGTAAGCCGCAGACACAGGTTTACTCAGAGCAAGTGTCACGTAGATCGTCACGAGCTACAATCTTGCTTTGCCATGGTAAGCTGGAGCAGCAGTCCCATCACAAGCTCGCGCGGGACCTTGTCAGCTAGTTTAGGGTGAAAGCTTCAGCACATCGAAGTAAGAGTGGCTTGACGAACTTTTATACCTCGTCCCTCTGATGCAGCCATGTCCCGATGAGCAGGCATAATAGTTGTCACAAGATTAGCAGTTGACGCGTAGTGATATGAGGGTCAACCATGCGCTGCTAATGGCAGGAGAAAAAGTTCGGGGCACTCGCATTGCGCCCTTGGGGCATGTGGCTGTATACAAAGAACACCCACATTGTCCAAGAACACAGGTGGACTCCCTAGGGAGATCCTAGGCTCATTTTGGCATGCAGGAGGTACCCAGTGTCTGCACGTCTGCCAAGATCCCAATGAGGATGAGGAAAACCAGGCAGGCACTGGTCAACTTGCACAGCCACCCTTGCAGTGAAAGACTCTCGCTATCTTTTCTAGTCTTTTGCTATCCTCTCTAGTGTCTCGAATTTTATTCAACCATCAGCTCACACCGAGCTAGGCTGAGTGTTGGCTTAATCCTTGCAGCTCATTATTGATCTAGGGACATGTAGCAGTACTAGGTGGGTGTGAATACTTTAGCTTCCCAAACCAGATGGTAAAGCCGACTCCAGTATAGTCACTGCACCCACCGCAGCCTCGAGCAATATGCAACAAATATCATGCTCCCGAATCTGCCATAGCCGCATGTACAGCTTCATGGGCTTCTCTAAAACCCTGAAATGTAGCCAAGTCTAAGGTTAGACTGCCGTACATAGGGACTAGTACCTTATGCTGCGGCCGCTGCAAGAACATGTTTTCCAACTAAGTCCCGACAAGCCTAACGGGGTGTAAAGTGGTTATTACATGAGAAGGCGTTCAAGCATATTGGGAATCTCCCAGGGAGTATTCAAGACGAACAGGCTTAATCCTGAAAGAAAGGAGTACGTGGGCGGGGTGACTGGCAACCTCCCAGAGCATTGATTCACCCGCACCTGTACTCGGTATCCACGTTAGAACATATGTGTAATCAACAGTAATGATCAGCTTGGTCTGTATGAATCAGGTAGCTGGTGTCATTTGCGAGTACATACTTTCGGCCGCTGGAACCACCTACCTCTTGCCATTACAGAGATTGGCCATTGTTGGGGTATTCTGTGAAGTGAAGTTGCGAGGGCTGCCATATCCATTGTGTTACGGGGCAATGCGCTACCCAACTGTATATCATTCATACCTAACAACCTGACCTTTCCAAATTTGCCGGCCGCTGTCCACCGCAGCTCTCCATCATTGGGCATGTGCTGATTGCCTTGGATCCTACAGTCAAAGGTTGCTATAAAAGCTGCCATGCAGTAGGACTGCATGCAGGGTGGCTAGCACACTTCTATCCAGGTGTCAATGACCAAACACATATGCTGTTTTCGTCTGGTGTGAAGACACTTTTACACACACACATGTGATAAGATGCCAAACCACGCATGTCTGGGAGAGCTATGATTCAATAGTTGGTTGTACACTATCCATTCCCACTAACTCCATAGCAGGCTTGTGAAAAAAGCCATTGTCACCATCTGTGCTGCAGTCAGCATGCAATCGCGACCCACTGGCATTTATATGGCAATGTGAAGCGCTGCATCCTGAACAGAGCAGTAACCCCTCCGTACTAAGTACTGTGGAAAAGGGATTAGTAAGAACACCTGAGACTAGAAGCTTGACATACTAAGAGAGCGCACAAGCCAACTGCTCGAAAGCCACATCCTGTTGCGCTTTCTGCGAAATTTGACAAATCTTGCGCACAAGGAACCAGGTCGGATAACCAATCGGATGCCAAAACCAGTGCACTATGCTACTGCCGTCGATGCATCCTGCACCCATGCAAAGTCAGGGTTAGGATTTGAATAACCTTAAGATATTCAAATGAATCCGTATTGCTGCCTCATCCGCTGCCCTAAAATTATAGGGATGTGGGGGTGGCAGCAATTTGATTCAACCACCCCTTAGGCTGACATTACACTTTCGTGAAAAGGAACAGCAAGAGTTATGAAAGCCCCACATGTCAAGCTGTTGCCGATAAATTCAGGTGGAAATTCTATGCAGAATGCATGCCGTCTTTGATGACAGTGTGCAACCCAGGATGACGTTGAGGTTTTGGGTGGTTCTGCCTCCACATGAGATCAAACACTGCCGCAGGGCATGACCACCCACCACCTGCGCTGACACAATGGGAGCAACTGCCTTCTCTCCTACTATATCCATGTGCTCCACACACGCGGGAGTGACTACTTACACGCCTTGATAGCCGGATGCATGCCGTCTTTGATGACAGTATGCAGCCCAGGATGACGTTGAGGTTTTGGGTGGTTCTGCCTTGACATGAGGTCAAACTCTGTCGCAGGGCACGGCCACTCACCACCTGAGTGCACTACCACAGTGGGGGCAACTGCCTTAACTCCTGCTATCTGCGTGTGCTCCACACATGCGTGAGAGACCCCTTACACGCCTTAATAGCCGGATGCATGCCTTCTTTGATGACAGTATGCAGCCCAGGATAACGCTGAGTTTTTGGGTGGTTCTGCCTCGACATGAGGTCAAAATCTGCCGCAGGGCACGACCACTCACCACATGCACTGACACAATGGGAGCAACTGCCTTCCCTCCTACTATCTGTGTGTGCCCCACACATGCGTGAGAGACTCCTTACACGCCTTGAAAGCCGGATGCATGCCATCTTTGATGACAGTATGCAGCCCAGGATAACGCGGAGGTTTTCGGTGGTTCTGTCTAGACATGAGGTCAAACTCTGCCACAGGGCACGACCACCCACCACCTGCGCTGCCACAGTGGAGGCGATTGCCTTCTCTGCTACTACTTGGGTGTTTTCCACACATGCGTGAGTGATTCCATACACGCCTGACAAGCCCCTTGAACATCCCCACCATAACAATTGGCCCTTACCCCTAATGAGCAAGGACACATGCATCTGTCATGTCAGCACGCTTTGCAGAGCGAGGTTGGTTGACCAGCAGGCAGATTCAATAGTACATGTTTTGATTACCAATCCTGAGGAGTTGTTGTGCCAACATGCCCTTTGATACTTGGAAGCACATACCAAACAGCCCTACCTCCTCCCTAGTAGCCAACTACTTGCCCAACTACTTGCCCAACTACTTGCCCAACTACTTGCCCAAGATTATCCAATTTCCGTCTAAATCCTATGTCATAGTGATGTTTCTTTGCAACCACACACGACCAATATGAACAGAAAGAAAACACCACTATGCCACGTGCTGCAACACACACACTACTGTGGCAGCTGTCTTTCACCATGACGATCACAGCACCTTCTTACCCATAACTGGTTAGGGGCCCAGCAGCAGATTTATGTCAAACTGCCATTTAGAAGACACACATAACTTCATGAAATGGATCTTCATGACAGTTGCTCCCCTTTGGGGCTAGTCAAGGGCTGTGCCTACATGCTATTTCCAGGTCAACGGTCAAAATTTGGCTTATGAAGGCTACAGCTCATCACCATCTTGAGAGTCTCGGGATGCTTGGGTGGATACCTCGTGTTACAGCCAGACCAAATCGACAAGAATCCCTCTTCTGCATCTTCAGCTAGCATCATTTTAGCATACGTATCGAGCCGTTCTAGACCGTTTACTGTGCTCTTTACCTTTGTTCTGCTTAGTTATCATGTACGCATCAACGCCCGCGGCAGTGACCCGGGGTAACTTGGGCGAGTCCGTGGTGACAGCCCCCGGCATGACAGGTCTTGCGCTGCTGGTCCCTGGAAACCCCATGCTGCGGTATAGAGATTTCATTCGAAGCCATTTTCCAGTAAGCAACAGAGGGGTCTTTAAAGTCCTGCATGCTCGTGCTCGTCACCACGGCTTTGGGCTCAACAGCCACCTCTTCCAAGAGCACGTCAAGCATCAGAGCACCAACAGCAATTCCATGCTGCTCTATGTTCCAACAAGCAAACCTTTTGGGAACAAGGAGCGTATTGAGATATTGTTCAGATCGTCACACTGCTGCAGCGTCTTTTTCTTACATCCAATCCTTGCTCTAACTGATCACTAGCTGTATGTGCTGCTAGGTTGAAAAATGCAGAAGGCGTATAGGAAGTAAGCAGAAGGTGCATGTAACGGTCGCAAGAACGAGGCGCCAGAATGCTCTTGACGCTAGTACAGTGTCCCCGTACTACTATCTCGACAGGGTTCAGCACCGTTGCAGAGCCATGCAGAAAAACCTCGGTCTCCTGAAGTGTCAGGCTTATGATGATGGCCATGGTGCAGAATGAACTTCTACCGTGACAGCACTATAAGCCCCAGACACACAAGGTCACTGATAAGCAAGTGTCATACTGAAGTGCCTATCCATGCACACCCCAGACTCTACCCTCCAGTCATCTTCATAAGCTACGGTAGTGCTTGGGACAGATATATTGCCCACCAACCACACCCACAATTGTGCCTGCTAGTGGATTCAGACGCTACATAAGAACGCCACTGGGTCCCAATGAGATTCTTCAACTGATCCAACTTGAGCGTTCCCCTGGTTGGGATCTGCAGGCATCCAAATGTGATATATGTCACAACAAAGTGCTTAGAGATCCCCAGCAGGCAGTGGCGATCCCATGGACAGTTTGTGTGAATACCTTCCTAAGAAGCTTGTAACTCTCACTGGCGCTCACAAAGCTAAGCCCCTCCATCATTGGTTTAGTTGCATTGTTGCTGAGTATTGATGACAGCACTCTGATCTGATTAACCACGTATGGTCTACCTGCTTTCTCTGGGTACTAGGGCCACTTTGGCTATAATGAACACCCACATATTCTAGCTACACAAGTGGACTTCCTAGGCAGGTCCAGGGCTCATCTTGGCACAGTGCAGGAGGTGCGCAATGTCTACAGGTCTGCCTAGATCTCAATGAGAAGCCTGGCGCAGACCTCGTAGACACTGGCCAACTCGTGCAGCCCGGCACACTGGACTTGGAAGCTACTGTCTCGCCATATATTTCACACCAGTTCACACTAAGCTAGGCTACTGCTCATCAATGGTCCAGGCAGTAGTAGCAGTACCGAGCTGGGTGTGTGTGTGTCTACCTTGCAAACCAGTTGATAAAGCCAGCCCACGGTCACACCCACTCCAGGGCATTCATGGCATGCACCGCAGCCACCACAGACAAAGTGCAGCCAATAGCACACCCAAGTTGGCTTTTGCAACAAATAGTTGATTTAAGCCAGCTTCATGAACATCAGGTATGACCTGAACACACCACCCATCCTAAGAAGGAGGAGTGCCCTGTATTGCGACCCCGTGCTGCTGCAAGAGTTTTCCCAATGAGTTGAGACAAACTTGATAATTTTGGAGTCCCAGCGACACTTCCATACCACTACATCCGTCAGCTATCCACCACCCAGCCAGAAGTCCAGCCTGTTACCATGAACAAACACGGACAACAAACCAACCCATAGAGCAGCAGCACAAAATCGTAGGGCACAGCACTGGTGTTTAAACAACCCCGTGCACAACAGAACACAGCCTTTAAAGATTCATGACCGTAACCCGGGTACTGGGGCCTGATTTCGAGGTTGGTTAACCCTTGTTAGCCCTTGGACTGCATCCGCTTGCTTCCATTGACGCTTTTGAACTTAGAAAGGCACAAGGCAGGTATCTGGAGCTCCTTAAGGTGTGACGACGAGGCAGGTAGCCATAGCACCGAGTGTCCATGCAGCATTGCGCTGATTTATCCAGGACTACGCCGAGAGTTGACATCGCATGCGGAAGATCCGGCCTGGACCCAGGGGCCCGCAAGCTGGAGGCGCGCGGCCGAAAGGCCCACATAGATGAACTGAAGACGGCAGAGAGATAGTAGAGTGGTTTGAGATAGCGATATAGTTGAACTCCAGCGAGATGGCCACCGGACTGTGAACTTCCCACTTTGCTGAAGTGCGAGTTCAGGGTGACCTTCTGGAAGTTCCTAGACATTGCCACCAGAGCTAGGCCTAGAGAGCGCTTAGAAGCATCGTGAAGCTTCTGGAATAATCCTAGCTAGATGTTTCTGGAACCTTCTTAGAAGCATCGAGAAGCTTCTGGAATGGCCTTGGATGGTTTTGAAACCTTCGTCGAAGCATCTAGAAGCTTCTGGAATGATCTTAGATGTTACTAGAACCTTCTTGGAAGCCTCATAAAGCATCCAGGAAGGAATGCATGGGCGTTTCGCCAACAGTATATATAGTGCAGCCCGTTGGCTAGCTAAACAACCCTCTTATTCTTGCTGAGTACTCAGACTACTCTGCATAAGAGACAAGCACATACAGACCAAGCTGTAATCAGTAAGCTTTGTGCTGCTGACCTTGGCCTGCTATTAGAATGGACTACAGCCTGTGCGCTGTTTAGCGGCTGGGCCGGCTTGCGGAAGTCAAGCATCAGCAGCCTTTAGTTGCGCCTTGAGTGCGCGTGCATCTGTGTGTCCGGCTACGCCCCCAAGGACCCCACCAGAGAGTGGCTGTGTACCTTGCGTGGTGGCTATTGCCTTCTGCTTGCAACAAGTCTACTGCATCCTTGTAAGATCTGATTCAAAACAACCGAGTCTATTTACCACCGGGCCCCGAGACCCCACGGCCTAGACTGAGTCTACCGAGGTAGACCATAGCGTGGAGGTGAGCCTGAGCCATAGCGCCAGCTCCTCCCTTAGTAATCCTAGCGTCAGCGATAGCTGACATCGGCAGCCACGCGCAGCCCTAGTGTTCGGTGATCCAGCTGAAGTTAAAGTCAGCACGCGTTTAGGACGGTACCATACAGCCGAGTTACAGCGTGTAATAGTACTTGTCATTCCATAGTAGCCTCGGACTTGGCAATCAAAGTTAACATCTGCTCGCAGTCAGCCAAGACAGCAACTTTGGCAGCCGATAGCGCTCGAGTTCCCTGATGCAGCATATAGTCTCGCATTAAGTCCAACTCTCTTAGTCCAACATAGCTTATAGCAGCTGCTTCTTTAAAGAACAGCCATAGACCCAGTGAGCACGCAGCATCCATCGATCTGCTACTCACAGTGGTGAACCTGGGCCCACCCACCGCATAAACCTTCCGCTGTAGCTATCGGTCCTTGGGCCCGCCGTCTAGTTTACCATAATATACCACTTGAGCTGCTACCAGGTTCTAACCCCCTTCTTCCGACTGCTTGGTGTGTGGCCGCAGAGATAGCAGCAGCCCTTAGGTACACGCCTGGGCATAGCCATCTAGCCCCAGCCGAAACAATTTGCCATATCCAGCACCAGCCCAAATATTTCGGCCCACGTAAGAATCACGCCCTAGGTTATGAGGGCCTAAATTCACTTTACAAGATAAAGGCTACATTTGATAGATTCCTTGCAGCATTCTGATCTTCTAATGATAACAAGACTCCCTGTGAAGGTGCGACACAAAGCACTTTTCAGTAGCGAGATTTCGATAGGGTCAAACTTGGCGACATCTGAGCATCTGATAGCCCGAGGATAGACACGGGCGGTAATAAGCCACGGACAGGTCGCATTATGCTTATTATGCATCGATGTCGAGATGTTCATTCGAGTGGTCCTAGCTATCTAAAGCACACCCCGGTGACATACCATGTGACATCCTTGCGAGTTTCCGTTTTGGGGCAACAAGCGAGCTTAGCCCGCAAGCTTGTCTTCTTATCGATTCGATATACTCATATAAGATGCTTTGGCTCCAAGAATGGGCGAATACCGCGAGAATCAAGGTATGTCACCCGGGAATTTAGGCCCTCAGTCACTAGGGCGTGATTCTTACGCCCATGTGAGTGCTGTCACAAAGTCTAACGTACAGACTGGTAGTTGTCAAAGACTGCAGCCAATTGAAAGAATAGTCAGGCCTTTACACCCCTGCCCTCAACTCACCTTGCCAAGCCCCAACATCCTCTTCCACCACACCCTCCCGCAAGCCTTGCCTTCATCAACAGTCTCACCCGCCTTGATCTTGCCCTTCTTGGCACCATGCTTCTGAAAATCCTCTGCAGTGTCCTCAGCTGCAGGGAGGAAGAAATGTCAGACAAGAGGTTAATGCTTCTAACTGGCATATGATCCTGCCAGAAATATGGTTGTCACTAATCACACAGTATGAGCTGAAAAAATACTGCACAGCCGCTTCAGCTCCATCCACTCTCTCATGTTAACATGTTAACATCTACGCTCACTCTACATTGAGTGGCATACAATTAAGGAAGTAGGCCTACTGAGTGAGGTTTCCCCCCTAAAGAGCATGACCCCAAATGGTCCAGCTCATGCCCAACAATCCACCTCCAACCCAACCACCTGACTCTTCGACGCTACACCATATCCTCCAGTGTCACCCATGCTAGCCTGCTAGCAGGGCACACTTTTCCATACCTTCCAAAAGGGTGCCAGCTTACGCCTCGTAAGTGCGCGATGTATGGGTGCTGCTCCCAATATATGCCATGATAAGTGTTCTCTGATGCGGGGACATCCCCCACAGACCATCAAAGTTAGATATGTGCAATGTATGACCAGCGATGCAATATCGTGTTCAGCTGATGCGGGGACAACCCCCACAGACCATCAGCACATCTCGATGCTAGCACAGGGAAAACACATGTCCTGATCTAAAACCCCACTAAATTCCACCAGGAACCGTCTACACACAGATATCTATACGTGGGGATGCACTGCATGCACACTTCCATGTCCTCCCTCTGCCTGAAACATGTGCACTATTGTATATTATGTGCAGGACATTTTATACCCTTTCCTGATCGGGTTTGCCCACCCTGGGCCAGGGCGATTGTCTTTGGTAGAGCAGCACATTCTGCATAACTGCTGGTCTGCTGGTATGGGCTTCCAGCTCAGCCCAATGCTGCAATATACTGTCACATCCTAATCTCTTCCACTGCTCCAGCTGGCATCTTCGCTGCTACCATTACCGTATGTTTCTTGAATCTGCTGACTATGCTGCTTTGTTGTTCCCACCAGACGGTATGCCACACCGCTACGAGCTGAGCTCCTGGTGCCATTTACTGCTGGCATGGCTTGCGCTGGTAGTCCAGCACCTGCCAATGCTCTACACTTCTTCTGCTTGGCCTCTTGCCACTGGACTAGCTCGGGCCACCGACGCTCTGACCCCAGATGCCCCAAACCTTAACGCCCACCAAGGCCCGATGTCATTGATTAGCTCGCTCCCCAGGCCTTGAAGCACAGAGAGTACTGTGTGTCACACTTCTTCTGAGTGCTTGGCCTCTTGCCACTGGACTGGCTCGGGCCACCGACGCTCTGACCCCGGATGCCCCAAGCTTTAACGCCCACCAAGGCCCATGTCATTGGCATGCTCCCCAGGCATTGAAGCAAGGAGAGTTATATGTGTCCCCATGCCTGCGGTCCACAGCGGTTCCGCAAGAGCTTGCAGAGGCCGCTTAGGGTAGGCGATGAAGGGCTGCGATGTCTGCTCGCCGACCCCAATTGTTTGAAGAAGGCAGAGGCTGAGATTGTGCATCATCGTACGCACATGAAGGCAACTGCACCTATCGAGGCGTCCACTTCCGTTTCGGCCCGCGATGCGGCGCAGGTGCAGACATGCGCTAACAAGATGTCATATGTGCTTAAGTTTAATGCCTTCTAGAGGGCTCACTATCTCAAAATATGCTCCATGCAATGGGGCATTCTCTCAAAACAATGTTCAGAGAACATAATGCTTGTTTGGGAGCAAGGACCTTTACGCATATGTGAACGCAATCATGCAAAGACTCTGCAGACCACCACTGATGGGTGTGCAAGATGGCTTGCTGTCAGGGCTTTCTACCTGCAACATGGAATGCTCACTCCTTTTGATACCAAATACATTGGCCAGCCTCTTTTTGGTATTTTTCCCCAGAACCAGAACTCACTTAGAGAGAGACCAAGACATGACCACCCCACATTACTCCACGTCAGCCGAGCCATACTTCAGACACATACCTACTGTATCCCTCCCACCTCACCTTTCACCCGGCTTACACCACAACCCATCCCCCAAATGCCCCAAACTGCCCCAGCCAGCCACCCACAACCCACGCACTCACCCTTGCCCACGATGGCATCCTTGGCATGGCCAGCAGTATGGCTCACACTTCCAGCAGCATGTGACACTCCGTGCTGCACACTGCTGGCAGAATCAGAAACACCATGTTGCACACTGCTAGCAGCATGGGACACAGCACCAGTCACTGGGTCCACAGTCTTGTGCTTGATGGTGGACAGGGCACCTTCACTCTTGCCCTTGGCATCTTCTACGGCAGACTCAGCACCCTTCTTTGCGCCCTTGGTGGCGTATATTGGCAGAAGTTGCTGCGTCCTTGGCGGCCAGCTTGGCATGCTCCTTGGAGGACTCAGCATAGTCTTCAGCATAGTCTTCAGCCGGCAATGGGCCGGGGGACAAGGGGGAAAGCAGGACAAACCAAGGGGGCGCTTCGGACGAGCTTGCTATGAATTGACAGCCACAGTATGATTATGACTTTCTTTACTTGAAATGCGCAACACTGGGTGGTACACAGCTTTGCTGTCTGCAGTAAGCAGTACCAAGCTGTGGGATGCCCATCCAGCAGTGCAAGCGTCCCAAGCCAAGCCTCGCTTATGTGATCTGGCACTGTGTAGCCCTCTAGAAGGCATTAAACTCTAGCACATATGACATCTCGTTAGCGCATGTCTGCACCTGCGCCGCATCGCGGGCCGAAACGGAAGTGGACGTCTCGATAGGTGCAGTTGACTTCATGTGCGTACGATGATGCACAGTATCAGCCTCTGCCTTCTTCAAACATTTTGGGGTCGGCAAGCAGACATCGCAGCCCTTCATCGCCTACCCTAAGCGGCCTCTGCAAGCTTTTGCGGAACCGCTGCGGACCGCAGGCATGGGGACACATATAACTCTCCGTGCTTCAATGCCTGGGGAGCATGCTAATGACATGGGCCTTGGTGGGCGTTAAAGTTTGGGGCATCTGAGGTCAGAGCGTCGGTGGCCCGAGCCAGTCCAGTGGCAAGAGGCCAAGCAGAAGAAGTGTGACACACAGTACGCTCCGTGCTTCAAGGCCTGGAGAGCGAGCTAATGACATCGGGCCTTGGTGGGCGTTAAAGTTTGGGGCATCTGGGGTCAGAGCGTCGGTGGCCCGAGCCAGCCCAGTGGCAAGAGGCTAAGCAGAAGAAGTGTAGAGCATTGGCAGGTGCTGGAGTACCAGCACAAGCCATGCCAGCAGTAAATGGCACCAGGAGCTCTGGTGGGAACAACAAAGCAGCAGAGTCAGCAGAGCAGAAGCAACATAATGGGAACAGCAAAGATGACAGTTGGAGCAGTGGAATAGATTAGGATGTGACAGCATATTGCAGCATTTGGGCTGAGCTGGAAGCCCATACCAGCAGACCAGCAGTTAGGCAGAATGTGCTGCTGTACCAATGACATTCGCCCTGGCCCAGGGTGGGCAAGCCCGATCAGGAAAGGGTTTAAAATGTCCTGCACATAATACACATTAGTGCACATGGTTTCAGGCAGAGGGAGGACATGGAAGTGTGCATGCAGTGCATCCCCACGTATAGAGATCTGTGTGTAGACGGTTCCTGGTGGAATTTAGTGGGGCACGTGTTTTCCCTGTGCTAGCATTGAGATGTGCTGATGGTCTGTGGGGGTTGTCCCCGCATCAGCTGAACATGATATTGCATCGCTGGTCATACATCGCACATATTTTCTGCTGGTGGTCTGTGGGGGATGTCCCCGCATCAAAGGACACTTTTTATGGCATACACTCCGGTACAAAAAGACGTGCCGAGAAAGTACCCTAGCAGCTTGTTTGCTTCAAGTACATTGTAGAATGGAATTAAACAAAGCTTACAAGCCCTCTCCCAGCTCAAATGGATGCTTGTGGAGCGAGAAACTTGAATTTACGTATGCTACTCTCGCGGGCTAGTGCTTCCTCGGGTGAGATTTGAAGGAGTTTCAAAAGCAGCTGCGCCCTGGCAAACTCGAGGGCCCAACTTTGACAGGCTGCCACGCTATGAAACAATGCTGGCATACCATGGGTTCATGACCCCTGCATGCGTTCTCTCCTATAGACTCTACGGCACCCCAGTGCTGCTGCTTTGCCATGCTCGTGCCGTGCACAGACTCGAACTCAGCAAAACTGGACGGAAGCAGCCAGCGTGTCGAAAACGAGTGTCGCTTTCATGCAGAAGCTGTCTACGTAGCAAAAGCTTTAAGGCTTTGTGCTGGCAAGGATACGGGCGTAGAGGGGTCCACTACCAACCCCTGGCGGGTGGCTGCCTGGTTTGCTGTTGCGTCCACTGTGTGGGGATCGAGGTGCAACCTGTCCTAGTGCCCTACTGCTGCTGCGAAGACTGCTAAGTCCCAAGTAAGAAAGCAGCTGCGTGTTCATAAGCAGAGGCCAAGTGCCGCTGAGACCTGCTGCACTTGGCGATACTTGTTATGCCCTATCTCAGTCCCGTGCTGCCTGGGATCTTTATCAGGCGTGCGCAGAATGCATAGTCAATTACCTTAGGAACGTCTTTTTGTACCGGAGTGATGGCGCGCCGGCCGAGAATCAGCCAGTAGGGCCGGGCTTGTTGCCTCCTGCACAGCAAGCAAACGAGGACTTAATGAAAGTCCAATCCAGCAAGCATTGTATGTTAGGTTCTTGTCTACACAAAGCAGCATCGCTGATGTGAATGCGCCATGCTGTGGCAAACGCAACGGCTACTTCTGGCCGTGGTAGCGCAATTAGCAAGGTTAATAGCTGCAAGCCATTCAGCAACGAAGAGATTCTCACTGACTGCTTATGCACAGGTAGAGCATGTGCATATGCATCTCCTGCTTTGGCCGGTCTGGGGTCTACTGCATGTACCAAGAGATTGGCACGGACGCTTCTCCTGCTGAGATGGTCACTGGACCTACCGCAAGTCGGGGTCTTCACAGCCTTGCTGCTAGTGAAACCCAGCGATGCTGTGTTGCTGCTGTTACAGGGTAGCCTTATGATACGGTGTCTTGCATCAGCGGTGCAAAAGGCTCGTTCCCTGCCAGCGCTGTTCGCGAATCGCAAGAGGAGGGATGGAGACGACAAACCCAGGTGAGGTCCGCGTGTAATAGCACTGGCATATAATCGCTGCAAATTTTAGGCTCTTAAGAAGCCCATGCACCGCCCTGTAGGCTTTCGAAGCATTCCAAGCGGCCTTAAGCTGTACAGCGGGCTGCCCTGCTCACCAGTGACTCAAGAGTCACTGCAATGCTGAGTCACATCCAGTTACACAGGGTTTATACCATCCAAAAAACCCTGGAACAGGACAGGCACCCAGATCCAGTACATAGGGCCCGTCCTGTTCCATCTTTATGTCCAAACACATACATCCAAGATTTATTTCTGCCCCTTCGTGCTCATCTGCCTGCCATGCCCAGTTTTGACCCAAAACCTGACCCCGCCATGCCCTTCACCTGACATTCTTAGCTACATAACCCCCATTGGCATTTATTATTGCCCTATATGTCCTGTGTAAGCTGTACACATCCCTTTTGACTGAGTCAGAAGACACCACATGATCAAAGATCTCAAGCACCTTGTCCTTGCACTCGTCCACTGTTGGCTTGCCAGTGGTATAGCCCCACAACCACTCATCAAACTCACGCTGGATGTTACCATGCACATGCTCAATGACTTTGTGCATGTCTGAGCTGCACTCAGGCAGCTCTAGCCTCATGTCATCTGCAATACCCACAGTAGCTAGATCAGCACCCACATGAATCCTATCGTTGTCCCAACTGTACAGAATGTCACCACAGTCCATGCCTTCTGCCTTCAAGAATGGTGCCAATTTGGCCTCTGCATCTTGCCTGATCTGCTCCATGACATCCTCAAACTCCATGGAGGTTAGACCCACTGCTTCCTTCCCTTCTTTGGTCTGCAGGTATCACAAAATGCATAGCAGCAGCAGCAAAAAAAGCAGGGAGGAAAAGAGGTCAGCATGATGAACATACCAGAACAGGTTTCATCAGAACAGTGATGCCAGAGGGTGTACCCCTTACCCAGCTTACTAAATACAGCAGGGTGCTGTGCCTGTGGAGGAGCCTGTGCCTAAACCCTAGGCATGTCTTATGCAAGCAGGTGCAGAGCATCACAAGGCATGCCAGAACCAGGGACTGCAGGGTTTGTGCAGAGCTGTGGCACAGGCGCAGCAATTTTGAGGCCCTGCTGTATAAGATACTAGAGGATCTGGCATTCCTGGGATTGTACGCTGTAGAATGTCACTTGTTAGAAGGGCTGGCATTGGGGTGCACAGCCCAAAAAAACAGTCTAAGGCGACATGCAGTGGATGTGTGGCTTGTGGGTTTGGGGAAGGTGCTGATAGAGCTGGATGGTCAGCAGCACACAGGGAAGTCTTATCATGGGGAGTCAGTGCAAGAGAGGTCTGCCAAAGATGCTGCTGTTGATGCTGCTGCAATTGCAGAGGGTTGGTGGCTCATTCGCATCACCCCTGGGCAAGACAAGTGGATTGCAAAAGCCAAAAGAGCCATTTTAGATGTTGCCTATGAAGTAAAGTATGGTGGCAGTCCCAGGTTAATAACTGTGGACTGCTAGGCCCTCACCTTGTAGTTTTTTCCATCCCTCTGGGCAGACATGCCTGTAGTGCCTGTAATGAAGTGGAGGGTAACCTGTCCAACCTTGGCATTGACGGCTGCATAGTACCGGATTTGCACAGTTGAGCTTGTTATCCTGCCTGCCAGGCGGTGCTGTAGTACATGATCCTCTGGGGTGGCACTGGCCCTGTCTATCCAACCGTGCCGATGCTTTAAGTTGACGTACAAGGTCTTTGCATCCACCCATACCACCCATTCTAGGTCCCTTAAAGGCTTACGCTCTAGCCGCCGGCATGCTGCTATGCGGGCGTTCTTCTGATCTTGCGTCAGCTGGGTCTTAACTGTTAGCTTAGCATGTCCCAGGCTAGGGATCTCTGCTTTCAGCTGTCTATAGACAGTCTTTGTCCCTGCCCCTGATGCAGCCTTGATTTGCTTTGCTATGGGGTTGTCCACACAGAACCGCGCTATGCTGGCATAAGGAGCAGTAAGACCAGCTTCCCTCCACCCTAGGAGCTGCTTGATGAGCTGATTGACCTGTTCTGAGCTGAGTTTGGGCTTTCTGCCAGACCTGTGCTGGCCCCCCCTTACGTTCTGCTGCTTTTTTAACTGCTCGCCCCACCGCTTAATTGCCTTCTCGGGGCACTTTGGCATAGGCAGTCCTGCATTCTGCATCATTTCCTGAAACCTCTCCAGAGCCAAGGCCTTGTTGTAGCCCCCAGAAGCCCATGCTGCAGCTGCAAGAATGCGGACGGGCTCCTTGAGCATGATTCTGCAGTTAAAGCCAAAACACAGAAAGCAGCACACTTTGGCGAAATCCTGCTCAGATTGTGATCAGCCAGTGTGTGCTCTAAACAATAATTAATTAATGAGCAAGCAGGTGTACAGTTAGGCCTAGCCATGTGTTATCCAAATCTGCAAGCAAAGGGTGACAGGGCTCCCAGGTGGCGGCAAGTCAACACAGTCAAGTTTGACCAGATCACTCCGGTACAAAAAGACGTGCCGAGAAAGTACCCTAGCAGCTTGTTTGCTTCAAGTACATTGTAGAATGGAATTAAACAAAGCTTACAAGCCCTCTCCCAGCTCAAATGGATGCTTGTGGAGCGAGAAACTTGAATTTACGTATGCTACTCTCGCGGGCTAGTGCTTCCTCGGGTGAGATTTGAAGGAGTTTCAAAAGCAGCTGCGCCCTGGCAAACTCGAGGGCCCAACTTTGACAGGCTGCCACGCTATGAAACAATGCTGGCATACCATGGGTTCATGACCCCTGCATGCGTTCTCTCCTATAGACTCTACGGCACCCCAGTGCTGCTGCTTTGCCATGCTCGTGCCGTGCACAGACTCGAACTCAGCAAAACTGGACGGAAGCAGCCAGCGTGTCGAAAACGAGTGTCGCTTTCATGCAGAAGCTGTCTACGTAGCAAAAGCTTTAAGGCTTTGTGCTGGCAAGGATACGGGCGTAGAGGGGTCCACTACCAACCCCTGGCGGGTGGCTGCCTGGTTTGCTGTTGCGTCCACTGTGTGGGGATCGAGGTGCAACCTGTCCTAGTGCCCTACTGCTGCTGCGAAGACTGCTAAGTCCCAAGTAAGAAAGCAGCTGCGTGTTCATAAGCAGAGGCCAAGTGCCGCTGAGACCTGCTGCACTTGGCGATACTTGTTATGCCCTATCTCAGTCCCGTGCTGCCTGGGATCTTTATCAGGCGTGCGCAGAATGCATAGTCAATTACCTTAGGAACGTCTTTTTGTACCGGAGTGCATATCTTGGGAGCAGCACCCATACATCGCGCACTTACGGGTCGTAAGCTGGCAACCTTTTGGAAGGTACGGAAAAGTGTGCCCTGCTAGCAGGCTAGCATGGGTGACACTGGAGGATATGGTGTAGCGTTGAAGAGTCAGGTGGTTGGGTTGGAGGTGGATTGTTGGGCATGAGTTGGACCGTTTGGGGTCATGCTCTGGAGGGGGGAAACCTCACTCAGTAGGCCTACTTCCTTAATTGTACGCCACTCAATGTAGAGTGAGCGGAGATGTTAACATGTTAACATGGCACTGTGGCCATGGACGCTACACTAAAGTCCTCTTTAACCAACCAGAGATGTGCCAACAGGTTTAGACTGGAAGCACAGCCATATAACATGCTAAACAGCCCTAACCCTCTGTACTAGCCAATCGCTAGCCGTCTTTCCTACTACCAGTAGTATTCTATCCCAACTGATTACTATGTGAAAGTGCTGTTTCTTTGTGTAGGCAGCCACAAACCACCACACATAGGTACCACCACTATGTCATATGCTCCAAGAAAGATGTTGCGACAACAGCCTCAACGCAGACACAAACCTCCCTAAACATGAAGAAGCAGCAGTCATGTGCGCGCTGCCTTTGTCTCCTATAAAAGGGACATTTTGTGGGCTTGGGCATATAACTGCCGCTATTCACTACAGCTCTGACAACCCAACTCCTTCAATGGCGTGTCAAGCATCAAGGTGGTGGCAGCACACCAACACTTCTTCTGCCTGGACAAGCACAGCTTTGGGAGCTAAGTTGATATCATCAACTTGTGCTGCAGCTGCAGCTAATCCATCAACTTGGGGGGAACACTACTTGTAGTGCCGCTACAATTCATGGCTATTACAACTGGTCTGCGCTTTTAAACTACAGAGAAGGCATCTAAGCAGTTGGAGAACACCACTGCTGTAGCTGTTTCTTCCACTTATGAACTTCAGGGGGTTTCAGGGCTCATCTTGGCATGCAGGAGGTAACAGGTCTGCCTAGATCTCAATGAGAGGGTCTGGCAACCAATGCAACATGGGTCAACTCGCGCAGCCAAACTGGACTTCAGAGTCTTGCTTGCAAACACTGGTCAACTACCGCTATCTATTCTAATGTCTTGTCTTCAACACCCCTTCATACTGAGCTAGGCTAAGCGCTGGCTCTCATCCATTACCGCTCATTACTGGTTCAGGGCTCATCTTGGAATGCAGGAGGTACCCAGTGTCTGAAAGTCTGCCTAGATCTCAATAAGAAACTCCGGCAGTCTGATGACAGACACTGGTCAACTTACACAAGCCACCCTGGACTCCAACTCCCGCTATATGTTCTAGTGCCTTGCTATGTTTTCAACACCTCTTCACACGACTTCTTCACACTAAGCTAGGCTAAGTGCTGGCTCATATTCTTGCGGTGCATCACTGGTTCCGGCACAGGTAGCAGTGCTAGGTGGGTGTGAATGCGCCTAGCTTCTCAAACCAGATGGAGACGTGGGTGAGGGTCACACCCACTCCAGGACAGTCACTGCACCCACCGCAGCCACAAGCGATATCGTGACACCAATAGCGCACCCGAATCTGCCTTAGCTGCTGGTAGTTCTCAGCCAGCTTCATGGGCTGTCGTAAAAACCTAAAACATAACCAATCCTGAGGAGGTACAGTGCCTTACGACTTCGGTACCCCGTGCTGCTGCAAGAGCATGTCTTTCAAATGAATACCGACAAACCTAGCAACTTCTGAAGCCCCAGTGGCAATTCCAAGTACCACCATGCCCCATTTCACTCACCACCCAGCCAGAAACGTCTTAATAGAACCAAAAACGGATGAGTTTCAATATGTACTAGCAGCAGCACAGATCCGTAGGACATAGCATTAGTAGTGTTGTCATGAAACAGCATGTGTGTTTGTGATAGAGCACCGGAAGCTACCCCTGGTTCCTGTTCCCCCGCAGCCCCGCATCCCACCCACCCCATTGGACCTCTTGAAGAGGGCATTGTAAGCAGGCACAATCAAGGCACCACCCAGCAGCAGACCCAGCCATTAGGTAGGGTCAGTGTACCAGGGCTTGCAACCACCAGACCCACCGGGAGGGTCGTCATTCCAGCCGCCAGAACCACGGCGGGAGCCACCACTACCACCACTGCCACCACCAGGACCACCAGAGCCTCCTGAACCACCTGCAGGGAGCAGCAGATGAGGCATAGGGGATCAGTGGCACTACGACTAGATGTAAGCAGTGAGAGGGGATAAAGAGCAATGCACAACGGTCGCAGAGCATGTTGAAAGTTCAACATGCTCTGCAATCATGCAAGAACACATAGCCAGAAGTATTTGCAGCTCTCATAAAGGAACAGCAGTTGCAGCAGCGGCCGAGAGCACCTGCAAAAATCAAAGTAGTGACTGTGCAACAACAGTAGTGGCAGACCATGCAGCAGCAGAGAAAAGGAATACAAGATGAGATCGAACGAAGTATGCCAGGCCCAGATGACAGCAAGGAGTAGCAGCGCACAAAAACGTTCTATTCTTCTGCACAACCAACATGATCAATGCAGCAGCAGTACCAGCAGGACCCTCACTGTGGTAAGCTCTATTTCCTTTATTGCAAGCCCCTCATGGTGGAGCGAGTGTAGATGTAACATGTAACAGTACCAGGACAAGTACCAGAGCCGCCCACCAGCGTGAATGGACTGGCTTGGAGAAGGGGTAGGGGCAAATACAGCAGCAGCAGAGTTCAAGCAAGCCAACCTACAGCATTTGTGCCAGCATTGTAGGAAAAAAGAAGGCGCCAAAAGATCACGAATTAAACACAAAGAGTACATGGGGCAGCAGCGTTAGATGAGGACGGCCGAAAAAGAAAGGCAGAACATGATGGGGAAAGGCATGCCTTCTGCTCTGCTAGCAGGCACCAAACCAAGCATGCACTCATACTGGAGCATGCAGCAAGGGGAGACCCTTCCATAACATATCACAGCGTATAGCAGCTGTCCATTTAGAGCCCTGGCATGGCATGCAACTTCAAAAGCAGCCATCCATGCATGCCATGTCAGGTTAGAGACAGGGATCCGGACAAACCGTAGGTTTTTGCAACAACATCGCCTCCAAAAGTATTCCTGATATTGCTTACTGCTGCCACCGAGAGGAGGGATGCCGCCAGTTGATGTGCGGGTAGGTCCTAGGTCAGCATTGGGGCTCGGACCAGTGCCCACAGGACCGCCGATAAGGTTGGTGGTACCAGTCGTTACTGGACCACCTGGTTGGCCTAGGGGCCTGGGAGGATAGTTGGTGTCGCTGATGCCAGGGCCACTGCTGGCAGAGGCGCGCCACTGCCCACAGCAGGACGGATCATGACGCTGCGATGGACTTGCAGGGGCAGTAGGCAAGTGACCAAATGAAGGAGGCAGGTGTTAGCGCGACTCTGGAGGGTTCTGGTGCTGGAGGCGCTAAGGAGCATCTGCAAAGCCAGTGCACTTGCTTGATCTTATCTGGTGCTGCGACTCAAGCCCAGAACAAACTTATCAGCGTGCATTTGACCAGCATAACAACCTTCGAAGCGCAATTTGCAAGAAGCACCCGACCGCCATTGTCCACACCGTGGTCATTCTAGTAGGAGTCGCAGGCACTGCATATGAAGACTACACTCTCTCTCCTCTGCGCAGACTCGGTATCAGCGGCAAACGTCTGAAGCAAACAGTCCAGAAGCTGGCAATCTGCGTCACGCAACACATGCAAAAGATCTTCAACACAGACAGAAACTCCAGCAGCAGGGCACAGCTGCAGCAACCATGAGAGCAGGCATTGGGTAGCTCCATATGTGTATTGTTTAATGGATTAGGATGACATGGTAGGGGGGAACGCACCGTGTGCGCTAGTACCGCCTCTTCCTTAAAACTACACAGGGCTAACGCCCGGCGTCCACTCACTCACTTATCTGGCTTCCCATCTAAACCACCCTACCATTACCATTTTAGCTGATATTCAAAAATGACTCGGACCATCAATGCCTGCTTCTGTGGGGACTTTGGCTCATTCCCAAGCCATCCAACCATTCTGCATTCGGCCGCATATGGTTATGTTAATGATACCCATTCCACACCTTCAGCCTCATGGGCAGACAGTCACAAAGCAGCAATCTAGCATTGTTGCTTGCCGCCATGATGGAGCATTCCAGTTCCAGAGCACTGCTCCAGAGCACTTCAGAACTAAGGAACAAGCAAATATTAGAACAGAGAAATACAGGCCAAAATCCACTATGCCTGCCTCTATGTTCCACCTCATGATTGCAGTGGTGAATTACTAAACTCCTGTTGTTCTGACCCTCTGTCCGACTCTTTGTGCTAACTGTCTGCATTGCTAAAAGCATTATGTCTGAGCCAGTCCTTCTGGTACTGCCGATCGGCATACTTGTTACTTGCTTTCCAACCACCCGAGACCCTGCAATGACCAAGACCGGCTATGCATCCCATTTTTCTACTGAGCACTTGGTTACCCGATGGGGGGAATTAACATGCCCTTGAACATCAAATCGAACGTTTTTCCTCTTTTGTTCTGGTGTGCAAGGCCATGTAATTTGGATCCATGCTGGTGTCTCCTTCTCCTCCTCATGGCATGCTCTAATTGCGCCCACTGCATCACAGCAACGACCCATTGCTGTCGGTTGTTGACATGACGGACTTAACAAGTGGATGGAAAAATTCGAGGTAGACCGGATACGTTTCCAGCTAATAGAGAGGGAGATCACTACCTCCTTAGTTACTAGAGGGGGGAACACTCAATCAATCAAAACGCAAGACCAGCAATGCCAATGGCCAAACAAACCTAGGCCACAAACACAAGGCTCCTGATCACAATCACGAAGCCACACAACCGATGGTGGATTTGCCACACACAAGCTGAGGCTAGATGCAACGGCGTGCACACCAAGGGGAAACAAACACCACCACTAAAACCCAAAACCTGCTCCACTTCCATCACCAATTACCAATTACCAAATGACCCATCACACATGGGTGGCGGGGAGGCAGCAGGATCAAGCACCACCCTAGTAGGGGCTGGAGGTGGCTCCCACCACCTAGGTACTGGTGAACCACCATCCTCCCAGCCACTGAAAGGCAGCACATAGCGCTCCACATGCTTATCAATAGCTTGCTTAGTGCGCCTTCTACACCTCACTAACCGTTGGCTTTCCCAAGGGTGCGTAAGATCCCACAACCTCTTCCTCCAAGCACTCTTAATCTGACATGAAGCCTCCCAGCTCCCCTCATCTTGACCAAGCACCTTCAGATCAGCACACACGCATTTCTCCCAGGTATGGCGAGGCCTACCCACTGGCCTCGTCATGTCACCATGTAATGAAGAGAACAACGCAATATGCGGCAACCTGCCCTCCTCCATGCGGCCCACATGCCCCAGCCACCTCAGCCTATTTGCTGTGATGTATGCTGACAAGGTGGCTACCCCACATGATTTCCTGATATGCTCATTGGTGTGCCGATCTGACAGCCTGACCCCCAGGATGCTCCTAAGGCAGCTAGAGTGCACCCGCTCAAGCTTTTGCGATTGCACTTTGGTCAGGGACCAACACTCACTCCCGAACAGCAGAATTGGCAACACATATGCCATGTAACACTTCACCTTCGTAGCCAATGACAGATGCTTGGTACCCCACATCTTTTCAAACTGCTTAAACCTCCCCACAGCCTTACCCCTCCTGATATTCAACTCCACATCCAACCTGCCATCAGTCACAAGCACACTTCCCAAGTACTTGAACTGTGACACCTCTTTTACCACACCCTCACTGATAACCACCTCTGGTCCTTGCTGCACTGGCACATCCCCCTCCTTCCAATCCTTGTCAATGGACAGGATCTCAGTCTTGCTTGCATTGATGCGCAACCCAAGACTAGCAGCAACCTTGTCCATCACCTGCAGCATGACCACCAACTCCTCCCTGCTGGGACTTAGCAACACCATATCATCTGCATACAGCAGAACAGACAACAGCTCCACACACCCACCACTACCACACCCATCACGCTCAAGTTTCCCATCTGCATGATAGGCTAGCTTCACCCCACATCCCTCCGGCATCTGAGCCATTGCCTGCCGAACCACAAAGTCCATGTAGATGTTGAACAGCAAGGGAGCAATGACACATCCCTGCCGCACCCCGCCATGCACATCAAACCACTCAGACACCACACCACCCATCCTAACAGCAGCCTGTGTGCCAGTATGCAAGTCCATCAGCAACTCTATCAGCTTTGTGTGTACCCCGTACACATGCAGGATGCGCCATAGCGTGTCTCGCGGTACAGAATCATATGCCTTACGCAAATCCACAAAAGCCATGAATAGAGGCTGATCTAATGCTACAGACTTAGAAATGACCTGGCGTATGGTGAACAGAGCATCAGTGAGGCCCCTCCCCTTCCTAAAAGCAGACTGGTTATCAAGCAGTTGTGCATCGATATGAGAACTGATCTTAGCCAAAATGACCAAGACATACACCTTCCCCGGTATACTTAGCAAGCTTATCCCCCTATAGCTATCTCTCACTTTGCGCTCTCCTTTGCCTTTATACAGTGCCACCAACAGTGCACGTTTCCACTCCACTGGCGCTTTCCCTGACTCCCACACCGCCACAATGACCCTGTGCAACCATTTCAGCATGGGGGAACACTGCATCCCCAGATAGTAGAGAAGGGGAGCACTATGGTTCCAGCTAGTATGTCGGGTGTAGTAACGTGTGGCGTGCTGGTTCGTGCAGCAGCGCGTTGCTTTGCGGAAGCGTGACACTGGGCAACTGACAGATGGCAGATGCGCGGTGCAGGATGGGCACCCAAGCAGGTCCTCGGATGCTTTAGCACAAGTCTGATAACTGCTTGCGCTGGGAATGTAGACACAGGGGCTCGGACGGTGGCCTGTTGCCGATAGTAGCCCTTGAAAGATGTATACTGGGGCGAACACCGATCGGTCTGATGTCTGCTCCGGTTGACACCTGAACTCTGACAGGTAAAGAATCCGCTCCCGAAGGTCTCAGGAGGCGAATAGGTTAGTAGGCTGCTAGTGTAGACCAACTAGAGATATGGACTGGACAGTAGCAAGCGTACAATTACAAGTTTGCCTGGGATCAGCACTCTGGCCGTTCAGGCGGGAACAATGAAAACTCGAACGTATCAATGCACAGGGCTTATGTGTGGCCTGTAAAGTATCTCATATCACAATGGCTCTGTCGGGTATCTCATATACAACGACGATAGCCTCAAGTAGTCAGGCCGGGTTTTCCAGCCGGTGCATGGACAAAGACAAACTCAAATGCAAAGACATATATAGAACTCCCGCCAGACAGCGCAGACTGAACTGGCCTACCAAACCCTCCAACATGCTGTCAGGAGTCTCATTCCTGACACAAACTAATCATGCATGACCACACACACCGGTCACAACTTGGCCTTTGCTGGTCACATCCCTACAGGTCAGCAAACCACTTGGTCCACATCAGCAAACTTCCAGCCACGTAAGCCGGCTGCAGGTCATATGGCCATCATGCACTTGTCAAAAGGTGTGTTGTACAGCCGTGCACCGTACACTCTGCGGTAGTTCCAAACTATGACAAGTCCGATGCGTCACCACCAGTCACTTGGTGCCCAAACTGCTTAAATCCAATCAAGTCCTGCTGCACATTCAGTTTCATGCAACCAGCGTCTAACACCACGCAATAACGTATGCATGCAAAAGTACCAACTTATCAATAAGCGGTGGCCCAACAACACCGATGCGATGCTGCTGACACGGGCCCTCAACTATATGCGTTGCTCCTTATAAGCTTGTACACATACATGAAGTCAGAAAGCATGCAGTATGTCAGGTGCAAGCACGCGTCCTTTCCCATAGGTATGCAGGACAGTCGAGGTGCTCATGCAGACCGATGCATGTCCCAACCCATCACGACAAAGCAGGCACGTGACTGCACTTCATTGCAGCGACATATGTTCAGCATAACACAAGTTGTCCCAGGCACAAGCTGTCACTCGACAAGTAGAGATAGGGCCCACTATTTTTGCAGCTAGTAGAAAAGCGGATCGCTTAGGTTCCAGCTCCTAGGGAGGGGCCCAATATGGTTCCAGCTGATAGAGAACATGGCCACTATAGTTCCAGCTACTAAAGACCGAGGCGTTATTATTACATTTCATGATATGCCATAGCAATAAGTGCCATAGGCCCCGCACCTCAAGCTGTCACAAAGAGCAGCGAGGTGGAACAGAATACGGGTAAACTTCGACATGTATGACAATATATGCATGCCTAAACATGAGGTCCAGCAGCTAGGTCAAAATCACCCAAAACCTCCACTGCCCCAATGGGGGTAAGAGCCTCCCTCCTACTTAAGAAAGCAAGAAGGGCTTGTAAGCCCGGGTGCAAGCAATAGTTGGTAACAAACCCCATTGGTTGGACCTCACGCCACATCAGAAGGGTGAGCATAAGCATTCCTAATCTTCCAAGCAGCTGCAACATATTTAGCTATACACTTAAATGCATGCTTGAAAGGGCCATATACTAAGCCAGACTCCTCATCGACGTCTACACCCCAGAACTCTTCATTAAGCATGCTATGCAGCTTCTCCTCATCAGATTTGCCATCCAATATCTGACATTTTGCAGCAACATCAGGGTCAGAAGTCAGCTTCTCCCACAGCTTTTGCCTTTGTGCCTGGTAAACAGGACAGTCAAACAAGAAGTGTTCAGGAGATTCAACTTCACCTCCCAATTCAGGGCCAAGATCACAGGACTTGCAGCACTCCCTACGTGCACTTTGCCTGCTAGCGCTCTGCCTACCGAATTTTGCTGTCATAGCGTTGAGAGGAAGAATACCTGCACGCAGCTGCATAATGAGTTCCATGCCTTTGCTCAGAGGGCCTGTGCACAGATATGGCTGCGGCTTGAAATAATTGATATCGTCATTGTAATGCTGCATATATGTCGCTAAAGTAGATTTATTCCTAGCACCCTCCTCCCGAACAGCCCTGTCTCTTTCATATATACTCCACCTGACATATGCCCTGAAGCTAGGACCGAGGCGTTATGATTGCAGCTAGTAGCCGGAATGAAACTGATACATCCACAGCTAATGAAGATGGGAACCACTGCAGCAACTAGAAAGGGGTTGCTAGGTTCCCAGCTACATGGGGGTCAACACCTCTCCCAACAACAGAACGTCGCACAGCAAACCCCTGTACTGACTGCGGTGGGTTGTATGTACATACGAGGGGTGGCGCCAGGCAGCACAAATATCCTCCTTGATGCCACCTGTGCCCTATACCTATTGCCACTGCACTCTCAACCCACCAGAGCAGCTATTCCTTTACTACAGGTGTGTAGGCCAATCGGTCTCAGCTAATGCCATCAACATGAAGCAGTCCTAAGCAACAAGAAGGCTTTCAATCAACTGGCAATCAACCACTCTGGCTTGGCTACATCACGCCATAGATACACAACCTGCAATTGATTTCACTGCCAGCCAGCCATGGTGTGGGACAGCTGCCTACGCAATCAGTTACGTGAAGGATACAGACAATCGGTTGCAACATAAGCAGCGAAACCATGGCCAACCTCCTCAGATCCTTTCAAATCAGGAGTATACAATCATCACCAGCTATCTCAGCCCATTCATTGCACTACACCAAGCTCCCAGTTGAACATAGGCAGGTCTGTACACGAAGCCAGTCTCTATATGCAGCAGTTTGCCAAAACCTCTAGTGGCAGAAATGCACCACCATCACACGAACCAAGTAACCAACCCCATGCACACCCTCACTGCAATCGACAACTTCTAGCAACCCATCTCCCAGATGCCACCCTGACTGCCTCGCATATCACAACATTTAGAAACTGTACAGGAGCACCATCCCATCATATGACAACCAACAGCCCTCTAGAAGGCATTAAACTCTAGCACATATGACATCTCGTTAGCGCATGTCTGCACCTGCGCCGAATCGCTGGCCGAAACGAAAGTGGACGCCTCGCTTGGTGCAGTTGACTTCATGTGCGTATGATGATGCACAATATCAGCTTCTGCCGTCTCCAAGCAATTTGGGGTCGGCGAGCAGACATCGCAGCCCTTCATCGCATACCCTAAGCGGCCTCTGCAAAATTTTGCGTGACCGCTGTGGACTGCAGGCATGGGAACACAGAGTACCCTTCGTGCTTCAATGCCAGGGGAGCATACTATGATTGGGTCTTGGTGGACGCTGAAGTTTGGGGCATCTGGGACAAGCTCTCGGTGGCCCGAGCCAGTCCAGTGGGAAGAGGCTCAGCGACAGAAGAAGTGAGCAGCATACGTGAGCAGCATAAGTGAGCAGCATAAGTGAGCGCATAAGTGAGCAGCATAAGTGAGCAGAAGAAGTGAGCAGACGAAGTGAGCAGAAGAAGTGAGCAGAAGAAGTGAGCAGAAGAAGTGAGCAACAGATTACTCTCCGTGCTTCAATGCCTGGGGAGCATGCTAATGACACATGGCCTTGGTGGGCGCTAAAGCTTGGGGCATCTGGGATCAGTTCTTGGTGGCCCGAGTCAGTCCAGTGGCAAGAGGCCAAGCAGAAGAAGTGAGCAGCAGAAGTGAGCAGAGAGATGGAGGATGTGGCAGCATATTGCAGCATTGGGCAGAGCTGGAAGCCCACATCAGCAGACCAGCAGTTAGGCACAATGTGCTGCTTTAACAAAGACATTCGCCCTGGCCCAGGGTGGGCAAACCCGATCAGGAAAGAGTTTAAAATGTCCTGCACATAATACACAATAGTGCACATGGTTTCAGGCAGAGGGAGGACATGGAAGTGTGCATGCAGTGCATCCCCACATATAGAGATCTGTGTGTAGACGGTTCCTGGTGGAATTTAGTGGGGTTTTAGATCAGGACACGTGTTTTCCCTGTGCTAGCATGAAGATGTGTTGATGGTCTGTGGGGGTTGTCCCCGCATCAGCTGAACATGGTATTCGCATCATTATTGCATCACATTCAATGCACAGTTGCAAATGGTGGACTGTGGGGGATGTCCCCGCACCAGATGGCACGTATGTTGGCTTATATTGGGAGCAGCACCCAGACACCACGCACTTACGAGGCGTAAGCTGGCACCCTTTTGGAAGGTATGGAAAAGTGTGTCCTGCTAGCAGGCTAGCATGGGTGACACTGGAGGATATGGTGTAGCGTCGAAGAGTCAGGTGGTTGGGTTGGAGGTGGATTGTTGGACCAATTGGGTCATGCTCTGGAGGGGGGAAACCTCGCTCAGTAGGCCTACTTCCTTAATCGTACGCCACTCAATGTAGAGTGAGCGTAGATGTTAACATGTTAACAACCAACAGCCACATTTATTGCTCATAACCCTATCCTCTGCACTCCCCATTGCAACAGCACTTTTTGTTCAAAGGGCTTGCAGGCGGGCGGCAGTCACCTGGACTATGACCAGCGATAGGTCAGAGCCGCAGTCCCATATAATCATTCTCTTGTATAACACCTGTCTCCAACACCAGCCCTACAACGGGGACTTCAGCTATCATCTCGTATTGACCAGCACAAGGAACCCATCCACCTACAGCATCTCAAATGCGCCTTACACAGACGCATCAAGACCGCGAACTAGGTGGAAGGAGTTCGATTCTGGCCACCCATGCCTCCTATCAGTCACAACCAAGCCATAGTACCACTAACACAGCCATACTATGGTTTCACTGCCACAGACCCTACCTCGTAACTGCAACCCCTCACCTACACCACATTGACCCGCTTAGCGTGTGTCCTGAGCACGGTTGGCAGTCTCCCTCACGTTCTCAATCCCACCCTTGGTCACATCCCTGGTAGTGTCTGTGCCCTTCTTGGTCTTGTCTGCTGTCTTATCCACGGCCTGCTCTGCTTTCTTAGCAGCCTCATCAATGTTGAGCTTGCCCTTCACATCCTTAATGGCCTTGTCAGCCTTGCCTGCGAGCTTGACAGCACCAGCCTTGGCACTGTCTACTGCCTGGTTCACATTCTCACGAGCCCTAAAAGAGAGGGGGAAGGAGGGTGAAAGAGGCAGGAGCAGGGAAAATAGTTTCATAAGCACACTGATTAACCCAAACAAGAACACCACAGAGGGGCTGATAGTGATCTTTGTGCATGTCTGCACACCCAGCACAGCCTGATAAAACTTCGACGCAGTGTTATCCCTAACAGCTTCATTGTGAGCACAAGCACTGATTGGCCCAAACAAGAGGGCTGATGGTAATATTTATTCAAATGTGCGCACCCAGCACAGCCTGATAACAACCCTCCAGCAGCAGTAATGTCCCTGACAGCTCCATTACATAACAAGAGGCTATGCAATGGGGTATTGAAAGACAAGGGCATATAAAGCAATTACTGTAAGAACAAGTGCGACAAGAAGCAGTTGCAAATGCATCACGGCATAGACAAAGACACACATATTGTATCAGCACCACAGCAGCAGCATAGCTGCAGCAACTGTGATAGGCACCATTTCACTGAACTCGAGCCTCCTTTAGGCTTGAAAAGACAAATAGTTCATGCCTGACTTTTGTACCACCTCTTGCTACTGCTATTGCTCTGTTTCAGAGGGAATAGCGGCTGATAACAAAGCATCTGCTAATTTGCACATTCGATGGCTAACAATGCTGCCTGGCCATCCCTCGACAGACACCAAACTCACTTGTCAGTCGTCTTCCTGAAGCCCCTCTTGATGTTGTCCTTGGTCTCCTTGGGGGTGGCAAAGTAGATACCTGCCAGCACAGCTGTGCCCACACCTACACCAAGACCTGAGAGAGAGAATGACGAGCAGCAGCAGTAGCAGTGTGTTCGACAAGCAGCAGCAGTAGCTGTGTGTTAGACGAGCAACAGCAGTAGGCAGTGTGTTGGTCAATGCTCAGCAATACAGCTCTTTCCAGTAGTGTCCTCACTTTCTCTGCCGCAGATTGGTGCGGGGACTCATGGCAGTTTTGTTTTTGCCATGGCACATCATGGTATGTAAAAGTAGTGCCGTCTGGCAGCAATAGGAAAGAGAACACTCGACATTGCACCATGTGGCTCTATAACAGAGTGCCAAGAACGAGGCAGTACTCAAGCAGAACAGCAGACTCTGTACCCTGCAACACCGTCCACTCAAATAGCAGAAACAATTGCCCAATTACATTATAACAACTGTGCCTACTAGCAGTAGCAGCATCAGGGGAGTTTCCCCAACCTTGCTTTTCTTTCTCCTTGGGCATGCGGAGAAATCCCTCTTTACAAATTCCATTCCCCCCTGCAGAAATCTCTTACCTGTCGGTACAGTCCCTTCATGGTCTTCTCATCCGTGTGCTCAATCCTGTCCTCAGCATCATGGAAGGCACCCTTCACCTTGCTCTTGGCATCAGAGGTAGCAGAGGCAACCTTCCCCCACCCAGCCTTGGCATTGTCACCAACCTGTGGAGACAGCAACAGCAGCAAGGCAGAGATATTGTCGCACGACCCCAAGCCAAGACAAGAGAAGGTACAGGCCCTGTGTAATCTATACACCATCTGAAGCCTGGGGGCAGCAACAACAACAACAGCAACCAGGAATCAGTCTTTGCACACAAGACACCAATCCGAGCGTTGGCTGAGCAAACATGCTCAACCCGCAGCAGGACAGACATAGAAAGTTTTGTAATTTTAATGTAACTACCATATCTCACAGACAATGCATTGTAGCATTTAGGAATACCCTGCATGTACAACACAGAAGCATGCAGCCCTCAACCAGCAGGCTGCTATAACAGCATGGTTGCATTCAAAACCCAAATTAGTCTGAAGACAGTAGATCAAGCCGACATTACAGTCACTAGTTCCAGCACAAGCCGTACCATATAGACCTGCTTCTTCCTTGCTTATAGGACAGCCCCAAACAAGATTTGCTCATGCTGGCAGACTATGCGATAAACCCGCTCCATCCTATTCCCAAGTCCAAATGATCAGCACATGACGCCACAGCAAGCCGAATCACAAAGAGTTTTCCCCCCTTGCTCCACTTACATTGTCTGCCGCACCCTTTACAGCACCAGCCACTGCCTTGCCTGCTCCGCTCACAGTGTGACCCGCCTTCTTGGCACCATGCTCTGCATCCTCAGCAACTTCCTGCGATGGCGAGAGAACCAAAGTTTAGGGTGTAAGGCTAAGGGCACAGAACCTGTAGCTGCAGGTGTACCCAATCAAGAGACAGCAAGCAAGTGAGGAGACAAATTGTAGTGCAGCAGGCACAACCAGAAAGCCAGTGTAGTAAGATTGTGTGGCATGCCACCTAGAAACAAGCCACAGCTCACAATTTCCATTCAAAGCTTTATTCATTCCTTGACTACTGCCATCACATCCACAACGTCATATGTTTCCTCGCACATGTAGGTGGTAAGAGACCTCATAACCGAGTAAGGAAACCGAGGTTTGCACACTGAGTAGGTAACGGATCGCCCAGTAAGAAAGTGACAAACAGAAGGTCCAATAGGTGCTCACCTCTCCCTTGCCCCACAGCCTTGCTCCAAAGCCCTTGGCCTTCTCCTTGGTGTCGGAAGCAGAGGTCTCAGCAGCAATGGCAGTGCTCTTGGCAGCATGCTCAGCATCCTCCTTGGCACCCTACAGGGGAGAAGGGAAGCACACATAAAAGGATGCAGGCAGGTGAGAAACAACAAAGCACTGACTAGTAGATGCAAGCTGCATGTCACCTGCACACTCCAGCTGCTGTGCTGTTTGCACAGTCTGATAATGTTTCTCTTAAGGCATGGGTGATATTGTCCACAGCTGGTCAGCTCTGGCAGGCCCATTGTGGATGCGGTAACATCATAATGCTACTACCTCTCTTTTCTACTGGTGTGTGGTCAGGTAGATCAATCATTTTTGAGTGTTTGCCTTCTAGGCCGATCCCACACTCCAACAGTTTGCCACATCCGGCTTTTAGCTCATGTACGACTGGTCATCGCACTGTGGCCATTTGAAGGTATTACATGCTGCCCCACACTGCACAGCCCTAGCCCACTCAAGCCCCATCACCCCTGCTTTGAGCTTACCTTGCGAATGCCCAACATCCTCTTCCACCACACCCTGCCACGAGCCTTGCCCTCATCCACAGTCTCCCCTGCCTTGATCTTGCTCTTCTTGGCACCATGCTTCAAGTCCTCTGCAGTGTCCTCAGCTGCAAGGAGGGGCAAAAAGCACAGAGGAGGTTAGCACCCTGGAGAATACGTGCAAGGCCGGAGAGAAACACGGGGATGTTACCGCAGCTGCGTGTGTTCCACTAGAGTACAGAATATCTGACCTAACTGATGGAGTTGCAGTTCAGGTAGTCACAGTACTACAATGCATGAAGGAATTACTGGCCAATATAGTACTGGTTTGTTAAGGTGTACTACTTTACAGTCTTGTGCTTTATGGTGGAAAGAGCACCCTCACTGTTGCTCTTGGCATCTCCTACAGCAGACTCGGCCCGTTCTTTGCGCCCTTGGTGGCGTATTTGGCAGAGGTTGCTGCATCCTTGGTGGCCAGCTTGGCGTGCTCCTTCGAGGACTCAGCATAGTCCTCAGCCCTGCAAAGGGGTAGGAAGAGAGAAGTAGAGCAGGAAGCAAACCAGTAATCTGTCAGCTTTACATAAGTTTGATTGCTCTTGCATGCGCATTGGTTGCCTGGACACTGCGAAGTACTGATTTGAGATGCTTGGCGTAACGGTGTGGTACCTACAGGATCATCGGCGAGATCATCCAAGGCTGCAACCCTGAGAAATCTCACGTCCATGACCTAGTATTGCAACCATGAAAAGCCCGGCCATAGACTATGCAGCCGCCGCTTTGCTAACTGTGCTCTGGCACTAAGACCAACATATTACTACCAGTAAAGAAAAAGCAGTGATTAACCAAGCTGAAGACCCACAGACTGCGGAGATGAAGATCTCTGTGTGCACAGCTAACTACCATCCATGTAGGGTTGATGCACCATCTCTGCACATGTTAGTGTTCATCCCCATGGCCCTTGACCTTAGAGCACAGCTCGGCCCATGCTTAGGATCTGACCGCAAACTAACCTTTGTATCTAAAGCTTACCAAGCAAACCCATGGGAGCTAGGTTGGAATGACCATATTGCCACAGCAGCAGTTACATCGATCTAGGCTGCCCCTAGTAATGCTACGCTTCACACTAGCACAGCTGTCAGTGCTTCTAGGTAGGAAGCCCCAGACTGGTGAGAATTGTCAAACTCTTGAGAGCCTAAACACACAAGATTACCGGTGCATAGACCGGTAGCACAACACAGAGGGAGGGCAGATGCCTTGGCCTAAGTCTAATGGTCATTGCACCTGAGTACCTGACAATCAATAGGTCTATTTGAGAGCACCATTGAGCTCTACTGCTCATTGCACCCAAGCACCTGACGACCAATAGGTATCTTCTGTGGTACCACTGAGCTACAAAGGTGATTCACCGGCTAGAGGGTCTACTGCCACAGCACTTTTCCATTGGCCCTATTATGCAAGGGGTATATAGCATTAGGGAGCACTGGTGCAGCTCTATCAGAGACTGCGCCTTCAGTACGCCCTCACTCCATTGGATCTATGTCCTACTTGGTAATCGCCACTTGATCAGATCCACGGTTATATTCCACTTAAATCCCCTCCTTGCTAAACACATATAGATGCCTACTAGGCTGAGCCGGTCCCATTGACGTTGCAGGTGTTGCAAAGGCCTGCGTACTCCCGGAAGTAAACCTTACTACCTTCAAAAAGCTAAGCCCATTTATCATGTACATCCACCTCTGGTAGCTATCAAGGGCAGCGGTAGCTATCATTATTGCACCCTTAACTAAGACCAATTTTGACTGCAGGAATATGCATTCCTTTCCACAATCAGAGGTGGGTTCTAAGGTCGGTTTAAGGCTTATCCTGGCCTGCAGGAGTTACCCAGTGCCGTCTGCCTGTACCTCAATTAGGGATTGGTAGACAACAACCTGCAGACACTGGTCAACCCACGCAGCTACCCTGAACTTGCTCTAGTGCCTTCCTATCTCTTAGCAAGACCAGTCCAAACTAATCTAGGCTAAGTGCTGCTTAATTCGAATCCTTGCAGCAACAGCTCAACATAGGTAAAAGCGCCGGCAGTGATCGTGTAGGTATGTCGGCATGCAAAGCTCTCAGACCAGATGACTCGAGAGGGCATCAACAACGACACACCTCAAGACATCCACTGCACCCACTGAGCCACCAGTGATCTTGTGCAAGCAATGGCACAGAGAAAAGTGCCTTTACTGCTTACAGTCTACAATCCATGTTCATGTACAAAGAACATTTGCCAAAACTAAACAAGCTACAGTGACCTATATCCCAAGGCGCTGCAAGCGTATGTTTTCCTAATGAGCTAAGACAAACCCACAGGCTTCCGGGTGCTAGTGGCATTTCTATGAGATAGCCTTCCAACCCCACTCCACTCACCGCCCACCGGAACCCCAACATATTACCAGACTCAAGTACCAAGCACCGCTGTCCAGCAGCAGGATGAAGTACTTGTCCATGGTGTGTTCAAGCACTGTTCTGTAGGGCATAGCACCAGTGCCGTCATAAAACAATCGACCACGCTGGTTGTGGTTGTCCTCCAAATAATACACCCCCCACCCACCTCCTCAGCATCGGACCTCTTGAAGATGGCATTGTAAGCAGGCACAATCAAGGCACCACCCAGCAGCAGACCCAGCCAGTAGGTAGGATCAGTGTACCAGGGCTTGGAACTAGAGTTGCCGGGAGGGTCATCATTCCAGCCACCACAACCACGGCCAGAGCCACCACTGCCACCGGAACCACCTCGGGTGCGGGTGCGGGTAGTGCGGGTAGCAAAGGATGAGTCCGAACGAATCAGCTTGATTCAGCTAGATTCAGCTAGTGTGAATTGCTAGAGGTATTGCAACAGTTCCCCTTAAAAGAAGAGAAGTCACAGACGAAAAGAGAAGCATTTGTAGCCACACTACTGCCACCAGAGGAGGCATTACTAGCAAGCAGCACGGGTGGTAATAGGTTTTGCTGTGAGGAAAACGAGATAACAGTAGTTTTACGGGACAACAGAAGCAGCACCAGCAGCAGGGGCCAAGCCCAGAGCAACGATGGTGGCAACAACAACCATGGCAGACCACCCAGCAGCATGCAGCACACAAAGCAAAGACAAGGATGCAGCTCGGCAAGAGAACAAGGTGTGCAAGGCCCAGATGACAGCAATGAGTAGCAGGACACGCTACCATATTCCTGCAGGACATGATTGGCTGGCTAGTAGGACACAAGCAGGTAGCAGCTTAGACAGCAGCAACAGACGTCAGGCAAGCTGGGTGATAGTGCATAGGGCAGCACTATTGGGAAGGCATAGAGTGCCAAAGGCAACAGTTTAGGCATGGAAAGCTTAGGGAGTACATGGGGCAGCAGCAGCGACGATGGCGGAGACTGAATAAGGCAAGAATTCAGGCAATGGCACTCCGCATCTGGTGTTCAGCTGCAAGGTACCAACCACAGAACAACCTTGTATTACAGTATGCAGCAGAGAGAGGCCCTCCCACCATCCTTAAGAATCCCATGGATCACAGCAGGTAGCAACTGTCCATATCAGTAAGACCTAACATGGCATGTGAATTCGGAAACAACAATCCATGCATGCTCTAAAGGCTGGGAATCAAACCAACCGTAGCACATGTGGCACAGGAGATTGCTCTCAGATGCTGCCCTCAGAATGCTTACCACTGCCACCAAGAGGAGGAATGCCGCGAGAGGAAGGACGGTTGGGTCCTAGGTCAGCGTTTGGGCTTGGAACAGTGTTCATGGGACCTCCAGAGAGGTTGGTACGAGGGCCAACAGGGCCTGGGCGCACAGGACCGCCGGAAAGGTCGGTGTTAGCAGTCGTTGCGGGGCCGCCTGCTTAGTTGGCCTAGGGGCCTGGGAGGGTACTTGGTGGCATCGCTGATGCCAGGGCTGCTGGTGCCAGAGGCGCCACTGCCAGCAGCAGCTCGGATAACGACTTGCAGTGGTAGTAGGTCAGCAAGAGAGAGGGAGTGAGATCTATGCACGATAGTAGGTCAGCGAGTGAGCGCAGGGGCCCAGGATCAACACGACTCTGGAGGGCTCTGCTGTCGGAGGCGCTAAGGAGCATCTGCAAAGCCAGTGCACTTGCTCGACATTACTTGGATTCCCATCTACCTACCTACCTGATATCAAAAGAGACTTGGATCGTCAATGCCTGTTTGCCTTCTTCTGAGCAGTTTAGCTCATTTGCGGCCCATACAACCATTCTGCATTCCGCATGGTTATGTTTGTGATTTGGCTACCCTTTGTACAGCTTCAGCCTCATGACCTATCGGTTATAAAGCAGCAGAATCAAAAACATTGCTTGCATCCCGTGACAAATCACCCCAAGTTAGCCTGCTCCAAAGCACAGCCTGCTCCAGAGCACTCCAGAAAGGAACAAGCAAATAGGACAGAGAAAGAGAGAAGGACCTACGCAGAGAAGGGGGGAAATCCCTTCTTGCATATGTTAAGGTCACAGACATACAGGCCTGAATCAACTGGGCCTGACTCTTTGCTGCACCTGATTGCATTCCTGAGATCATTAACTCTGATCCTGTTCTTCTGGGACTATGCCTCACTCTTTGGCCACCGGATTGCATTGCGGAAACTCTGAGCCAGTCCTTCTGGCTCTGCCAATCGGCGAACTTGTTACTTGCTCTCCAAGCATCTAAAACCCTGCATCGACCAATACCTGCTATCTATACTACCCAAAACAGACTCCCAAAGCGGTTTTACATCATCGTCCATGCTGCTATCACCAATGGTCTTGCTGCATGGCCACCATACATCCAGGCTGTTGGAGATGCCTGCCATTTTCCTGGAATATCCGTTTAGCACAGCCTGATATCAGAAGTGATCCCTGCGTTCATTCCATTTACTTACACAACAATCTTCTCTCAGTCAGACTACAGTACTGAGCATAACATTTGTTGGCGGGTGGATAATCTACAAATCTGGCTCCTTGTTTATGGCTGCTAATGGTAGTGGCCCTATCTGAAAACTAGGTAAAGTGCCTACTACGTGGACGCGTGCAAGAAGACATTTCCCCAACTTTCTGTGTAGTTCAGAGAGAAGCATGCAGAGTATCAGCAAACCCTCTGTTTCTAATGAGCTGATTGTACATGAATTCCAATGGGCTTTCTAGAATAGCAGTACCCACACTACAGTGTATCATTCCCTTCTAAAGCCTGCTGAGTGGGTCCTACCCTGCAAGCCGGTCTATCTAGTGGTGGGTCAAACCAGTACTGATACCCACCAGGTCCATGACAGTCTGAACCACCGGGGGGAAATACCCAAGCGCCTATTCAACCATCCATAGACATTGCACAGCTTGGGTAGCCAGATGGCAACATTCAGGTGAGAGGAAGCTCATTTGCCCATGGCCATGGCAAAATCAGATTTACCTGATGAGAGGCAACATTTTTGTTAAGATATGCAAGGCTATGTAGTTTGGATGCTGGCAAGTGTCTCCTGTGGGTTCCATTCATGGGATGATCTCAAATGAAGAAGAGGAGCCCAGCCAGTATTCCGCCCACTGCCTCACTGACAGCAACCACCCCTCGCGGACGTCGGCATGAACGGACCTGAACAAGTTAATGCAACATTTCACCGGCAGGTAACAGGGGAACTTGTCTGGTACTGCAAGCGCATATTTTCCTTGTAATGATGACTGCCACCATAGGGAGTTCATTATGGTTCCAGCTAGTAAAGAGGGGGGACACGATGGTTCCAGCTGATGGAGAGGGAGGATCACTATGGTTCCAGGCGAATAGAGAGGGAGGACCACTATGGTTCCAGCTAGTAGAGAGGGAGGACCACTACATCCACAGCTAGTAGAGAGGGGACCACTATGGCTCCAGCTAGTAGAGAGGGGACCACTACCGCATCCACAGCTAGTAAAGAGGAAGGACCACTACATCCACAGCTAATAGAGAGGAAGGCTGTTACATACCCAGCCAGTAGACAGAGAACCCGCTACTTCCCCATCTTGTAGAAAATGAAGGTCGCTGTGTCCCCGCAACTAAGGGACCCTGTATGCAGTTCCAGCTAGTAGAGTGGGCGTGCTCGACATCCCCAGCTAGGTATGATTACCGTGAATCCTCGCTGGCAGGACACTTGATTGTGCTTATGGAGGTCAGCAGGACTTCCAACTTCCATTGCACAGCAAACCCCTGTCATAACGAGTAAGACAGTGATTGTATGTACATACGATGAGTGGAGCCAGGCAGCACGGAGTATGCTCCTTGTGGCCACCTGCACCCTAGTTAGTCCCACCACTGCAACTATCTCCTACCCAAGTGTGTACGCCGATTTATCGCAGTTGATCAATGTGCAACGCTCCAGAGCAGCAAGGGCATTTACTCAATACAACTGGCAATCACCCACTCTAGTGGCTTGGCTATATCACACAGTATTTTCACAACCTTGCTGTTAGTGTCCCATGGCCAGCCACCAGTGGTACGGAACTGCTTCTCACAAAATCAGATGCATGAATGGCGTTGGAGCTTGCCAATCCCGTTTAATAAAGACTATTGGTTGCGACGTACCATGGCCAACCTCCTCAGATTTCAATCCGGGATATAAAAATCATAACATCTATCTGAGCCCAGTCAATGCATCACACCAAGCTCCCAGTAAACATAGGCAGGTCTGTACACAAAGCTAGTCCCTATGTGCAGGAGGTTGCCAAAACTTCTAGTGGCAGAAATGTATTGCCATCACACGACATTGCCAAGCCAAGTTACCAAGTTATGCACGCTGACTGCAATTGACAACTTTTAACAACCAACCCAACGCCGATGCCGCCCTGACCGCCTCGCATATCACAACATCGAGCAACTATACGGAAGCATCATCCCATAGATGACAACCAACAACCACATTTATTGCACCCCCATTGCTTACCTTGCGAATGCCCAACATCCTCTTCCACCACACCCTGCCACGAGCCTTGCCCTCATCCACAGTCTCCCCTGCCTTGATCTTGCTCTTCTTGGCACCATGCTTCAAGTCCTCTGCAGTGTCCTCAGCTGCAAGGAGGGGCAAAAAGCACAGAGGAGGTTAGCACCCTGGAGAATACGTGCAAGGCCGGAGAGAAACACGGGGATGTTACCGCAGCTGCGTGTGTTCCACTAGAGTACAGAATATCTGACCTAACTGATGGAGTTGCAGTTCAGGTAGTCACAGTACTACAATGCATGAAGGAATTACTGGCCAATATAGTACTGGTTTGTTAAGGTGTACTACTTTACAGTCTTGTGCTTTATGGTGGAAAGAGCACCCTCACTGTTGCGCTTGGCATCTCCTACAGCAGACTTGGCCCGTTCTTTGCGCCCTTGGTGGCGTATTTGGCAGAGGTTGCTGCATCCTTGGTGGCCAGCTTGGCGTGCTCCTTCGAGGACTCAGCATAGTCCTCAGCCCTGCAAAGGGGTAGGAAGAGAGAAGTAGAGCAGGAAGCAAACCAGTAATCTGTCAGCTTTACATAAGTTTGATTGCTCTTGCATGCGCATTGGTTGCCTGGACACTGCGAAGTACTGATTTGAGATGCTTGGCGTAACGGTGTGGTACCTACAGGATCATCGGCGAGATCATCCAAGGCTGCAACCCTGAGAAATCTCACGTCCATGACCTAGTATTGCAACCATGAAAAGCCCGGCCATAGACTATGCAGCCGCCGCTTTGCTAACTGTGCTCTGGCACTAAGACCAACATATTACTACCAGTAAAGAAAAAGCAGTGATTAACCAAGCTGAAGACCCACAGACTGCGGAGATGAAGATCTCTGTGTGCACAGCTAACTACCATCCATGTAGGGTTGATGCACCATCTCTGCACATGTTAGTGTTCATCCCCATGGCCCTTGACCTTAGAGCACAGCTCGGCCCATGCTTAGGATCTGACCGCAAACTAACCTTTGTATCTAAAGCTTACCAAGCAAACCCATGGGAGCTAGGTTGGAATGACCATATTGCCACAGCAGCAGTTACATCGATCTAGGCTGCCCCTAGTAATGCTACGCTTCACACTAGCACAGCTGTCAGTGCTTCTAGGTAGGAAGCCCCAGACTGGTGAGAATTGTCAAACTCTTGAGAGCCTAAACACACAAGATTACCGGTGCATAGACCGGTAGCACAACACAGAGGGAGGGCAGATGCCTTGGCCTAAGTCTAATGGTCATTGCACCTGAGTACCTGACAATCAATAGGTCTATTTGAGAGCACCATTGAGCTCTACTGCTCATTGCACCCAAGCACCTGACGACCAATAGGTATCTTCTGTGGTACCACTGAGCTACAAAGGTGATTCACCGGCTAGAGGGTCTACTGCCACAGCACTTTTCCATTGGCCCTATTATGCAAGGGGTATATAGCATTAGGGAGCACTGGTGCAGCTCTATCAGAGACTGCACCTTCAGTACGCCCTCACTCCATTGGATCTATGTCCTACTTGGTAATCGCCACTTGATCAGATCCACGGTTATATTCCACTTAAATCCCCTCCTTGCTAAACACATATAGATGCCTACTAGGCTGAGCCGGTCCCATTGACGTTGCAGGTGTTGCAAAGGCCTGCGTACTCCCGGAAGTAAACCTTACTACCTTCAAAAAGCTAAGCCCATTTATCATGTACATCCACCTCTGGTAGCTATCAAGGGCAGCGGTAGCTATCATTATTGCACCCTTAACTAAGACCAATTTTGACTGCAGGAATATGCATTCCTTTCCAAAATCAGAGGTGGGTTCTAAGGTCGGTTTAAGGCTTATCCTGGCCTGCAGGGGTTACCCAGTGCCGTCTGCCTGTACCTCAATTAGGGATTGGTAGACAACAACCTGCAGACACTGGTCAACCCACGCAGCTACCCTGAACTTGCTCTAGTGCCTTCCTATCTCTTAGCAAGACCAGTCCAAACTAATCTAGGCTAAGTGCTGCTTAATTCGAATCCTTGCAGCAACAGCTCAACATAGGTAAAAGCGCCGGCAGTGATCGTGTAGGTATGTCGGCATGCAAAGCTCTCAGACCAGATGACTCGAGAGGGCATCAACAACGACACACCTCAAGACATCCACTGCACCCACTGAGCCACCAGTGATCTTGTGCAAGCAATGGCACAGAGAAAAGTGCCTTTACTGCTTACAGTCTACAATCCATGTTCATGTACAAAGAACATTTGCCAAAACTAAACAAGCTACAGTGACCTATATCCCAAGGCGCTGCAAGCGTATGTTTTCCTAATGAGCTAAGACAAACCCACAGGCTTCCGGGTGCTAGTGGCATTTCTATGAGATAGCCTTCCAACCCCACTCCACTCACCGCCCACCGGAACCCCAACATATTACCAGACTCAAGTACCAAGCACCGCTGTCCAGCAGCAGGATGAATTACTTGTCCATGGTGTGTTCAAGCACTGTTCTGTAGGGCATAGCACCAGTGCCGTCATAAAACAATCGACCACGCTGGTTGTGGTTGTCCTCCAAATAATACACCCCCCACCCACCTCCTCAGCATCGGACCTCTTGAAGATGGCATTGTAAGCAGGCACAATCAAGGCACCACCCAGCAGCAGACCCAGCCAGTAGGTAGGATCAGTGTACCAGGGCTTGGAACTAGAGTTGCCGGGAGGGTCATCATTCCAGCCACCACAACCACGGCCAGAGCCACCACTGCCACCGGAACCACCTCGGGTGCGGGTGCGGGTAGTGCGGGTAGCAAAAGATGAGGCCGAACGAATCAGCTTGATTCAGCTAGATTCAGCTAGTGTGAATTGCTAGAGGTATTGCAACAGTTCCCCTTAAAAGAAGAGAAGTCACAGACGAAAAGAGAAGCATTTGTAGCCACACTACTGCCACCAGAGGAGGCATTACTAGCAAGCAGCACGGGTGGTAATAGGTTTTGCTGTGAGGAAAACGAGATAACAGTAGTTTTACGGGACAACAGAAGCAGCACCAGCAGCAGGGGCCAAGCCCAGAGCAACGATGGTGGCAACAACAACCATGGCAGACCACCCAGCAGCATGCAGCACACAAAGCAAAGACAAGGATGCAGCTCGGCAAGAGAACAAGGTGTGCAAGGCCCAGATGACAGCAATGAGTAGCAGGACACGCTACCATATTCCTGCAGGACATGATTGGCTGGCTAGTAGGACACAAGCAGGTAGCAGCTTAGACAGCAGCAACAGACGTCAGGCAAGCTGGGTGATAGTGCATAGGGCAGCACTATTGGGAAGGCATAGAGTGCCAAAGGCAACAGTTTAGGCATGGAAAGCTTAGGGAGTACATGGGGCAGCAGCAGCGACGATGGCGGAGACTGAATAAGGCAAGAATTCAGGCAATGGCACTCCGCATCTGGTGTTCAGCTGCAAGGTACCAACCACAGAACAACCTTGTATTACAGTATGCAGCAGAGAGAGGCCCTCCCACCATCCTTAAGAATCCCATGGATCACAGCAGGTAGCAACTGTCCATATCAGTAAGACCTAACATGGCATGTGAATTCGGAAACAACAATCCATGCATGCTCTAAAGGCTGGGAATCAAACCAACCGTAGCACATGTGGCACAGGAGATTGCTCTCAGATGCTGCCCTCAGAATGCTTACCACTGCCACCAAGAGGAGGAATGCCGCGAGAGGAAGGACGGTTGGGTCCTAGGTCAGCGTTTGGGCTTGGAACAGTGTTCATGGGACCTCCAGAGAGGTTGGTACGAGGGCCAACAGGGCCTGGGCGCACAGGACCGCCGGAAAGGTCGGTGTTAGCAGTCGTTGCGGGGCCGCCTGCTTAGTTGGCCTAGGGGCCTGGGAGGGTACTTGGTGGCATCGCTGATGCCAGGGCTGCTGGTGCCAGAGGCGCCACTGCCAGCAGCAGCTCGGATAACGACTTGCAGTGGTAGTAGGTCAGCAAGAGAGAGGGAGTGAGATCTATGCACGATAGTAGGTCAGCGAGTGAGCGCAGGGGCCCAGGATCAACACGACTCTGGAGGGCTCTGCTGTCGGAGGCGCTAAGGAGCATCTGCAAAGCCAGTGCACTTGCTCGACATTACTTGGATTCCCATCTACCTACCTACCTGATATCAAAAGAGACTTGGATCGTCAATGCCTGTTTGCCTTCTTCTGAGCAGTTTAGCTCATTTGCGGCCCATACAACCATTCTGCATTCCGCATGGTTATGTTTGTGATTTGGCTACCCTTTGTACAGCTTCAGCCTCATGACCTATCGGTTATAAAGCAGCAGAATCAAAAACATTGCTTGCATCCCGTGACAAATCACCCCAAGTTAGCCTGCTCCAAAGCACAGCCTGCTCCAGAGCACTCCAGAAAGGAACAAGCAAATAGGACAGAGAAAGAGAGAAGGACCTACGCAGAGAAGGGGGGAAATCCCTTCTTGCATATGTTAAGGTCACAGACATACAGGCCTGAATCAACTGGGCCTGACTCTTTGCTGCACCTGATTGCATTCCTGAGATCATTAACTCTTTCTGGGACTATGCCTCACTCTTTGGCCACCGGATTGCATTGCGGAAACTCTGAGCCAGTCCTTCTGGCTCTGCCAATCGGCGAACTTGTTACTTGCTCTCCAAGCATCTAAGACCCTGCATCGACCAATACCTGCTATCTATACTACCCAAAACAGACTCCCAAAGCGGTTTTACATCATCGTCCATGCTGCTATCACCAATGGTCTTGCTGCATGGCCACCATACATCCAGGCTGCTGGAGATGCCTGCCATTTTCCTGGAATATCCGTTTAGCACAGCCTGATATCAGAAGTGATCCCTGCGTTCATTCCATTTACTTACACAACAATCTTCTCTCAGTCAGACTACAGTACTGAGCATAACATTTGTTGGCGGGTGGATAATCTACAAATCTGGCTCCTTGTTTATGGCTGCTAATGGTAGTGGCCCTATCTGAAAACTAGGTAAAGTGCCTACTACGTGGACGCGTGCAAGAAGACATTTCCCCAACTTTCTGTGTAGTTCAGAGAGAAGCATGCAGAGTATCAGCAAACCCTCTCTTTCTAATGAGCTGATTGTACATGAATTCCAATGGGCTTTCTAGAATAGCAGTACCCACACTACAGTGTATCATTCCCTTCTAAAGCCTGCTGAGTGGGTCCTACCCTGCAAGCCGGTCTATCTAGTGGTGGGTCAAACCAGTACTGATACCCACCAGGTCCATGACAGTCTGAACCACCGGGGGGAAATACCCAAGCGCCTATTCAACCATCCATAGACATTGCACAGCTTGGGTAGCCAGATGGCAACATTCAGGTGAGAGGAAGCTCATTTGCCCATGGCCATGGCAAAATCAGATTTACCTGATGAGAGGCAACATTTTTGTTAAGATATGCAAGGCTATGTAGTTTGGATGCTGGCAAGTGTCTCCTGTGGGTTCCATTCATGGGATGATCTCAAATGAAGAAGAGGAGCCCAGCCAGTATTCCGCCCACTGCCTCACTGACAGCAACCACCCCTCGCGGACGTCGGCATGAACGGACCTGAACAAGTTAATGCAACATTTCACCGGCAGGTAACAGGGGAACTTGTCTGGTACTGCAAGCGCATATTTTCCTTGTAATGATGACTGCCACCATAGGGAGTTCATTATGGTTCCAGCTAGTAAAGAGGGGGGACACGATGGTTCCAGCTGATGGAGAGGGAGGATCACTATGGTTCCAGGCGAATAGAGAGGGAGGACCACTATGGTTCCAGCTAGTAGAGAGGGAGGACCACTACATCCACAGCTAGTAGAGAGGGGACCACTATGGCTCCAGCTAGTAGAGAGGGGACCACTACCGCATCCACAGCTAGTAAAGAGGAAGGACCACTACATCCACAGCTAATAGAGAGGAAGGCTGTTACATACCCAGCCAGTAGACAGAGAACCCGCTACTTCCCCATCTTGTAGAAAATGAAGGTCGCTGTGTCCCCGCAACTAAGGGACCCTGTATGCAGTTCCAGCTAGTAGAGTGGGCGTGCTCGACATCCCCAGCTAGGTATGATTACCGTGAATCCTCGCTGGCAGGACACTTGATTGTGCTTATGGAGGTCAGCAGGACTTCCAACTTCCATTGCACAGCAAACCCCTGTCATAACGAGTAAGACAGTGATTGTATGTACATACGATGAGTGGAGCCAGGCAGCACGGAGTATGCTCCTTGTGGCCACCTGCACCCTAGTTAGTCCCACCACTGCAACTATCTCCTACCCAAGTGTGTACGCCGATTTATCGCAGTTGATCAATGTGCAACGCTCCAGAGCAGCAAGGGCATTTACTCAATACAACTGGCAATCACCCACTCTAGTGGCTTGGCTATATCACACAGTATTTTCACAACCTTGCTGTTAGTGTCCCATGGCCAGCCACCAGTGGTACGGAACTGCTTCTCACAAAATCAGATGCATGAATGGCGTTGGAGCTTGCCAATCCCGTTTAATAAAGACTATTGGTTGCGACGTACCATGGCCAACCTCCTCAGATTTCAATCCGGGATATAAAAATCATAACATCTATCTGAGCCCAGTCAATGCATCACACCAAGCTCCCAGTAAACATAGGCAGGTCTGTACACAAAGCTAGTCCCTATGTGCAGGAGGTTGCCAAAACTTCTAGTGGCAGAAATGTATTGCCATCACACGACATTGCCAAGCCAAGTTACCAAGTTATGCACGCTGACTGCAATTGACAACTTTTAACAACCAACCCAACGCCGATGCCGCCCTGACCGCCTCGCATATCACAACATCGAGCAACTATACGGAAGCATCATCCCATAGATGACAACCAACAACCACATTTATTGCACCCCCATTGCTTACCTTGCGAATGCCCAACATCCTCTTCCACCACACCCTGCCACGAGCCTTGCCCTCATCCACAGTCTCCCCTGCCTTGATCTTGCTCTTCTTGGCACCATGCTTCAAGTCCTCTGCAGTGTCCTCAGCTGCAAGGAGGGGCAAAAAGCACAGAGGAGGTTAGCACCCTGGAGAATACGTGCAAGGCCGGAGAGAAACACGGGGATGTTACCGCAGCTGCGTGTGTTCCACTAGAGTACAGAATATCTGACCTAACTGATGGAGTTGCAGTTCAGGTAGTCACAGTACTACAATGCATGAAGGAATTACTGGCCAATATAGTACTGGTTTGTTAAGGTGTACTACTTTACAGTCTTGTGCTTTATGGTGGAAAGAGCACCCTCACTGTTGCGCTTGGCATCTCCTACAGCAGACTTGGCCCGTTCTTTGCGCCCTTGGTGGCGTATTTGGCAGAGGTTGCTGCATCCTTGGTGGCCAGCTTGGCGTGCTCCTTCGAGGACTCAGCATAGTCCTCAGCCCTGCAAAGGGGTAGGAAGAGAGAAGTAGAGCAGGAAGCAAACCAGTAATCTGTCAGCTTTACATAAGTTTGATTGCTCTTGCATGCGCATTGGTTGCCTGGACACTGCGAAGTACTGATTTGAGATGCTTGGCGTAACGGTGTGGTACCTACAGGATCATCGGCGAGATCATCCAAGGCTGCAACCCTGAGAAATCTCACGTCCATGACCTAGTATTGCAACCATGAAAAGCCCGGCCATAGACTATGCAGCCGCCGCTTTGCTAACTGTGCTCTGGCACTAAGACCAACATATTACTACCAGTAAAGAAAAAGCAGTGATTAACCAAGCTGAAGACCCACAGACTGCGGAGATGAAGATCTCTGTGTGCACAGCTAACTACCATCCATGTAGGGTTGATGCACCATCTCTGCACATGTTAGTGTTCATCCCCATGGCCCTTGACCTTAGAGCACAGCTCGGCCCATGCTTAGGATCTGACCGCAAACTAACCTTTGTATCTAAAGCTTACCAAGCAAACCCATGGGAGCTAGGTTGGAATGACCATATTGCCACAGCAGCAGTTACATCGATCTAGGCTGCCCCTAGTAATGCTACGCTTCACACTAGCACAGCTGTCAGTGCTTCTAGGTAGGAAGCCCCAGACTGGTGAGAATTGTCAAACTCTTGAGAGCCTAAACACACAAGATTACCGGTGCATAGACCGGTAGCACAACACAGAGGGAGGGCAGATGCCTTGGCCTAAGTCTAATGGTCATTGCACCTGAGTACCTGACAATCAATAGGTCTATTTGAGAGCACCATTGAGCTCTACTGCTCATTGCACCCAAGCACCTGACGACCAATAGGTATCTTCTGTGGTACCACTGAGCTACAAAGGTGATTCACCGGCTAGAGGGTCTACTGCCACAGCACTTTTCCATTGGCCCTATTATGCAAGGGGTATATAGCATTAGGGAGCACTGGTGCAGCTCTATCAGAGACTGCACCTTCAGTACGCCCTCACTCCATTGGATCTATGTCCTACTTGGTAATCGCCACTTGATCAGATCCACGGTTATATTCCACTTAAATCCCCTCCTTGCTAAACACATATAGATGCCTACTAGGCTGAGCCGGTCCCATTGACGTTGCAGGTGTTGCAAAGGCCTGCGTACTCCCGGAAGTAAACCTTACTACCTTCAAAAAGCTAAGCCCATTTATCATGTACATCCACCTCTGGTAGCTATCAAGGGCAGCGGTAGCTATCATTATTGCACCCTTAACTAAGACCAATTTTGACTGCAGGAATATGCATTCCTTTCCAAAATCAGAGGTGGGTTCTAAGGTCGGTTTAAGGCTTATCCTGGCCTGCAGGGGTTACCCAGTGCCGTCTGCCTGTACCTCAATTAGGGATTGGTAGACAACAACCTGCAGACACTGGTCAACCCACGCAGCTACCCTGAACTTGCTCTAGTGCCTTCCTATCTCTTAGCAAGACCAGTCCAAACTAATCTAGGCTAAGTGCTGCTTAATTCGAATCCTTGCAGCAACAGCTCAACATAGGTAAAAGCGCCGGCAGTGATCGTGTAGGTATGTCGGCATGCAAAGCTCTCAGACCAGATGACTCGAGAGGGCATCAACAACGACACACCTCAAGACATCCACTGCACCCACTGAGCCACCAGTGATCTTGTGCAAGCAATGGCACAGAGAAAAGTGCCTTTACTGCTTACAGTCTACAATCCATGTTCATGTACAAAGAACATTTGCCAAAACTAAACAAGCTACAGTGACCTATATCCCAAGGCGCTGCAAGCGTATGTTTTCCTAATGAGCTAAGACAAACCCACAGGCTTCCGGGTGCTAGTGGCATTTCTATGAGATAGCCTTCCAACCCCACTCCACTCACCGCCCACCGGAACCCCAACATATTACCAGACTCAAGTACCAAGCACCGCTGTCCAGCAGCAGGATGAAGTACTTGTCCATGGTGTGTTCAAGCACTGTTCTGTAGGGCATAGCACCAGTGCCGTCATAAAACAATCGACCACGCTGGTTGTGGTTGTCCTCCAAATAATACACCCCCCACCCACCTCCTCAGCATCGGACCTCTTGAAGATGGCATTGTAAGCAGGCACAATCAAGGCACCACCCAGCAGCAGACCCAGCCAGTAGGTAGGATCAGTGTACCAGGGCTTGGAACTAGAGTTGCCGGGAGGGTCATCATTCCAGCCACCACAACCACGGCCAGAGCCACCACTGCCACCGGAACCACCTCGGGTGCGGGTGCGGGTAGTGCGGGTAGCAAAAGATGAGGCCGAACGAATCAGCTTGATTCAGCTAGATTCAGCTAGTGTGAATTGCTAGAGGTATTGCAACAGTTCCCCTTAAAAGAAGAGAAGTCACAGACGAAAAGAGAAGCATTTGTAGCCACACTACTGCCACCAGAGGAGGCATTACTAGCAAGCAGCACGGGTGGTAATAGGTTTTGCTGTGAGGAAAACGAGATAACAGTAGTTTTACGGGACAACAGAAGCAGCACCAGCAGCAGGGGCCAAGCCCAGAGCAACGATGGTGGCAACAACAACCATGGCAGACCACCCAGCAGCATGCAGCACACAAAGCAAAGACAAGGATGCAGCTCGGCAAGAGAACAAGGTGTGCAAGGCCCAGATGACAGCAATGAGTAGCAGGACACGCTACCATATTCCTGCAGGACATGATTGGCTGGCTAGTAGGACACAAGCAGGTAGCAGCTTAGACAGCAGCAACAGACGTCAGGCAAGCTGGGTGATAGTGCATAGGGCAGCACTATTGGGAAGGCATAGAGTGCCAAAGGCAACAGTTTAGGCATGGAAAGCTTAGGGAGTACATGGGGCAGCAGCAGCGACGATGGCGGAGACTGAATAAGGCAAGAATTCAGGCAATGGCACTCCGCATCTGGTGTTCAGCTGCAAGGTACCAACCACAGAACAACCTTGTATTACAGTATGCAGCAGAGAGAGGCCCTCCCACCATCCTTAAGAATCCCATGGATCACAGCAGGTAGCAACTGTCCATATCAGTAAGACCTAACATGGCATGTGAATTCGGAAACAACAATCCATGCATGCTCTAAAGGCTGGGAATCAAACCAACCGTAGCACATGTGGCACAGGAGATTGCTCTCAGATGCTGCCCTCAGAATGCTTACCACTGCCACCAAGAGGAGGAATGCCGCGAGAGGAAGGACGGTTGGGTCCTAGGTCAGCGTTTGGGCTTGGAACAGTGTTCATGGGACCTCCAGAGAGGTTGGTACGAGGGCCAACAGGGCCTGGGCGCACAGGACCGCCGGAAAGGTCGGTGTTAGCAGTCGTTGCGGGGCCGCCTGCTTAGTTGGCCTAGGGGCCTGGGAGGGTACTTGGTGGCATCGCTGATGCCAGGGCTGCTGGTGCCAGAGGCGCCACTGCCAGCAGCAGCTCGGATAACGACTTGCAGTGGTAGTAGGTCAGCAAGAGAGAGGGAGTGAGATCTATGCACGATAGTAGGTCAGCGAGTGAGCGCAGGGGCCCAGGATCAACACGACTCTGGAGGGCTCTGCTGTCGGAGGCGCTAAGGAGCATCTGCAAAGCCAGTGCACTTGCTCGACATTACTTGGATTCCCATCTACCTACCTACCTGATATCAAAAGAGACTTGGATCGTCAATGCCTGTTTGCCTTCTTCTGAGCAGTTTAGCTCATTTGCGGCCCATACAGCCATTCTGCATTCCGCATGGTTATGTTTGTGATTTGGCTACCCTTTGTACAGCTTCAGCCTCATGACCTATCGGTTATAAAGCAGCAGAATCAAAAACATTGCTTGCATCCCGTGACAAATCACCCCAAGTTAGCCTGCTCCAAAGCACAGCCTGCTCCAGAGCACTCCAGAAAGGAACAAGCAAATAGGACAGAGAAAGAGAGAAGGACCTACGCAGAGAAGGGGGGAAATCCCTTCTTGCATATGTTAAGGTCACAGACATACAGGCCTGAATCAACTGGGCCTGACTCTTTGCTGCACCTGATTGCATTCCTGAGATCATTAACTCTTTCTGGGACTATGCCTCACTCTTTGGCCACCGGATTGCATTGCGGAAACTCTGAGCCAGTCCTTCTGGCTCTGCCAATCGGCGAACTTGTTACTTGCTCTCCAAGCATCTAAGACCCTGCATCGACCAATACCTGCTATCTATACTACCCAAAACAGACTCCCAAAGCGGTTTTACATCATCGTCCATGCTGCTATCACCAATGGTCTTGCTGCATGGCCACCATACATCCAGGCTGCTGGAGATGCCTGCCATTTTCCTGGAATATCCGTTTAGCACAGCCTGATATCAGAAGTGATCCCTGCGTTCATTCCATTTACTTACACAACAATCTTCTCTCAGTCAGACTACAGTACTGAGCATAACATTTGTTGGCGGGTGGATAATCTACAAATCTGGCTCCTTGTTTATGGCTGCTAATGGTAGTGGCCCTATCTGAAAACTAGGTAAAGTGCCTACTACGTGGACGCGTGCAAGAAGACATTTCCCCAACTTTCTGTGTAGTTCAGAGAGAAGCATGCAGAGTATCAGCAAACCCTCTCTTTCTAATGAGCTGATTGTACATGAATTCCAATGGGCTTTCTAGAATAGCAGTACCCACACTACAGTGTATCATTCCCTTCTAAAGCCTGCTGAGTGGGTCCTACCCTGCAAGCCGGTCTATCTAGTGGTGGGTCAAACCAGTACTGATACCCACCAGGTCCATGACAGTCTGAACCACCGGGGGGAAATACCCAAGCGCCTATTCAACCATCCATAGACATTGCACAGCTTGGGTAGCCAGATGGCAACATTCAGGTGAGAGGAAGCTCATTTGCCCATGGCCATGGCAAAATCAGATTTACCTGATGAGAGGCAACATTTTTGTTAAGATATGCAAGGCTATGTAGTTTGGATGCTGGCAAGTGTCTCCTGTGGGTTCCATTCATGGGATGATCTCAAATGAAGAAGAGGAGCCCAGCCAGTATTCCGCCCACTGCCTCACTGACAGCAACCACCCCTCGCGGACGTCGGCATGAACGGACCTGAACAAGTTAATGCAACATTTCACCGGCAGGTAACAGGGGAACTTGTCTGGTACTGCAAGCGCATATTTTCCTTGTAATGATGACTGCCACCATAGGGAGTTCATTATGGTTCCAGCTAGTAAAGAGGGGGGACACGATGGTTCCAGCTGATGGAGAGGGAGGATCACTATGGTTCCAGGCGAATAGAGAGGGAGGACCACTATGGTTCCAGCTAGTAGAGAGGGAGGACCACTACATCCACAGCTAGTAGAGAGGGGACCACTATGGCTCCAGCTAGTAGAGAGGGGACCACTACCGCATCCACAGCTAGTAAAGAGGAAGGACCACTACATCCACAGCTAATAGAGAGGAAGGCTGTTACATACCCAGCCAGTAGACAGAGAACCCGCTACTTCCCCATCTTGTAGAAAATGAAGGTCGCTGTGTCCCCGCAACTAAGGGACCCTGTATGCAGTTCCAGCTAGTAGAGTGGGCGTGCTCGACATCCCCAGCTAGGTATGATTACCGTGAATCCTCGCTGGCAGGACACTTGATTGTGCTTATGGAGGTCAGCAGGACTTCCAACTTCCATTGCACAGCAAACCCCTGTCATAACGAGTAAGACAGTGATTGTATGTACATACGATGAGTGGAGCCAGGCAGCACGGAGTATGCTCCTTGTGGCCACCTGCACCCTAGTTAGTCCCACCACTGCAACTATCTCCTACCCAAGTGTGTACGCCGATTTATCGCAGTTGATCAATGTGCAACGCTCCAGAGCAGCAAGGGCATTTACTCAATACAACTGGCAATCACCCACTCTAGTGGCTTGGCTATATCACACAGTATTTTCACAACCTTGCTGTTAGTGTCCCATGGCCAGCCACCAGTGGTACGGAACTGCTTCTCACAAAATCAGATGCATGAATGGCGTTGGAGCTTGCCAATCCCGTTTAATAAAGACTATTGGTTGCGACGTACCATGGCCAACCTCCTCAGATTTCAATCCGGGATATAAAAATCATAACATCTATCTGAGCCCAGTCAATGCATCACACCAAGCTCCCAGTAAACATAGGCAGGTCTGTACACAAAGCTAGTCCCTATGTGCAGGAGGTTGCCAAAACTTCTAGTGGCAGAAATGTATTGCCATCACACGACATTGCCAAGCCAAGTTACCAAGTTATGCACGCTGACTGCAATTGACAACTTTTACCAACCAACCCAACGCCGATGCCGCCCTGACCGCCTCGCATATCACAACATCGAGCAACTATACGGAAGCATCATCCCATAGATGACAACCAACAACCACATTTATTGCACCCCCATTGCAACAGCACTTCATGTTCAAAGAGCTTGCCAGCAGACGGTAGCCACCTGGGGTATGACCAGCAATAGGTCAAAGGCCACCATTCTCTTCTATAACACCCATATCAAACGCCAGGCCTACCACCAGGACTGCAGCTAACTACAACCTCCTGAGTGGCCTGCACAAGGAACCCATCCACCTAGCTACCGCATCTCATCAAGAGTCCTGCACGGACGCAAGAAGACGCCTAACTAGGTGAATGCATTTCCAATTTCTGACCACTCATGCCTCCGATCCGTCGCAACCAACTTATAGTTCCACACAGCCCCTACCTCTTTTAATTGCAACCCCTCACCTACATCACATGGCCAGCTTAGCGTGTGTCCTGAGCGCGGTTGGCAGTCTCCCTCACATTCTCAATCCCACCCTTGGTGACATCCCTGGTAGTGTCTGTCCCCTTCTTGGTCTTGTCTGCTGCCTTGTCGACACCCTGCTCTGCCTTCCTAGCAGCCTCGTCAATGTTGAGCTTGCCCTTCACATCCTTGATGGCCTTGTCAGCCTTGCCTGCTAGCTTGTCAGCACCAGCCTTGGCACTGTCTACTGCCTGATTCACATTCTCACGGGCCCTAGAAGAAAGGGATGGGGGGTTGGGAAGGGACAGCAGCAGAGAGAGTTAGGCCCAACCACGCAAAAACACATTGGTCATGACTATTTGGAGTATGATGTTCGGTTAGAGGATTGCAAATAGCTGTGCATGTGCATACACCCAGCATCAGCTTGCAGCATGAGTGCCAATCCTGTGAGGACGCCAAACAGAGAGCCTCGGGAAACGCCATGAGCAGAAAAGGTGCTCAACAAGCAATGAAGCGGTCGTACTTCTTGGCAAAGCAAGCACGGACAGCAGGTAGCTGCGTACACGCCCCTGTCATTGAGCTGATGCAGGGACAGAAAGAGCAGTAGCAGATTAGCTGCTGTAAGCACAAACCACGGCACTGTAAAGTGCAGCTACACACATAAAATTGCATATCTTTCACAACACTTGTTATACCTCCTGCTATTAACTGGCTACTGTCTCGGTAGTGGTGACTACCAAACACTACTGGTCCTCGCAAAGTGTTTGCTAACAGCCATTACTGGATATACTTACTACTGGATAAACACTTTGCGTTTGCTAACAGCCATATCCAGTAATTAGTAATGCCTACCCCACTATGGTCCCCCACTCACTTGTCAGTCGTCTTTCTGAAGCCCCTCCTGATGTTGTCCTTTGTCTCCTTGGGGGTGGCAAAGTAAACACCTGCCAGCACAGCTGTACCCACGCCTACACCAAGACCTGCAGGAAAAGAGCAGCAGCAGCAGCAGTATGTTAGCCCCAAGAGTATGTAACATCCACGCCTGACAACACACGTGCATATAAGAGCATAGCTTCCTCTATCTACCATGCAGCACAGGTCCCAGTATCTAGGCCATCCCATCAAGGCTGTGTTTCATCTCTTACAAAGTTGCAGTACAGGATTGTCAGGATAACTAAGACAAGCAGCAGCAGCAAGCGCCCTTGGGTTTCGGAGCTTCATACAGGTTCAGCTCACCTGTGTACAGTCCCTTCCTGGTCTTCTCATCCGTGTGCTCAATCCTGTCCTCAGCATCATGGAAGGCGCCCTTCACCTTGCTCTTGGCATCAGAGGTAGCAGAGGCAACCTTGCCCCATCCAGCCTTGGCACCGTCACCAACCTGTGCATGAAATAGCAGCAGCAGCAGTTCGCGACGCAGTCGTTGTACAGTGCAGACAACTCAGTAAAGCATGCATCAGATGAAGAACTGTGGTGAAATCATGAAGCTTTGCTTCGACGCTGCAAGTTGACATTTATGAAAGCATATCAACCCTTCTTCAGAGTGAATAATTCCCAACAGAAACATGATCCCCGTAGGCTATCTATGGCAGACAAAATAGTGCTTTCCCCCTTTTCGAAGTGCTTTCCCATTTTTGGAGTTGAACCAGACGTGTACGACCTAGAAAGACCTGAGACATCACACCAGGCTAGTCACACAAGTTCCCTCGCTGCCGCACTTACATTGTCTGCAGCACCCTTCACGGCACCAGCCACAGCCTTCCCTGCTCCGCTCACAGTGTGACCCGCCTTCTTGGTGCCATGCTCAACATCCTCAGCAACTTCCTGCGATTATGGAGAAGAAGGGTCCGGGGTTGAGTGTAGGAAAGGGAGGGGATACAGCAACTGCCAATCTATAGGAAACAGCAAATATAATGAGAGGACACTTTGCCCTTGCAACGGCCGTTAACAGCACACAAAGAAAACTGAAGCATGGCCATCGAAAGCGCAAGGCTATCTAGCTCAACGGCCTCCGCCCTTGCATGCTTCATTTGCGCAAGCACCATTTCTATACCTTGCCAGCTGCCAGCACAATCACTATAGCATGAGTGCTGTTTTGTGCATGTGGCTGTGAGACCCCAAAAATTCATAGAGGAGACCGAGGCAGGAAGGCACCAAGTAGTAACTGACCAGCAAAACTGTTATGTTAACATAGGCTTCAGTATGCAGTGCCTCACCTCTCCCTTGCCCCACAGCCTGGCCCCGAAGCCCTTGGCCTTCTCCTTGGTGACGGAAGCATTGGTCTCAGCAGCTATAGCAGTGCTCTTGGCAGCATGCTCAGCATCCTCCTTGGCACCCTACAGGGGAGAAGGGAAGCACAAACAGCAAGAAAATGTCACGTATAGGCATAACTAAACCAAGCATGTATTTGGAAAGCTTCACGTTGCATGTCATGCATAGTGGACTTAGCTGCTGTGCTCAGTACCTACAGCCTTATATCATAGCAGGCCTGGGTGATGTGTACACAGCTGAGGCCGCAGAGCCCGTAACCTGGACCAGACAACTGGACTGATGGTATTTCAATCAAGGTGCCCCCAGGTTCTAACCCCCTTCTTGGACTTCTTGGTGAGCCACAAACCAATAGCAGCAGCCCTTGGGTACAGTCACCCCTGGACACTTGCAATCTAGCCCCAGCCAATACACTTGGCCATAAGTTCAGCCCCAGCCTGTGTCTAGCAGACAGAGTAACAGTTGTCAAAGGCCGCAGCCAACTGAAAGTATTCTCAGGCCACAAAACCCTTGCCCCAGCTCACCTTGCCAAGGCCCAACATCCTCTTCCACCACACCCTGCCACGAGCCTTGCCCTCATCCACAGTCTCTCCTGCCTTGACCTTGCCCTTCTTGGCACCATGCCTCAAGTCCTCTGCAGTGTCCTCAGCTGCAAGGAGGGAGCACTCTTGAAATCAGTTTGAATCCATCAAAGTGTAAGGAGGTGCAGAACCGATGCATTTTGATCCAGCAGCACAACTACCTTTTTCTTCAGGCACTGAAGCACTGCATGCCTCCGTAGAACATTTGTGCCAGCATAATGCTAATTGGGAATGGCAAACAATCAATCAATTGTGAAAGACAATTATGTGCAGAGCTGATGATCAGCCCCAAGGGGTGTAAAATGTTGCACGCTATCAGGGCTTTTCTCCCCATGCTGCAGCAGGAACCCCTTACGCCCTTTACTACTCATACATTGCCCAGCCTTCAAGCCTCTCTCTGGCTTTCTGGACCCAGGACCAGAAACCACATAGAGAAATGGACCTAAGTAGACGCGACAGTCCCACATTAATACATAGCATATTTCAGACATACAAACCCACTCTTATCTGACACGCCTCAATTTTCCCCATGCCGCCTGCACCACAATTATCCCTCAAATGTCCCACACTGCCCCAGTCAGTAACCCACAACCCACTCACCCTTGCCAACGATGGCATCCTTAGCATGACCAGCAGCATGGCTCACACTCCCAGCAGCATGTGACACTCCGTGCTGCACACTGCTGGCAGCATCAGACACACCATGTTGCACACTGCTAGCAGCATGGGACACAGCACCAGTCACTGGGTCCACAGTCTTGTGCTTGATGGTGGACAGCGCACCCTCGCTCTTGCTCTTGGCATCTTCTACGGCAGACTCAGCACCCTTCTTTGCCCCCTTGGTGGCGTACTTGGCAGAGGTTGCTGCGTCCTTGGCGGCCAGCTTGGCATGCTCCTTTGATGACTCAGCGTAGTCTTCAGCCTGCAATGGGACAGGCATGAAGGGGAACAAGCATGCAAACCAGTAATACATCAGCTTTGGACTCGCTCGAGCAACTGATTGCTACTTGACATTGGATTAAGTAGACACTGCAGGGTATGACTTCAGCTGCTTGGAGTAAACTGCAGTACTGGGCGACAACCAGCAACATTGCAGAAATTGGCGCCCTTGGCTAGACCGCAACCATGTCGAGCCTTGCTTCGCTGACCCTGCTCCGGTACTGTGGCCGTGCCGGCACGGCAGCGAAACAGATATACTATTGCCTTTCTTTATTATTCACAGAGAGGATGTGCCTTCAGACTATTCCGGGACTTGAAGCACAGGCACACAGCATGCTAAACATAGCCCCCCCCATTCTTGCCAGTCATTAGCTGTCTCTCTTGTTATCAGTGGCCTATCCAATCTCCATCTAAGTACTATGTCAGAGTAGTGTTCCTTTGTGTAACCAGCCACAAACCACCACATGAAGAATATGGATCACCACTTATGTCACATGCTCCAAGCCGAAAGACACTGCGACACAGACCCTCAGACTAAATATGAAAGCAGCAGTCATGCGCCCGCCGACTTCGTCTCCTATAAGAGGACCACTCTGTGGTCTCTACATCCTTCAATGGCTTGTCATGCATCAGAGTAGTGGCAGCACACCAATACCTTCTCCGCACTGACAAGCACAACTTTAGCAGCTAAGTCGAACCCTGCTGCAGCCGCAGCTGCTTCATCGACTTTCCCTTTTGAGTACTGCTACAATCGCTGCTCATAGAGCTACTCTGCATTTCACAACAGAGAAAGCATCTAGAGCAGAACGTGCCAGACAGACAGGCCTTCCACAGTGTCAGGCCTATAATGTCACGAGAACTAAATCTTTTGGGTTTTTATTTAAACATCAACAGCGTAAGCCCCAGACACAGATTGATGAGCAGGCGTCATGCCGACACAGGAGGTCTTTTGGTTGAACATGTGCCATGACTCAGCCATCGGCCTACCCGGACTCCTAACATTCAGGTCATTTTCATGATTTACAGTGGTTCGTTGCCAGTAGGTCCCCCAACTGGGCCCAGAACTGTGCCTGCTCACGGTGCAGGTGCTACTAATTCATGGCCTTTAGGTGCAAATGAGATCCTTCAACTGAGATCGTTCAACTACAAGCACGCACATTCCTGGTTGGGATCTGTAAGCATCCAGATGTGGCGTATGTCACACCAAGGGCACTTACAGATCCCTAGCAGGCAGTGGGGGTGTGATTGACATTGATGTGAATACCGTACATAACCCGCATGTAAATCTCACTGGTGCTCCCAAAGCTAAGCCAATCCATCATGTTCAACTGCACTGCTGATAGATGTTGAAAAGCATCTCATTTGGTCCACCACGCAGGCTATTGGATAGGGTCAAATTATACAAAGAACATTCGCATTGGCCAGCAACACAGATGGACTCCCTAGGTAATCCTGGGCTGATTTTGGCATGCAGTAGGTACCCAGTGCTGAAAGTCTGCCAACATCTCAATTAGATGGGGAAAACCAGGCAGGCACTGGCCAACTTGCGCAGCCACCCTGGACTTGAGTCTATCTTTTCTAGAGTCTCCTACCTTTTCTAGCGCTTGGCTATCTACTCAAGTGTCTTGCTATCCATTCACCACCAGCTCACGCTAAGCTAGGTATGTGCTGGCTCACATCCTTGCAGCTCGTTATTTGCTCAGGCACAAGTAGAGCAGCATTATATGGGTGTGAATTGAGTCCAGCTTTCCAAACAAGATGGAGAAGTCAATCAGGGTCACACCCACTCCAGTAGGAGTCACTGCACCCACCGCAGCCACAAGCAATCTCGTGCAACCAAGAACACACCCAAATCTGTCTTAGCTGCATGAACGTTCAAGCCAGCTTCATGGGCTTCTCTAAAACCCAAGTCTAAAAAGGTTGGACTACCCTACATAGGGACTACCTCATGCTGCTGCAAGAGCATGATTTTTATACGTCCAGCCAAACCTAACAACTTCTGGAGTCCCGGTGGCGGCAAGTACCCAAGTACCACCATACCATTCAGCCCCAATTCACTCACCACCCAGCCAGAAGTCCAGCCTTTTTACCAGGAGTAAGCACGGATGAAAAACCAATCCGTAGAGCAGCAGCACAGATCCGTACAAGGCAAAGCACTGCTGTTGTCATACAACCTCGCGTCGTGTAATAGAACTTCGCCCATAGAAGCTCCCTGTCCCCTTGTCCCCCAAAAGTGCCTTAACTAGACTTATTAAGAAAGCTTTCTGAATGCTTTCTGCATCACCTGAAGCCCTGCATCCCACCCACCTTATCAGCGTTGGACCTCTTGAAGATGGCATTGTAAGCAGGCACAATCAGGGCACCACCCAACAGCAGACCCAGCCAGTAGGTAGGGTCAGTGTACCAGGGCTTAGAACCACCAGAGCCGCCGGGAGGGTCGTCATTCCAGCCACCAGAACCACGGCCGGAGCCACCACTGCCACCACTGCCGCCACCACGACCACCAGAGCCTCCTGAACCACCTGCAGGGAGCAACAAATGAGGCAAATGGGATCAATGGCACTATGACTAGATGCGTTATTGAGTGTCCCCCTGCTGATAACCAGAATTCAAAACAGAAACAAAAACATTCAGAGTCAATCAACACTATTGCGAGCAGAAAACACTGTAGAATGGGGATAAAGACCAATGCACATGAGTCGCAGAAAAAACACGCTCTGCAATCATACAAGAAGAAACAGCCAGAAGTATTTGCAGCTCTCAGAAAGCAACAACAGTTGCAGCAGCAGAGAGCACCTGCAAAAGACAGGGCAGTAACTGCGCAACAACAGCAGTGGCAGATTCATGCAGCATTACGATGACGCACAATGCAGAGAAGCGGACACATGACAAGATTGAACGAGCTGTGCTAGGCCCATATGCCAGCAGGGAGTAGCAACGCATGAGTACTTCTTTCTGCAGGAAAACATCAATACAGCAGCAGTAGCAGGACAAGTACCGGAGCAGTCCACTGGACTGGATTGACTAGATATAGGGGCAGGGGGTAGGGGCAACTACAGCAGCAGCAGAATCAAGCAAGCCAACCAAGCAACAGCACATATGGCAGATCTGTATGGAAAGCGGAAGTGCCAAAGGATCACAAATTAGGCACGAAGAGTACACGGAGCAGCAGCATTTGATGAGAACGGCTGAGACAGGCCGGCAGAACATGATGGGCACCGTCAGATGTGCATGTCTTCTGTTCTGCTAATCAGGCAGCAAGCAAGGCATGCACTCGTGCTGCAGCAGGCAGCAAACAAGGCATGCACAGCATGCAGCAGGGGAGACCCTTCCATACCAGATCACAGCACATAGCAGCTGTCCATACAGCGGAGCCCTGACATGGCATGCAACTTCAAAAGCAGCCATCCATGCATGCTTAAGAGATTTGGAACTCGACAAACAGTAGCCTTTTGCAACAAGATTGCGTCCTAAAGTTTCCCTGAAAATGCTTACCGCTGCCACCGAGAGGAGGGATGCCGCCAGTTGATGTGCGGGGGGGTCCTAGGTCAGCATTGGGGCTTGGACCAGTGCCCACAGGACCGCCGGTAAGGTCGGTTTTACCAGTCAACACTGGACCGCCTGGTTGGCCTAGGGGCCTGGGAGGGTAGTTGGTGTCGCTGATGCCAGGGCCGCTGGTGCCAGAGGCGCCGCTGCCAGCAGCAGCACGGATCACGATGCTGCGACGGACTTGTAGGGGCGGTAGGCCAGCGACCGAACGAAGTGGGCGGGCGTTATTGACGCGACCCTGGAGGGCCATGGTGTTGGAGGCGGTAAGGAGCATCTGCAAAGCCGAGTGAAAGAGGTGCAGTGAGTAGACCAGCAGATAACTGCGGTATGAAGTGAGTGCAAGGGCACGCAGCGCGTGCTTCCAAGGCTCTGCTGATTATACGAGCTGCCAGATTGCATAAAACGTATGAAAGGGTAGCAATGCACATGGGAGATGCCCTACAACAGCGAATGCAGACGCTTTGCAAGGGCCAGATCCTGCCAAAGCTGCTATTGGTCGGCTAGGATCTCGAATTAGCAAGTGCCCTGCAAGCTAGTTAGTCTACCCCTCCTGCTGCTCGAATTAGCAGCCTTACCTTATTTGCAGTTGTATCTAACGTCTATTGGTACAATGTGCAAACCTGTAACGTCTGGGAGTGCAGGATATCTGAATCTGTATTCCCGCAACTCTCCCTTGGACAAGCCTTCTGTCGAAAATGCAAATGTATAGCAGTTGGAAGGGAAGCAAACGTCTTCAGGGACGCGTCGCTGTAATATATGCCTGAATGCACGCCTGAGATCACTGCAAGCAGAGTACGGGAGCTTGAAGCAACTTAGGGCTTATAACCAGCAAAAGCTAGCTGCTCCGAGGCAACAGGCCACCCTAGGGCTTTGCGTCGGCATGACGAATCGCGTTCGAGGTTACGACGTCAGAGGTTGTAGTGCTTGCGAACTTCATCGTTCCAAGATACCCCACGTGGCAAAAAGCGACTGCGAAAGCGTCCAAGGTAGCGTCATTAGCCGAGGCGCGAGTCATGCGTCGGTTGCCAATCTGCAGCAAAATATCTCCGTACGAAGCAATGTCCGGTCAGCTGAAAGCTGCCTCTATGAGACTTGGCCACCGTGCAGGGGCGTCCCTTTACTGTTGAGAGCCGATAGTTCTGTTTTCCAGATGCAGTCCGCACCTGTTTTCACTCTGGGTGCAGCCAGCAAACCCGAACCTGTCGAGCGTTGCTCGCTCCGTCCCGTTGGAGCTCTGCAGGGCGTTATATATCCTAATAGCCCTTTAAATTAGCGACGCTTCTATCGGGCTAGTCAAGTTAGACCTGCAATAGCTCACTGTTACTCCTCAGCTCAGTGAGCCCATTCTCGAAGGGAAAAGCTTTGCCATTCCGGCTCTTGTGCAAGGCGCAGCTGTTTAGATTGCTGCATTCCGCCCAATGAACAGCTTTCACTGCCAATAGTCCCGAGATAGCACCCCAAGCGCCCAAGGAACCGCAGCTCTCCTGACAACCCCGGGACACCTACCCGTGTAGACCTCCAAACTGCGCGTCTACAGTCAGAGCAAAGATGCTGTCCTTAAAAGATCTGCTCCTCAACAATCCCTCCAAGCTCAACTGTGTCCGCATGCACAGACATGAGGGGGCATGCGCCAAGTAAGCTTACATATGGCACTTTCAGCACGGTCTGCAGCCTGAATATGCACCATCTCAGCAGCAGCAGCAGCAGCATAATGATACTCTCAAGATCATCCTTGGCAAGATACACCCATAGAATCATTTACAGGAAGGAAGCAGGTGCTGTTGCAGCACTCCCTAAAACATGGTGCCGCTCATGTCATCTGAACTGCAGCAGTGCCAAGAGGTGACTAGGATAAGCATCCTAGACTAGGATAAGCATCCTACAAACAGCACTGCCCCTGCTACCCCTTCCAAATCTACTTCCTTTGCAAGATCTCCTGCAGGCCTGCGGGCCGCTTTTAGTTCCCCTTCTTGCATCTCCATTGAATGCACACAGCTACTATCAAACAATGCGAACTTCTGTCACAAAATGCGTCGGCAAAGTCACAACTCTACTACTAACCAACAATGTCTCTGTCAGAACTGTACTTTGCGCGTCACATCATAAATGAAAGTACAACCAAATGTCCAAGGCATCCTACGGCAGTGCAATTTCAACATGCAGCACCCGTACACTCATCACAACAAGGTGCTTTTGTGTAACTACAAGGCAGTAAGATGTTCAACTGACTCAACAGAGATATTAAATGCCATACTGGCAATGGCTACCACCCTCTCCAAGCTTGCCATCAAATCATCAGCACCATTGCTGTCCATCCCAGATGGTGTCATCCATCAAGAGTACAATCAAAGCTCACTGCCCCATTGCCCCTCTTCTCTTAGCTGCATTTACTCAGCTCAGAGTTGCACTGTGATGAAGTGCATGCCTTTAGCAGGAATAGCCAACTGCTTGAGACCTGCTGCATGTGGGATGCTTGTTAGCCACACTGTAGTAACCCAATGCATATTAGGTGCGGTCCCATGAAAGATACATCAGTGCGGCCCCAAAAATTTCAAGTCTGCCGCAAGCAGTGTATACACAGAAGCGTGGGGGGGGGGGGCATCCCTCAAGATTGCATGTAGCCAAAAATGGTAATAAGCTGTCATCAAACTCCAGCAACAATGGCAGGTGCTTGGATAACCTAATACGATCCACATGCATACTGACAAACCTCTCACCATCCCCCCTGTACAGATGAAATGGGGCCTAACATGTGCCCCTGCAGCACAGGCTACCATCGGCCTGTGGTCCGTCAGACAAACGCCACAAAATGCAAGACATGTACAGAGGCACAGATCCCCCGCAACCCAGACCAAGCCATGCCCCCGAGGGACCCCCTGCTCGCTGGCATCCATTCAATTCTCCTGGCACCATAACACAAGCACCTCTCTCCCCACGCCTTGAACCAAGCCCATAGACATACACAGTCACTAAAACTCAAAAGGAAAGCCCCACTAATAGGGCATTGCACTACTAGTTAGTAGTCATTGCACTACTAAATGGCTCAGCTGCAACAAGGTCACAGTTCGGCAAGACTGATTCAATGACCCCACCTAAAGATGATAACCCTCCTCCTGGTTTAATCAAGGCACGCAAGGCTGTTCCCGAAGCACTACGGCATGCGCCTAAAAACATTGCAATCAATTATTCAAAATGACCCTTTTCATTGACCTGTGCTGGAGACTGGCCAAGACATGGTCCCTAGCTAGAGCCTTCGCAGATTTGCTTTCTCCCTCTCCCCTTCCAGACTTGCCCATTTGCACAGTGAGACTACCCACTGCATGGGTGTGCTGCCATCAACCTCTCAATCCGCCCTGCTTCATCAAAACAAGCAGTCTGACCCTTCCCACAGCACAACATGTGCCTGAAAACACCGCAAGCAACCTCAGAACAAACCCTTCCCCATAAACGCCTGCAGGAGACTGACCAACACATGGTCTCTTTGCACATTAGCTTTTCCTCCCTCCCTTTCCCCAACTTGACTCTTCACATAATCAGACTACGTACTGCATGGGTGTGGTGCCATCCACCTTGAGAAAACAGTCCCCAATCAACCTTTGCTTGAGCCTGACAAAGGGATGACGTCTTTGCACATCCGCTCTTGTCTATCCCAAACTTGCCCTCGTGTTTTGTCAAACTACGCACTGCATGGGTGTGCTGCCATCCACCTCTCAATCTTATCCACAACGTCAGGTTGTAAGGAAACAGCCACTGACAGGCCCCTAACACCTCCTATAAGTACAGCCCGCAAGTACCGCTCATCACAACCTCCGCTTGCCCCTGTTTGCTCACTTCCCCCGCCGCTGCTGCTGCTGCTATCGCTGCTGCTGCTTGCATCAGTATCACCGCTCCCACTCTCTCCCCCACCTGATGATTCTGCGTCTGACAGAGCAATGTTGTTCCCGGCATCAGGATCCGGGGCGCTGCTGTTGCTGCTGTTGCTGCTGCTGCTGCCACTAGCACCATCAGCAGCAACAAGAGCCTTCTCAGCAGCAGCAGCAGCGGCTTCAACACCATCGGTACTATTTGTTAAACCTGTTGCATTAGTATCCGACCCAAGATGCATTGCATTACTGGGACCCCCACTGGTATAATTCCCCTTGCAATTTGGCCCAAATGTCCACATTGGCGCCCCTGAAACACCCGGCCGGCCCATGCAGCTCGTACCGAATAAGTTATTGCCATCTGCGGAACCAGCATACCAACAATGCTGGTACCACACCACACCCGCCAAAGGGTACCCAGCATAATGTAACCCACAGGTGGGTATGAAGTCCGGCGGGACAGCTTCAATCTTGAAATGCCCTACTTCCTTACGGACGGATCGTGTCAGACTGATGACTGAGATATCGTATGAAGAGTCGTCATCGTTTGCAAGCAGTGATGACACCGAAACGGCCTTGGAGAAGTATACACCAAAAGGGGTGGAATTGCCCCGAATTGTCCCTGGGGTGAAGATCCAATCGGGTTCAACGACGATCTGACCTGGCGGGCCGAAGAAGGGAGGGGTGCTGAGTAAACAATGTCCTGCCGTTAGGACGTGACAGGGGCTAATCAAAGCTCCGGTACACCTTCCGCCTTGACTGCTGTAGAGCTCACCGATAGCAGTGAAGGGGAAGGCCGTGTTGTTGGAAACAACGGTGCCGGTAATGCCATTAGTGGCAGCCGGTGGGGCACTCTCCCTTGGGCATTGGCTGGCCCTGATACCTACTAAGGGGTTCCTGCTGCTGTTGAAGAGAGAGCTGGTGTTCGTGCTGCTGCTGAGGTTGCCAGGCAAGCTGTTGCTGCTGCTGCTGCTGTTGTTTGGGAGGGGCTCAGCTGATGAGGTGTTGGTTGTTGTAAGATCTGCTGCGCCATTCACAACTACAACTGGTGCTGCTGTTGCATTGGGAACAGCAGCAGCAGCAGGGGTTGCTGTTGTTGTAGCTCCTGGAGCTGCTGTTGCTGCTATTGCTGCATCCGGGGATGTAGATACATCGACAGGAGTAGCTACAGCAACCACACTAGCTGCTAGGTCCTGTGCCGGTGGAAGGGAAAGATCTGACGCTGCATTGCTGCCTTGGTTTGCAGCGGTGGGTGGTAGCATATTGTTATAATTCACCCCTGCTGCTGCTGCAGCAGCAGCATCACCGAGAGCGGTAGTACCACCCGCATCCTCTATGCCTGGACTTTCTGACGTTGATAAGACTGTTATATCGCCGCTTGGCTGTTGCTCTTGCTGCAAACGACGTGGGAGCTTAAGCGCGGGGTCGTGCCAGGAAGGAAGGTGAAAGGATACGGCTGAGCAGAGCTGGGAATGCGATAATGTATATATGGCTAGCATGCAAAGGAAGATGCATCGATAGCACGCTGCTCTGCTGCTGGCAAACGCGCTCATTTCAGCCCTTTATTGTTATAATATATAGCGGGAGCACAAGTTGGCTGCAGGCAGTCTGGCGGACCACACAGGCCCACGAAAAACTTCAATGCATGCTATGTATCCGCTTCTATGTCTTGATGACAATGCAAACACAGTCGAGACTCCGTAAACAATGAGTGGTCGGTTAGGCGTCCCTGAACCTCATGCTCGCTCCTGCGTGCCTCTCAGGTCTGCCGCTAGCTGTAGTCATTGCAGTTGGAACCGTACTTGATGCCGCACTTGCTTCATGCCAGCACGTTGCAGAACAAGACATTTCGACTCAGTTGAAAGAATTGAGGACAGTGTGGTGGTCCAGCGGATCAGGGTTCACGAGTAGCGCCAGTTGCCCCGGCTGAGCCGGGGTTGTCTGACAGACCGGTCCAAGGTAATGATTCATGCGCCGCGAGCCGCGGTCATGACCTCGTCGCCTGTCACCCCGCGGCGCCACTGGCGGCCTCCTGCCGCCGCTCGCGGCTCGGAGGGGTCCCTCACTAGGCCGGCAGTGCAGCCGGTCCTCCTGACATCAGGCAGGCACGCAGTGAAGACGGGTCCCCATCCGTCAGGTCCCGGGGCCCCGTACAACTGTGTCTCACAATGATAGTGTGAATAGTTCTCCTGTATGCGGGTGCTGCCCAAACAAAGCTTAAGCCAAGTTGGGCGGTGCTATGCAGGACCTGTGAACCACACTGGAATTTTGATGTTCTTGCTGTTCCACGGCCTGCTCACAGTGCTCACGTGCTCACAAACTCACAAGTCCTTGTAACAAGTTTATTCGATACACTGACTAGTTCTGCACATGTCATACGAAATGTCCATCGGCTAACCCCGCTCACATAAGCTCACAATTATGCCTTCCCAACACCAGACAGCAATGCTGCCAGCTGCTGTCCAGACAGCTAATGCAGTCTTCAAGCTTCCATTGCCGCCCTCTCGGCTGCTGATGATGTTGCTGTGCTGCCTGAAGGCCCGCCCATATGTACTTCGCTCAGTGCACTAGTAGTGCCAAGTAACCAAGGGCTGGGCCAGAGGACTACACAGAGCCTGAGCAGCAGTCAAAATCCACCACAAAAGAAGGGACATGCTTATTGAGCTGAAAGCGATCCATAATTCTACTGGCACATGGTGCTCTTCAACGGTTAAACCGACATGCTGGTGAATGTGGTTCTTGCTGTGTGATCTTGCAGACATATACAGACATGAACATAGCAACCAGGAAATATTAAGCATGAGTGCAGCAAACATGCCATGCTACCTATCAAGCATAGCTCCATCTGCCAAGGATAGGACCCAGGCCTATCAAGCATAAGGTACCACCGATCAGACCTATGACATAGCTCAGGCATGCAACAGCACTACCACAGCAGCAACACATCAAGCATCTCCTGGTCAGCTCAAGGGTTTTCTTCAGCATATTAGCTCTTCTCTTCACAGCTTCCACGTGACTTCACATGGTGGGGACAGTTGTTTTGCATGCAATTGACCAGATAGTACTTTTATGCAACCGACAGGGAGCGCTTCTCCCTCTTGGCACCACCCAGTTTCATGACCCAGCAAACACGTACCAGGCATTTACCAGGCCGTCTCTCTCAGCTGCAACATGCAATTTGCCAATCAATTTGCCCATGTGAATGCAGGCACCGGTTTGCAATACCATAGCGGTTCCGCCTTGCTACGACTTGCTATCGCACTACACTATTAGGTAGAAACATAGGTTATATGACGTTGCTGGTAGAATTCGGCCACTTGCTGAAGTAGTGTCAGGAGGAATGAATGCGAGGCCCAAGGCACGTACATAGTTGTTAGCCGCGACATGTGCAATGTGAGCTAATGGGCTTATTCCCGGGGTTGGCCAAATAGATTGGGGGGCTCTTGACATTGATCACATCATCAAAATACTTGCAAGATCCACCTGGTCACCAAACTCACATGCTAAGTGTTCTCAACATCAGACAGCATTGCCACCAGCTGCCGCCAAAGCATGAGGTCCTTGCGGCTCAGTGGCTCCCCCAGCTGCTGCAGTCCAAGATGCACCTGCCGTACAATGTGATAAACCCCTGCACACAACTTGCTCAAAACGATCGCCAAGCTTTCAAGGGCAACCCCGATGGGCACAGAGCCTGAACACAGGAAGCAAGCAGCAGGATGATGACCTCAGTGACCATGCGGTAGTTCATCCAGAACACACCACGGATGGTGGCACAAGGATGAGACGCTGCAGGAGAGACTAGGTGAATCACCTGCCGATAAGTGAAACAATAGGTATTAAAACCTGTTAATGGCACAACCAGCTTAACTACTGGAGTTTGAAGACGAAGTTTCAACTGATGGACACTGAAGCCGCCTCCTATTTAAAGACTTGTGTACCTGTGATGACATCAAAAGCTAAGAGGCACTTGTACTGCAGCGTGGAGTTTTGACAAAATAGGGCTTAGCTTTGGCCTCTGTGCGTGGCTTGGCCACAAAAAGGAAATGCTGGCTACAGAAGCCATACCAGTTGTGCTATCAAAACAGCACTGGAGCTCACCGCTGTCACAATCTGCTGCTGCTGCACACTTCAGCTTTAAGTAGTCTGCCAGTATCTGCTGTAGCTGCTGCTGCTCAGCTTGGGCCACCAGGTCACGCCTAGCAACTGGACTGTTGCCGTCTCCCTCAGTTCGGACGCTAATTGGCGCAGGCAAGCCTCCTTCACCTGTGGTTGGCAACCAGCAGCAATAATTTCACTGCTCAGTCAAGATGCCCATAGTTACCACATAATCTTGATCACTAGCATGGCATGGTTTCTTTAAAACCAGGTTCCTATGCCGCCAAGTGTTCTGTGTGCTTACCAATGGTGACCGGACTGAACCCTGCTAAAAAGGCATGTAGTGTGAAAATGATGTCTTCATGTGGTGGTATGTTTCAGAAGCTGCCCCAGTGCGAGGATGCCTTTGAGCAATGCAATAACATGGCTTTTCCTTCCACATGCAGTCCATGCTCGCACATCAAAATGTCACACTCATGCCGTTATGACGAGCCCATGTAGAACAAGGAAACAGAGACATGTGCATGCCATCGCTAGGTAACTTTGCCTTGCCTGCTGGGCGATTCATCTCCCTAAAATGCATCCATTATTTACCTTCCAATGAGACGTATACAGCACAGCATGTCTGATAACATACAAACAGGTTACCTTCATGCCAAGTCTCACCTCTACGGAGTTTCCAGCCACCTTCTCATTACGAACCCAGTCCCCTATGTGCAACTGAATTGATGGAACATGCACTAGGGCCTGTGCTAGGCCTAGCACAGTCACTGCAGGCTCCGGGTAGGTGAGAGCGAAACACCTCAGTGATGAAATACCAGACAGGGACGAGTACCCCACCGATCCCGAACTTCCTGGCATGAGTCTTGACACCCTCAGGGAGGTCAGAGTATGCAGCTGTTGCAAACACACCAAGCCCCCCGAAAGCGTAACCCTATCCGTCCAGAGCAGCGTGATGTCTTTCAGCTGCGGGAAACTGCTGACCTCTCGCATGGTGGCATCTGTCACACTATTGCCACTGAGAGTGAGGCTGATGAGGTGAGGCAGAGTGGTACTGCTACCTTGCTGGCTAAGCTGCTGGTCTTGCTTAGCGATGTTGTCAATGCTCAACCTTACCAGTTGTTCTGGGAGGTCTGCTAAAGTCGCGGGTGAGTTGCAACCCTTCAAAACAAGCTGCGTGATCTGCGTAAGCTGCTGCAACGGCTGTGCTGCTTCTTCTAAGCTAGCACCTACGAGCTCCAGGGACCTGAGCATTGGCAAGCCTTGCAGCTTAACCAGCACGATGCTGCATGGCTGCTTGCTGCACATAAGCACAAGCTCCACCAGCTGTTTCCCACCTCCCTGCTCAAACCAGCCCTCCACCTGCTCTATACGGCATGGGGTGTATCAGGCCCACAGCAGGGTGATCCAGGTCTGCCGAATATATATTCACCCCCTCTACCTGCTGCAGTTGCTCTTTTCCAGACAGGATATCTAGAGCTCGGCGGTTAAAGGAGCAGTAGGTTCCTGGCCCCATCCGCTGCACCCTGAGTACCCGCAGCCGTGGTAGTTTCGACTGCAGCGCTGCACAGTCACCTGTCTCCAAATCATACATGCCGGTTTCCGAGACCGAAAGCTCCTCGACAAAGTCGAGGTACTGCATGGGCGCATCGAATGCCTGCAGGTCATCTACGTCCAGGCTGGTTAAACTGGTCAGGCCTCTCCAAGGCGATGCGTCATAAGCTGACATGCCACTAGTCAATATCAGCCTTCTGAGCTTTAGCCTCTGCAGCTGTGGGGTGCTGGTGGGGATGCTGGAGAAGAAGGACGCTGGGACGTCACATTTGTTGAAGCGTACACTTAGGTGCTGCAGCTGATTGCCATTCCGCTGCAGCCAAGAAGAAAGCTGCTTCACTGCATTGAGGTCCTTCAAGGACACATCTAGCCCTGTGCAGATGTTGAGAGCTGCCAGTCGCCACCTGTGACTGACACGTGTGAAGATGCCACACAGGTGCCACTGCTGCTGCCTGGTGCTTGCAGATAGAGCCTGCTCCTGGTCCTGCTGTTCCTCGTGCCCCTGCTGCTGCTCTTGCTGCTGACTGATGCCACTGGCCCTGCTGAGTATGTCAGCCAGCAGGCTATCAGGGAGCTCACCAAAAGAAGGTGAAGTCATCTTTCAGCCCTGCAGAGGTAGCAAGAGCGGGATTTGGGCCCAGTCGAATCAGGCAAATTGCTTAGAGACCGTGTCCCTCTGCAAAGGTCATAAGTCTCAAGCATGTCAGGCAGAATTCCTGCGTCCTGTTCATGCAAGATACATCACAAATGTCTTGCCACAACCGCCGCAATTTGGGCAGAGGTTTTGAGATGAGGCTGATGGCTGAAATCTTCTGCATGCCATTTCCCTGACAGATATTCTTTGGATGGTTCCTGGCACCCGAGAATGTACGAATGGCCCAACCCGAGTTGTCGTTCATGCAGTAGAGAGGATGACTGCATGAATTACTGCATGGGATATCGATATCAAAACCAGGAAAACAGCCTACCTTACTGGGTGGCTTGCGGCGCTGCTATCGTTTCAGTTCTGTGCTGAGCGCGGCCATCAGACTGATTGATTCGTTTGACGCAGCGCAAGGCACGGTCCTGGGAGACACATGCAACTGTGCAAGGGGCCTGTGGGCTGTGCCACGAGTGTCAGAAGTCCAAGCTGGAGCATTAATCTCCCGAACAGCTGCCGCGCTAGAACTCGAGGTATGGTTGCTGCATCGACACTGAGCTGCTAGGCTGGTGAACTGAAGTGAACTGATTTCGAGTGAAATGAACTGAATTCGAGTGATGCACATCTGACACACATGCCACCCTTTGGTACCAAGCTGGACCACTGATTGCGCTCGGTTCCACGCGTGCCCTTGCCGAAGCGCAGAAATATATATGACAGTCAAGAGATGGACGATGAGGCAGTTGAACCTTGTTGAGAACTTCGCACTCCGTACTCTGTACTGCTGAGCCAGCCACGAAGCCAAGGTAGAGCCACTTGCTGAGTGCACCTCGTTTGCTTTCCGGATCAAAGACTGTCACGAAGCGAACTCCGGTCTCATGCTTGACTGTTCTATCCCTCTGTTCCGAGTGCGACCTCCCTAAGGTCCACCAGAATAGTCGAGCAGAAGAGTCTGGCCTGATGGTGGTTTGGACGGACGCTTGCCTCTCCAACAACCATCCTTGTCATGCGTTCCATCGCAGTTCTTTGGCTTGTCAACCTTGTTTGCCTCAACCATATATCAGCAGGAAGTAGGCCTATCAGACTGCAGCAGAGGGAACTGCAGGCACGTCAAACACACGAACAGAGATGCAAAGCTAGTACCAGAAGTCAATAACGCATCATGAACCGTCATCAGGACTTTGGTGCCCTTCTAGTTGCTGCCTATTTTCTTTGCAATCGCCCGCAGCTCAACTGCTTTGTCAGTATTTCTACCTACCTCCTAGGGATCTACTGCCCAATAATAGCCAGCAACCAGCTTCAACCAGCTCACCCCTTGCAATACCCCTTACTGCAGGTCAGTCTAAACAGGGGCAGCCTATATCGGCCAGACACCCCACCAGGTACTTCACACAAGAGCAGCAACGCAGAAGCTCCACATCCCTGCAATATCCAGGCATGCTAACCCACCCTATCCTCCTCCTGACAGACATTCACGATAAGCCAGAGCCCGTTGTCTTCGTTGGCAAGCTGGGCATTGACTGTGGCCCCTTAGCCCGCCTAGCAACATACAAAGAAGCACAGCAGCACAGGACCAGCATCTGCTCTTTACCAGCATCAGGGCCCTGGGCTACAGTGAACTTGGCAGCTGGAGGGGCTTTCTATGGCAGTGGAAATGGCTGTGAAATCAGGGCCAATGATACTCAGTACCCGTTCCCAAGGCCTCTCTGTGTTCAAGGTGGGTTTGCATGGGGCAGGTTTAGGGTTTAGGGTTTATGCCACACATGCCTGTGCCCTTCCAGCAGCTTGACTTGAGCCATATCACGCCTCCTGTAGCAGCCAAAGTAACTGCAGTGGCATAATGCTTCAACCATTAGCTTTAGCTGGCACTCAGCCAGAAACTGGCTTCTAAAGGTTGGTCAGCCAGAGACTGGCATGGTGTACTGCTGACAGCTTTTGCATAGCGGTTGGGCCAAATTGTTCACAAAAAAAGGACAGACACTTTGCTTTACCCACATTGCACCTGTCCAAATGGTATAAAACCCCTGTGAAACATTTCTGCAGCTCCTTCGTGCTCAAGCACCAGTCATATTTTGCTCGTTTACTTCTTGGCACACCACCCCAACTAGAACCCTGTTTACTTCTCTCCAGCTGCTCCAGGGAATACCGCGGACACAGCCAGTGGTACATGTTCCCCTGCTGCTAACCTCCCAGTGGGCATTGCCAACTGCTCCTCCTGCTGCAGCAGCAAAAGACGCTTGTCCTGCTGCACATCCCATGTTTTGCCCCACACCAGACTCTTCCTTTTGCATAACATCAATTAGCGAAACCCTTTTGCAACTTCCATGTTGGATCCTACTACTATTAGTATAGGATTGTACTTTGTGGTAAAGGAAATGAATTGGATAAGTGGATTGCTCCCTGCTTTTACAGGGAATAAGAGTATGTCCTGCTGTCCCACCCTTACATTGGCAAAACATCAGCTGCCAACTACCTCTTGCAAATGCCCTGTCGGACTCTACTAATCCCTTGGTCAGACCAGTGATTGTTGCTTCTGCTTTCCTAGGTAATGCCAGCAGCAGCATCACTAATGGGACCGCAGTAGCTTGTCCTCCTGCTCCCACGCTCCCAGTGAGCAATGGCAATTGGCCCTCACGCTGCAGCAGTACAGACAGGGGGAGCATATGTTCAGCTAGCTGCGATGATGGCTACACTGGGACAGTCATCTCCATTTGCAACAACGGCGTTTGGGAGCCTGCTACTGGATCATGCACCAAGAAAGGTATGCCTCGGATTTTGTGCTAGCTTATGGTTTTGGGCAGTAACGTGACAGATGGGGGGGTCTGTGAGGTTTAATAACAGCTGACATTCATGCAATGGTAGTTTGGGGACACTGGAGAGGTAGAGATGGTACGGTTGGAGAGGGCTAAGCTAGGTTGGAGAGGGTTGGGTGATTGATTCAGTATTGGCGCTGCTTGTGTTGGAGAGAGCATTTGCATGTGTCACAAGAACTGCAGTTTTGGGATGTCGGGCAGGGTGGAGTGTCGTAGCTTGTCGTCATCATGCTGCGCTGCTCACGGAAGCAAAGCACTGCAGAGACTGGGTATCGGGAGCTTCTACATGCTGATGCCTGAGTTGGTAGACGGATTTGCCGCTATTGCATCACTTCCTTAAAGACATATGAATGGGCTGTGGTGCTGCTCTAAAAAGTGGCTCTATAAACCTCTCTTTCCTAGTAAATAAATCGGATCAAGTAAACCCTACAAGTGCTGCTCTATGAACCCTAAATCCTACCAGAGAAGCACTAAGGCCCCCGTCTTTCCTGCAGTAGCAAACAGTCCCTCCTCAAGCATGCTTCCCCCAGCAGCTGCGCAAGAGTACCGCTTATATGGTCCGACAGACCAGCAGCAAGAGATTAGAATAGTCACAGTTTATATCACAGAGCCAAATCTATTGCTACACCCATACATGGGCCCCACCCTCAATTTTATACAGGGGGTGGGGTTTGGGGAAAGCAATTCACTCTCCTTGCCTAGTTCGCACCAATGTGCTTCATCTCAACATTCCGCCTCAGCATCCTTCATTGAAGTGAATGTGCCTGTGCTTGCAGAACGTCCGCCAGAGTTCTTTGTGGGCACCACATTGACTGAGTGTGGAGCCTTTGCACGGCTTGCCACATATTATGAAGCCCTGCAGTACGAGATAGAGATACGAGCCTTACCAGGCCTAGGCCCCTTGGACATTGCTAACCTTGCTGGTAACAGCTCCTTTGCTGGGAGTGGTTACAGTGCACAAGTGAGGGAACGAGACAGGGGTGGCCCTTACCTAAAATCAATATGCATATCTGGTAAGTTTTCAACGTTCCTCAGAAGCAAGCATGTTGACATAGCATAGCAGGCATTTAGAATTCTGAGGGCTGTCTCTCCCGCTCCCCCCTGCCAACGTCAGGGGTGCATTTGATTGCCACGTTGTCCTTGGTGCTAATTAACAGCGGGTGTTTGTATACAGTGGGAGTCTGCTGCTTGCCTGGGTGGAGTACAATGTTTGTATCCACTTGCGGTAGACCTGACAACCTGGCGGCCTCCACAAGCGGATCTGCCAGCTTTTCTGACTGCTTACAATGGGGTGGTTTCCATCCTGCGGTTCTCCCTCACTTGCTTGGCGTGTCAGCCATAAAAGGCATACAACTTTCACCAGTTGTTGCTACCCTAGCATCACCTGCGGTCAATCATGATGCATGACTGGTTCTCATCAAGCAGATCACAGTAGTAAGGCCTTTCTTGCAGTTCCCTGTTCCTTCACAGCCCTCCGGCCCCTTTGCATCTAGGCCCCTGCGTCTCCCCTCCCATCCATAGGATTGTGGAGCTCACTTTGCATCAAGTATGTCAAATCCATGAGCCTCTTTTGCTGTTCCCACCTGCAGGTTTTCCTCAGTACTGCATCATATCTCCAACAGGACCAGTGGGCAATGGCTCCTGGCCTTATGAGTGCCCCGATACCAGAGTGGGGGCCAGATGTGCAGCTACATGCAACAGCGACTACAATGGTACAGTTACCTCAACATGCATCAATGGCACCTGGAGTCCGGCCAATGGTACCTGCACCTACGGTGAGCAACTGAAGTAGTGCTGCTTTTCTTACTTTTCTGCTTCTACACACTGCAGCTGTAGATTTAAGTGGAGCTGGCAAAAAAAGACTTGAGCAGCTGCCGCAACTTTCTCATTGCCATCATTCCGCGGACTTATTAGCCTTCACCAGGTTTCAAGGAACCAGTTCTCCCTAGTTTAGGGTTTAGGGTTTAGGGTTAGGGTTTAGGGTTACATCTGCCTAGAGTACATCGGCAACTAGCAGGGAGTTCATAATTAGTACTGCAGTGTGTATTGCTCAAACAATGATGGGTTGTACCTTGAGGAAAACAGAGACTTGCGAGCAGGTCTAAAAGCAGCTGAAGGAGGAAACTGCCAGCACAGGGAAAAGAAACAAAGGCTGTCCACATTACTAACTCTAAAGAATTAGGCCATCTATTCTCATATGGAGCCTGCGAGGGCGTCACTTTCCTGTCCTGCTTTTTCCTGCGGCTGTATCACAATGTGCGTCGCCTGCAGCAGCACGAGTACACTTTGAAGAATGACATGGCTGTGTCTGTAAACCTGAAGCCAATGCTGCCGAGGTGTAGGGTTTAGGACTCGAAACCCTCAACCCTAGTAGATCTGAAGGCAGTGGTGCCGGGGTGTAGGATTTAGGACCCTCAACCCTAAACCCTAGTAGATCTGAAGGCAGTGGATCCAGGGTATAAAACAAGCCAGATTCTGAATTGCCACATTCTGTCCTGCTTTGTCCTTTTGCTGCCCTGCAGTATGTCCTCCAGCGTCATCAGGTTACACTTTGAAAGATGACACAGAATGGCTTGTAGAGCTAGGAGCAGCCGAAGGGCATGCCACCAGCCCAGCAGAAGCGCAGGGTGTGTGCAATGCCACACTGAATTGTGTGGCCTACAACTCCAATGGCTCCTATGTGTTTGGCAATGCCTCGGCTGTGAGCTATCAACCGGTAGTTGGCGCATGTGTCTATGTGAAGGAGCCCGGTGAGTGCTGGGATACGTACCTTAAGGGGATTACACATTTAATTTGCACCTCGAGGCATTGTGTAGAAGGATGAGTGCATGCCTGATGTCAAGGCTGAATGGGTATTACCATCCAGCCTGTGTGGCACCTCTTTTGCTTGCCTCTTGTGCGATAGATCAATAGACCCCCCCCCCTTTGAGCAATGTGCAGAAAAACATGTGCTTGGTACTAAGAGTACTTCGCACGAGCTGCATGTGTGTGGCACCTTTTCTTCTTGCCTCTTGCACCACAGGTCAATCAATCCGATCCCTGGGGGGCCCCCCAGGAAGGGCAGCTTGCGTGGGTGGCATATTGTCATGTATCATGTGTCATGCCATGGTCTAGCACAATAACCATTTGGCATTTCTTCTTAAGAAGGAAGTCCTCTCACTCTTCCAGGCTCCTCCTGGGCTTCTGCAGTTTTGGAGGCACTCAGCATCACTCTCTAATCTCCCATCCTCTGATTTAAAGCTGCAGCATGTTCCCCGCCAGGTCGGGCTGCACTCTCAAAAACAACAGCAGTTGGCAAGCAGGACCACGAGCAGCAAGTCTTGTCAGTCTCTCGCCTATATCCTGAGCTCCAGGGTGCTGTACTCAGGGTTTAGGGTGTACTCATTCGTGTTTTTTCTGCCCTTATCTTACCTTTTTCTGCAGTGTGTCCCCCATCGCGTATTTGCCGCTCCTACCTTTCGCTCCTCCTCGCTCCACCCCTCTTCCACCCAAGTCCCTCCTTGTTCAAGCAGCCCCCCCGCGGATCCTTACCGATACCATCCTAGTTTATCCTCCCCCTGCAACCCATCATTCTGCCCCCCCCCCCCTTTCTACCATCCCTGCTCTGGCTCCCAAAGCTCCCAATGCTGCCACTCGTGAGTTTTTGCGCGCCTCTGTATGATGTCCTGCCTGGCTACATTGCAGAATATTGTGCAGCAGGACAAACAGCTCATTTCCTCTGGCTGGTGCTGGATACAATGTGAAGACCACCAGCAACTGGTGCAAGCAGGACCAGTTACTGCAGTTAGTACTGCTGCAGCACTGCTATCGGGTACTGCTGCAACGCTGCTATATACAGGAGTATGTCTTGACTGCTGCTGGGTTGCCACCCCATCTCACCCGTCCAAAGCACCCTCAGTGCAATTCTTGGTAATGCAATTACCCCCACTCAACCCTCCTTTTCATTTGTTGGCCCCTTCTCTCCCCCCATCTGCCCGTCCACAGGCCCCTTATGTCCTGCTGCTGGTGGTGGCTACATTGTGAAGCCCAGCACCAAGTAGCAAGCAGGGCCAGGTACTGCTATCGGTACTGCTGCAACCGTTGCGTGACGCTGCTGTATTGAAAGTGTGTTTGATTGCTGCTGGGTCACTCCCCCCCACCGGACCCAGGCCGGCAGCACGCCCAATGCAATTATTCATTATGCAGTTACCCCCACTCACCCCTTCTTTTGTTCTTTTGCCCCCTTCTCTCCCCCCATCTTGCCGTCCACAGAGGGCCCTGTATGTCTTCCTGCTGGTGCTGGCTACATTGTAAAACCCGGCACGAACTACTGGCAAGCATGGCCAGGTACTGCTCTTGGGTACTGCTGCAACGCTGCTGTATTAGACGACGTTCGGATGCTGCTGGATTGTCTCCACCCCACACACACCCACACCCCGGCAGCACCCCAATGCGATTATGCATTATGCAATACCCTCACTGATCCCTCTTTCTCTTCTTTTGGCCCCTTCTGTCTCCTGCCCCTCTTGCCGTCCACAGGCCCCCTGTGTCCTCCTGGAAGTGGTGACTTTGTTGTGAAGCCCGGCACCAACTGGCAAGCAGGGCCAGGTACTGCTATTGGTACTGCTGCAACACCTCAAGAGGCAGAAGCACTTTGCAGTGCAACAGTCAACTGTGTGGCTTGGAACTCCAATGGGTCATATGTGTTTGGAAATGCATCAGCTGTGACCTATGGGGAAGCTATGCCGGGCATGTGTGTGTATGTGAAGGAGAATGCAGGTGAGGTGGGGCTGGTAGCATTGTGAGGAGTTGGGGAAGCAGGAGGGGGGCAGTGAAGGGGGAGGGCAGGGGAGGTAGGGAGGGAAAGAGGAGAGGGGAGAGATGAAAATTGGGGTGGAGAGGGAGGAAGATCAGGGGATACCGGAGGGTGCCAGGAGGTGCCGGGGGGGGATGAAGGGAAGTGCGGGGAGGGTGGGAAAGTGTGGAGGGGAGAGAGGGAAGGAGGAGCTGCAGGTTGGAGGAATATGGCAGGGGTGCGCAATGGAAAAGCTGGGACAGGGGTGGGGAATGCTGCAGGAGGCAGGAAGACATGGGAAGTACAGGACAATGCAGGAGAAGGGCGGGGTGCTGGATGGTGGTGGCGGAGGGCAGGAGGAGAGGCAAGTGGGTGCAGGGCGATAGAAGCTGCGGGAGAAACAAAATGGAGGAGGGGGGGGGGGCTCTCGAAGGGGCCGCGCCTGGGAGGGGGGTCGAAGGGAGGGAGGAAGACAAGGGGAAGGGTGCGGCGGGCGGTGGAAAGGCTGGGTGAGGGGAGCAGGCAGCGGGTGGTGAAAGCTGCAGGAGGACCAAGACGTGGAGAGGGGGGGGCGATAGTGCAAGGGTGGAGCGGAGGGGTGGAAAGTACCCGGAGGGGGGGGGGTGGAAAGGGCGGGGGTTTGTGGAGGGGGCAGAGGGAGGGAGGAGCTGCAGGAGGGAGGAAGACGTAGGGGGTGCGGCGGGAAGTCCAAAGTGGGCAGCGGGTGATAAGTGCTGCAGGAGGCTGAAAGACATTGGGGGTGGGTGGGTGGGCGGAGGACAGTGCAGGGGGGGGGGGGCTGCTGGAGGAGAGGGGGGAAACGGATGCCGGTGGAAAGTGCCGAAGGAAGGGGGTGGGCGGGGGCTGGTAGAAGCTGCAGGAGAGAAGTAGTCAAAGTGGAGGTGGGCGAACAGATCCTGGTGGAAGAGCAGCACGTGGTGGTGGGGGGGGGGGGTGGAAGCTGCGGAAGGGCGCAAGGTGAGGCAGGGGGGGCGGAGCGGGGTGGGAAATGTGTCTGTGGGGGGGGGGAGGGGAAGGGGGTCTAGAAGCTGCAGGAGGCTGCAGGGTGAACAGTGGGGGTAAGGAAGTTGGCTGGTAGAGCATGCAGGGCGGAACGGGGGTGGGTGGAGCATGGTACAAAATGCAGGAGCGGATAACGGCGGCCGGTGGCAGGAGGAGGGGGGAGGGGGAATGGGGCCTTGGACGGCCAGGCAGGAGAAGATGTGGGGGGATAGGAGCCCCGGGCGCCGGGCAGTAGAAGTTACTAGAGGGAAAGGCGGGAGCGAGGCAGAAGCTGCAGAAAAGTTTAGGGGGAAAGGGAAGGGAAAGGCGGGGGAGGCAGGGGCTGCAGAAGGCTTTAGGGGGAGAGGGAACGGAAAGGCGGGGGAGGCACGGGCTGCAGAAGGGTTTGGGGGCAGAGGGAAGGGAAAGGCAGGGGAGGCAGGGGCTGCGGAAGGGTTTAGGGGGAGAGGGATGGGGACAGGAGGAGGGCAGCAGAAAGACCAGGAGGTGGAGAAAGGCCAGCAGGCAATAGAAGGACCAAGGGAGGGAGGGATTGGGAAGGTGATAGAGGTACAGCAGCAGGAGGGGGGATGAGCAGCAGGCTGTAGAAGGTGCAGGGGAAGAGGGTGTGGGTCTTGTATGGCAGGCAGTAGGCTTTACATAGGGGAAAGGGGTGATGGGCAGCGGGCTCTAGAAGGTGAGTGCAGGAGACCCGGGGGAGGGGTGCAGCAGAGTGCAGGTAGAGGAGGGGGAGAGGGCCGGGTGGGACAAGGCCTGCAGAGGGTGCAGAACAAATAGGAGGGGTTGGGAGGAATAGAGAGGGTATGGGATACAGAGCTTGTAAGCCTTCAGAGGCAGAACAATCCTCTCCTTCCCTTCTATAAGGCAGATCACAACGGGATCAAAAACAAACATCACCATTTGGTAGGCTCAGTCAAGAGAGACCCCCTGGCAAATTTTGTTTTGTAAAGCAGAAATTTTAGACCACCCAAGCGCGACAATCTCTGTTGAAGAACAAAGTGTGTTGCCCTGTTTTGGCCCATATAGGACCCTTAGGACTAACTCAGCTGCCTGGAAAGCTTACCACCACCACCATGGTGCAATCTCGGCTTCACGAGAGATACTTGCAATCAACAGCCTTAGGAGATGTCCAGAGACTAACAGGGGCCGAAAACACGGGGTTTTAGGGGTCCAAGCGGTGGGTGGGTGGTCCCAGGGGGGGCACTTGGAAAATTCCATCATGGGGTCTTTAAATATTCTTTCCTGACCCCGTCCGCTGGTGTTGCCCTGTTCTCTCCCATGCAGGACCCCCAGGACTTACTCAGCTGCCTGGAATGGCCACCACCACTCCGTTGCCCATAATCACTACTTCGGGAGCGCTCCCGTCACGACCTCTCACCCAACCAAGCACCATCACCCCCAGCACAGACCTTACCACCAAGTTCCTGTGGTTTGCCACCGCCGCCAGAGCATCTGGGGACCTCTACTTCTCCACTGCAGATTCCGGGAGTTCCACTCCTCCCAGTCCCATTGGCACTGCTGGCTCCGGAGCTGCTGCTGCTGCTGCTGTGGGCAGTGTGATCGCTAATGCCGGCAACAATGCCAGTACCAGCAGTACACCTAGCGCTGCCCCCACAGCCGGTATTGCTGCACCGCTTAGTACCTCAGCATCCATGGCAGCAGGCACTACGAGGAGCAATAATGCAGGTATCAGGGGTTTGAGTTTGGATGAATGCATGGAGCTGTGTTTGGCGCTGTTGCAATGTGAGGTGGTGGCTTTTTGGTCTTCTTGGGTTGATGGAGGGTTGTCTGCTTGCTTTGCAAGAGACTCCACACAAGTGCCGCTGCTGCTTGGACCAACGAGCAATGGTCCTATTGTTGGGGCTGATTCTCAGGGAGGGTTTTTTGGAAGGAAGATTGGCTAAGAGATACACTCGGCACCGTCATGGGATGTGATCGGTAGGCAGCACATGGGATGTTAAATAATCAGCTCGAAGGATGATGTGGGCAGCTGCTGTGCTTGCTCAGTCTCCGTGATTGTAAAGCAAGTCATTCAAGCCTGCATGAACAGATGGGGGTGGTCTGTCTTTCCCGCCAGCGAGTGCTCCTCCAAAGTGCTGCCGCTGGGACTGACGAGGAATGTACCCATTGTGGGGACTACATCTCAAAGGGGAATATGTTGGCAGGATAGTGACTGAATGTATGTCTTCCAGGTTTTCAGGGTACCATGGGGTTACTAAGTGCTGTTTGCATGCTCTCTGATAGGGAACCCAGTCTTTGCTTTACAGTATGGTCCTATTGTAGGGGCTGCTTCTCAAGGAGGATAGTTTGGAAGGAAGATTGGTTGAGAGGTTCGTTAAGCACAATCATGGGATGAGATTGGTATGGAGCATGTGGGGGTGTAAAGGAATGCCGGGGGAATGCTGTGTGGGTGCAGTGGCTGCGCTTTGCTCGGTGGCCATGACTGTATGTTCATTTCATTTCCTGTCGGCCGGCATGGTCGAATAGCGGGGTGTCTGGGTGTTTCTCCAGAGACTGCTCTGCCCAACTGCTGCAACTGGGACCGACGAGCAATAAAACTCATTGTGGGGACTGTCGCAGAGGAGACCTGTCGCAGAGGAGACCGTGTACGTTAGCAGGAGACTGGTGACTGAATGGATTCCAAGTTTCCCAGGGTACCATGGGGTGAGAAACTGCTTTTTGCCTGCCCTCTGCACAGTGCCATATGAGCATGCTTCGTTGCTTTTGCACTATCCAACAAAATCGGTGGCACGGCTGTTGAAGGTTTTGAAGAAGTGCTTGAGCCGGTGGCTGATCCTATCGGAAAGAGGAATGATTAGTTGAATAAACATGGAGAGAGAGAGAGAGAGAACTACGCAGAGAAGGGGGGAAATCCCTTCTTGCATATGTTAAGGGAGAATAAACATGGATAAGAGATACCGGCAGGAGGCAACAATTGATGGGCCTTTTCAAGGCTGTGTGTCACTACCTGCAGCTGGCACACACATATGTGTCAGCATCATGTTCTTTTGGATTTGGTGTGAAATGAAGAAATAAGCTGGCTGTGTGAGGGGGAACCATAGTGTACTGGATACTAAGTGCATGGGCGGATGGTGCAAGTAGACAGCGGCCATGCTTCAGGTTAGGTCCCCATCCAACGGCATTATGATTATGCTGTGTCTTACGCCCTAACTTGTGCCTGCCTTTCTTGGTTGTTTTCCATTTGGGCCCGGTCATGTCTCAATATTAGCAAGGAGCAGGAATGCCACAAACTAAGCATCCATTTTCATTCCCAGGCGCATTTGGACAGCGTTTGGATGTAGAAGCCGTCCCCTGTTGCAGAGCGAGAGATGCCCGGAGAAAGAGGGTCCTGTGAGGAAAGTCATGTGTTGTTCTCCTGCAGTTGTACTCAGTACAAGTAGCATTGTTACCTTCTTCTTCTTCAAGTGATATGGCATTGTGCTGGTAGTTCTTTCCAAGTCTCCCATTTCGGGGTGGTCCATAGCCTCAAGTTTAGCCATATTTGAGCCAAACGGAATTGGTAAATGGTCCTGAAGCAGCATCATGTATGTGTAACCTCCAGACTCACCCGTCATACGTTTGCGAAAACAGGAGCATGTCTGTTGGGAATGTTCTGGACAACGCTTTCTGCGTGTTGCGCTGTGCAAGGCACCACTTCTGCCCCCTCAGGTGCCTTCTGTGATGTCAGATGAAGATAGTGTCAGCAGCCGTGGAGATTATGAGATCCATAATATAATTGTTGTTTTTTTAACTACTAGTGTGCTACAGACTGTGCCTGTCTAAGTCGATGTATTACCTGCGTAGCTTCTGAGCAGCGACAGCAGCAGCTGCCCTAATTGCGGCACTTATTGGTGGAGTTCATGCCGGTGCATTGCTGCTGATCAAGTTTTTTTTAATCCTACACTTGATGTGGGTGGATCACCTGTAAATGCCCTCACCGCCATCGCTATGACAACCGTAGAAACTATAATGGATCAAGCGGTGCACGGCGCAGTTGAAATGCCAAGACCGCACACACAGTTCAGGAACTTGAATACTTAGTGCTGTTCATGCAAGCAGGTGCTGCCCTATGCCACCTGCAACATATTCAACATTGTTGCACCAACACATCCACTGCATAAAGTCGCTTCAATAGTCAGATGTATGGCTTTTATCCCATTGCATAGCAGTCGGCTTTTATCACATTTTTGGCTACTCACAACCTCATAGTTACACTCATACCGAGATGCACTGAGAGTGGGTACAGCACCTACCACCATGCACAACTCAAGATGCACAACTCCACAAAGAAATACAAGACACAATTTCCACTTCCAACACTGCCAATGAAAACATATTCCTCAACCTGTATTTCCCTTAAAAGCATGACAAGCTTCCACGATCACTAGCCTGCTAATCCAAGCAGATATGCATGCAGTCTCTCCTGGGTTCAATACCCCATGCACGAAGGGATCATTAGATGTTCAGCCTATTGCTACTGATACAGCCGGCTCCTCATCTTCCAGCTGCAACTTCTTATCACCATTGGCAACGCCATTGCTGAAGTTCAGGCTGCGCTATGGCAGCATTCGCCTTCTATTTCAGCTCCCCAGATTGTGCTGACAAAGACTATAAAGCAGAACAGAACAAGTTAACCAAGATTGAGAAAAGCAGCAATCATCTTGCCGCAGAGCACTGCGCACAACTCAGCAGACTCGTCAGCATCACTCAAAAACGCAGCAGCCAACACTAGACACTCCAACCACTCTCAACCAGCTTCATCTTCTGACTGGTTGGAAGAACCAAAGCTCCGTGTTGCCAATGGACTATTCAGAAGAGCAAGTTGCGGCGACGAGCAACACCAGTCACATTGCTTGGTGGGATGAGCACACTGTCGATGATGTGGATGGTGGACTGCAAAGCAGGAAACATAGTAGCAGCAGCAACAATACGATCAGCCGTGTTCCCTTCCATCCAGAAAAACACAAGTTAGTAGCAAAAAAAATTGGAGGACAAGATTTTCAAGCATGGCGCAGCTACACATGGGGCAGCCACACACACTAACTTCTTTTCAAACTCTGTCTCATATGATCCTGTTTGCTCTCAGAATGACGATATGACACGATTCTGACACTCTCAACGAGATATGATGCAGCGTCATCATACAAATAGACCTCAAAAACCAAGCCAACTGCGTCTTATAGCAGTAATGCGTTTTGGCTTGAGCAACAGAATCATGTATGCAAACGATTCATTGTACAGCACACGCTCACTTACGTTGGCTGCCTTGAGGTTGGGGTAGACAACAGTGGCATTGCTGCCCTCACCACCAATAATGGTAACGAGGCCCATATCATCCTCATCAGGCATACCGCCATCATCATCAGGCATGCCGCCATCATCACCATCAGCACCGGGAAGAGCAGCGGTGGTATTCATGCTGTAGGACACAAACCCGGGCGATGGCAGCAGCAAGCAGTGGCATCAATAAGGGCAAAAAGTGAGGTAAGCAGCACTAAGAAGCAGCAGCAGCAGTAGACTACAAGATAACTAAGCAAGCAGCAGTAAGAAGTAAAACTAAGTTACGAGGGGACAACTGCATGATGCCATGGCTAGGTAGAAACTGCACAGGCAGCGGGTAGATGCATGAAGACTATCATGCTCTCATAATTAGTACGCTTACGTAGATAGTGTATCAACATTCGCAACTGCCATGTTGGTTAGTACCTAGTACCTAGTACTAGATGAGTATATAAAGCCTGCAGACAGATTGATACAGACATCGCATAATGCAATGGCGTACAAAGCCCCTGCTAAACCAGCGGTCAGCTCTCACGTCATGCAGCCACAGATCACTCCTGAGTGTCACAGAATAGCAGGACTAAACATGTCAGACTTCAGATAACAGTTGATATCTAGGTACTGTGCATGGCAGCACAAAGTAACAGAGTACATGATATCCGGTAACTAACTCCCCATATGATCTCAACTTGGAACAACAAAGTTTGATAGAGCTCCAATCAGTTGATCTTAATTGGTAAGGAAGACTGAACTAACAGATATAAATCCTGATCATTGTATGGAGGGCAAGGCAATTACTTACGGTCCCACAGTAAGATTGGCCTCGGGGATGAGCGTAGGCAGCATCATGCCCTCTGTGAGCTCAGCGGCATTGGCACTGACATCAGGCACCACATGATAGGACAGGATGTTGAGCAGAGTGGCATTTTCCTCAGGAGCCAGCAGCTGCTCTGCTGTCAGCCCAGTCTCGTTGAACAGCTTGTAGAAGGCCTGCATGACGGATAGTCTGATGAGAGTAATTATGAGACAAAATATCTTCCAACATCCACGTCCCAAATCTGTTTTTGTTTTCTTTCCAAAGCTGGGTATCACACTACTGGAAGCTCATGCATGGATGTTGCAACCATATAACAATATAATAAGAGGAGGCAAATGCACTGGGAATGTTTCATAATATACGAGTTTAATAAGAGGTGGCAGTGCTGCCTCTGTGCAAGATTTAAAGCAACCAAAACTTTTGTCACGGTGACTTTACTAGCTTGTGTACCAATCATTAGGACGTGTGGCATTGTAATCGGTGGTGCAGCTTACTCCATCATCATGCCAGCCTTTTCATCCAGTGATCATCATCATGTGTCTGTAACTGCTGCGGCATGCAGTCTCAGCTTGCCAAGGAAGCAACACCTGCCTGCTTCCCAAAAAGAAACAGAGGTACCACATCGGTGCAAAATCACATTAATGCAATTTAGTCTCGGACCACCAACTCACCTCGTCAGTGGGAGCAAAGATGGTCCAGGTGGTAGTAGGGTCTGAAAGGGCCGGGCCCAGGTTGGAAGCATTCACAGCTGCCATTAGGATGGAGATGTTGGGAGGAGCTGCCGCAGCAGCATCGGCAATGGTCGGGAAGGCAGCAGCACCACCAGCAGCACCCTCAGCCCCGGGCTCCATGGTACCAGGGAGAGCCTCATCACCAGCACCACCAGCAGCAGGATCAGCAGGCTCGGCGCCACCAGCACCACCAGCAGCAGGATCAGCAGGCTCAGCAGGCTCGACGGCACCAGCACCACCAGCAGCAGGATCAGCAGGCTCAGCAGGGTCGGTGCCAGCAGCAGGGTCCGCGGTGCCAGGAGCAGGGTCCGTGGTGCCAGCAGCAGGGTCCGCGGTGCCAGCAGCAGGGTCCGCGGTGCCAGCAGCAGGGTCCGCGGTGCCAGCAGCAGGGTCCGCGGTGCCAGGAGCAGGGTCCGCGGTGCCAGGAGCAGGGTCCGCGGTGCCAGGAGCAGGGCCGGTGCCACCAGCAGCTGCAGAAATGGAGTGGGGAGGGACAAAGAAAGCTCGTCATGACATTACATTACAGGATGTCAGGCTTTCGCCACGCATAGTATAAAAGAAGGGGTGATACTACCACAGGGTGGGTTCTCCCGCCTACCATTTCCACCAAAATCCGCCAAGGCATTGCAACCTCAGCCATCACCCAAACTAAATGATCAGGCAGGCATTGATATCCGCCAATCGGCAGCCATAATTTTGATGTGTACTTAATCATTGCATGGCGTTCACACGCATGCTGATACTCTGCACAGATGTGCTCGTCATGAAAGATCAGGTCAAACTTACCCGTGTGGGAGTACATAAGTTTGAAACTAGATCAAGGGTCCATAGCCATGCTGCCCAACTCTTACTATATCTCATGATGATATGCCATAGCAAAAGTGCCATAGCGTACTTGAACTAGAGGACATAAACATTTATGGCTTTGAATGCATGTACACTTTCCACAGTGAACTGGCCGTGGGCTACTCGGATACTTTCCACCACCAGGATGGAAGCACTGGCTGCTAGGGTATACCCTTCTACGTCAGGGATCAGTGCTGAAGCCCAGCTGCTGTGCAGCAGTACTTGTGTTTTGCAGCAACCCAAAATGAGGCCATTGTACTGACGCACAAGAGGTAGTCTGTGTGCAAAGCAATGAGCCAAGAGATGAAGGCAAGCGTGCGAAAAGGCCATGCGAGAAAAGGCCATGCGAGAAAAGGCCATGCGGGAGGCTCTATAGAATGCACACCAATCTGCCATGGTATTGGAAGCATAGCTGCTGCATCTACCAAGTGGAACTCAGGGATGCATGGCATGCATGCATGCATGCTGCTTTTCTCTCCTCCGATTTGTGCAGTGCAGCAGCACAGGCAGGCACGAGGGTTCTTTGAACGCTGTACAAGTAGCGCATTTGGGCAAGGAACAGCACTCTACTTGCTTACTTGGGGGCCGCCTAGTAGTTAGAAGGTCAAATCTTACCAGCCTCTGGAGTTGCCGGAGCTGTGGGGTCTTGCAACAAGCGCCGGCTTGGGATACCTGGAAGCGAAGCACATAGGCCAGAACTCGTGAAAAAGGGACCCAACGTTCAGCACACCGCGTCGCTGCAGCCGCTGGTCATGGCAATGCAGTTCGCCCAGTGCTGTATGAAGTGCGTGATCGAGTGGATTCCATGCGGATACACTGGCATCATGCCTAGGCTGCCATAAGCAAGCGAGGTCTCAGTGGTGCTGAGAGACACAACCATACAGGGGCCTAACAATGCTCTGCTGCATGCCTGCACCTCGTCCAACAGCATGCATGCACTACTGCTGCTCAGATGAGTATGCCCAAAACGAACCGCGTCCTGCCCGGGCATACCTTGAGCAGCAGCTGCCAGCGCAAGAAGCAGCGTTACAGCGAACAGGACCTTCATTTTGCCAAGGTTTCTAGTTCCAGATGCGATGTACACAAGAAGGACCTAGTGGGCAACAAAGCAGCTCAGCGGTTTGCAGAGCTCTGTGAGGTTGTTCCAGGTTGTGTTCCAGGTGGTGAGCTCTGTGAGGTGGCTCCAGGGTGTTGTTCCAGGTTATCTATACTACCGGAAAGCAGACTCCTGAAATAAGGCCCTGCCAAGAACGCTGCCAGACCAAGTCGATAAGAGCCCTACCAAGACTCTGCTGGGTCCCCGCCAGCTGACCTGTGGTAGGGAGCTCGTGCTTCAACCCAGAGGGGCCTTGGTCCAATGTTCTAGCTCAATGTTCTAGTCCAATGTAGTTCTCCGTGCGTAGCTCTCTCTCTCTCTCTCTCCAATGTAGTCCAGTCCAATGTTCTCGTGCCGCACTCAGTGTGCACCAAGCGTTGCGCCGCTGTCGGACTGTTCTTCTTATTGACATGCATGACAGGCCTCCAATTTCTGGCGGTGTTAGGCCTTATGAGCTGAGCTGGTCACATTCAGGCCATAGCGGCGAAAACCAATTCGATTGATTGACTGAACGGAAGCAGGGTGCATGTGTAGGACCCAGACTCAGTCGGACAATTCTTGTGTTTCAATCTGGCGTGTTCTGTGCATGCAAGGTAGGCCACCTTTCTCACTGCCCCTTTGTTCCTTTCCTGACGCCTCCGCACTGTTGGTCTTCAAGATGATATGAACCAGAGAGATGTGCATGATCATGTCTTTCATTTATAAAACATGCCCTAGCGGCGGCTTGGACTTGATACGCCTGCCTAGCATAGTGGTTTGGGCCTAGGAGTCAGGTACTGATGGTCAGTTTGATAAGGCATGCCCCGGCAGTGAGGGAGCATGGGATAGCTTGTACCTGGCCCTGCAGAGTTGGCCTCTTGCGGTTGCCACACCTTGAATTGAAGTTTGTCTTGTTCTGAATATGAAGCACCAATTGGAAAGCCGGACGGCCAACCGGCCGAGCGAGACGGATGGCAGAGAACAGAGACAGGTCCTGATACGGGGTAGTGACAGCTTCTGCATTAATGGTTCCATTCCAGCAGCAGCAGCTATACATTATGGTTCCAATTTCGTGAGCCTTAGCCACTGAATTGGGGTGCCTTGTGCAGGGGAGTTTTGAACACGAATTTAGGGTTTAGGGTTTGCCAGTAGTGCCACTGTGGGTGAGACTCACTGATCTCTGCTTCCCAGACTGCAAAGTGAACACGTCCGGTGCAGAAGGAACCCACCCTTGTGGCCGGGAGTGTCATGCTGGACTTTAAACTGATACGGTTAACACATCACAGTACATAGATTACACTACAGTACATACAGCCGCTGTGACAGCTTTGAAGCTGTGCGGCGACCGTGCCGTAACTCCCAGGCAGTAATGGGCCGGAGTTGTAAGTGTGCACAGGATAGTAGCATGTGAGGACTAAGTTTCTCTTTTTTCTGCGTACCTATCTGTCTGCACATAGCATACAGATCAAAATGCAGATGCCCTTTCCACACATGAGTGAAGATCACCCAGCAGTGCATATGCAAAAGGCCACTCACACACACTCATCACACACCGCTTCATTCAGCAATGCTGACTGCTTTTGCAAGAGTAAAAAAATCCACTTATAACATTACCACACATCCAGTATTCTGCCCCACCACTCGGCATTGCCTTACATCCAGTAATCTACCGTTCAGGCGACTCCCCACTGCATGGCTTCATTACCACCCCTTCATCATGACCACTATGCAGATGCAGTAGGTATAACGCATATCACCAGGCACATCGCCATGAAGAACTATTGAGCTAGACCATCTGCGCTTCAGCACTGCCTATGCATACATCATCCTACATACATGCCGCATACAGTGATGACTTTGAAGCTGTTCCAACCATACATGCCTGCAGCCACTCCGGGGTTCAACACCCCATGCACTAAGGGATCATTACATTCTTCACTGCTACTGTTCACAGCCAGCTGCTCAGTCTCCAGCGCAGGGTCTTGTAACCACTGGCAATGCAATTGCTGAAGTTCCGGCTGCGGTTCGGCAGCATTTGCCTTCTAGTTTAGCACCGCAGACTGCGCTGACAAACATAAATAAAGCAGAAAAAACAAATTTACCAATGTTGAGAGAAGCAGCAATCACCTTGCCGCAGAGCTTTGCCAACTAGTCCGCAGACTGGCCAGCATCACTCCAAAATGCAACAGCCAACATGACACACTCAAACCAATCTCTGCCAACCAGCTTTATCTTCTGACTGGGTGGAAGAACCATAGCTCCGTGTTGCTAATGCACCATTTCAGAAGAAAAAGTTGCGGCGACGAGCAACACCAGTCTCATTGCTTGGTGGGATGAGCACACTGTCGATGATGTGGATGGTGGACTGTAAAGCAGGAAACAAAGCAACAGCAGCAACAATACGATCAGCTATTGGCTCTTTCCTTCCAGAAACATCTCAAGTAAGTAGCAAACCTGCAAAATGGGGGACAACTATGAAGAATTTGATGCATGGAGCGCCAAGCAGTTCTCCTGTCAAACTCCTTTTCAAACTCTATCTCATATGATCCTGTGTGCTCTCAGACTGGATGATGATGATTTGTCACATTTCTGACATTCCCAATGAGATAGGGTGCAGGGCCTGCCCCATGAAACGAATGGACCTCAAATAAGAAGCCTGCTGCGTCTTAAACTGCAGTGATAGCAGATAAATGTGTTTTGGATCGAGCACCAGAACCGTGTATGCAAACAAGTTGTTGTAGAGCGCATGTTCGCTTACATTGGCTGCCTTGAGGTTGGGGTAGACAACATTGGCATTGCTGGCCTCAGCACCAATAATGGTAACGAGGCCCATATCATCCTCCTCGGGCATGCCACCATCAGCACCCTCCTCAGACATGCCACCATCAACACCAGGAAGAGCACCAGTGGTGTTCATGCTGTGGGACAAGTACCAATAGCAGCAGCAGCAGCAGTGACATCACTAAGTATACAACAATAGTTAAGCAGCACAAAGAAGCAGCAGCAGCAGTAAACTACAAGATGACTAAGCAAGCAGCAGTAAGAAGCAAAAGCCACAAGGGAACAACTGCATGATGTCATGGCTAGGTGGAAACTGCACATGCAGAGGGCAGATGCATGAAGACTATAATGCGTGCACTTATACATAACAGTTCAACTGGGAACAAAAAAGTTCAACAGAGCTTAAGTACTGATCTTGACTGGTAAAGGAAAATTGACCCAATATGTACAAATGGTGATGTTTAAATTGTAGTCTCTGATCAGGGGGCAAGGCAGATACTTACGGTCCCACAGTAAGATTGGCCTCAGGGATGAGAGTAGGCAGCATCATGCCCTCTGTGAGCTCAGCGGCATTGGCACTGACATCAGGCACCACATGGTAGGACAAGATGTTGAGCAGGGCATCACTTTGTTCAGGAGCAAGCAGCTGCTCTGCGGTCAGACCAGTCTCGTTGAACAGCTTGTAAAAGGCCTGCAGGACGAACCAAGTCCGACGGTATACATGAGACAAACTATCTTAAAACATCCAGGGCGCAAACCTCGTTCTATCTTCATCCCAAAACTCGGTATCACGACTGAAAGCTCATGCTTGAACAGTCGCTACCATACCATACTAAAAGAGGCAAATGCACTGGGAAGGTTCCTTAACATACAAAACTAGATTGAGATGGCGGTACTGCCTCTTTCCCAAAAGCGCCCAAAAATTGACTTTGTTAGCTTATGGATCAATCCTGAGGAAGTGTTGCATCGTGATCGGTGGTGCGGCGTACTCCAGCATTAAAATACCACCAGCTGATTCAGTGATTAAGATGTGTCTGTATTTGCTGCAGCATGCAGTGTCAGCAGGGTGTCTGCTTCCCAAGACATCGGAGCTACCAGATCTGCGCAAAACCACCTTAATGTCATTCACCATGCAAACTTACCTCATCAGTGGGAGCAAAGATGGTCCAGGTGGTCGTAGGATCAGACAGGGCTGCCGTCAGATTGGAAGCATTCACAGCCGCCATAAGGATGGAGATGTTGGGAGGAGCTGCAGCAGCAGCATCAGCAATGGTTGGGAAGGCAGCAGCACCACCACCAGCCCCCTCAGCCCCGGGCTCCATGGTACCAGGGAGAGGCTCACCACCAGCACCACCAGCAGCAGGCTCAGCAGCAGGCTCGGCGCCGCCAGCAGCAGGCTCAGCAGCAGGCTCAGTTGCAGGGGTAGGCTCACCACCAGCTGCAAAAATGGAGTAGTAAGGAGGAACAAAAGAAAGCTTGTCATGACAGATCAGGTCATGGCTACCCGTGTGGGAGTACATAACTTGGAAGATCGATGGTCAATGCCCCTGTTGCGCAATAATCAACTCTTACTACATTTCATTATGGTATACCAAAGCAGACTTACCATAGTACCTGAACTAGAGCACTTCAACATGTATGCTGTCCTTAAGCTTTAAGTGCATGTACACTTTCGATAGTGGATTGGCCGTGGAATGTTATTGTAGCCTGCTAAGTGGTACTTTCCATCACCAGCCTTGAAGCGCTGGCTGCTGGGGCATACCACTCTAAGTAAGTCAGGGATTAGTGCTGAAGCCCAGCTTCTGTGCAGCAGTACTTGTGTTTAGCAGCAACCCAAATTGAGCCCATACAACTGACACAGAAAAGGTAGTCTGTGTGCAAAGCAATGAACCAAGAGATGAAGGCAAGAGTGCACTTGAGAGTTACACTTAAGGCCAAATGCAGGAGGCAGTATGAAACTCACACCAATCTGCCATGATTTGGAAGCATAGCTGCTGCACTCTACCAAGTGGGAGTCAGGCCTGCCATGCATCTACTTTATTTCCTCCAATTTGTGCAGTGCAACATCACAGGCAGGCAGGAGGGATGCGGTTAGATCCTCTGAATGAGGTAAAAGTAGCGCATTTTGGCGAGGAATAGCACTGCTGTAGGCTACATGCTGATGGGGGGCTACTTGGAAGGTCAAATCTTACCAGCCTCTGGAGTTGCCGGAGCTGGGTCATGACTGTGATCACCCTCGGCATGACTGTGATCATGATCGTCAGGAGCTGGGGGCTCTTGCAACAAGCGGCGGCTTGGTATACCTGGAGCCAAAGCACATAGGCAGGAACTCGTGACAAAGGGGCCAAAGGCGGGTTCAGCACACTGCGTTGCCGCAACCGCTCGGGTGGCAAGGCACGCCGCGTGCTGTTTGAATGAGTCCGTAATCGAGTGCGTTCCATTAGGATACGCTCGACGTTATGCTCAGGCTGCCATAAGCAAGCATCAGCTTGACAGCGAGGTCTTCTGACAGACACAACCACACAGGGGCGTAGGAATGCACTGCTGCTGCGGCTGCTGCATGGATCTCGGCCAACAGCGGCATGCACTGAGTGCTGCTCACTGTTGAGTATGCCTGAACGAACCGCGTGTTGCCATACCTCGAGCAGCAGCTGCCAGCGCAAGAAGCAGCGTTACAGCGAGCAGGACCTTCATGTTGCCAAGCTTTTTAATCCCAAATGGGATGTACAGAAGAAGATTGACTAGTCCTAGCGGGCAACAAAGCAGGTACTAAGGGATCTGCAGATAGAGCCGCTGTGAGGCAAGCTGTTGTTCCAGGTTGTCTACTACTACCGAAAGCAGACTCCTTATATGAAGGCCCTGCCAAGAACGCTGCCAGACCAAGTCGATAAGAGCCCTGCCAGGACTCTGCCGCTGGTACGGTACGATATGGTACGGTACGTACGGCATCGTGCTTCAAGGGGCCTCAATCCAATGTTCTAGCTCAGTGTTCTAGTAGTCCAATGTAGTCGAGTCCAATGTTCTCGTGCCGCACTCAGTGTGCATCAAGCGTTGCGCCGCCGGTCGGATTCTTCTTCCTACCACTAAATTGATTTGTGCAGGGGTGAGTGTGTTTTTACCAGGAGTGCCATTCTGGGTAATATTTCTGATCTCTGCTTCCCGGACTCACTGCAGGGTGTTCGGTGAGCACTCATGTCGCGTGCAGAAGGCACCCACCCTTGTGGCCGCCGGGTGGCATGCTGGCCTGTAATCTGATACGATTATTACATCTCATTACATATACTAGACCACAGTACATGCCGCATACAGAGAGCATAGCTGTGCAGCCGTTCAGTGGCCATGCCATAACTTCCAAGCAATAGTCGGAGTTTAGCGTGCACAGAATAATAGCCTGAGCACTGCATCCTCTCCTTTCTGCGTACCTATCTGTCTGCACATAGTATACAGATCAAATGCAGATGCCGGTCACACACATAAGTGAAGATCACCCAGCAGTGCATATACAGCAAAAGGCCATTCACACAACACTCATCACACACCGCTTCAATCAGCAATGCTGACTGCTTCAGCAAGGGTAAGGCCTCCACTAATTAAATAAATTACCGTACATCCAGTATTCTGCCCCACCACTCAGTGCCTTACATCCAGTCATCTACCATCCAGGCAACTTCGCATTGCATGGCTTCATTACCACCCCTTCATTATGCCCACTATGCAGATGCAGGTATAGCGCATGTCACCAGGGACAAATTCATGGACAACTATGAGTTCGACAGTCTCCGCTTCAACCCTGCATATGCATACACCATTTTACATGCCGCATACAGTGATGACTCAAGCTGCACACTTCACGCTGCTGCTCTTCCAACCACACAAAATGCAACCCCTCCTGGATTCACCAGCCCACGCGTCAAAAGGATCACTTTGTTTACCACTGCGGCTCAATGGTCCGCTGCAGGGTCTTTTAGTAACCACTCCAATGCCAATGCTGGGTTCAGTGGGCTGTGGTATGGCAGCATTTGCCTACTAGTTGAGCTCTGCACAGTTGCTCTGACAACAAACAGGCAGAACAAAACATACACCCCATACAAAAGTGGGATGAGTAGCAACCAGCTTGCCGCAGAGTACTGCCCCCTACCCACTCAGCAGACTCGCCAGCACCGCTCAAAAGTGCAAGCCCACACCCTACTAACATCAAGCCGCATCACAACAAAGCAAATGCAACTTCCACCAACCAGGGGTTGGCTCAACCATCGCTCGCTGTTGTAGTTGCCCCTCTTCAATAGAAGAAGAAACTGCGTCGACGGGCAACGCCAGTAACGTTGCTTGGTGGGATGAGCACACTGTCGATGATGTGGATGGTGGACTGTACAGCAGGAAGGACAGCAGCAGCAGCAACAGCAGGAAAACAACATCAGTGATCTCTTCTTCCCAAATGAAGACATGCAGCAATGCAGCAGAACTGAGACGTGGAGCAATACCGCACGCGGACACAGATGACACGGGCTGATACTACGGACAACACGCAGCTACAAAGGTAACATGTCCCACTGATATATCACTCTTGTGCTTTCAGGCTCCATTCCTTGAAGAAAAAGCCACCAAAGCAGCACTGCATGTGCACTTCTTTCAGGCTTATAGTAGATGTGATCCAAGATGATCCACAACGATGGGATTAGGAGATTCATTTTGCAGAAGGGAACAGCATGCACTGCGTCGTTGCGTGACTCAGATGTCTACCACAGCTGTCTCTATCTTTACTTCTCAAATTCACCATACCCTAGATTCATTCAGGGTGCGCCGAGAAGGTAATGCGTGTTAAGATACTTGTTTTCATATACTTACATTGGCTGCCTTGAGGTCGGGGTAAACAACAGTGGCATTGCTGTTCTCACCACCAATGATGGTAACATTGCCCATCCCAGCTGAACGCATCCCACCATCAGCACCAGGGAGGGAACCAGTGGTGTTCATGCTGTGAAACAATCAGCAGCAGCAGTAGCATATTAGTCACATCAAGCAGCAAGAAAGCAGCAGTAAATCATTTCATTCAGCAACACAACATCTGTTTTTTGCTGTGGTCCCTCAGCCAGACAGTAGATAACGGATTGGTCTCATGGCGCTTAAAGCACTACACAGGTAGAGGGAAAACACAGGGAAACCATGGTGTCAACTGCATTGAAGGCACTCAAGCATTACACCAAGTTTCTGAACCACACAGCTCAGGAACATTGGTCAGCAGCCAGGAGGTGCACAACATAAGCCTGCAGACAGATCATATAGACAATGTCTACTTATTATGGCAAAGCGTACCGGCAATGGGGAGCATATACAGCCTATACATCATCCACATGTTACGTCCAACACAGGAGCGCAAGTTCCAACATCTTCACAAATCAGAATATCCAAGCCAAGTCGTACTGTACAATTCCACCTCATCCATACCCTAGCCCCTACATTCATTACATATGAGCCATCGGCCAGCACAAGATGCATACGGCAGGTGTTTGACAGAGATTACTGCGGCCCCTCAGCTAACAGGGAAGAGCATTTTAAGGTCAAGGGCGAAAGAATACTTACGGTCCCACAGTAAGATTGGCCTCAGGGATGAGCGTAGGCAGCATCATGCCCTCTGTGAGCTCAGAGGCATTGGCGCTGACATTGGGCACCACATGGTAGGACAAGATGTTGAGCAGAGTGGCATTTTGCTCAGGAGCAAGCAGCTGCTCTGCTGTCAGACCAGTCTCGTTGAACAGCTTGTAGAAGGCCTGCAGGGGGGGGGGGGTAGTAACAGGGTCGCATGACTCAACAGAGATGAATGTTGGAATGTTATGCCAAAGAAAATAAGCAAAAGGCACTTGCAAAGTTCCATATCATGTGCAAGAAAGCCTAATGACGAATCAGCAATGGTGCTGCCTCTGTGCAAGAAACATCCAAAACCCAACTGCAGCCCCTGCCTCATTATGAAAGCCGGCAGCAATCAGTGGCACAGCCGGAACCAGCAGCAGCACAAGCACCCATCCCAGACACAAGGGAACCCCATCAAGTCATTGCTATGTGCATGTGGTTGGCTACGGCAAACAGTCACTTTAAAGTGCAAATCGTTAACACAGGCTTTCACTTATGCAAGAATAGCAAAGTGATGAGGACCCAACAGAAGAAATGCACAGCCAGCTTCCCACAATATGCAGTGCACCAAATGAGGTGTAAGACCACTCATGAATCTCATATAAGCGAAGGTACCAAACACTTACCTCATCAGTAGGAGCAAAGATGGTCCAGGTGGTAGTAGGATCAGACAGGGCTGCCGTCAGATTGGAAGCATTCACAGCCGCCATTAGGATGGAGATGTTGGGAGGAGCTGCAGCAGCAGCATCGGCAATGGTAGGGAAGGCAGCACCAGCAGCACCAGCACCACCAGGCTCCATGGTACCAGGGAGAGGCTCACCACCAGCACCACCAGCAGCAGGTTGCTCGCCGCCAGCAGGGGCAGTCTCGCCGGAAGCAGGGGCAGTCTCGCCGGAAGCAGGGGCAGTCTCGCCGGAAACAGGGGCTGTCTCGCCGCCAACAGGGGCAGTCTCGCCGCCACCAGGGCCGGCAGCAGGGGCAGCTTCACCAGCAGCTGCAGACATGGGCGTAGATAGATAAAAGAAACGCTCGTTATGAAAGATCAGGTCAAGAGTAGCCGCGTGGCAACACAGATGTTTGGAGGTCAACGGTTGATACAATTGTGGCACTGTGATCAACACGTGCTACACTTCATTGCATATTACAGAACGTGTGCATCCAGCATAACCAAGTGAACATCCGCTTTTTATAGCAACCCCCACACGAGCCCATATCACTAATACAGACTGAAAGGCTGTGTGCAAAGAAGCCCAGAAATGAAGAAAAGCAAGATAGCCATGCAAAAAGGCCATGTGGGCGACTCTGTGCATTCACGCACACCAGCCGTCTGCCATGACCTGGAAGCATAGCTAGGGCTGCGTCTACCAAGTGAAACGCAGGCCGCATGCGTGTAATGTTCCTGAATCAAGCCTCTCCACGTGATTTTTCTCCCAAATGTGCACTGGAGCATCACAGGCGGCACAACACTGTAACTCGATGCAGTACATCCTCAAAAAGCTCATTTATGCAAGTGGCAGCACCCTATTTGCTGATGGGAGGCTACTAGTCAATCGGTCAAGCCTTACCAGGGTCTTGCAACACGCGCCGGCTTGGGGTACCTGTAGATGCACGCACAGACAGAAATTTTTGTCGACAACCACAAGGAGGTTCCGAGGTAAGTTAATCTGACTACGTGACACGGTTGTGGCAGAACAAGATAAGGCATACAGAGTATTCGGAGAAGCACCAGAGAGCTGGCCAGGGCCTTAGCTCACATGCGGTCCACTGCCTAATGCTGGTGGCTAGGCAAACTATTCGACTGCTATTCAGGCGTGGAAGAGTGGGTATGACATCACTTTCAGCGGCCCGGCGTACGCAAGCACGTCCGTGGCTGCGGAATCTGAGTGCTGTGCTGACATACAGACAGATAGAGCCATACAGGTGGAGTAATATGCACTGCAGCTGCATCTCGTTGAACAGCATAACTTATTCGGACCCGCGTGTCACACCTTGAGCAGCAGCTGCCAGCGCTAGAAGTAGCGTTACAGCGAACAGGACCTTCATTTTAGCTACTCTGAGCTGTACTTCCAAAAGGAGAGGTAAAAAGCAAGACCTTGGCAACAAAGCAGCTAAGCGATATGCAGAGCTCTCTGAGGCAACTGGCAGTGTTCCAGGCGAATGAATACAATGAAAGCGGACTCCTTCAAGGATAAAGTAAGGCACTGTCAAGAGAGGACTCTATCTGCCAAGGAGACCTGCAAGTACCATACAGTGCTGGCTGCGGATCTGTGGAGTCGCCGGAGCTCGTGCTTCTACCTAGAGTGGGCCTTACTTAGTCCAATGTTCGCGTGTGCTGCAACCAAGCCTGGCGTCCTTTATAACGATCTAGTGATCAGCAGGTCCGCCAGGTCCCGTCGGACGTAGTGCCTCCCGGCGGTCAGAGCGGCTCGCTTTCTCGTCACCTTGTGCGGGGCGGCCGGTCCGAGGGAAACCGAAACTCCTAGGCCCTGAGTCATGCGGCGGCCACTAACCACGTCGTACTGTCATGCCAAGGCTCCGATTACACCTTTCGACCCTTGGGTGGTCATCGAGGAGCGCTGGGGTACCATAGTAGTTCCGCGATTTCATTGGGAAGCCTTGGGGGCCGGGTTTCATTATGACTGGCCTAACAGCGCACTATTCCTGTTGAAAAATCCTGCTCCTCATTTTGTTCAGGAGTCTACCCTCACGATACGTACATTACAGAGGTCACTCTACCTCTTGCGCCTTGAATCTCCACGTCGTACCAGCGTTTTGCCTACTCCTTCCCACACCCAACCTGCCCTGTCATTGAACCGATACCACCCCCGCCTGCCCCTCACTTCACGTCTCATCTTCATGTAACTGCCCCCAAGCACTACAAAAAGCTGCCGTCTGTACCTGCTGGCGTTTTTCTGCACATCATGTGCGGGGGGCCCCCTTCAGAAGGAGCAAACATGCCCACGGCGCTGTCTCAGTCCCTCACAAGGCCCTTGCTGTTCTGCACAGCCAACCAAACGGCATTATACATACGCTGACCACAGCCTTTGGTGATAACAAAGACCTTAGAAAGAAGCTGCACGTGCAAAACTATAGCAGTGGACGCCAAATGCGGCATGTGGCACCACTCATCAGCTGCCCAATTCCTGTGGCTCTTGGGCCAAACCCTTTGGGCAACGGCACTATATGATTCTACAATCGCCGTCGTGAAGGGCATGTACCCTATGTCGGTCCGGTTGCCCCCGCTGAGCCTTACATAAGGCAGCCTGTGCCTCCCCCAGGTGCTGCAGTCGGACAGTCAGCAGTTCCAAACCCAGCAGCCGCAGGACAGCCAGCAGCCGCTGCAGCAGCCGCAGGACAGCAACCTGCTGGCGCCCCAGCAGCCGCAGCCCAGTCCGCAGCCCCACACCCAGCAGCCGCAGCCGCAGGACAGCTTCCACTTCAACAGCCAGCTGGCGCCGCAGGAGCAGCAGTAGCAGCAGCAGAGAGCCCCCTCGTCGTTATGCATTCCGGGACTACCAACGCCGCCTTCGACACCTCAGCAACCTCCTTTGGTGGTCTTCCCTCACTTTCCAAAATTACCCCCAGAAGTTGGCTGACTACAATACTCAGACTCTGGGTCAACTGCTGGCTACACTCAAGCAACAATCCGCGCCCACCATTGGCATTCCAGACGACCATCATCGGATCCTTGAAGTCATTTTGGAACGGGCAATCCAAGATCGGGTTGTTGCTGTTGGCCCTGATTTTGATGATCCATTCCTCCCCAAGCTACTGGTTGCTCCTTTCGTTTCACAGTGGCTCGATCTTGTCCCTCTCAATAATATTCTGAGAGACCCTGTTGTGGCGAGTTTGTTCCCTGCCGGTGCTAACATGCCTAGGGCTCTGTTCACCTTCAAGTACGACCTGCCGCTCCACATGTCGTACAGCAATTACAAAAACATTGCGCACCTTTCGGCACAGGAAGCAGAGCAGATCCTTAGCTCGCCATGTGGTTGCTCGGATCCTGCTTTAGCTCCTTTCTGTAATTTTGAGGGTTGTGTTTGCACCATGGATCCAGCTGTTGCACGTGATGCTAATGCCCAAGCTTTTCTGGAAATGGGCCGCAAGTACCGGGTTTTGCATTCCAAGCTTATGCTTCTCTCAGCTGAGGTGCGGTCTAATATTGTGCAGAGTTTGTTGTCTGCTGTTAACGCCTATGTGGAGCGTATGGAGGAAGCTTTGCAATTCCCTGGTGCTCTCACGGCCTGGGGTCACGAAGTTAGGTCTCGCATTACATATCATGTCAACTATCTGCCAGCTTTGCAGAATATGAACAGTTTCGCCACGGAAGTGCTTAGGGCAAACGAGTTCGTGGCGCATACCATTCCTGGCAATTTCCACCGTTTCAAGCAAGTCATTCAGACCTTGCAGCAGTCTTTTGTTTTTACATATGTGGACAAGGCTTCCAATAATGTCTGCATCATGTGCAACAAGGCCTATATTAGGGCTATGCGCCGAGATTTGGAGCAGGGTTCCAATGCTTCTGGTCAACAGCAGCAGCAGCCTGGTCAACAGCAGCAACTGCACGGTCAACCTCAGCAGTCGCAGCAAGGTCAGCAGCAACAGCCGCCTGGTCAACAGCAGCCGCTCCAAGGTCAACAGCAGCCGCTCCAAGGTCAACAGCAGCAGCAACAAGGTCAACAGCAGCAGCAACAAGGACACCAGGAGGAGCCACAGGGACAACAGGAAGAGCAGCTGCCTACCAACATTTATGATGATGTCAGTAATCGCTGGGATTCTCCTGAAGCCCTTGCAGAATCTCTGCAAGAACAACTGGCAGCATCTGGCAACTACGAGTGCCTCACTGGAGACCCTCTTGAGATCCCATATTACACTGGCATTCTCAAGTTTCACAAGCAGCCCTTGAAAATGCGTTATCTATGTTGTAGCTCTAAAGTGGTCACAACGACGGCTGCTAAATATACCACTAATTTCATGAACGGCATTCAGCCTGATCTTATCAAGCAATGGCATCAGCTTATCGTCCAATTAGGCATTCCTGCACCTGGCGCTGAGTTGAAGCACCAACCTTGGATGATTACATCTAGCGATCAGCTTTTACCTGTGCTTCGGGCTTTCCGTAATAGAGGCATGCTCTGGTCTGAACTTGTTGCGCGTAAGATGCAGTCAGCCCATGATTTTGAGCGCTTATATACCAATCTTCCACAGCAGGATCTCACTATGAGACTGCATCGCATTGTCGATGATGTGTTTGCTATGCATCCTGGGGCTGTCGCAGTCGTTGTTTGGAAGCAAAAGGGTCTGCCTTTGCGGTGGCTCAATTATGTCCCCGACAGGTTGTGTGACACTGAAAATGGCCAGCGCTTTCAAGCGTTCACGCCGGACTCTATTAAGTGGTTGCTCTCCTTTCTGGTGGAGCAGACTTTTGTCACTTTCACAGGCCGCCTCTACCATCAGCTTTTGGGTATTCCTATGGGTATTTCACCGGCGGTTTTCATAGCCAACTTTTACCTGCATACGTATGAATACGACTTCTGCAGGCAGCTTCTCCCTTTGCAGGCAGCAGGTGTTCGATCTCCGCTGCATGTTGCAGCTCTTAGGCACCTAGGTAATGGTTGCTGGCATTGCACCTCCTGGCGGTTCGGCCGATGTGTCTGCTCTTGTTCTGGACAGTTTCTTGTACACCACGCAGTACATTGATGATATGTACTCCTTGGCCAACCCTATTCTGCAGCACCTTACATATGTCAATCAGACTTGGTTTGGGGTGCATGGGCTCTATCCGCCCACTCTCAATTTAGCAGTCGCCCACCAGGGTGCTGAGGTGGTTTATATGGATATGCGTGTTGTCATGCGGTCCTACAAGTATCAGGGTCTTGGGGGTGGTCGTTTTCAGGGTATCGCTGATTTTGAAACCTACCTATATGCAAAGCATGTGCATGGCCCTTTCCGCTTTCTCAAGTTGATCCGTTTTCCGCATATCACGTCCAGTTTGAGTTGGATTGCTAAGTACAACATCATCACCACAGAGTTCCATCGCCTCACACGGCGGGTTACTAATCACGCAGACCTTTGGGATCATTTGGGTCGTATAGGGTGTGATATGGTCTGCAGGGGTTACCAGGTTGTTCGCATTATGCGTACAGTTCGGCGCTTGTTCTATCGTCATGGTGTTGTGCTGGGGTTCAGGGGGCAGGGCATCCTATATGCCCGGCTGGTGGCTCAGCGCCTGGTGGCTCATTTGGGTTTGCGTCGCATGCATGCTGCTTTCACTACAGCGCTTAGGGCTGCAGGGTTTCTTTGAGTTCTCCGTGCCCTTTTTCTGCCGTTTTCATCACTTGCTCCACTTTCTTTTGCCATGACAGGACGTTTCTGTCTTTGGCGGGGAGCATTGCGTATGCCCGCTATGGTGTGTTTGTGTGGAGGACAGTCCATCCAGCCCTCAGCTCTGGTGGTTTTTCCTCAGTGGTCGCGTGTTTCTTGCGGTCTTTTCGAGGCTGCTGCCGTAGCACTCGGCAGTAGCATAGTGCCTCGTTGTTCTCGTCTTCCCCGTTTGCCTTGTTTGTGGCTTTCTGGGTATATAGGCGCTGTGTTTGCATTGCGGCCTCTATGCATTCATGTCATCAGGACTTAGGGACCATTGGCGTTTAGGCATCTTGTCATGCATGGTCTGCATCGTGCACAGACAGCTCGTCTGGACTTGGACTTACATGGATCATCTCGCACCATGCAGGTGTGCACATTGTTGCTGTTTTGTGGCTGGCCCTTAGCCTAGTGGGAGGAGGGGAGCTGGAAGGCGTCGTTTTGGCAGCTTATGCTAACAGGGAAGGTCGAGCTCGCGTGCATGTCCTGTTCGTGTAGTCCTAGGCACCCTGCTTTTCCTGTATGCTTGTATTCCTGTTCCATTGGTCCCTTAGTCCCTGCTTTCTTGTCTAGTCCTTGCATTTCTCGCCTAGCCGCAGCCTATCCAGTTTTAGCTTGCTTTCGGACTTCGTGGGGGGTGGCAGGGTATATGGGGTAGTGTTGGCCAGTCACAAAGCATGCTGTTGTTGGAGCGCTTGCAGTGTTTAGCTTGTAATGTCTTGAGTCTCTTGAATTGTGTGGCAGCTGTGGCTCTCTAGCGGTCTCGCCTCTTTGTCTCGATATCTGCTCTCCACATACTAACAAACTGGATGGAGTTATGCCACGGGTGCTGCACGGCCCGAAAGCTGTGCAGTGATCTATCTCATATATGATTCTATAAGACTGCTGTCCTTTGCTGTCCCCTCATGTTGGCATTAGATAGTGGCAGCATCAAGACACCTCCAACAATGTGGTCATATGGCTGACAGCAGAATGCCGGCATTAGATAGTGGCAGCATCAAGACACCTCCAACAAAGTGGTCATCTGGCTGACAGCAGAATGCCTGCATAGTAAGCTCCCAACATACCTCTTCTGCTAAGTGAAGATCAAACATAGACCAGAAACAAAGACCGCAGTGTTTTTCGCTTGTTTTCCAGCCGTTCTGCTTCAAAACACCTGGCAAACATCCACCACAGTAAGCCATACAAGCCCTAACCTTCAAGCAGCATACACTCCCATTACATCACAGTGCATATACTAGACCACAGTACCTACATACAGACTGCATAGCTTTGGAGCCGTGCAGTGGCTGTGCCATAACTCCCAAGCACTACTCGTCGGAGTTTGGCCTGCACAGAATTGTAGCATTTGAGGACTGAATCCTCTCTATTCTTGCATACCTATCTGTGTGCACATAGAATACAGATCAAAATGCAGATGCCCTTCTCGCACATGAGTGAAGATCACCCAGCAGTGCATATGCAAAGGATCACTGACACACACTCACACACTTCATTCAGCAGTGCAGTGCAGACTGGTTCTGCAAGGATAAGCCCCCCACTTAACAGATTACCACACAACCAGTATCCTGCTCCACCACTGCGTGCTTTACATCCAGTCATCTACCATGCAGGCAACTCGGAGTCCCAACTACATGGCTTCATTACCACCCATTCATGTCCACTAAATGCAGGCAGATGCAGATATAGCGCATATCACCAGGTCCAACTCCATGAACAACTATGAGTTAGACCATATGCGCTTCAACACTGCATATGCATACACCATTTTACATGCCGCATACAGTGATGACTCAAGCTGCACACTTCACGCTCCTGCTCTTCCAACCACACAAAATGCAACCCTTCCTGGATTCACCAGCCCACGCATCAAAGGGATCACTATGAGTTCACCACTGCGGCTCATTGTCCTGCTGCAGGGTCTTGTAGTAACCAATCAAAGGCAAATGCTGGGTTCAGTGGGCTGCGGCATGGCAGCACTTGCCTACTAGTTGAGCTCCGCACATTCACTCTCACAATAATTAGGCAGAATAAAACATCTGCACATCCACCCCATACAAAAATGGGATGAGCAGCCACCACCTTGCCGCAAAGCACTGCCCCCTACCCAGCAGACTTGTCAGCACCAGGAACACTGCAACCTGCATACTCTACGCACCAATGCCAACCAGCTTTGCCTTCTGACTGGGTGGATCAACCATCACTCCACATTGTCCCCCTTCAATAGAAGAAGAAACTGCGGCGACGAGCAACGCCAGTGACGTTGTTTGGTGGGATGAGCACACTGTCAATGATGTGGATGGTGGACTGCACAGCAGGGAAGAAAGCAGCAACACACCAGCGGCAGCAAAACATCAGTCAAGTATCTTACACAAGTTAAGATATGCAGCAATACAGCAGGACAGCAAATCACGGATGACAAGGGTTGATATGGACAACACGCAGCTACCAAAGCAGCACGGCCCAGTGAAGTACCACTTTCAGGTTTCATGTCTCATAGAGGACATCCCACTGCCAAGCAGCAATGTATTGCCCGTTCCTTCAGGCTTCATTTCTCGAATGAGCCGTAATGTTGCAGAATGAATGATGCAATGAGGAAGTCAGCTGGCAGAAGGGGACAGCGCGCATACATTGCAGTGTTTTTTCCCTGAAAGGCACTGCGTTGTCCCATGAAGACGTATATCAAAGCTGTTTCAACCCTAACCTTTCCAATTTGGCAAAAGTCCAATTCGTTCAGGGTGCATCGCAAAGGTAATGCGTGTTAACATGTGATGATACTTACATTGGCTGCCTTGAGGTCGGGGTAGACAACAGTGGCATTGCTGCCCTCACCACCAATAATGGTAACATTGCCCATCCCAGCTGGAGGCATGCCGCCATCAGCACCAGGGAGGGAACCCGTGGTATTCATGCTGTGGACAAGCAGCAGCCATTGATAACATGTCAGTCACAACAAGCAGCAAGAGAGCAGCAGTATCCATTTCAATCAGCAACCCAACATATGTTTCTTGCAGTTGTGCAGCCAGACAGTAGATAACGGATTGGTCTCATGGCAGAACTACAGAGTATAGGGGAGATGCATGGAGACTGTGTTAGAAGTGTACTGTTGGCAAGTGCTACGGCCAAAATTCTGCACCACGCAGCTCAAGAACATTGGTCAGTAGCTAGAACTGCACAACATACGCCTGCAGACAGGTCATAAGACAAAGCCTACTTATAATGGCAAAGAGTGCCGACAATAGAGAGCATATACACCACCAACATGCGTTACGCCCAACACAGGAGCGCAAGTTCCAGCATCTTCACAAATCAGAACATCCAAGCCAAGTCATACTCCACAATTCGACCTTGATCAGAACCATACCCTAGCACCTACTTACATTCATTACCTATAAGCAGCCAGCAGAAGATTACATTCATTACCTACTTACATTCATTACCTATAAGCAGCCAGCAGAAGATGCATACTGCATGAGTATAAAATTCTGCCCGACTAGCGACCTGGGAAAGCAATTGTAGGGTCAAGGGCACAAGAATACTTGCAGTACCATTTCAAAGCATCCAGCAAAGACGCACTACTGCATAAGTTTCACATTATTGCTTCTCCAGCTAACTAGGGCGCTGTTCTATGGTCACTGAGGGTGGAAGAATACTCACGGTCCGACAGTAAGGTTAGCCTGAGGGATGAGCGTAGGCAGCATCATGCCCTCTGTGAGCTCAGAGGCATTGGCGCTGACATTGGGCACCACATGGTAGGACAGGATGTTCAGCAGGGTGCCATTTTGCTCGGGAGCTAGCAGCTGCTCTGCTGTCAGACCAGTCTCATTGAACAGCTTGTAGAAAGCCTGCAGGAAAGACACGGCGGGTAGTAAGAGAATGGAATGACCCAACAGTCACAACCATTGGAATGTCGTGTCAAAAAAGACAATTCAGACGCAATTGCAAAGTTCCATTTGATGTGCAAGAAAATCTTTTGAATGAGCAACGGTGCTGTCTCTCTGCAAGAAGCACCCCAAAACAGACCTCAGCCTATAATGAAGTGCAGTCTTGAAATCAGTGGCACGGCTGCAACTAGCAGCAGCAAAACACTTATCGCAGACACAAGGGACCCCGCCCATGATCCAGTCATAGCTATGACAGGCATGTAATTGGCTACAGCATACAGTTCAGCATGAGGAGGGTTGACCAGCAGTGTCCAACTCATGCAGGAGGTGTGGATTGCGGTGCAATAAGCAATGCACTGCGTACTACCTACAAACTGCAACGCACCCGGTTTGGTGCAAAGCTGTCTTCAATCAACCTTGAAGCAGCATGCATCACAAGCTTACCTCATCAGTGGGAGCAAAGATGGTCCAGGTGGTAGTAGGATCTGACAGTGCCGCTGTCAGATTGGAAGCATTCACAGCCGCCATAAGGATGGAGATGTTGGGAGGAGCTGCAGCGGCAGCATCAGCAATGGTCGGGAAGGCAGCACCAGCAGCACCGGCAGCACCAGCAGCACCAGCACCACCAGCCCCGGGCTCCATGGTACCAGGGAGAGCAGGTCCGCCGCAGCGCCACCAGCAGCAGGATCGCCGCCAGCACCAGCAGCACCAGGCTCCCCGCCAGGAGGAGGAGTGGCCCCAGGCTCAGCACCAGTAGGAGGAGCAGCACCAGCAGCGCCAGGCTCGGCACCAGCTGGAGGAGCAGCACCAGCCCCTTCAGCAGGTGGGGTGGCAGCGGCAGGCTCACCACCAGCAGGTGCAGCAGGTGGGGCCCCACCAGCAGCAGGCTCTGCGCCAGCAGGGGCAGGAGGTGGGGTGGCACCAGCAGCACCAGCGTCAGCAGGAGGAGCGGGAGCACCAGCGCCTCCCGCATCTGCGGGTTGCCCTTGGGTTGGCTGAGCGGCATCAGGGGCAGGGGCCGTGGTAGGATCAACGGGACCAGCTGGTTGAGCGGTAACGGCATCACCTCCAACTGCAGAAATGGAGCAGAAAGGGACACAGGCACCTTGTCAGGAAGATTCAGATGAAGTTTAGCGCTGTGGCAGTAAATTAGGTTTGAGGTCAAGGGCCAAGACCTTAGTCGTGACACTGTATAACTAACTCTTATAACATTGCATTGCCAGAGCAGGACTGTGATATCCACAGCTTACATACTATAAGGCAGGGCTGTCCTTAAGCATTGAAACTTGCTGCACGTCCAGATCTACAGTGGATATCGCAGCCTCCTACTTTTCAGCACAAGGACTGAAATCCTGGCTCGGTCAGGGCTAGTAAATACGTGTACAGTCGGTGTAACTAAGTAAGCCCGCTTCCTAAAGCAACGCACCCAGCATGAGCCCTTACTACTGATACAGACTAAACAGGCTGCCGTGCAAAGGAGCGCAGAAATGAAGGGAAGCATGCAAGGATGCCATGCTTTAACTCTTTGGATCCACACCAGTCTGCCATGATCTAGACGCATGGCTACTGCATCTACCATCTGAAAATCAGGCCACATGCATGCACAGCGTCTCATTTACTAATTCCCTATATATTTTTCTCTCCTTCCATTTCTGTAGTGCGCAGCATTACAGCAGGAGCACACTGTAACTGGATGTTACAGCCTCTAACATGGCAAGCGGGGCATCTTGGACGAGTACTAGTAGCAGTACTTGCTGATGGTGGGGCTACTAGTAGTCAGAAGGTCAAATCTCACCAGGGGCTGGAGCTGCGCCACCAGCCGCTCCAGCGTTAGGGTCTTGCAATAAGCGCCGGCTTGGGATGCCTGTAGGTGCACACGCAGACAGAAATTAAATTCTTGTCAACAACCACCAGGAGGTTCCGAGGTTGATTTTTGGCTACGCAACAGGGTTGTTGCAGGGCTAGATTGAGGTATGGAGTACTGAGAGAAGCACCAGAAAGTAGATGCGGCCCACTGCACTGGCTGCAGCTGCTGGTGGCAAGGCCATTCGACTGCTATTGGCGTGCTAGTGAGTGGGTGTGACATCACTTTCAGCCCGACGTCCGCAAGAACGTCCGTGGCTGCGGGATCTGAGCGCTGTGCTAACAGACATAACCATACACGTGGATTAATATGCACTGCAGCTGCATCTTGTCCAACAGCATAGCTTATTGACCAGCGTGAGCACACCTTGAGCAGCAGCTGCCAGCGCTAGAAGCAGCGTTACAGCGAACAGGACCTTCATTCTGCTAAGATATACTCTTCAATCCAAGAGGTACACAGGAAGTATCTGGGCAACAAGCAGATCAGCGAGGCTCTGGGAGGCAAGGTGGTGTTCCAGGAGTGAAAGGTATACACAAAATTAGACTCCGTCAAGATAAAGTAAGGCCCTGTCAAGAACGCTGCCAGAAGTCAAGAGATCTCTATGTGACAAGACCTGCAAGTACAGTACAGGCTGATCTGTGGTAGAGTGCTTCCACCTAGAGCTCTCTCAGTCCAATGTTCGCGTGTGCTGCACCAAGTCTAGCGTCCGTTATAACGATCTAGTGATCAGCAGATCCTCCAGGTACCGTCGGACATAGAGCCTGCCGGCGGTCATAGCGGCTCGCTTTCTCGTCACCTTGTGCGGGGCGGCCGGTCCGAGGGAAACCGAAACTCCTAGGCCCCTGAGTCATGCGGCGGCCACTGACCACGCCGTACTGTCATGCCGAGGCTTTGATTCAACCTTTTGACCCGCCTTGCGGTACTGTAGGCTGGTCATCGAGGCCGGTGCTGGGCCCCGGGGCAAATAATAAAATTCGCGGAATTCCTGGGAGGCATTAGTCTGGGGGGCCTCCGTTGTTATCTAACAGCGCACCAATCTGCATTGTTGTCAAGAAAACGTGGCTCCTCAGGTTAGTTCAGGAGCCTATAGTATCTTCACCATTACATACAGCGGTCACACTACCTGTTGCGCCTTCGGTCCTCACGTCGTACCGAGGATTTGCCTACTCCTTCCCACACCCAACCCTGCCCTGCTGGCATTGAACGTATACCACCGCTGTCCCTGCTTTATGTAACTGCCCCCAACCAGTACAAAAAGCTCCCATCTGTACCTGCTGGCACTTTTCTGCACGCACTGCAGAAGGAGCAAACATGACCACGCTGTCTCCCTCGAAAGACCCGGTGTTGGTTTGAACAGCCAAGCAAAACACCACAACACAGACAGCAAAGGACAGCATTCTTCTAGAACTTCTATAGTGCCGTTGCAAAGGTTCTGACCCCGCAAGAACCAGCAGGAAATGGTCAGCTGAGCACTTGGTCATTGCTTTCTTGCCACGTGCAGCTTCTTTCTAAGGCTCTTGTTATTACCAAAGGCTGTGGTCAGCAGCTCCCATCAAGTTGGCATCAGATAGTGGCAGCATCAAGACACCTCCAACAAAGTGGCCACTATATGGCTGACAGCAGAATGCCTGCATAATAAGCTCCCAACATACCTCTTCTGCTAAGTGACCATGAAGATCAAACATAGACAAGAAACAAAGACCCGCAGTGATAGCGGCTCTGCTTCAAAACACCCGTAACACATCCATCAGAGTACTTAGCCCATCACCAAGCCGATACAGTAAACTTCCATTCAAGCAGCGTACACTACCATCTGACTTCTGATCTGACTACCTCCAGCCTTGCTTATTCGCAGGTATAGCACATCGCTATCCCAACACACATCTTCATGACAAACACTTCTGTTCACCACTGCAACTACAACAGACGCATACACCAGGGCTGTCCCCTCACAAACAGTACTGACTAGATCAGGAACGTCTCTTCACCTACTGTTTGGCTACATGAATGTACAACCCTTCCCAGTATTTCTGGGTTCGCCACCCCTTTCGTGAAAAAGGGGACTGTGGACTGTGGCACTGCAGTACCCCTTCGTCACAAGAAAATGAAGGAGATCCGGCGACAAGCAAATGCCAGGGTTCCCATGGTCACATCTAATACGCACACACCATGTGCAGTGTACAGTTTAAAAAGCAGGCCTACTCAGCGAAGCCGAGTACCTTCCCCAGAGAACGCTTCAAGGCCAGTCACATTGAATCCTGGTGGCACAAGCACACTGCCGATGATGTGGATGGTGGACTGCACAAAAAGGAGAGTAGCACCAGCAAAAAAAATTTATTAGTAGTATCCCTTTTCCATAAAACAGGAAAAGACTAGCAGCAGCAGCAACCCAATCACTAATATCCCTTTTCCATAGGGCAGCGGTACAACTCAGAAACAGCAAGACAACGGCGTTGGAAGTTTTACCAATACAACAAACCTGCAGCTGCCAAAGCAGCAATAGACATTCCTGTTATTATCAAGCGCTATGTTGCATGTAAGTCCACGTGATCTGTGATAATGAAGTTTGACAGGATCATTATTCACTCAACATGAGAGAAGGTGCAGTGGCTTGGCACAGAACATCTGAATCCCTGCCTTAGCATTGTGCAGCCATGATAAGGCACCCATGTATTGAATCAGTGCTTCAAAAAGTCCCCGTGCTCCGTAACAATCAAGCTTGACAAGACTTTCCTCTGAACATGAGAGAAGGTGCAGTGGCTTGGCACAGAACCCTTTCAGCACTGTGAAGCTGTTCAGACAATATTATCATGTCATTAAATGAAGTAAAGCAATCACAATGGTTACGCCTAGCATACACAACATAACAATGTCTAACACCATCCGTGGTGTACAGTTGTGGAACCACACCCACTTTAGAACCCTGTGCTTCAGGCAATGAGGAGCAGAACGGTAATCAATGCAGATGACATCTTGTAAAGGCACATTCTCACTTACATTGGCGGCCTTAATGTCAGGGTAGATAACAGTGCCATTGCTGCCATCGCCCACCCTGCCCTCTTCACCAATGATGGTGACATTGCCCATTCCCGCTTGAGGCATCCCACCATCATCAGCACCAGGAAGTGCACCGGTGGTGTTCATGCTGTCCAGAAACAGGCAGCAGCAGTAAGCAGCATCAGTCAGTACAACAGTAGAAATGCAGAAACGAGCAGTCGGACAGCAGCAGCAGTGACCAGCACTGATATGTAAGCAGCAGGAGCTGCAGCAGCAGCAGCAGCCATAAGCAGCAGGAGCTGCAGCAGCAGCAGCAGCAGCAGCCGGCATAAGCAGCAGCAGGAAGAAGCAGCAGGAGCTGCAGCAGCAGCAGCCATAAGCAGCAGGAGCTGCAGCAGCAGCAGCCGGCATAAGCAGCAGCAGGAAGAAGCAGCAGGAGCTGCAGCAGCAGCAGCAGCAGGGAGAAGCAGCAGGAGCTGCAGCAGCAGCAGCCATAAGCAGCAGGAGCTGCAGCAGCAGCAGCAGCCGGCATAAGCAGCAGCAGGAAGAAGCAGCAGGAGCTGCAGCAGCAGCAGCAGCCGGCATAAGCAGCAGCAGGGAGAAGCAGCAGGAGCTGCAGCAGCAGCAGCCATAAGCAGCAGGAGCTGCAGCTGCAGCAGCCATAAGCAGCACTTACAATTTGAAAGCAGAACCAACTTTTTGAAGACCCTGCTCTCACGTTTAGGGACAATGTCATATGCAGACTACAATTTCAAATTCATATTGCGCATGTCCTTTTCAAGCTTCTCAGCCACATACCTAAGTGCGTGTTGCTCAAATGTAGCACCCTGAACATCTTGACCTATCCAGTCTCCTAGATGCAGCAACCCCAGGTCACTGCCCAATGCCCAAAAAGCCAATAATACTGGCATACTGCTTAGCTTGAACAACTTCACTGACCAGGATCGATGCTAGCATGCAAGATGCCGACTGCATTATCCAGAAGCCGTTACTTCCCATGCAATCCGAACTAAGGACACCACAGGTATAGAAACAGGTGTTACTCACGGTCCCACAGTGAGATTGAGCATTGTGGCCGTAGGCAGCTGCATGCCCTCTGTGAGCTCAGCAGCAGTAAGGCTGACAACGAGTACCACATGGTAGGGCAGGATTTGTGCCAGGACAGAAATGACCACGGGATCAAGCAAGGGTTTAGGGTCTAGGGTTTAGGGTTTAAACCCTAAACCCTAAACCCTTTGTGCCAGGACAGAAGTGATCACGGGATCAAGCTGGCCAGTGATTGTGAGGCCAGACTCGTTGAACAGCCCATCTCCTGTCACGCCAAGCTTGCAGCGCACAGTTCCAAAAAAGCCTGCAGGGTGGATAGTTATGCGGAACATTATGAGTCTTGCAGAAGCTTCATAGAAGGTGGCCAAGTGCAATTAGTGATCATGCTCAAAACCAATCGATAACAGCAGTCCTCCAGTTGCAGTAGTCATTCCAAAAAATGGCATTTCTCACATGTGCCTCATTATGAACTTTATGATGGGAGCAAGTGGTGCAGCCAAGTCCAGTCAACGCACCTAACTTCTGCATGGGATCCCAATCAATGCTCTTTGTGTAAAGACAATCACTGTAGAAGCAAGATAGCAGGTGATGAAGTTGTGCTCGGCAGGAAGGGTTCCACCCATGCAGGCTTACGACTGGGAAAGAGCAAGCATCTCCCAGCCCACCCAGAATGCATCACATCTCATGTGATTAGCACCAATCGGGGAAGATGTGAGCTACTGCGAGGGTGATTACATGCGTAGGGATAATCTTAGGCATTTGCAGTACCCATGCAGAGAAGTCCGTGCACCAAATGAGGTGGGAACTCCAACTAATACCAACAATCTGACAGCATCACACCCTTACCTCATTAGTGGGAGCAAAGATGGTCCAGGTGGTAGTAGGATCCATGAGGGCTGCCGTCAAGGTGCCGTTGATAGCATTGTTATACAGGTTCACAGCTGACAGAAGGATGGAGACGTTGGCTGGAGCTGCACTCGCAGCATTAGCAATGTTCAGGAAGCCACCACTGGCACCCCCAGCCCCCTCAGCCCCGGGGTCCATGGTACCAGGGAGAGGCTCACCACCCGCACCACCAGCAGCAGGCTCAGCACCACCACCAGGTGCAGGCTCGGTAGCACCAGCAGCAGGGGCAGCAGGCTCGGTGGCATCAACAGCAGGCTCGGTAGCACCAGCAGCAGGGGCGGCAGGGTCGGCAGCTCCAGCAGCAGAGGCAGCGGGCTCGGTAGCACCAGAGGCAGGCTCGGCTGTGGCTGCAGTGGAGAATGAAGTGGGGAGAGCCAAAGGAAGGATGTGGTGTAACATAAGGTCAACGTTCCATACCCCAGTCTGTGGCATTGTACTCAACTCTTATTGCATTACATGGCTTGCCATAGCAGAAGTGCCATGGTATACTGCGGTTAACTATTGAGAGTACATAAGCCCATGAATGCTGTCTTAACTTACTGCAACCAGCTGCATGTACCTTCATTTACAATGGACTTGCCGGGGGATACTGTAGTAACCTAAGTTGTCTCAGGATCAGGTCAAAAATAGAAAACAACCTGCCCACTACCCAGTCTTAAATCGACTTTGGAAGGGACCCCATACTCCTGACACATACTACAAAGCCATGTCTGCAAAAGACTCCCTGACTCAAGCATGCAAAATGAGTTCACATCATCTGCCATGATCTGGAGGCATAGCTGCTGGATATCAGGCCCATGCATGCACACATGGCTCTTTCAACATGTCCCAGTTTTTTCTTCTTGCCTCCCAGTGCAGGAGCACAGGTGGCAGGACACAATAACTGTGTCCTCTGATGCAGTGACATTGTCTGATTGTACAAACGGTGCATCTTGGGCATGTGTGACTAGCGCTACATTGTGCGGCTGACGTGCTGATAGGGAGCTACTCTCCCAAAACTAGGTCTCTAAGCACTTAACAGCCCCTGCTGCTGGGACGCCAGCAGGGTCTTGCAGCAAGCGCGGGCTTGAGATGCCTGTAAGTGCATCAACATAGAGCGTGACAAAAACAACCAAGATTAAGGTTCCACCCTTCAGAAGCGACTATGCGGTACGCCGGGTTGTGGGAGCGGGGCAGACCTGGCATGCATGAATGGGCCGGAGCCGACTAATCAAGAGCTGATCAGGGCCTACTGAGGCGGCCCCGCCAGTGCTGCTGCTCACCGCTGTGACCAAGCATTTTGGATGGAGGCCAGCGGCGGGCGATCGATGGCGTGACGCTTTTCCTCGTAACCCTTGCGCGGGGCGGCCGGTCCTAGGTGGTGAGGTCACGCGGCGGTCACTGACGACGCTGGGTTGTCATGACCGAGGTTTGACCGCACCATTTGCCCCTTGTGGTACTGCAAAGCTCGTCATCGGAGGACCGAGGAGCCGCTGGGGCGCAACTTGGCCATGGAGCGAACTTTGGGGGCCTGGAGCTTCGAAATGACCTCAGCAATCCTCTGCATTCCTGGTCTGTACATATAGTAGGTACCCAGAGAAAGTCCTTCGTCAGGTTGTCCGAAGTCTATCCTCTTCATTTGATCGTGACGCTGTATCGCCTTCCTTACCTCTACGTAGTAGCAGCTTACTTTGAAACCGGTCCATTTTCCCCAGCCGAGCCATGAACACCATCTGCCTTTCGTCCAAGGCTAGCATCACGGCCGCTAGGCCTGGTGCTGCTCGTGTTCCCAGGACAGTGCGTTCAGTCAGGGCTGCTCCCCTAGCCAGCACAAGGCTTGATGCCAGAAAGTTGCGCTACATTGTGACGTTTGCCAGCCCCAGCGAAGGTACGGGGCAAGGGCTCCGTGTGGAAGCAGCCCAATGTATGCACATCCTGCCTCGTGCAGCCCCTGATGGAAGCATCCCATGTTTGATGTCATGTGTGGGATCCCAAGGTTTCTTACTATTTAGCATCAAGCACATGGTCCTTTGGCAGCAAGTATAGCGCTGCTGAAGCAACCTGGGCATGAACTATAGGGTCGTTGCCGGGCCGCAGGTGACGAGCTGAGCGACCCCTCCAAGTCACAGAGCGGAGATGCAGAGTCCGGAGACAACCCCTCCGAGCGCAGGTGAGGCAGGTACAGCGGCTGCCATGCCAAAGGCATGTCGAAAGGCATGTCGCCTCGATGAAAGCTAGTCTGCAAAGCTGGCCAAGCTGCACTATGTAGGTCATCGCTCAGTACTGAGTGCAACCGCCTGAGAACATTGCAGCCTTCGAATGGTGTCCTCAAGTCTTGCAGTCTGCCAACAGCCCATGTTGCGGCACTGACCTTCTAACCAACGTGTTACATTGTGAAAGACATGTTCCAGCTGTGTATGTATGACAAGCAGGATGAACGTATAGAAGCTGCTTTGGTCATCTGCTCCCGCACTGTTAAAAATGTTTTACACGAGTATGACAAGCCCATTGGCGCGGTTCAAGGGATATTCGGTGCTGCTTGCAAGTGCCTAAGTGCAAGTCTGCATGGGCCCAAGCAGCTAACCACTGATCAGGTTCTAGGCAACCACATCCTGGTGCTTGCAGCCAGCAATGAACAACTACAATGCCAAGTATGCTGAATCTTCCCTCACGAAATCAGCCACTGTTAGTTCAGTCAGTTCATCAAGGTCCTGCTGCTAATCCTGCAACTCACCTTGGCTGTTGCTGTGGTTGCTTGCAGTGCCGCTGAACCCTTCTTCCCCGATGAGAAGAGTGGTGGCAATGAGGGCATTGACCTGGAGTCTGGTGACAACCCTCAGGAAAGGGGAGCTGCAGACACTGCTGCTGAGGGGTCTGCACCAAGCAGGAATGAGGAGGGACCAGATACTGCAGAGATGGTGAGTGATCAAGCTGAGACGGTAGCTGGGATTGATGGACTGTAATGCTGCATGCTGCTATTACTTGCATTCTTGTGCTGTGCGTCAAGAGACATTTGGTGCAGACTGATTGCTGAATCATCTTCAATTTACTCTGCACAACTGTCAGATGTAAAGAAAAGGACAGCACTTGCTGGAGCTATTGCTATAAGTGCATGTTATGTTTGAATGATAGCAGAAGCTTAAACTGCAGCAGCTGCACCTGTAGTCTGATGATTATCATTCAAATGTTTGCAAGTGGCTGTGGCCTTCTTGATTGTGATAGTGGTGTTCAAAGTTCTCATGGGGATTAGAGCTACAGCTGAGGTGGCCTCTATACGGGTATATCTGGTAGAGATATGGCATATAGGCTGGGAGCAAATGGGAGCAAATGGCTGGGATTAATTGGGTTTGGTAAGCACTTCCATGTAGTGTAACTGACGGTGTTGCTATCAACATGCAGTAAAACTCAAGTGATTGTAGCCTGTGCACACACGATTCCATTCTTCTTGGCTAGGCACCTAGCTGATGGCAGGTAGTCGACCATGTATGGCCTTTTTGTTAATGAGCTGTGTCACACCATTTTTGGGCCTGCTTTCTCCCCTTCTCTGTTTACTCTGCTCCCCCCTGCAGATGTCCCCCAAGCAAGTATCTGATGCAGTGGAGGATGGCAAGTCGGCTGCAGCAGACGTCAAAAAGGAGGCAGAGAGGGAGGGTGACAAGCAGGGCACTGGCTATGAGTAAACTTCGGGTTCAAACCTGAACCTCCCTGCCACGGCAACAACCTCGCCACAACAAAAGCTCAGTGTAGTTCATGGTCAGAAGCAGGACTGCAAGAAGCTTAGCTGTGACAAGGTATAATCCGCGGTATTTTATCCATCCTTGCTTGTGCAGGAGGAGAAGAAAGACACTGTGAACCTGAGAGATGTATCGGCTGAGAATGCTAAGGCTGGGGATTTTGCTGACCAGGGCGCAAAGGCGGCTTAACAGGGGGATGTTGTACTTGCAGGTACTTGCAGGTTTGCCATTAATTGCCATTGGTTGCCATTGGTTGTCCATGAGCTATGCCTTAGAGAATTTGTATGCATGGCGTGTGTGTGTGTCAAAACCATGGACATAGCATAAGCGTGGTATGTGCATCATAATTAGCCACGTGGCGGCTGTGGCTGATGTCCTGCACAAACTAATTTATACTCTGTTGCAACTGTGGGGTAATGTGTTGACCTGTAGCCTGTGCACATCAAAATGGGTGGTTTGCTGTCACTTTGTGCCATTGGGCTTTTTGTGGTCCTTTTTTGTGCCGTTGGGCTTATGACGTGTACTGCCAGAAGCATGGATTTGGTAGGCTTGCGCCAGTCAAACATTTGTGATGTGATACTATGGTTGATTGTAACATTCCCTAGCATGGAGCAAATTGGTGTCTGCTCAGCTGATACTGACCAATGCTTGGAGTTGGAGGAAGAACCAGATTATTACTGCAGGGCTGCATCCTGTTGAGCAAAATGGCCAAAAAGATTGTCGCACAACAAGCTTTATTGAGGCATTCGGTTTGTGCAGAGTTGTCCCCTGCATCTGCCCCTCTAGCTGTAGCTGTCCAATCTGATGGTCAGAATTGGCCGAGGGCAGCACCAGGGAGAACATTTTCACCTCTGTATCCAGAGCTGTTTAGATATGTACTAAGCTACATACGCCGGCACAACGCAAGTATACGTATACCATCCTGGCACTGCAGAGATCCCTTGACATCCTCACCTGCATCTCAACTACCATACTGGGTTGGATGCAGTGTGGAGTGACATTCTGACAAGCATCGGTGTGAGGAACAGAGATCACAAGACCGCGGGCTCTGCTGTACGACTCAAAACATACTGCAGCATTTCCCTGAGTGTGCAGACACGGATCATGCAGCACATGTAGCTACAGTCCCTCCATAGTGCAAGCCTTTGATCCTAGCTCTCTACTGTCCATTGCATAAAGTCACTGAAAAGCCAGCAGACGCACAGTAAGCACCTGCAACTGATTGCTTTGCTCATTTGCCCACGTGATTCCTTCTCACTCGTGCTGAAACCCGTTCAAAAGCCAGGCGACTATAACAATGGTCATATGGCTGACCATATGGAGGACAGCAGAACGCCTGCATTTAGCCCCAACCCAGTTTATTGCTCATGACAAACATCCAATCAGTGTCTATCTAGATGATGCACTGTCCCAAAAAATGCTGCATGCACTGGTCCACTGTCCCGTAAACCTGACCTTTTGGCACCAGAGAGAGCAGAGAACTACGCAAAGAAGGGGGGGGGGGATTTCTTCTTGCCTACCTTAAAGAGCGAGAGTAGGCCCTTACCTAATACATAGGTAGGCCAATTCACGCACCAACAAACCCCACCCCAATTCACTGTAAGAAACCCCTGTAGTGAGCCCATCGTGCCCAGGCTGTGGAGCATGGCAAGCAGGGTCACTGCGGTTGCGGAGCCCCGTTCGCCGTTGGTAATTTGCAGTTGTGTTCCATTGGGCTTCTGTGCCCCTGCATTCTGACATATTAGCCCTGACTGAGCCTTGGCACGTTGGTGAGGTGCTTCGGCTTACTAGTGTGAGCATTACCCGTTACGTGTGATTGCGTTTGTATCAGCATGGACAATATTACGATATATATTACGACCCCATAATCCCTCTGTTTGGTGGAGTTTTTTGTTTCTACTGGACAGCGCCTCCTGTGTCTCTTGGTTGTGGTCGAGCCGTATAGCTGAACACCATTGCTGAACAGACATGTGGTTGCATGTGATTGCATGGGTATATAGCATTTGCATGTGTACATGTTTTGCTTTGTCCCTGCATGTGACAATACATTACTCAGTGCCTCTGAGTGTGGGTCCTGTTCGTTGCTCTTAGATGTTCTAGTGTGCTTCTGGGTTGCACACCTGGTTGCATGTCTCAGTGTGCTCTCACTCATATGTGTGTGGCATCTATGCCTCTGTCTCCTTTGGAGGGGGGAGGGCCCGGTGCATACACTTCTCCTAAACTACAAGCCAGAGTCCTAGATGTATTCTGGTATGTGTTCTGGGATATTATGTGCTCGTGGTCAAGTCGTGCTACAGTAGGCACGCACTGAATCAAATGTACAACTTATGCTTACTACACCCCACTTGAACTATCAGGCCACTGACGTGCCAGATGAATGCGATCAGGCCGCTGCTGCTCAAATCTTGGCGAGCAACAGAAACACTGAGCAACACAATATAGTGCCAACATACCCATTCACACTCACAGGCGGATTTAGCTTTAATCAGCTCCCACATACTGCTATGCACTCCATATACCTTCCAGTTTAGCCCAGCTGAACCCCATCAGGTCGCTCTAGCAAATGAACCTCCGGCGTAACATGGCACCCACATAACATGTAACTATGGCTTGCACTTACACCACTACACCTGACCTAGATAGTAATGGCCTTGATTGCTTCACCCCTGTTTGCTTCATCCTGGTTTTTTTATCTGTGCAGTGGCTGTTAACTTCACTGACTAGGTGAGTGCTGTTCCGCAGTACAACACAACACATCTCGCTCCCACCTCTGCTACCTGCCAACTTTCTCAGTCGGCCTCAAAGTTTGGTTTGCTTGTAAAGCATGTCGACCAAAACCCATTCCATCAAAGCCGGCTCTACAATCTTGAAACAAAACAAACATTTGAGTTGTGGCAACCGCAAAGGGCTGCTAGGTCGATACAACCAGACATACCTGTTTAAACCGCAAAACAGCGGCTACCTGGCCCACTCCGCCCCCCCTCCCCGCCCCGGCCAAGGTGTTGCAGCCAGGAATCCCTTTAGCTTCTCACACCCCACATCCATGCAAAATCATGGCAAGACACTGCCGCTCTAAAACAAACAGGTGAAGACAGACAAGCTTGCCATGTAAAAGCCGCCATCCGGAGAGAATCAATGGCAAAGGCACAACACTAGCCACAAACTTCCTGAACCATGCAGCAGACGGAGGCAGGGCGACAAACACTATAACATAAAAGCAAGCTGAGCTCATACTGAAGCCAGCACCTGATGCACACATCATGTTTATCTGCCAGTGACAGCAAAACCAGCAATAATACCACTCAACTGCACTGCACTCAGACAGTGCAAATATGCCTCTCAGCTGTATGATTCACCTGTGCAGGTCAAATCACCAGTATGCTTCCCCATGCATCACCCCATACACCTGTGGCCCCTCAAAAGCCTGACTTAACCCCAAGGAGGAGCTGCCACTGGTAGAACGGCAAAGGCACAACACTACAAACCTCTTGCACCATGCAGCATAGGCAGAATGACGATACAGTTCATACAACAGTTAACAGAGGGGACTTACCCAGTACTGGCCACCTGAAGACTATGAGGCCGTTCTGATCCCAGCCAGAATGCACTGCTCAACACACATCATGTGTATACTGTCACAGCAAAAGCAGCAGTCATATCACTCAATTGCACTGCACTCTCACAGTGTAAATGTGCATTTGTCTGGCCGCTGTATGATCCACTGTGCAGGTCACATTACCATGCATTACCCCATACCCCTCTGGCCCCTCCAAAACTGACGGAACCTCATGACTAAACAAGCATCCCCAGATGCAGACACAACAGCATTAACCTGGCATTAACACCCATCAGTAACAAAAAATGTCAGGTTATGTGCCTCCTCCATCCATTTGCTGGCAACTGCATCATACAACTGCAGGTACCATTCAACCTCCCACAAACATGCAGCAAATGGACCACAATACCAGCCTGTTCTCTCAATGCCCGTCGGTAGCTCTCTATCTGTGAATACACAGTTTATGCACGGACCTACTGAGCCATTGATCTTGCAGCAGACACTGCAGCCCACTCCCTTGCAATACCCAGACCCTCAAACACAAACGATCTACCACATCATAAACCTGGCTAGCAAGCACAATCATTACAAAGATGGACCTTCTGCTTCAGTAGCTCTTGCCAGACAACCTCAGAAACCTCCTGACAGTAGGTAGCATATGTGATGCTGCAAGCATTACTGTAACATATCAACCTGCCAGCATTGCATCCTAAAAGATGTAAAAAGGGCACCCCCAGCAGACCCCCACAACTAACAGCTTGCTGACAGAGGCCAGTGAATCCATCAGGGCACTACCAGGCCCCTCCACATGTCAGGATCTGCTGGATCTTACCCACTCACTTCACAGTATCCAGCTAGTTCAACAGCACACTCTCAAGCTACAGCAGACACACAGGCCTCCCCAATGCCGTGCAATGAGCAGCAAACACACGTACAGCACACATGTACAGCTAAATTCCTTTTGTCAGAAGGTCAGATCTGCGATCATCGTGTCATTGCATGCACACGGACCATCAAAACAACGGCATCACATTCTAATCTGCCATCTGCGATTCTATCTGAAGCCACGCCAATTAGAACCCACATGAGTGCCTCCCTTTCCACTGGTACATATCACACCTTCCTCACTTCTGCTACAACCTCAGTACTGAACCTCTAGCTTAGACCCAGCATACAAAAATTCAGGATCAAGCAAGCAACTTATCTCATGGAATGGGACATGTGCCATGGCCATGCCGCTAGGCCCGTCAGCCAAACCATACATGGAAGCAAACAAGGCCCAATTGGGAGCCTGGATATCTCCAGCAATACAACCTGGCCAAACAGGGCCATGGATTGAGTATGAATTGCAAACAAAGGCACTGAGCTACATGTCCAGGCGCTGATGCCTAAACCGCTTGCACTTAGCCAGCACCTAATTGCTAAAAGGAGTACTTAGGTGGGCTCTAACTGCTCTCATCCCCCCTCCGGCCAGGGAACAGCACCCAGCCTTCTGGCCTAGTGAAGGCTGACTCCCTAGCAAGGGTGAACTGCTGCACCTCAGGGTTGGTGGATCTAGCCATCACCCGAACAGCTCCAACACTCCAGGGGTACCCTTCTTGTATGAGCCACTGCAACACTTCCACCTGTTCCGCCCTTGCTGCAGCCGCCCAAACAGCACCGTGAGGCCAATCCCTCTCTGCCTCTGCAGCCCACTTCAAAATCGTCAAATGACCAGATGCCGCAGCATTCTTATGAACATCAGTGGACCAATTAGGGCAGCCCTCTGCTCCTGCCGCCCATTGCAGCACCTCTAAATGCCCGTCCGCGGCTGCAAGCGCGCACCCCTTCCCATCCCACGGGGAGCCCTGCTCCCTCAACCACTGAAGCACGCCCAGGTGACCTGCACCTGCTGCTTTAATGCAAGAGTTCTTGTCCCAGGGACACCCGTGTGCTCGTGCCCACTGAAGCACCGCTAAATGCCCTTGGCTGGCTGCTGCACTGCAGACCCTCTCGTCCCAAGGACAGCCCCGCTCCCTTAGCCACTGCAGGATCCCCATGCATGCAGCTGTTGGCAGCCCAGGGGCATCCCTGTTCCATCAGCCACTGCGACATTTCAACTTTACCACAGAGAACTGCTGATTTAAAGATGCTGATGTGCCAAGGGCAGCCATTGTCCCTCGCCCACTGGAGCATCTCCATGTTACCCATGATGGCAGCTGCTGCACACATGTGGAAAGATAACGGACAACCACGCAGCCTCAGCCATTTTAACACCTCTAAATGGCCCCCTGCCGCTGCAAACCAACAGACCGCACTACCCCATGGGCACCCCCTCTCCCGTGCCCACCGCAGCACATCCATATGACCGCCATAAGCTGCCTCCATGCAAATGATCCCATTCCACTCACATCCCTGACCACTTGCCCACTGCAAAAGCTCCAAGTGCCCTCCCCCTGCTGCAGCACTGCATGTAGATGGACCCCAAGGGCACCCCTGCTCCCTCAGCCACTTCAGCATCTCTAGATCCCCTCGCTCTGCTGCTGCCGCACAGGTCGCTGCGCCTGCGGGGTTGTTATGATGCCTTATACTCTGAATAGTTGGTGACCAGTCAACCAGCGGTGTGAACACTGCAGCACCTACTCGTATCCCTAATATTACAAGTCCTGCTGGATCGCTTTGAGATGGTTCGTACTCCCAGGGACAACCCTGTTGTCTTGCCCACTGAAGGAGTCCTAGAAAGCCCCCTGCTGCTGCAGCCCTGCATACACGTCCATCCCAGCTGCACCCGTTCTCCCTCAGCCACTGCAACACCTCCATGTGCCCCCCATTAGCTGCTGCTAAGCACGTGCTCCTTCCCCAAGGACACCCTTGCTGCCTGAGCCACTGCAGGACAGCCAGCCCGCTCCTGCAGCTGCGTCGCAGACTTCCCGCTCAAAAGGTACCCCTTCTTCCAGAGCCCACCGCAGCGTGTCTAGCTGCCCTCCCTTAGCAGCGGAAACTGCCAACTGCCTTTGCTGCTGATAGGTAAGGTTGGTGGTCTTGAGCTGGGACGTGGGAGGACGCGGAAACTATATTGCTACTACGGCCGTGCTTCTTGTCGACCGAGTGCTTGAAGTGCTTGTTGAGAGGTTTCACGCTGAGGTTGATCTGATTAGCCGACAAGAAGGCGAAGATACTCTCCATGGAGGCAACATCTAACTGAGCAGGCTCAGACATCTCCACGTACATGCTCGAAACAGTCAGATGCTCTCAGCTCCAAGCGGCAACGGCAGATGGGGACAGAAACGGTTGAAGATGTTGAAATGTTGGAGAAGATTCGTCCTCTAAACGCATAACAGGTTCTTTCAATGCGGTAACAGCCGTAAGTACATCCTGAAGAGTAAGGCTAACCAGAGCAAGGTTTGCTTCCTGGTAGTGGTGGCTGGAGTACGGTACATCCTAGCAGATCCTAGTCAGGAGGTACAGGAAGGCAGGGATCAACTCAGTAGCTTGCGACTGGGCGTGATGAGCCCACCGGGAGGTCCGGATGCCAACTATATTGCCCTGGAGCAATCCTGGGAGCTGCTCTGGTGCGCACCGGCGCTCTTTGTCACATTTTCTGCGTCAGGAACTGCAACCACCTGAGACTGCTTAGGCCTTGCACGACTTCTTCACAATCAATGCCTGGGAATGCCTCAAACTGATTTTCCGTTCACCTATGCAGCTGTTTTCTTGCACCGCTTCAAGGGTGCCAATACTTTATTCCATGAACAACCTCCATCAACCATCCTCTTATCTCTTTATGTATCATTCTTAACATCAACCAAACAATCTGGGTAGTGGAGTGCCACTAGCCCCTTGCACCTGCCCACTTTGCCCGGTCCTTTGCTTCCCACTGCCAATCCCCAATCCTTCAGAGCTGCCACCAAACAATCCGCCAGCCCCCACATCCCTCCCACTCACGACCCCTCCAAACAAACCCCCTCCAGACCTGTAAGCATCCGTCCTACCCGCAATCCTAAAACCAGAAGGGGTAGCACTCACACCTCCTGCAACGTCCATCTCCATGTCCTCTGCTGCTGCTGCTCCTCCTCCTCCTGCTGCTGGTGCCGGTGTCCCTTGATATCCGCCCCTACTCCTACTACCATCATCAACACTCTGATCTGCTGCAGCTAAGCCATTCAGACTCGGCCCCGAAACCAGAGGTGATAGGAACACAGCTGGCTCCACCCCTCTGCTAGCGAGTCGTGCCACTGCTGCATTTCCCCCAACATGTGGTACATCCAAACCCTGAGTCAGCAAAACACCACCAGCACCTGCAGGGCCACCCCCTCCCATGCTAAACCCTACACCTCCAGCAACAGTCACATTACATAAAGCAGCTGGAAGCTCAGCAGCTGCAGAAGACATGAGAGCATGAAGCTGCCGCTGCATTAACATCCTGCTGCTGCTACTGCTGGTACCACCTGCTGCTGTTGCCAGCCTCCCCTGCTGCTGCTCCTGTTGGTCCCCCGAAAGGTCTCCTACATCTGCCATGATTTCATCGGAAGGAGCTGTAGCAGCGCCATGGCCGCCTGCTGCTGCTGCTGCTGTGGTGGTGGAGGAGCGAAGGGCTGTAGCACCACTGCCGCCCCCTGCTGCTGCTACTGCTGCTGTTGCTTGCTTATAGAAGCTGTAGGCCTGAAGGGCTTCTGGGGTGCGGCCACGCTGCATGGACAAGCACAAAAACACAGGAGAGGTCAAAGCATTCAGAAACCACAACATTGTATAAAAAAAGGCAATTCCCCCAAGTCAGAAGCAGTACATGAGAATGACGCAAGAACACACCACGTAGAAGTACCAGTGCTATGTCACTGCGTGGAAGTAGTGGCCGTGTTTATAAGGTCTAACCTACCTATCCATCCAATGCTGTGAAGTATCATGCAATTCTGTAATGTAAAATATGGGTCTTCAACAAGCCTGACACCCCTATGCTTGCAATGTTAAGACAGTACCTAGAACGATCACAGCCAATGCCATTCAGGCGCACATTATCTCGAACATCACCAAAAGTGTCCTTCAGGCATACATCGCATGAAAGCACACACAATGCCTTCCCAAGGCATGTCAAACCGCCAATCTCGGACAGCTTCACTGAGACTGTCTTGTCTCTTGCATGTTCTCCCTCCATGCTTTCCATCATTCACACAAACATCCATCAGTCAATGCGGGCAATCCTGCCAATGTCATTCACAGTCGCCCGCTGCCTCCTATATGGCTCCCCCTTGCCCAACCCATGCCCCTACTTCCCCCCGACTCACATCTTTTTGCCACCTACTTATCTGCATGTCCTGACGTATTGGGCATTCCCTGAATCATATTATAACCTTCTGGACCATGCAGGACAAGAACCTCCCACACCTTATCTGTAGGAAGTGTGGTGGCAGCATCTCTGCTCCGGGCAGTCCCCCTGTGCTCTCCCCCCTCGCACCTCCAACAGCACCCCCTCAGCCTGTTACCCAATTTTCCATGTTACTAAGACCCCAAATACACCATCTCTTGGCCTTTAAACTGCAGGAGCTACCCACCCTGTTTAGTTTATGCTTTGCTCCCCCCTTAAGAACACACAAACATCCCAAGTATTTTACAACTAGCCCCACCCACCTTTAGGAGGAACAGTGGCAGCATCTCTGCTCCTGGCCACCTCCCCTGTCCCCTGCCCCTTAGCACCTCCAGCAGCACACCCTCCTCCTGTTTTTGAACCCCAACCATACCATCCCTTGGCCTCCATAACTCTGAAAAATCCCGACCCTATCCCCCCCCCCCCCAACCCCCAGACCTTGAACTTGCCCCACCCACCTTCATGAAGTCCAGTGGCAGCATCTCTGCGCAATGCAGTCCCACCTGTGCCCCCCCCCAGCATATCCAGCAGGATCCATGTTTTGAAGACCCCAAACATGCCCTGACTTGCCCTTCCGCTCTCCAGGAGCTATCCGTCCTGTCCCGACTAGACTCTCCCATCCTCCCACCCCTCACACTATCTCACAAACTTTAAGCTTTCAACAGAAAAGCTGGCAGTGTCTCTGCTCCAGGCAGTTTGCCCTGTGGGCCCCCCTCCTTAGCATCTCCATCACAACCCCCTCCTCCTATAACCATTCCCGACCAATCTCAACCTCTAGGACCTCCCCGCCCTGCCCCCACTAGACTTGCGCCTCCCCCTCCCCCCGGCAACAAGCACCCAGACAATCCCACAGATAATACCTTGCCCCACCCACCTGTAAGAAGTACAACGGCAGCATTTCTCCTCCAGGAAGTCCCCCCTGTGCCCTCCCCCTTAGCACCTCCAGCAGCACCCCCTCCTCCTGGGCATTGAGGGGAAGCTGGACCACTTGCTGCAGACGACAGATGATGCCCCTGCTGTTGCTGCTGCTGGTGGTGGCAGTAGTTTCAGCTGCGGTGTCTTGTTCACATGCCCAGGACACTAGGTGCTTCATGAGGGCCGCAGTATGGGCCTGACGCTGGTCTAAGGGAACCTGAGATAAACACAGCAGAGGCGGTTTGGGGAGGATCAGCAGGGAATTGGAGGGGTCTAGGGCATGTGAACGGCGTAAAAAATCCTATGGGGATCGCTGCTGTTGCTGGTGGTGGTACCAGTTTCAGCTGCGGTGTCTTGCTCACATGCCCAAGACATTGATTGCTTCATGAGGGCGGATGTATGGGCCTGACGCTGGTCTAAGGGAACCTGAGATAAACACAGCAGAGGGGGTTCGGGGAGCATCAGCAGGGAATCCGAGGGGTCTTGGACTTGTGAAAGGCGTTAAAAATCAGATGGGGATCGCTGCTGTTGCTATTGCTGGTGGTGGTGGCAGTTTCAGCGGCAATGTCTTGCTCACATGCCCAAGATCTAGGTGCTTGATGAGGGCGGACGTATGGGCCTGACGCTGGTCGAAGGGAACCTGAGATAGAAAACAGGGGGGGGGGGAGATAGCAGGGGTCTTGGGCATGTGAAGGGTGGCAGGTTGCAAACCAGCAAGGCACAAGAAGAGTGACTGAGGCAAAAGAAAAAAGTTAGAAACGTTGGGACACCCTAGTAATAGTGGCGAGGACTTTGCCAAAGCGCATCGGCTGCATGCACTCCTCCTCGACTACCCCTGCCCTACTTACCTGCCCACTACCTCCCCCACTCATCCCCTCTTACAACATACCAGTGCATACCACAAAGCTCCTCTCCTCCTGTCCACCATATCTCACCTGCAGCGGGCCTCTCCTGTGGAAACCTAGCACCAGTAACTGTGGCTATCCCCAATTCCTTGCTCTCATCCCCTCTCTCACTCCCCCTATAACACCCACCCACCCCCCCGTCCTTGCTCCCCTCCCCTCTCCCGCTCCCCCTATAACACCCACCCACCCCGGTCCATTCCATACCGCTGCCTTCCTTCCTCCACTTCGTCTTTCTTCCCTCCTTTCCTCCCTCTTTCATAATATCAACATCCCTTGCCTCCTCCCTGCTTCATTAACCTCCCCTCGCCTCCTCCCTGCTTTATTTTTCTTGGACAATACTGCTCTTGCTCCCCTACTCCCCCGCTTCTTGACCATAGGTGCCTCCATGTAACCAAAAACCAGGAGATCACCCCACCCCTTTCCCAACTTCCCCTTCATTTACCTGCTCCAGGTGTTCCTCATATATCCTTCCACCACAAGACTATGCAGCCCAGCCTCCTCCCTCCTCCTCCCCCTGCCCCTTACCTCACCCCCTCCTCACCATCCCCTATTTGTCCTTCTAGGCCCTCTTTTTTCTCTCACCTGCTGCAAGTGTTCCCTCATCCCACTGAGCGCCTCCTCCAGCAGCCCACACCTCAACCTCAACCGTAACAACACCTGCTGCTCCGTTAGCACCTCATGACCACCACCACCTCCTCTCCCCGCTGCTACTGCCACCCCAACCCCCCTCGCACGCTGAACCGCTAGTGCGACTCTATGCTCCCCCGCTGCCAGTAAAACCTCAACTACCCTGAATGGGGTCTTAGGGTTGGCTGTAGCTTGCAGAAGATGGCAGGCTGTAGCAAGCCGCCCGTCACTGGCGTCACTCGGGTTCCATGCGTCCAGTAGGTAGTAGCACTCCCACAGAGCAGCTGTAGCAGGGGGAAGGTGGAATGCTGCAGCGAAGGCCTGCGAGTCAGTACCCCACCCCGCATCTTTCAAGAAGTATAGCAGGAGGCAAAGCTTGCTCTGGAACCCTAGAGCCGATGGTGAACCCTGGGTGAATAGCTTGCTTGTAAGGTGGAAGGCGGATGGTGGGGGGTACTGGAGGTTTTGGACACCCCCCTGGCTGCTGACTGCTGCTAGGGTTTGGTCTAGGAAGAGGGTTTTGCCTGGGGCTCGGTCCCGTTGCTGCTGCAGACGTTGGCGCCATGAGGTGGGGGTCTCTGAAGATGGTGGGTGGTGGGGTTGCTGCTCTAGCCATGCTTGGACCTGTGCTGTTTGCTGAAGGAGATGGAGGGTGGTCATCAGCTGTTGCACATCAGACCTGAGAGAAAAGAAACATAGCAACAGGTAAGTAGAGGACAGATTGTAGCGCAGATGATTGGGAGGGAAAACTTTACGCCTAGGAGAAACAGGAAGGGCAGAAAGGCAGGGGCAGGGGTGATCTCTGAGGGGGGTGGGTGATTGGTTTGCTGCTCCAGCCATGCTTGGACCTGTGCTGTTTGCTGAAGCAGCTGAAGGGTGGCCATCAGCTGCTGCACATCAAACCTGGGAAAATAAGGAAGATAGTACACTTTCAGATACGCCATAGCAAAAGCCGATAGGTCCCGCAGCTCAAACTCTTATGCAAACAGCGAGCTGGAAATGAATAGATGGGACATAGCAGTAGGTAATTACTGGAAAGATGATGAGGCAGATGATAGAGGGAAACCGGTGTGCCTAGGAAAGACAGGAAAGGCAGAAAGGCAAGGGGGCCTTACTAATAGACATGGCAGGTGAGGCTGCTGCTCTAGCCATGCTTGGACATGAGCAGCCTGCTGACGGAATTAAAGGCTGGTTTGCAGCTGCTACAGAGGCAACCTGCAAAAAGGAGCAGGGAAGGGCATGGGAGGGGTGAAGACAGACTAGCATGTCAGTGGGGTAAAGAGAATGTGTGGGGGGAAGGGAGAAATGGAAGAAATGAAATCGGCAGAGGGCGGAGATGAGTGGTAGATGAGGAGGAAAAGGAGCAAGATGTTGCATGTTAGCGCAAGCTGCAGGGTCTTTGTCAGCTGGTGTAGGAGACGGCAACACGGGGCAGGCTGAGGAAGCAAGGCATGCAAGGGAAGCTGCAAGGCATAATGAATGGTACATTACGTGTGTAATGGTTGAAACTTGTGATGTGCCATAGCAGAACGCGTCATAGGCACAGCAACGTGGAACATTAATTACACTGTCTTTAAAGATGATATGTGCAAGTCACTGGAGGCAATGGCATAGACAGCAGGACAAGGCAAAGGCAGCAAGGATCTTCACAAGAGTAGATCAAGTTACACGGTGAGCTATGTTGAGCCTATGTTCACCTATACTGTTCCATTTCGCTGTTCTTTGTGACAGCTTGAGGTGCGGGGCCTATGGCACTTTTTGCTATGGCATATCATGAAATGTAATAACAACCTATACTGCTGTCGGCTTCAGGTGTTGATGAGGGCTGCGAACAGCTGGCTTTTGGCTATAGCTATGGCTGGAACTAAAGTAGCACTGGAAAAAGCAGCAGCACCCAGACAGAAAGGATATCATGTAGGGGATGATGTTGGGAAGGGAGAAGGGAAAGCACCAGGGACATGAGACAGCAATGTTCAAGAGCTGCAACAAGAGCAGAACTCCTTGAGCGTGCTCATGCCCTGCTTTTGCCAATGGGAGGTAAATCTTCCAAGGGGCTGCTCCTGAACGGCGCATATAGGGGCTCCATGTGACTAAGGCTACACGATGTTTCCTATTACGCACCTGCCTGTAGGAAGAGCTGTCTGCAGAGCCATGACCACTTGTATGACACAGCTGGTCTGCATGCCGAGTTCGTGGAAGGGTTGTTGCGGCGATGATATCGCAGACTTCAACTGCTCCGTAACTTGGCTGCACCAATCAAGAGCACCATCTGGCCCTAAGAGAGCGGCTTCTTCTGGGTCTTCACTGGTCATGGACTTGTCTGCGCATACTTGGGTAGCGTAGTCCACAATCCAATAGCCTAAATTCCTATCCAATATGGTACTGAGAAGCTCATCAACTCCAGATACATTCACTCGGCCGCAAAGGTTTCGAAAATAATTGGTTGCAGGGCAGGAGGACAGATCAGACAGGGGCGCATCGGCGAGCACACGCAATAGTTCGGTTGCAGCCATCCAAGATTGAGCTATTGAAAACCTTTGTGTGGGAGAGGTATCGCAGGATTTGCGCAGCACTGAAACTGGTAGAGATATAATCAGGCTTACAGAATCATGAAGGGCCTTGACAAATATACGCTTTTGCAACCAGCCTCATCTGACCATGACCAGATAAGGAGCTTAAAGGTTTTGCGTAAGGGTAGTCACTATCGAAAGGTGTCCTCTTGCTGTCTCTTGCGTTAAGGTCCCTGACAGGCCGGATTGATGTTGAGCAAAGACCTAGGTTTAGGTGTCACAAAAGCCTGGTAAAACCGGAACACGTTTATAAACGCCAGAATCTACTTTTGAGCCAACCGCAGCCGTCATAGCAAAGCGGTTAATGCGTTCGCTTCGTAAGCGAAAGGTCGTGAGTTCGAATCTCACTGACGGCAAAATAGATTTATTTTCTGACTGACAGGGAGAGTGTTTCTTGTTTTGGACTTTTTACCCCACTATTTGTTGTTTGGCAGAGGATTTTACAACAATAATCAAAGCAGAGTGGGAGCATACGAGAAAATCAGGGTCTGTGATGCAGTGTTTACGGTGCTGTTGATGGGCCTCAGCCATGATGCAGAGAGAGAGAGAGAACTACGCAGAGAAGGGGGGAAATCCCTTCTTGCATATGTTAGGGGAGTGGACCCTTACCTAAAATAGATAGGCCCACTACCATTCGGAGCCCAGAACACATAAGTGGGTGGGGAGATTATCCACCCGCCTATGTTATCTGTGGCCATGATGCAAGGGGTCATGATGTCCCGCATACCACACTCGCTTTGACATTTTCGTGATGTACCATAGCAAAATGAAGTCCAATAGGCCCCACCCCTACATACAGTTGTGGTAGCAGATCACAATTCTTAAGGTGTGTTGCTACTTTGTGGACTGGAGCCATGATTAGAGAGGTCATTGTGTCGCTCGGGCCTGGGCTGTTGGCGCCAAGCTGCTGCCTTGACAAGGAAGAGGCCGCAGGGCCAGGACTGCCACCATTAATGCACTGAAGCGTGCAGTACAACCGGCTTACCATACCTTAAACTTACAACAAGGTTTCAAACTAACAAGAAGGAAAAACTCCCGGGAGCCAACACGAAGCTGAAGGGATTTCAAAGAAACTGAGCTGACTAAGATCCACTTCAAGCAACTCATACTCATCGTTATCTCTGCTACATACATCACCACAACTCTCATCATCACTAGCCTCAAATGTGTCAACACAAGATGAAAACAAGCTTTTACCTACCGTAGTTACAAGTGACACGTTCAGCATTTTCAGGTAGGACCAAAGCCGGTATGTATATCTCAAAGCTTGAGGAGCCCTAGTTGCTGCCAGTTTGCATGAATCTGATACCGTACTGGTATTCAATTGCTTGATTTGATCACTGGGCACTGAGCTCATGTGAGAAGTAAACTGCTGTCTAACTGCTTTCTAAGGTCCCCCCAACAACGGGTAACACCATTGCACAATCTGTCACTCTAGGTAGGTAAGCACTCAGAGCATACAACCAACCAACGGACGACCCAGCCAAACTGCCACGAGGGCTCTGCTAGTTGCATGTCAGGAAGCCATGCAGGAAGCAATGCAGAGAGCCATGCAGGAAGCAATGCCAGGAACGTTGACACCACTTTACAGTGGGCTAAACATGATGTTGTTTTGTTTCCCTCTCATCATCAAAGCCGCCAACCGCATGGCATGGCAAAAAGGAGTTTTAGGTTCCCTGGCATCCACATTCAGGTGCCTTGCTCTAGAGGGGGACTTGTCCCTGGCAGGCAAGCTCTGATCGCATACACTGTATGTTCATGCCACATTGCTGCCTGCAGGCAGGTACGGGCAGCTATGGTCGTGCACCCATTGCGTCAGTTATGCAAGCCTCTTGCGGTTGCCCGCCAAACCTTGAATGTTTGTTTGGATCAAAGCCCGCCTAATAGTTCACAGAGCAATCATTACTGTGATTGCACTCATGTTGGTCAACGGGCAGGCAAAGCTTCAGCGTAATTACAGCAGGTCAACCAGCTTGTTGCAAGCTCAAACAGTAATACCGCAGTGATATTGTCATCCCGTCCATTTCAAGCGGAAGGACGGTCAAAGACTGCTAGGCTATTAGTACCGAATGCAAGTAGGTCCTGTGGCCACCACAACTAACGGCCTCAGTGCTCAGTGCTGCTTACACATGCCCTTCGCCCCTTCACCAGGTGTAAGTGTTAATGATCAAGAGTACTGAAGCTTGCATGCCTGGCCTTGCCACCCCTTTTCTTGCGCAGCCACGTCGTTTAAGGCAGCTCCACGGGCAGTGTCAGCAATGTTCGCCATCGGTTGCCAGCACAGAGCTTCAGTGACCAATCGAGAGCTCTACGGGCACATGACCATCTACATTGTCAAACTACCCTTTACCACCAGGCTTACTCTGAATCATGACACCGGAGCCGGGTGAGCAACTTCTGCACTTTTATTGATGGAACATGTGCGACAATAAGGTGCTGTGCTGCCGGGAGCACGAGCTAAAACAAACGCTACCAGTACCAACATGGCGTTCCTTCCTTGTATGGCTGGTGCAGCTGCTCTCTACATCTGGCTGAGCTGTACCTGTATCAGTGTCACCTGCCCTGGGGTGACTTTTGTTATGGTCAATTCAAACCGATTCAAAGCGGCCGTGGGCTCCCCCAAGCGCTAAGAGTTGCTGGATGGTCTAGTGGTCTTTTAGTATGGACCGTTGACTGCCTATACGAATAAGACAATGAGTGTGAGGCGACACTCAGGATGCTTTATTGGATAGATGACGGACCCTGAAAGCGCGAGCCTGGCAGTTTTGTGACTCCTGAACCACGGGAGGAGGCTGGATGTCTTGCAGAAGGTGTGTGTGGGAGTATCAGGCTCAGAAACAAGTCACACAGAGTTCCAGCAAAAGGGGCGGGCAGGAGGCGGGCAGGAGGCCGGTCCCGAGGTTTTAGGGTTTAGGGTTCTCGCAATCACCTAAACCCCTCGCAATCGCCTAAACCCCTGCTTCTCTCCTGGCCAAACCTGTAGTGTGGCTGGTGATATGTAACTCCATGTATTCATGGAATTACATATTTATTATATGCCGATAAATTATGTCAGCACATGGCTCAGAGCAGATAGCACCTACACTATTACAGCATCTGACTGCGCTAGCATCCCATGCAATCAGAACCTTCAGCTGGTACCCCAGGATTTGCTACTGGTGCTGCTTGCTCATAGGAATTTGTTTGCTTCATCTTGTCATGGAGGACTCCTGATAACAATATGTGCAGATAACATACCCATACTGTCCCCGGACTGCTTGGCAAGCTTCCACCACATCACCCGCTTCCATATGACGGTTTTAAGATTTAGGCCGTACGGTGTAGGGTTTAGGCAGTGATTGGCAAGCTGGTGTGCTGTTCTTCCACCTTGTTGTTCGAGTCCATATGAGCACCAGGTACAGGATAACATGAGCTTTGCAAAGTGATGGTGTGCCCCCAAAAGCCGAAGTGTGACACCATGTGCTCACCTTCTCTCCTCCTGCAGGTCCCGGGGAGGGTGGAGTGCAGCAAGTCCTGTCAGTCCCAGATTCTAGCAGTGCAGATGTAGCAGCAGGTCTACAGGCAGCTGGGCCGGAAGTCACAGTTCAGAGCGGAGTGGAGCAAGCAGTAGCAGCGGCAATAGCACACTTGCAGTCAAGCGGTCTCCCAGCAGCAGTAGCAGTCGCAGTTGCACACTTGAAGTCAGACGTGGGCCCAGCAGCAGTAGCAGCGGCAATAGCACAGTTGCAGGCAAGCATCAGTCCAGCAGCGGTAGCAGCGGCATTAGCACATTTGCAGCCAAGGCTCACCGCAGTGGCACCAGCAGCAGCAGCCGGTGGGCAGGATGAGGCTCCTGCACCAACTAACAGACCATATGGAGCCAATCAGCGAGTACTGTCAGGCCCCGTGCTGAGCAGTGCAGCTAATGCAGCAGTGTGCCAAGCAGATGGAGTGCAACCCGTGTGCAACCCAAGTGCAGGTGGCTGGGGACCAGTGGTACCGCCAGCAGCAGGAGCAGCAGCAATACCACCAGCAGCAGGGGCAAGAGCAACAGTAACACCGTCAGCAGGGGAGACAGCAGCAGTAGAATCATCTGCAGCAGCAGTACCACAGTCAGCAGGGGAGACAGCAGCAGTACAAGCAGCAGGGGAAGGTGGCAAGGGAGCAGCGGCGGAAACGACAAGGGGCAGGCCAGATGACTGTCCTGCAGCAGAAGCAGTACTGCCAGCTGCAGTGGTTGGGCAAGGAGCTTTGGCTGACTCCAGCTTGCGGGATCCTACTGCACATCAGGAGTTGAGTGAACAGGAGCATGTGCCGGCAGGTGAGTTATCAGGGTGTTTAGGGAACAGGAAGTTTCCAGGTTGTGACATGGGGCCACCACCTTTCACTTATATGTTGGCTCATCTTGACTTTCTTTTCATCGTCTGCTTTGCTTTACTCATTCTGTATGTGCCCAATAGCAACATCAATGAGTGCAAAGGGCTCAGTACTTTTCTGAGCTTAAAGACACAGCTGCTTGAGCAACATGCAAGAGTAGGGTGTGGTGATATTATCACATGGGATGTTCCTTTCTCCAAATTCAGGCATTATTATTTTAGTGTTTTCAATAATGTCTTTATCATAATGGCTCCACGGGCTTCTAAGTGTGCTCTGCCTCAATGGTGGCATAGTATGACTGGCAACCCCCTGAAGGTTTTCACATGTTATCTCTCACCCGAGGGCCAAGAAGTATAATGACATGCCCACTGTGCCTGCTGTTGGGGGCAGTGGAGGTTTTAGGTGCTTTTAGGTGTTGGTAATTGTAGCCGGACCTCATGCCTGGGCACACATCAATGTATCTGGTTGCACACCAAAGACAACTGGTATGCTGTTCCAGTTATCCATTTTCTACTTTAGGCACTATTTTGCTATGGCAAAGCATAAAGTGTAGTGTTCTGGATGCTGTTTGGTGTTCTTGCAGGTACAGCTACATGATCAAGATAGTTAGTATTGCATTCCTGTACTGCTTGCAAAGCTTGTTTTGGTGCATGTTTACATTTGCATATTACTGCAGTGCTCCGTGAATTGGCCCCACATCTTTGTCTCAACCCGGAGACCTGGACTGTGTTGGTGGTAGGACAGAGGCAGCAGCTGTTGCAGCACCTCTGCCTCCGGTGAGCTCCGCGGCCGGTCCGTCACCAAGCTTTGCAGCCCAGTGTGCAGCTTTACTTCAGGAGCTCTACCGACCAGATCCAAATGCTAAGAAGCGGCCTCCCCGCCTGCCCAGGACCAGCAGTCATTGGATGGGTGCCAGCAATCAGTTGCAGATGTGCCTTGTTAACACGGCGAACATGTTCCAAGGCACCCAGCAGCTGATGGTGAAGGGTCAGCTTGGTGAGGGGGGCTTCTGCCGGGTGTTCCGTGTGGCTAAGGTACCAAGCAGCAGCAGCAGCAGCAACATAGCAGTGCCTGCGGCCTCTGCCGGTGTCGAGCTAGCAGCCGGTGATATGGCGCTGAAAGCAGCTAAAGTGACGGAGCAACGACCATACAATTTCCACATGGAGAAGCTTCAACTGGAGTACATTGTTCCGAGGGATGCTCAAGGAATAGGCAAGCGCTTTCTGGTAATTCCAGAGGCGGTGGGCTTCCTGCAGTGTGCCAATGGCGGGGAGTGGCCTTGCTTGCTGATGGAGATGGCACCTCATGGCTGCCTGCTAGATGTTGTGTGCCCTGGTGGAATACCAAAAGGAATGTCCCCACGAGCAGCTGCCCATGTGATGGCGTGCATGGTACATGCGGTAGCTGCTATGCACTTTGGTGGATACATCCACAGGGACCTGAAGCCGCACAACATATTGCTCTTTGGAACTAAAGAGCGCCCCGTTCCAAAACTTGCAGACTTCGGTTTAGCCGGTGGGATTTCAAACAACCGCTCCGCCTGGACCCTGTGCGGCACCCGAGGCATGCAGGCGCCAGAGATGATACTGGGGGGTGGGCAGGACAGCTGCACAGACGTGTACTGCCTGGGCTTGCTGCTGCTGTATATCAGGTGGGGCCGCATGCCCTTCTGGTATTTAGACATTAAGCTTGGGGACACGCCGGCAGTGGCAGCTGGCAAGCTGGCGCGGCAGAAGGATCCGCTAGCAGAGCTGCAGCATCCAGAGTGCCCCTACACCAGTGAAAGCGTACAGCCTGATGGACCAGTGAAGCTTACGGTGAATGAGCTGGATTTCTTAGGCAAGACCTTTGGCAAGTTGCGTTACAAGTCAGCAGACCTGATTTCACACCCCTTGGTCATGGGTGGGCTTGGCACATACCCGCCGTACTGGGAGTAAGTGGATGCAGTGTGAGTAGGCAACAGCAATGGCTTCAGTCTACCGTGATGCTGCCATTGGTATGCCATTTGCATCCAAGGGGTTGGAGTTGAAAGGGATGCAGTATACCGGGTTCACTAGATGCAATATCTCTCGCATGCTCTTCGAGGGATGCCTGCGGCTTATACCTAGTGCTACTGCTGGCTCCATGTAGGCGGGTTTGGGTAGTGGTTGGGCTACCTCTTAACACACATTCAGCACACCCCCTGGGGTGGCCAGGGTGGCGGTGTTTGGGGGTAGGGTTGACATTTGTGGTGGGGTTGGAGGTTGCGTCTTGGTGGTGGAGGTGGATGTTTGAGAGGGAGTTTGACAAACCAGTAGAACATCTTGTTTGAGGGCGGACACAGCTGAGGGGAGAGAGGGTGGCGGCTGGCTGGAGGGGAAGGCAGGTCAATGGGAGGGAAATAGATTTAGGCTTTTTACATGTACCGGTAGTGCCGCTGTCATTAAGCAGCATGTATGCAGTGAAAAGGTCCTCTGAGCATGTATGATGATCTTATTCATTAGGGGTGATGGATGCAGAGTTCACTCCGTCAGCGTGTCGGTAACTGTCGATAGCAGCTCCAATCTGATCAGGATGAGTTTTACGTTTGTGGACTAGAAAAACATTTCAACATGGTGTTAAGGTAACCTTGTGTATGCCAGCATGACTAGTTCTCCGCATACGATTGGCCGGTGCTGCAGTTACAGACTCATCAACAATGCAAGCATATGAATATGTACCAGTATGACGTGCTGGAGAGTGTTGGCTGTGAAGTCCAAGGTGTGCTGGGGAATGTCCTGAGGGGACAAGAGATTCTTCGCTGCACATAGTGTAGGGGTTGGAGGGAATGCCTGTTGGATGGATAGGTCCATTTGCTTGCCTCACATATGCTGGTACATGTCACAGCGATGGCATTGCTGACTAGCGGGTGAGTGTTATGGCAGCTGAGCTTATTGTTGAGCAGCTGCTTCCCCCTAAACTCGCCTGGGAAAGCAGGGTTGTCAAGTGCAAACCCTAAACCCTGCTTTTGAATGGAACATGCCGTATATGGTAAGGGCAGCAATGCTGCATGTATGTAGTCTCAGCAGATGTCTGCTGCTGAGGTATCTTTGCTTTCCTGGGTAGGTCCCGTATGGTATATCGTCTAGTGCGTTGCCGTACGTCAAACAGGTGGATGTCAATTGCAGTGCGGGTGTACCTGCACTGCAGCCCAGAGCAGCTGTTTGCAGGGTCCACACGCTTGTTGGGCCGCTAGGATGTTGTGGTCTTTGGACGCTGGGTTCGTTGTTGAGAGTGTGAAGTTGCTTTTGTATTATGACTGTTTTGGGCATACTGGTACAGTCGGCCCTTGTGTGAGATGGAATGACTGCACTTGGACCCTTGGTGCCCAATGAACTGTTGTAGTAGCTCAAGCAATGTTGGTGGACTGATGCTAGCTGCACTAGAGGTGTCACAGCACATGATGACGGCTGCTCAAGACAGGTGATGCTGTGTCTGCTGCTTTGGCGCGCAGCCTTGAGCTTGAGTCACGCATAGTTAATATGTCAGCACAGCCTTGCAAGGTTGGTGGAATTATTTCTTGCCCATGACGGAGGACACCCCTGCGGTGTTTGAAAGGAATTGTTGGTGCATGTGGAGTGTGAGGTAAGGTGAGGAGGCCGTGGAAGTGCTAACTATGTTAGTTGCCTTTCATCATTCATACGATGATGTCCAGCGGTCAACTTAGCGTGACCAGGATCACTACAAGGATACTACATAACTGACAGGCATCTCAGCTCTTTGATGATCTGAGTATTCTGTATGGTTTGGTCTTCGGGTTTTATTGTAGGCGGCAAAATACGGTTTGGTCTTAGCTTGTGTTTGGTGGGTCTGTTGGATCAGTCAATAGCCTCCTCTAGTGTTTGTTGTGGCATTTAAATACTATTCTCTTGTGGAATATGTTTATGTGGGCTTCTGAACTCTGAAGTGTGGATCATTCTGAGGGAGATAAAGGGGCTGAAAATTTTGGTTTTTAACCATGACAGGGTCCTGAATAGTGCGACGTGACATGGGCAGCAGCAAACTGGTATGGATCTGTCTTGCGCTGGGCCTTCCTGCTGTTTTAATTGCCGTATGACAAAGCTGAACTACTGCAAGCAGCTTTATCAGGTTCTGGCACTAATACAGAGCGGGGCAAGCTGCCATGAGTCCCTAAGATTTGAGGTAACGGCGGTGGTGTAGCACCAAGCAAAAAGTACGAGTCAACTGCCTTGATAACTTATGATTGCGGGTATGGCTGTACGCTGTTCTTTCCGTGGTCGACCTTAGCGTCGTAAGTACAGAATCTGAGCCCACGTTTTAGGGTTCTGCGGAGGGAGAGTGGGAACGCCTCGCCCGAACGAGCGCTACGCAACACCGCAGAGCGCCCTTATGCGTCCAATAATGTTGAAATGATAAGAGCGCTATTCCGCTCGAGCTCGAGCTCGCTGTCGCACGTGTCGCGCAGACTCCTCTGCAATGAGGATGGGAGTGTGCGAACAAGTGTTCCAACGAAATTTCACTGAACGCTGGAATTTTTTATGGAACGGAACGGAACTGCGCACTGCGCAACACAGTGCGATGCAAACAGGCCTATTCAAACGGTGAGGTATGCGCTCGTGCGTTCTTTTCTTAGGCAGTGCGTCGAAGAAGTGCGCGGTACGAAAACATTTACCTTGTGCCTGTCTGTTTGCCAACATCTTCAGACCCAGCACATGCTTACTTAAAAAGCAGGTGTCACCAATTGTTTCCTGTCAGTCGTTCCCCACCCGAATAGGCAGTAAAGCGCAAGGGCTGGCCGTCTTGCTGGAAGTGATTTCATTCAACTGTTTTTCCCTCATGCAGCTCACCGTGGCGGTCAGACAGCTGTGTATCACTGTGTCTATCTGGTCATTTTATGAGTGTCCCTTAACAGTGCATTCTGTAGCATAGGATCGGGTAGGGTGCGGTAGTTGGTCCATGCATGCTTAGGCCACAAGGGGCACTCAATATCTTTTAAAGGCTGTCACTTCTCTCGGTATTATTGTATTTTCTTGTGCCAGTGTTTTGGCAGAGGCGTTGCCTTGTGTGGACTCAGGGCAGGTGGCAAACTAGATGGGATGCGTGCATGCTACCTTGATCAAAGCTCACACCTGTGCACTTGTCACTACCTTTGCTCCTGATGAGTTGCCAGTAGGTTTAGCTTGTTGAAGTTTAGCAGTGGCATGCTCACAGTTGTACTGACTGCATTGGAGGAGCGATGGATTTCAACGTGTCAACGTGTGGGCTTGATTCGTGTGAACAGATCAAAGGCAAGGCTGGGGAGAGCCGGCTTCCTGCGTGTTCATATATAGGAATGTATGGTTTCAGTCTTTTGGTTAGTGAGATCAACACAGACATGTGCACACTTTGTCCCAGCATCTAAGCCAGGGTGGCCAGTCGGGTATGGCTCATTTGCTGGCACGTGTGGCTCTGTCATATGAAGGCCGGCAGGACGCATGCATATACAAGGACATCCAACACACTTACTGATGTCTAGCATGTACACAGCTGTGTGCATTGAACGGGAGCACTGGGTGTGTATGCTTATGTAGCCTCACTTGTCCTATGTATTGACTGGCATTGCAAGTTGCATTTCCACAGATATGGTTGTTCCGTCGTTTACAACACAAAATAGAGTTTCCCATGCCGCAGGACTGCATGTATGTTTGGTCGTTGTTTGCCATACATGCATCACATAGGTGAGATTGAGTTGGCATGAGCTTTGTGTGCATATGTGTGTCATGGTGGAAATTTGCTCAAACTGTAGCGGTGTAGCTCAGCGGTATGTATAGTGGTTTACTGCCAATGCTGCTATTGTATTTTCTTGTTTAGGTTTTTTGGCAGAGGCGTTGCCTTGTGTGGACTCAGGGCAGGCGACAAGCTAGATCAGACGCGTGCATGCTACCTCAATCAAAAGCTCACACGTATGGACTTGTCACTACCCTTGGTCCTGATGGGTTGCCAGCAGGTTTAGCCTGTTCAAGCCTATACATCAGTGGCATGCTCACAGTTGTACTGACTGCATTGAAGGAGCAATGGATTACAAAGTGTCAACGTATAGGCTTGATTTGTGTGGGCCAGTCGGGTATGGCTTACTTGCTGGCATGTTTGGCTCTGCTATATGATGGCCGGAAGGACGCCTGCATATACAAGTATCTCCAACATACTTACTGACATGTTTACAGCTGTGTGCATTGGACAGGAGCACTGGCTTCTAACTGTGAGCGTGTCTATGCATAAGAAGCCTTGCTATGGTAGGGGGGGAACGCACCACGTGTGCTAGTACCGCCTCTTCCTTAAAACTACGCAGGGCTAACGCCCGGCGTCCACTCACTCACTCACTCACAGCCTATCGCACGGGCGCCCTCAACTCACTTGTTATATGTATCGACTGGCCTTGCAAGTTGCATTGGCATTGATAAGTTTGTTCCGCATATATGGCTCCGTCCGTTTTTGACATGGACATCATGCACAATAGAAGTATCCATGCCGCAGGACTGCATATATATTGGGTCGTTGTTCGCCGTACATGCATCACATTCGTGACATTGACTTGGCATGATCTTTGTGTGCATATGTGTGTCCGGCAGTGTTCCGCTTACGCATCACTATGGTGATGGTGCACTGGCCATGGTTCCTTGCTGCTCTGAAGGTGGTGCACAATGTTCATGGGGATGGCAACAGTCGCAGCTGCCTGTTCCACTGATGAACTCTGAAAGTGGTCAGTGAAAAACATGTGGGTGCTGGTGAAGGGTTTTCTTGAGTCTCAATAAAAGGCAAGCTGGAGAAGAAAAGAACTGCCAGTATAGCTGTTTGCTTTTCTACGTACTACAAATCATTTGCTGTAGATCTAGGTGTGCGGATATGCTGGGGGGCTTTCATTTGTGTTTGTGTGCCATCAGAGGTATGGCCTCTTGGCAGTGCCTTTGCTCTCTTTGTTAGGAGGCATGCTACGTTAACTTGCTTCTGTCCGACATGTTACGTTCTGTTTTTCGAAGTGTCTCCATCACAAGCCTACTGTAGCAATGTAGCTCAGCGGAATACTCTGGTTTACTGTCAATGATGTGTATGTATGATAACATACACCGCATCTGTACAAGCTGCGGGGTATACATCGCACATAGACATCACTGGTAGACAACTACAGTGCAGCTCGCTCTTGAGATTGTCCTTGTCAGTCAGGGGGCATATGTGGATATGTTCCAAGGACCACATGATTACATTTTACATATGTTGCTTGGCAGATTGTTGTTGAGATTGAGTTGCCGGCCACTTGCTGGTGGACAAAAACATGGAGCTCTGACAAGCATGTATGACCAGCTGTCTGTTGATGGCTGGGGCACTTGCTCTAACTGTAAAACGGTGTAGCTCAGCGGTATAGTGGTTTACTGTCAATGCTGTGTATGTATGATAACATACATAGCTGCTGGTTATCCATCACACATACTCATCATTGAGTAGACAAGTACAGTGCAGCTCGCTCATGAGTTAAAATTTGTCAGTCATGAGGGATACATGGCTCTGTTCCTAGGAGCACATCAAGTAGTTCCAGAAAATTTAAGATAAAAAAATGTATCCATCCTAGGAGCCCCCTGCAGCCCCGGCATGCATACACAACGCCACATGAAAGAGCCATAGCTTCCTTTCCAGGCTACCAAACTGTCCGGGCACAAAGGAAAAAACCCAGTCGACAGTCCGAGAAGATCGAGGCGGGCGACCCACGGCTCCATTACCTTAGTTGTGACAGCTTGAGGTGCGGGGCCTATGGCACTTATTGCTATGGCATATCATGAAATGTAATAATATGGCTGTACGCCAGTAAGCCTCCGACCACTAATGCTTCCATTCCACCTGTACGTCTGTCAATGATTATTACATTTCATGATATGCCATAGCAATATCGTCTGTCAATGATATGTACCTGGTCCCATAGTGTCTACCGGCAAGAATGGTTCGAAGCTGATGGATCAGTCGATCAATTCTCTCCAGGCTGCAGTAGACGGTTTGCTACACTGGTTTGGGCCGCCGCCATAGGGCTCATGGGGGGACCACAGCGATTCTGTAGAGCCGTAACGGGTACTACTGTTGAGAGCGGCCGGGACATTGCTATTTTGATCCCGGATTTTGATCCGGCAGCGGGGCTGCAAGCGGCAAATTGTGAGTAAACAAAGTGTGGCCGTGTGCAGCAGCGAACTTGAGGGGAGGTAATGATTGGCTATGGAAGCCACAGTACTAGCGCATATTGCTCCTGATTACCCTGTGTGGATCAGTTATAGCCAGTTCTCCATTGGCAGAGAGCACAGGGGTACAATGTCATGGCTTTGGCTCCGGACCAAATAAAGCACCCACCAGCCGAGCCCAAAGAGTAATGCCAATGAAGCGTATGCCGCACTTCCTACCAACTGGCCCAAGGTCGTTTTGCTAGGCGAGCCCAAATTGCCTAAAAGAGCCACACCAGTGGCTTGAGCAGCATGAGTGTGCGCACAGGCCAACACAAAATGATCACAGAGGGTGGCTTTCTGCGTGCTGCACCCAAAATGCAATGGCCAAACAGCTTGCAAGGGTAGGCAAGGGCAGTAAACACCCAGCTTCACCATTACCAAGACCCAAGGCGGCAGCAGCAGATCTCTGGACCAGCAAGCTTTCTTTTGTCCGCTATACTGCCCACAACATGGACAGTCAGTATCTGATATGACAAGTTACAGACCTGGACAATACTACAAGCAAGATGATTCCATTATCAGCCCAAAGGGCCCCTGCTTTGGTTGCAGACCAACTTGATATCTGCTATTCAGATACCATCATCAGTAACTAAGGCGCAAAGATGACCCATGCCTGTTAGTGCAGCCCATCCAAGACAAGCAGCCAGTGACAGTTGAGGCTTCTGAACTCTCCAAGCTCCTCAGTTTCAGAGTTACCACTTGCTCCAGAGCACCAAGAAGAATCAAACCACGTACTTAGCACCCATTTCAGCTTGCCCACAAGCTGGGTACTTCCAAATCAGTCCCAGCAGTCCCACATGAAAAGGTTAATATGCACCCTGATGTAACAATCTTGTCTCCTTCATGCCAGCTGCCAAATGGTCGCACATACTGAGAGCTTCACACAAGCACACAGTGGCACCCACCATTCTAGAGGGGTGGGAGAAAGACATCGCTATGGAGAAGTTGCGTTACAAAGCGCGCGTGATCGGACCGGCTACTGATGAAGACCTGCAATTGGTACCTGTGGTGTGCGAACATTGCCATCAGACTGATGACTCGGTCAAACGGTGCTTGGGATGCCAGAGAGGTTTTCACGAAACAGTTTGTGAGCTGCAGAAAGTGTGGCAAATGGAGAATTCAACGGGACTGCCGAACATCTCTCAATGTGAGCTCATTAATGAAGCAGGATACTGCTGGGAATGCCAGCGTTTTGACCCGGAGTTTGACGGGACCTCAAACTATCAAGCGAAAGTGGAGCCGTGGTATATTGAATGGGAGTCACATTACGAAGATGAGGATACAATGCGAGGGTTATGATTTGTAGACCTAGTAGAGAGGACCATTAAAGGCATGTATCAGCCGCAGACTCATCAAGCATGCCGACTTGTAAGTAAGCCAAAGATGCGGTAAGGGATAAGAACCTCCCCAACCATGAGCGACAAGGAAATCAAGGGCCACGCCTGCACGCAACAATTGGAGAGGAATGTAGGCAGAAATGCACATTTGTTACACAGGATACCGACCCCCATGTTGATATCGTTGGCACAGGGGCATATGTGCTACAACAACGTGAGGTGTACAGAAGGGTTCAGCTGTCTGGAGAAACGAAAAAGGACTACCACCGACAAATGGTGACAGTCCATGACCCCACGGGCAGGACAGTCGGCATGATAACACCGGAAAGGCTTGCTCTGCTATACCACAACTACACCCAAGTACTTGCCACCAAGCAGGAGGTCGTTGATAAGCTACAACCACGCTCGTTTCCAGAGGAAGTAGCTGCATTGCTGCGGCGTTACAAAGAGGGAACACCCATACCTGGCACCAAGCGAAAAGTAGATCTAAAAAATCACTGGGCAACGCCTCCAGGAGTGTACCAGATGCTGCAAGAAGCCATTCCTCAGCTAAGTCAAGAAAGGTTTGCTAGCCCCCTCAACTATCATCCGGGCATGACAAAGTATTGGAGTGCCTTTGAGAGAGATCAGCTTTTTGGAGCAATGCATGATGCATACAAGTGCCGCTGGACAGGTCACTCAGTAGCCAATCCAGAATACGACTCTAAAGAGATGTACAAGGCTGTATCTTGGGCGGTCCACTCAGCAGAGAACACTGGAACTCCTAGTGTCACAGTATTTGTGCTTCCTGCATGGACCGAGGGCAGCAACACGGCGTACATGAAATGGGTTCACAAAATGCCCCAAACATGTAAAGTACTGGCCACTATCCCAAGGCGTAGCTTCAAGTTTATCCAGCAGCCACAAGCGACGACGGTGGGATTACCACCCGAGGACACAGGCCATCCAAAATGGGACATAAATATCCTTCTTGTGGGCAACAAAAGAGGGTTTGAAACTTTGACCAATGGGGATGCAGTGGGCATGGCTAAAGAGCTCAAGCAAAAATTAATTCAAGCAGTTAATGAGCATGCCCACCCAAGTGAACTGCTCACCTGGGCAAGACTAGGTCATCACTGGCCTGATGGCCCCAGTGCGGAGTCAAGCACTGGAGAGGAATCTGAAAACGAAGAAGAGATGGACACCACTATATACAGGCCACCAGCCAAGGTGCTGGCTTGCCCCAGTGATGCAAGCACAGCAGCCCTCACCTTGAACAACAGCTTGGCTGATCTCTTGAAGACAGCCTCGGAACAGCTCCAGCTGAACCAGCTCCTCCCACTAAAGTATGACTGGCGAAGCATGGTGTACACTGATGGCAGCCAACGTAAGACAGACATTGGGCCAAACGGCAGACAGAGGGTCCAACTTGGGTCCGGCATTTACGTCCCAGCAAAGACAGACACTGAGGAAGGGCAGTGCATAGGGATCCAATCAACAGCACCAACAAGGCACAATACCCCATACCGCGCAGAATTGGTGGGTATCCTTGGTGCCCTGCAGCAAGGATACTCAAGCATCATGACAGACAGTGTCAATTCAGTGCATGCAATTCGAGCTGTTATGCACTACCCAGCTCAGGTCCGGTATCACCGACACAAACATCTGCTTGAATCGATAAAAACAGCAATAATGACATTGGAGGGAGAGGTGCAGCTGATCAAGGTCCGGGGGCATGCATGCCTCCCCGGCAATGAATTTGCAGACGACATTGCTACAACTGTGGCAAGTACCGGGCGAGCAGACATGAACATGTCTCACGTTGAGAGTAACCACAGGCCCTACCAAGCGTGGCCCATGCAGAAAGTTTGGGAGGAGGATGAAAACAGCGCTAATGGCCTGAGAGAGAGATGGCAGCATGTGGAGAACTTAGAAGATGCTCTCACCAACAGAGTTCAAGTAAAAGAGCTGAGACTTGGGACAGCCAAGACCGATACAATTTACTATCAAGCCATGAAAAGAACGCTGCCAGACATGGCCAGGCCATACATTGACAGTTGGACGACCATTGCAGGGGTGACAGAAGGAATGAAAAACACACGGATAAAATACCTGACAGGCCAACTTCCCACAGCAAAAAATCTCAAAAGGTACAAGAAAAGGAAGAGTGACATATGCCCCTGCTGCAACAAGCATCCAGATAGTGGACACCATGCAGTCGCGTGGTGCCCCGGAATCATGCCCATGGTGCAAGACAAACACAACACAGCAGTGCGCATCATCACCAAGGCTATCGCGAGTGGCGACCGTGGGGCTGATAGCATTGTTTACAATGACGGTGGCAACGCTGCCAAATGGGCGCGTTCAGGTGCAGCGCACCTGCACAAGACAGTCGGTAACATCCCGTCCGATCTGCTGTCCAAAGCACAGTTGAAAGCAGCCGGCTCTCGGCCCGACATTGTCCTATATCGACGCAAGTCGGTTAAGAGGACCCCAGAGGGTCAATGGATGACATCTCAGGCTCAAATTACGCTTATTGAAGTCAAGTACACAAGGGACACTGATCCCAGCAGGACACACCAAGATCCATATCAACAGCATGAGAGTTTATATGAGATACTGCGACAACGGCACCCCTCAGCCGTTATAGAAAGGAAGCCCATCATCCTGGGAGTTGCAGGAGCGGTGTATGCAGAAGCTACGGTGAGGCAGTTGGAGTCCCTCGGAGTGAAAGGGAACCTGTTACGAAGCTGCATACACAAATTGCAAAGGCACGCCATTCAAAGTCTCCATGAAATTTGGAAAGCACGACAGGAAAGTATCAGGAAGAAACAGGTCAATCCGTCTGAAAACAGGGCCCCGGTGGAGGGGCATCTCAATCTGGGTGGGGGGGTGAGCCTAGGGTGGGGGGCTGGGGGGAATGAGAGGGATCAGGGCGGGGGAGCTAGGAGGGCACAGAAGCGTGGAGAAGGGTAGGGCAGGCGAGGCCACCCCTTCTGGGAGGACATGGTGTAGGAATTGAAAAGTGAGGTGGATGGGATGGAGGTGGTGATATGAAGAGCCAGGACATATTGGTCGTGTTCAGGAGGCGGGTGCCCTCACTGTAGTAAGCCTACTTCCTTAACTGTACGCCGCTCATGGTGGAGCGAGCGTAGATGTAACTATGTAACTAACTAACACCCAGTAGTGCATCATGTGCTTCCTCACACGCCACAATGACCCTATTTCATCACATACCACTCCCAACAAGCACAGATCGCTGCCCGCATACAGATGCTGTGCTAGAAAGTAACCACACACACTGCTGTGCCTGGACCCATCCGCAGAGTCCACTGGTGAAACATAAAGCATATGGCAAGGAGCATACCCCTTAACAACAGATACCTCCCAGAGGGTGATAGGTCACCCAACCATCACCACGTAGGACTCACCAATAGGACACCTGGGCACTTAGACCACGGCTGATATAATCTTTATACACCAGGTCCTTGGTCTTACGCCGCAGCTTCCCAATGGTCATGCCGAGAAACTCCATCTCGGCCTCTGCCAGCTTGGGCGGTCCACCTGGCTGCTCTGGGTCCTTGGTGTAGGGGCACTCCGGGTGCTGCAGCTCTGCCCACAGATCTTCTCGCCGCTTCAGCTTGCTGATTACCACATCCTCTGGGTCGTCAAGCACTACGCCCAGATACCAGAAGGGCATCAACCCCCATCTGATATACAGCAGCAGCAGCCCCAGCACATACACATCCGTGGAGCTGTCCTGGCCAGTTCCCTCAATCATCTCAGGCGCTCGCATGC